>JARCGZ010000001.1:33606000-34808000 GCA_029784005.1 Lenwebbia sp. NSW1173648
CTGTTACTGGGATTGGCTTTTGGTATCTAGGGTATCCTTCCTGGCCCATCATCAAACAATTGTTAAACACCTGGGGTTTGGATTAGATGGTGCAAATGGCATTGTTGTGCACGCTTAGAATTCTGGATGAGCTTGCCAACCCGGTTTTCCTGGGATCTTCCCATTCAATTTGTTTCCACCAGATAAAATGAAGAGGATAATTTCTTCCCGAAATTTCAATTTGGGAAGCTGTGTCCTGAAGTGTTCGAATTGATTCAGTTTCCTTAATGTGGTAAACATTTTGCACCATTACAAAAATTGCAGGAATGCTCATGTACTGTGGTTGCAAATAAAGAGATTTGACGAATTGATTAATTTGCATTTGTAGATCACTTGTGTTTCATATCCTTAACTCTTTGGTGAACTGCAATGGTTTACTTCCTCTGGGAAAAAGTTGAGCAACTTTTTTGGTTGCTGTGTAATTTGCATTTTTAAATGACGTGTTGGTGGACTTCTTAAGCTGATTTTAACAGAGTGCTCAATCAGCTGTATTTATCTCCTTTAGGAGCCAAAGGTTCCCCCTTGTCTTATTGTTTCTAGGGAAACCTTCTCCACAGATACCTTCAAATTGATTAGTAAAAGCATCGGTGGGAAAGGATTCTCAGGGACAAGGCGCTACTTTGGCGACTTAGGAAAGACTGTAAGCATTTATACTTCTTTTCCAAATTGAAGGTGTAATTTCTCCTGTACTCACTGGATTTCTAAACGTGTGATGCTTCTTGCAGCTGAGAACAGCAGGATCAAATGTGCTATTTGCTGCAGTCACTGAAATATCAGATTCTGTTCTTAGGGGAGCAGAAACAAGTGGATTTGATGGAATGGTACTATAATGTGAAGCATTATACCAACTTTTCTCATATCGCTGCTGCACGTCTCCTGAGGTATGAGTTATTATCTTTGTCAGTACATTATGATGACGTGACATCTACTTGTTGCTTTTCAGATTAAGGGTTTTCACCAAGGCATACTGACTCTGGCTATGGAGCCATCAGTTTTGGGTAGTGCTTTATTGGAAGGTGGCCCAGATAGAACGATAAAGCTTGATCAAAGTCCCGGAGTGGATGAGGTACTATCTTGGTCATTCATGAATGTACCTTCTTTCCCCGCCCCCCACAGCCCCCCACAACCCCCCACCCTCCTCTCCGCCCTCCTTTCTTTCATCTTTTTAAATTGGTTTCGAGGGAGGGCGAGGGAGGGAGGGCATAATAGCAGAGATAATTCCAGAACAGGTATTAAGGGGGTTTTAATTCATGTAAGAAGTTTCTTCTAGTTGATATAGTTAACGCCTTTAAAAAACCAAATTAGAGAAGGATTTAGTATGCTGTACAAACTACCAGCTTGTAGAATCGTCTATATTTTGCTAACAGGCAAACTATCTTTCCTGCATCCGTAAGAAGTCGGCCATAGCTGTAGTTATGGAGAGAGCTATTGTAGTTGGAGGAAATTTCTCTTACGAACATTAAGAGTTTTGTTTTAAACGTGGACTTAGTTAGAAATTGACAGAATCGATAAAGGATAAAAGAGAAGACGGGAAGTTCCTGGACTGCTTTTCCCTCGACTTTTTTCCAATCTTTAGGAGAGGTCGTTATGTATTGTTTAGTATTGCAAAATGACTGGTAGTGGTTATGTCAATTTTGCAGTTATATATAGAGGGGTACCTGCAAGCTATGTTGGATACTATCTACAAACAGGAATATCTAAGAGTGAGAGTTATCGAAAATCAGGTACATGGAAAGTAAAAGTTCCAGAATTTCATCTTTCCACTCAGTTACAAATATTGGACTCTGAGCACAAAAAGTATTATCTGTTTTTCATCCTTAACGGGAACTTTCCTTATAGTTATGCCAAGTATATCATGCTCTCAGACAAGCTCATTCATGCACATTATTTACCTATTTTATTGAACTTTGACTATTCCATATATGAAAGACTAATGTGAATCCAAAACGCCTTCTCAAAAGGTTTATTTGCATGGTGCGCCACTATTAGGAATAGGAAATCATTTTCCCTCACGTTATATTTGGACCAATGGCTATGTCAGACAAGTGGCAACCAAAAGTTTGTTGGCCACAAATGGTTTTCCCACTTATAACACGGGATGCCTATATATACAGTTGCATCATCTTGAGGGCAGCACTCCCAGAGACTATTTCCTCAGTGCTCAATAGTAGATATATGCAACTATGGGTTCTAGATGCTTTAAGTTAGCATTCGTGTTTATGCATTTGTCCATACTTACAGGTTGTCCTAAAGAACCTGCCTCCTAGCAGCTCACTTATAGAGGAGATCATGGACCGAGTGAGGGGGTTCCTTGTAAGCAAAGCCCTGTTAAAAGGAGATCCTTCCACTACTTCTCGCCCTTTACGCCATCTCCGAGGAGAAAGTGTAAGTGTTGGCATGCATTGATTTCTATAATCTTTTCGTGAGTTCTGCATTTAGACATCTCCAGAAAAAGGTAGTGTAACTTAATTTCCAAAGAATCATCCTGTTGCCCATCTTGAATTGCAAGAACAATCGCTTTGCAATGCCTGCCCAATTTGCACGGCACATTCTGCGCCCCTTTGGCTGCTAGCTTTCTATGACATCTCCAACTTAGGAAAACCAGTGGCCAGTATATTTCGAGTATCTAGTCTCCTCCTTTGGTATGGTTCCAATATCTAGTCTCCACCTCTAGCATTGCTCCAAGTCCATAGAATCACCCCACTACTTCGTGGGCCAAATGTTTGTTGTTCTGCAAATTTGAGAAGCAATTGCTCTAGGGGGGCAAAAGAAGGCCCGAACGACTACTCAACAAGTTTGGCTTGCGTAAATCGCTGGAGGTTCCATGTTGTAGTTATATTTGTCGAATATCGATGAAATAGCATTGACCCACTGCTTAGACCTTGGTCATCACTTTTTTATCTGCAGCAATGGAAAATTGGACCAACAGTAATGACATTGTGCGAGCACCTCTTTGTGAGCTTTGCAATCCGCGTGCTGAAAAACCAAGCCAGGAGACATACAGCCAACATCAAGCTCAAAACGTTGAAACAACCTGATCACGAAGACAATCTTCCCGCCAAAGACGCCGAAGAACAGCCGAAGGTGCGGTTCACTTGGAGATGGGGCATAGGCAATTTTGTGGTGTCGGGAATCGTAGCCTATGTTGATGGTCGGCTTTGCCGGTGTATTCCAAATCCTATAGTTCGTAGGATTGTGAGTGGCTTTTTATTGAGTTTCCTCGACAAAGATGATACCAGATGAAATGCAAAGTTGCATATGATGGATGCATGCTCAGTAACATTTTCTTTGCAGACGATCAGGCCATACGTAGCTTTACAAGAAAATTGTAATAGCTTGCCTCAGACTGTCCCATTGACTGAATTATATGCGACGACCAACTCTCTCTCTCTCTCTCTCTCTCTCTCTCTCTCTCTCAAGGCTGCCATACATTGAACGTCCAATGGTTAAGAACGCACGGGACTCATCTTTGCGACCTGAGAAGTTCCTTGTGCATTTAAACTTTACCTCCTTTAACGCACAAAATGTAGTATCAATCTGTACCGTCACTTGACCAAAAAAATATGTCTTCAACATCGATGCTCCTTTCAAGAGTATTTATACCAATTCAATTAAAATTTTGTCGATTTGCCCCCTCTAAATAAGCGGAATTCGTTTAACTTGCACCCACATCCCAAACGCAACAGCCACTAACAAATGTCCACAACTGATAAGCGCCTCGATTAGGAGATTTCATTTTAGGGTTCTATGTGTTATGTGCACTTTTTGCCTGCCCACTGGCGATGAGTTGGGCTTGGCACTTTGGGCCCCATCACATCAAGGTGACAGGATTCGAAATTTTGGCCCTCTGTGCCCAAAACAGATGCGCTGACCAGACTGCACTACACCTCGTTTCACTCTCACTGGCCCATCAGAGCAGTTAGCTTCACCTTGTACATTTGCTGAGGCACGGAATCACGGATGGAAAAGTTTGAGAGGGCCTGGGCGTTGTTAGCAAGTACCTTTGGACTCATTTCTTCAATTTGTTTGATCCTAGGCCTAAGTTTTCCTCTACCTCTCTTCCTTTCAGATTAATCAAATCAAATCAATTGGAATAGACTCTCTAAGATGTTCAACATGACAACCAGCGTCTCACTCCTTAACCAACACCATAATCCACACAGCATCACCGTCATCTGCACCATTGTGACTATCACCATTCCAACACCTCCATTGCTAGCAATACTGCCACAAAAATGGCCACCTCCGCCCACTTCCTCACCATCCCATGACATTACAATGACCACTATGCTCAACACTACTGATATCTCTTTGAACCGCTATATTTTACCGTTCTATCGCAAACCAAGCCCACTCAAGCATTAGCAATCCTCTTTGTTACACATCGATTGCTATTCTCATCATTCATGTGAATATAATGTCAAGTATATCACTAACAACCGAATCCTATCAAATGCTGAAAAGGCCGGTATTCTGGCTTAATAAGGCTATTAAACAACTACAACATTTACTAATTTGAAAAGAGAAGAACAAGGACGGTCAAGGAACAAACGACACAGCATATCCCATCAAATCTCTCTCGATGCCCTCATGAAGAAAATCGTATCCTGAGGGTAACTTCCAATAACCTATAATCACATGAGTATTCCGTAGTTCTATTCCAACAAGAAAACAAAACTGGAGAGAATTTCATTTCTTACTCAACACACCCGAATTAGAAAGAAATCGTAAGGCTTGATTTGGGTTGTTCAAAACGGAAGATGACCTCGAAACCTGCATCTTCCTTTTCTTCAAAAACTCCAAGGAACTCTGTAAGCACTGAGGAGGTGGTATCTCCTTTAAAATAATAGGTCCTGACCTGTATAACCGAATTCAACAAATTTTATACAGCAACTCAAAAGGCATTACAATGCAGAAAGAAAGTTCTTCCCCTGATGGATGAAGTGTTTACCCTGATCTTTTAACTTTCTTCTTTCGTGAAATTGGCTTGCTTTCAGCCCTTTCATCCTCCGAGTCTGACAAGAAAACTTGCCTGCAGATGAATGATTTCTGCTGGGTCATACACAACATCCAAAGATAGAGAACTTACAGACTTACAGTTAAAATTTAAGGAACATAGAGATATCATACTTCTCACGTGCTGCCAGCAGGGTGACAATTTCATTTGGGAGCATTCCCCTCCTTTCCAGAGATTCATTGCCATCCTCCTCAGTTCCATTCTCTGTAATTTCTTGGCCATCTATAGGCTGTTTAGAAGGTCGAGGTGTTTTTCTCTGAGCCCATAGTCTTCGGCGTTCTTTTCCTTCACGAGTAACTCTACATGAAAAAGTCCATCACCAATGATGCGGTGAGACAAAACATCCAGAGGAGAATAGAAATAAAACCTAGTATAAAGGCACACTCACTCGAATCAAACCAGAACCCACCATGTGGATCCTACTAATTCAAGACAAGTAGTTGAGGCATCATTTCTTTTTCTTTTTTCACTTCATCATGTCCTCATATTTAATGATATCTTCCACTTCAGTCAGTAGTTTTCACGAAACAGAACACGAGATTAAAAATCCAAATCGCCACGTAGAGGACTTTCCGAGAGGAAACCAGTTTAAGATAAATACAAGCATTTCAAGTTAGCATTTGGTCGAAGCATAGAGCCATTGCACAGTCCTGTGAACCAAAACACTTATTGTATCTAATTTGATCAGTAATGCAAATGGAGGCATTTCAAGTCATAGAAACCCCCTCGTATCTTCAAAATAGATAAGACCAGTATATAATATCTTTAATCCTCGTAATAGAATTTATCTGCCACACATACCTGGCCTTATTGTCTTTCTCGATTTTCCTTATCTCCTCGTCCTGATGAAAAGCCTGGAAATACAAGAATGAAACAACGTCACAAGTCAGATTCGCGAATCAATTCAGCCCCAAATCTACCTAAAGGAATGCTCACCGAAAATCAAATATCGAACTTTGGAAAAGGAGTTCACACCTGCTCTGCCGTGAGCTCCTCTGGAGCATCGGAGTCATTTTCTTCTGTCTCCGACATGAACCCAAAGAAAAAACCCAACTCTCGTACAGCTTCCTTTTGTCCCCCTTTAATAAAATGAGCTTCTCCCAGAGAAATGCCTCTTTGTCGTCACGATTCTACAAGAATGGATTCAATCGGACTCGTCATCATAAATTGGTTCATCGCCGAGAAACTCTCAATTTCAACAAAAGATTCGAACTTTACATGACCAAGAAGATTGCACTGAGTACCTGGGAGTCACAGGGAGTTCAATGCTCGGAGATGAACAAGACGGTGATTATTCCGTCGGATTTTCAAAAGGGACATGAGGCATGGATTCTAGGGTTTAGGGTCTTCCGTTTTCGCTTCACCTCGCAAACTTGAAGAGGCCGAGCGCAGAGGAAAGGCGCGGAACAACGTCGTCGGCGGACCTGATCGAGGCCTCTTGGCCTGATGGGCCCCGGGCCCATCACGATGGAAGCGCAATCGGTGCGGGCTTGCACAAGCACTTTCATGTTGGGCTCGGGCCCTCCCACTTAGGGCCTCTCAGGCCCGCCCAACTACTATCATTTTTACTTGATGAAGAGAACGTTATGTTATTCTTTTATCTAAGCAAGCCAGCCAAGGTCTTATAAGCTTGATAATTGACCTTACTCACCCCATGATCAGGTCTACTCCTCTTTTGTTCTTGGGATAAGTGCACTGGAAGTCCTAATACTTGTCACGAAAGTGCGGAGTCCTAAAACTTACAAAAAGTGCATTCAAGTACTAAAACTTGTTAAGTTTGTGCAATCAAGTACTTTCGTTAACTTTATCCATTTAGACTAACGGAAAATACTAACGTTGCTTTTTAAATATTTTTTCTCGCTTACATGGTAATGACGTGGCTAAAATATGAAAATTAGGGTTAAAACTACGTCGTTTTGGCATAAATTCTTATTCTTTAATGGAAACCTTAATTAAATAAAATAAAAAAGGTATTTTTACAAAACACAAAAACAAAAAAAAGAGGCAAAGGCCGCCGCCCCTATTGCCGAAAAGCGCCAGTAAGGGCTCGACAAGTGCCAGCGAGGATCGGCGAGGGCTGGCGACCCTGGCCCAGATCAGGGCAGGCGTCGCCGCCCTCCACCCAAATCTTGAGCGAGGGTCGCCCGAACCTCGGCAAGGGTTGGCAACCCTCGCCGACCACAAGCGAGGTCCCGATAACCCTTGCCCAAATCTGGGCAAGGGTTGTGGCCCTCCACCCAGATTTGGGCAACCCCTCGACCAGACAACGACATGGGCTGGTGACCCTCGCCAAGGGCCACCACAGTTGGGCAGGGGTCGCGCGACCCTTAGAGGAAGAAAAAAGGCTAAAAAAAAGAGAGAAAAAAATAAAAAGAATAAATAATTAATTAATTTTTTTTTGAAAATAATAAAAATATTATTAAAAATTGACACGTCATCACCAACAGCGCCAAGTTAGCAATTTTCGGTCAAAATTGGCTGGATGGACTGAATTGACACAAATGCAAAAGGTTTATGATTGAATTAGTTAAAAATAAATAAAACTGAATTGGCACAATTACAATAAATTTAGGACTTTTTTTGTAATTCTCACTTATGTCTTAGCAAGGGACCTTCACGAGTACATGACTACACGAAACATTCTAAACAATCTCTGCATTTGGCTTCCCAAACCCTCGTCCAAGCATCATGGGTCGTTCTTTCCCCCATCAGAATTCGAAGTTTTCGATGTCGTAAGTTGTCCGTAAGCAAAATTGCCCCCTTTAAAGTAAGAGAGTTTTCCAACAGAAAAAAAAGAAAAAAGGAAAGAGAGTTCTCCCGGGGGGAAATCATATTTGGATAACAAAGAATTGTTGGGATGGCTTTGGATTCTGTTTCGCCATCTCATCTTCTTGTCTCTGCTTTTTGCCCGCATGTTGTCTGACATGGTAAGAATGCCAAGCAACCAAGCTATATGTCCGAGACATTGTGACTTAAAAAAAAAAGGACATGGTTAAGGAACAAAACTAAGGATTGAAGGGTCGCGGGCCTCGCCCAAATCGTCAAACCGTTCAGAATTAGATTGGTCAAATTAAAAATTTCAAGATTGAATTAGTTTCCGTACGATAAATATAAAATTTAATAAGTGGTTTCCTCCCTCGAGATATGATTTTTATAGGAGACCCGACCCGACCCGACCCCACCCGTCCCATCACTTTGGTCTTGAAAACGGGACAAATTTGTCAATGAACGGGTAAAAGGAGGGGCAATCAATCAAGGAGCTTAATTGCATCGATTTCAGAGCAAAGGGGCCAACCGGGCCATGCTCAGTTCGTCGTGGTCCTTGAGGAAGATTGAATGATAGATCGCTCTGGTGGGCCAATATTTTGAAAATGGAAAGGGATGTGAATTGTGTGAACGATGACCCCATGAATTGCTTCTACTTTATTTTCAAGATTTTTCCCTCTTCGAGGAGATAGACCGACCAAATTTGGACTGCAATTCCAAGGTTGACTAGGGACTTGCCACTTAGATGAACATTCTTTATTGCTTTCCTTGAATTCTTGCAAAAGACCATTATAAAAAAAACGAACACTTCCTAGAAATTATTAGGAAGAATTCGTGAATCACGGCACGATCAAGAAGAGTGTAAGATACAAACAGTCTTGTCCGAAAGCTGGTGTTTTGTATGGGATGATAACAGAAGACGACTCTAGTATTATTACTCATGGACCGGCAAGTAAAAAAACTGCTGCAGTTAATAGATAAAAGAACAACAATTTCTTTTTAAAACAACGTCCACAACAACGTCAATTCTAACGATAATAATAACAATAATAATCTCTGTCATTTTCTATTAATTGATATGGATGTTCTTCATTTTCCTTGCACTCCCTGTCAACATTAACTACGCTGCTGAAAATTTGTCAAAAGATGCTGCTGTATCTTGTCGACCTTGTTAGTCAGTTTTGTTTTTATCTTCTCATCCTTCTTCTTTTTTTTTTTTAATAATTCTTTGGGAATGGACAAAGAATACTTGCACGAATAATTCATTTTCTATTGTTGCTAATCAAATATGTGACACAACCTGAAAAAGGCTTTTTGACATGGCATCATTCTTTAACTTTAGTTTTCAGATTTTGAACCTGCCCAATTGCTTTGGAACTTTAGACAACTTCACGTCAATGTGATACATGTGGATCTTGTAAGACATAGGAGACCCACATTTAATCCCGCATCTTCTCATCCATTATTTTAGAGTTAAGTGAGTCTTGCGATTGATTACCAGCAGTGATTGGCTACGGCCGACGAGAGTCGCCGTAAAGGGAAGGAACATCGTCGAGAGTCGTCGAGCATCCAACGCCGTCGCCCGCCGTCCGTCGTCGAGGAGTCAAGGGATTTGTGGTGAGCAAAGTAGGGTTCGTGGAGTGGATTTTTTTTTTTTTTTTTGGGTCGAGCGTGGAGTGGAGTTCAATGTTTTAATTTGGGGCAATTTACCCGGAAAAAAAAAAAACCATCACAGTTTTTTATTTCCGGCGTCCTTGTCAGCACTGGACCAGTCATGTAGGACGACCGGTGTTGACTAAGGAATCCACATAAGCATTTTTTTGGCCTAAATTAGCTGGAAGGACTGAATTAGCCAAAGGTGAAAAGGTTTAGGACTGAATCTGCAAAATTAAAATGTTTATGATTGAATTGGCAAAAGATGAAAAGATTTAGGATTGAATCGGCAAAATTAAAAATTTTAGGACTAAATTAGTAAAAGTGCAGTAAATTTAGAAGTTTTTCGACAATTTCCCCCTAATTGAGTAACAATTATCGCCGATTCTTAATTAAATAGCTGACCAACTTTCTATTTTGTATTTCCAGATTACCAAATTTTTCATAATTTACTAGTTTTATATGTGATGGAAAAGCTTATTTGCTTGATAAATACGCTATTATAAAGTTACCTAGTTTTATGTTGATAATGTGAAAGCAAAAGATGGTAACTTGTTCTAAAAGTTGGTAGTTTGGAAATAGCTAAAAAGCCATTGGTAAGTCAGTCAAATAAGAATTGGTAACCTACAATTATTTGATAACTTGATCATACAAAAATTGGTAAGTCACTCAAATAACGTGAATAATTTCATGTGGCAATTGGTAAGTGACATGAACGAAGGTGGATAAGTTGTTGTCAAGGCAAATTGAAAAGAAACATGTATGAATTGGTAAGTCAACTAAATCTAACTAACCCATCACGATTAGTAACTTAATCGGATAAAAGACTATAAAAGTTGATGAGTTATGATGGAAATTTGTAAATAGGAAATAATCTAATAGACGTTGTCATTTTGATATAATAGTTGCTAAATTATTATCAAATTACCAATAATATTTGAAAATCGCAAATATTATAGCGATTTACCGACCATGGATTGATTTTTGAGGAATTAACAATTGGTTTCAATTTTTTTTTTAGCATTTACCCAATTTTCGAACTTGATGTTTCTTAACAATTTCACTAGATCAGTCAATTACATAATCAGAGGAAGTACAACCTTCGATACCAACATCCTGAGCATTCTTCACGAGCTCACAAGTTTGATGCACTTTAGAAAAGAAATTATGAAGAACTCATGCTGCACAAGCTAGTGGTGGCATTACCTCAGGTAAGGAGACTTCCTAGCTACTAACATCTTAGTAGCGTTACGATGACAAAATTAACTAGTCAAAGGGTCATGGATGGTGTGGAGTATCTATAACTCATAGGGGTGAACAAATCGGATCGATCGGACAGGGACCGGTGGTCTGGTTCTCGGTTCTAAAGGGTAGTGATCCGGTTCGCGGTTCTTAAAATTAGAATCGGTGGCCAAGCGGTCTGATACTAGAGAGAAGTTGGGTACGCGGTGTTCCTTCAACCTCCCCACCTTCGTCGAATAGTGGAGGAGCAAAAGATAGGTGGCGAAGGTGAAGATGCTGTCCACATATCACCTCCACCTCTGCCTTTTTCTTCCTCTCCCTGGTCAACCCATTTATCATTTTCCAACTCTCGTCCGTCGCTTTCAACACCCACCTTCACATTCACGTATATCGCCCTGTTCCACTTCCTGTCGATGACCGAACCCGGTCGCTCGCATGGACGATGATGTCGGCTTGGACATTTCTTCTTCTAGAAGAGGCCATTGCTTGACGTTCGGCTAGTCCAGGCTCCTGTGGGTCTGTGTTTTTGGAGAGAGAGAGAGAGTATTGTGAAGTAGTGAAGCCTTTTCTTTTCTTGCTTTCCTTCTGGGTTTTCGAGCTTTTGATCGAGCATGAGAGGAGGAGACCGAGCTGAGGCCAGAGATTTTCAAGAATTCAAATTGCAGATTTTCCAGATTTCAACCACAGAGCAGCCAACTACATTGCTTGAGTCTTGAGCCTCTCCAATGTGAAACAAGAAGCTTTAGAGGTACGCTCACAAAATTGCTCTCTTCTCCTTGTCTCTTTTCGTTTTGAACAGGCCCAAGGGGTTGACTGGTTCAAGTTCCCTCAAAGATGGGAAATCATTCATTGCGTTTCTGATCGAATTGAAAGCTACAAATAGACATTTCTCTCTCTCTCTCTCTCTCTCTCTCTCTCTGTTCTATGAGCATTTATGGAGATGGATGTTCTCCCAACGGTACAGAAGATTGAAGCTTTTAATTTCTCAGCAAATTGCAACCATGATTCACCGGCTTTTGTTACGTCTTCCATAGAAGATTCCTTGAATTTTCTCATCACTCTTTCCTAGCTTGTGAGTTGAAAATTGGCTCTGAATTCGTGATCAAACAGTCTTCACCTTTTTCTTCTTTGGTTTCAGAAAGTTGATGATTACTCGAGATACCATCAGCCAAGTTCAGCTCAGTCCCTTTCCAGTTGAGTATGGTTTTTCAACAAGCAGTTCTTGCAATTGTCACCACAATCTCGATCATCTCTCTAGCAGAAGCTCACAATGCCACGAATTGCAACCGATCATGTGGAACTGGAACATCTGCCAAGCATGTGAATTACCCATTTGGATTCTCCGGAGACTGCGAAATCCAGCTCCACTGCGCCGACAACTCCGAGATCAGAATCAGGGAATTTCAAGTCCTGAACTTGACCACATATAGCATAATCGTAGATCTCCCAGCAAAATGCAACCGCCCATTCGCTTCGATTAGGTCTCTTTTTAGCAAAAATTATGCGCCCACTTGGACAAATGGCTTTCTATTCCGGAAATGCAAAGCCCCTTTGAGTGGATGCCCCGTGCCGACAAGTTTTGTGAAGAACCGATTCGAGAACGAGAGCTGCCAAGGAGAAAACATAACCTGTTACTCGAAAGAGAGTAAGCAGGGGGTTGATTTGATTGCATATGAGAGTTTGAAGCAGACAGGTTGTGATTTCTTGTTCTCTTCCATTGCTGCTGTTGACCCGGAGAAGAACTCCCTCGAGTTTCAAGCTCTGGAGTTGGGATGGTGGCTCAATGGGTCATGTGATTATTGCTCAGATAACGCTAGTTGCACGAGTGTTTCTCTTCTTGAGGGTGGTTCAGGGTTCAGGTGTGAGTGTGATCATGGTTTTGAAGGTGATGGCTTCATCCACGGTGAAGGTTGCCGGAAAGGTGAGTCTACTCATTGGAGCATGCATACACACATAGCCATTGTAGATAATATACATGTTTTAGTGTTACAGAATACTTGCAAAGTAGAGTCATCTGGGGTAATGCTAATTGTCATGTATCTTGTTATTTTCTTCTCTTCAAACTCCAAGAGTTTGAAATTATCACATGATATGCTGATAGACTGTGCGGGGCACAAAAAGTTCGAAATTGGGGGACCTATTTAGATGCAATGTAAATCGTCAAGTCTGAATTGCTAAGTTAGTTCATGCTTTAAGTGTGAAAGATCCAAAAGTTAGCTGACCATGTGAAATCTCCCATCTTGTTCATCAAACGCCTTTTCTTTGTTTCATCTCTTGCTTTCTGCTTGGGGTCTAACTTTCTTTCTTTGAGGACAAATGGGAAGGCAGGAAAAGAAAGATTCAACTGTCATCCAATAGCATACAGGGATGTCCTTTCTTTGGTCAATAAAAGTGCGAGATTGGTAAATAATAAAGAGTGAGAATTGTCAATTAATCAAGATGATCTTTTTCTTTTGTACTTTTTGAATTTTTTTGTTAGGATGATTGTGCTCTTCTTTAATTTGAAAGCAGCCTCTGAATCTCTGAAGCTTCACTTTTGACTTGGACATGGGCTTTATGAGGGAAAAGATTCTACATCTTGGAGCTCTGACCAGTCAATATGTTTATTCAACTTTTCCAATATGTGATTGTTGGGTTCTTTACATGATCGGCATTGGCTTTGCATCTGTATTAACTAAGAACTGTGGGCAAGATAAAAAAAATGACTGCTAGATCATGGGGGCATAATCCAAGGATGTGAATGGTGTATTGCCGACTTGGAAAAGATACTTTTTTTTCCCCTCAAATACATGGGGTGCAGGAGGTCATAAGACCAGACAAGAAGGCTACAATTTGAGCTAATTGTTGGTCCAACACTCTGCTATATGTTCATAGATACTGCGCGACCGTTTGTCCTATACGCTGTCAGCAAACAGTCCATGATATATAAGTAAGGCATATTTTGGATTAGGTATAGGCTGCAATTCCCTATTTTTGCCATAACAAACAGTATGGCTTCCTGACTGAGGAAACCAGAGCAGCATTAGCTCATTAGAGTAAAAAGGGAAGGGAGAGAGAGAGGGAGAGGGAGATTGGCACAGAAGTAGAATTTTTGCTGACAAAATAAACAGTTAAACCTCAAGCGGTTTCAGAGTAATTAGAGTAGTCACATTTTGTTCTTTTTGGCCCAAGTTAAAAGAGCTTTTCATTTTCATGATACGTGATGCAGCAGTTGCATAACTTGACATATTATATCACTAAGTCAGTGGACTGGTCATGTCTGACGAATCCTTTTTCTTGAAATAAGAAAACAAGGAAACACTACATTTGGCTCATTTCAATATTGGCTTCAATTGCAAGCTTCTTTTAGGCGTATACATTTAATACTAATTTTGTGTGAAAATATTGTCCAACTTGTTTATACTCTTTCTTCAAAAAATAAATTGATTTCTGGAATGTTTAATATTGTCATTCTTCATTATGGTATTGGAATACTCAGTTTCATTCGTTTGTTATCTGTAGCTTCAAGTTGTGGCACTTCAAACTATTTCTCCAGGGGCTGCAAAGGAAGTACAAGAGTTGGCATACTCATTGGAGGTGAGTAGTCTTCTCCCCCTTGTTATGAATGGTTAGACTTTACTAGTGCTTCTACTATGTCACTTCAGACATCAGTTCATAGAGACAAATGAACAGAGACTCTACCTCATCAATTAAAAGAAGTAATGTAACAGGCAGAGCAAGGAAGGAAAGAAACTAAATCCATGAAAAATAAGCCTATATTTCATCTGTTTTCTGGACATCATCATTTATCTAAACTACACCCGATGGTTCCTTTATGAAATATGTCTACACATGGCAAATAAGACTGCGGAATTATTTTTTATCCCAGTAGAGTAGCAAAAGAGGGATATTGGACAATAGCGCTCGTTCTCTCTGTGGTTTTTCTGTTTTGTTGGGAGAATAGGCGTGGCAGCAGCTCTTTGGTGTGTAAAGATTATTGTACTGATGTTGTCCACATTCATCTGGTGTTTTAGGGCTTACTGCTGGAGCTTCCTTAATGGCTGCTCTTGCTGTCATCTGTTTCTTTGCCCATCGCCGGTCCACTACTCTGCGCAACCGAAAGAGTGCGAAGCGCCTTCTCTGCGAAGCAGCTGGCAACTCCAGTCTTCCCTTGTACCAGTACAAAGACATCGAAAGAGCCACCAACAATTTCTCCGAGAAACAGAGGCTGGGTACTGGGGCCTACGGCACAGTCTATGCTGGAAAGCTCCGCAACGACGAATGGGTCGCTATTAAGAAGATCCGGCACAGGGATACGGATAGCATTGATCAAGTCATGAATGAAATCAAGCTCTTATCGTCCGTGAGTCATCCCAATCTTGTCCGTCTCTTGGGTTGCTGCATTGAGCAGGGTGAACAGATCCTTGTTTACGAGTACATGCCAAACGGAACATTGTCTCAGCATTTACAAAGAGAGAGGGGGAAAGGACTTCCTTGGACGATAAGGCTCACCATCGCAGCCGAAACTGCTCGTGCCATTGCCTATCTCCATTCAGCTGTGAACCCGCCCATATATCATAGAGACATCAAGTCTAGTAACATACTCTTGGATTACCACTATAGATCCAAAGTAGCAGATTTTGGCCTTTCCAGGCTAGGAATGACGGAGACTGGGGATTCCCACATCTCTACTGCCCCACAAGGGACTCCGGGCTACCTTGATCCTCAATATCATCAAAATTTCCATCTTTCCGACAAGAGCGATGTCTACAGTTTTGGGGTGGTCCTTGTGGAGATCATAACCGCGCTAAAAGTGGTGGACTTCTCCCGACCCCACAGCGAGGTGAACTTGGCTGCACTGGCTGTTGATAGGATAGGTGGAGGTTGTGTGGATGATATCATCGACCCATTCCTCGACTCACAACGGGATGCATGGACACTCTCCTCTATTCATAAGGTTGCCGAGCTGGCTTTTCGATGCCTCGCGTTTCACAAGGACATGAGGCCTTCCATGACAGAAGTCACCGAGGAACTTGAGCAGATAAGGCTCAGTGGGTGGGCGCCGCTAGAAGAGCACATATTCGCAGTGTCCTCGGTGGCATCCTCTTGTTCCTCGCCGTATAACGGAAGCGAGAGGTCCTTCGGTGGCATGTCGATGAAGAGAGCGCCTGTGAGTCAACGTCTGGTTGTGACGCCGAGGGCGGCCGATTCTCTGGGCTCGGTGGAGGAGTTAAAGGACTCTTCACCGGTTTCAATTCAGGATTCTTGGTTAAGCGAACAGAGCTCGCCTTCGACCACCAGCTTGCTAAGTACCATGGTTCGATGAGCACGTCTTCGACCACCAGCTAGTGGACTGGCTCTCCGATCATCCTGTGTATATTGTTCCAGGTCCAGTTTACAGGTTTCTGCTGCCCACTACAGCATAGCTATCTAAAGGATGACTCTTTTTTTTTTATGTATCATTAGCCATACTGTTCTTCCAGTACTCACAAGAAGTAGAATACGTTCAAAGAAACGGGCAACGTATGAGCTGTACTTGTTTTGGGATTAATCATGTAAAGCAAATGTCAAGTTGAAAGTCGAGATGATACTCTTTATAATACGCCGAGCCACGGCTGCAAATATTCTTGGCTTGGTTGAGATACTTCCATCGTAGAGGGGCATTCAGTTGGAATGTTCATTCCCGCTGGCAAGCGGACCGCCCGATGAGACGCAAAATGTCGAGTTTTCTCGCCGGGACTTTGGTTTGCTCTCAGCTATTCATTGCCTTCCAACGATATTTCCTGTGGACAATGGAACAGGAATAGTCAACTTACACTCACATTATTCTGTGTCCCGATGAAATGTCTCGTGCTAGTTTTTATCTCAGCACATTTTGACTCAAATATGTTGTCTTGCTTGCACCGTATATCTCAAAGAGGAGTCAAATACTGAGTTAGTGTCAGTAGATCAAGCTAGGGCAAAGACCTAGTTTTCTCCTGTTAGTAATTAGGAGTTTGATCACTTTGTCTTGTTGAAAAGTTAATTTAAGGGTTCGTTTATTTGAAGAAAGACTTTATTCCGGAAATTCATTTTTCGACTTTTCATATTTTAACGATGAAAAGCTAATCGATGTATGAAGATGAAGTTTGTAATGAAACAAACGCACTCTAAGGTTGGGAGTTAGTTCTCGGAAATTTATTTTCTAGATTTTCATGTATTTGGTTTATTTACGTTCAAAGAAAATATGCATGCATAAAGTTGGGAAAATGATTTTTTTTTAAAAAAAATTGAAAAGGGAAAACATTAGGATTTTCTTGTATCATGAAGTTTTCACGGTGCGTTAATTTGAAGGAAAACTGTTTTCGAAAAATTATTTTTTGACTTTCTAATAAAAAATAAATAAATTTGGATGACGAAAAACTAATCGTCCTATATAAACATTTTCGGTCCATGGAAAACGAACACATCGTCATCCAAAAAAGAAGAAGGGAAAATTTAAAAAAAAAAAAGCCCCAAGTACTCTTATTTTTTTTAATAAAGGCCTGAAGCGTACCTTATTTCAAATAAAGGTCTGAAGTGCTCTCTTTATTTCAAAGAAGGGCCTCAGTAGGGTATTTTCGTCTTTTATATTTTTTGATTTTTTTTTTCCCATTTTCCTTTCCTTTTTTCCCTTCCCTTTTTTTTTTTTTTCCTTTTCCCTTTTTTACTCTTCCCCTCGCGGCGGCCGTGGGCCGGCCACAGGCGAGAGCCGGCCTCGCGGCCTCCGGCGAGGGCTGGCCAGTCCACGGTTCATCTCATGATCGACTTGCTCAAGCAGCTGACGGTCTCGGAACTGCAAGACGTGGACGGTAAGGACGAGGAAGAGCTGTCCTGTGAGCTCCAACGAGTCCTGATGCAGTGTCGTTGTCTGATAGTTCGGGATGACTTCTGCGATCTCCACCTCCTGGACGACAATCTCATAATGGTGCTTGCCGACTCGGGGAATGGGAGCAGAATATTAGTCACGACTCGTAACACCGACATACCTTCTTATGCTGATCCGTGGTCCACGCATCTCAAGTTCATCCCCCTCGATCGAGAACAGAGCTGAGAAGTTATTGGAAGAAAGGAGAAGGTCTTTCGACCTGGTCGATTGGCCCACAGAAACTCCTCCATCTTAAAGAGAGGATTTTTAGCATATCCGGCGGTTCTCCTGCAAAGATCCTGCTACTTGGAGGACTTTTATCTGCCACCACGTCAGATGGATTCACTGGCCCTCGCCTGGGCAGGGTGAGGGGAGCCCTCGCCGGCGCCCGCGAGGCCGGCCCTCGCCTGGGCAGTGCAAGGCGAGCCCTCGCCCGATCTGTCGAGGGCGGCCGCGAGGCGAGCGCCGCGGGCGAGGCCGCCCAGCCCGCGGCCGCCGGCGAGGCGAGTTAGACACGCTCGATAAATTAGAAAATGTACCGTGGGAAGAAAAAAAAAAACAAGGAGAAATGAAAGAAAAAATGAAAAAAGAATAAAAGAAGAAATAAATCAGAAAATGCAATAGACCAAAATATCCCTGGTGAGGGGAGGAACAATACTGTTGGAGCGTTTCACCCTTTATTTGTCTTGCATTCAATTTGAGAGCATTTATATTGCAGACAATGTAACTCATCTTTTCATTGTTCAGAATGGAGATGTTCACATTCAGTATGTTGATACGAAGAATCAACTCGCAGACATATTTACTAAGCCTCTTAATTAAGAGACTTTCAATTTTATTCGAAACAAATTAGCAATTACTTTTTGTTTGAAATAAAGTCCACTTCGAACTTTTATTTAAAAAAAATAGAGTACTTAGGTCATTTTTTAACATTTTCAGAAAAAAGAAATCCGAAAGTTAAAAAAATTTTCCGAAAATAATTTTTCTTCAAATTAACAGATGTCCCATCGTACTCTTCAGCCCATGGGAAAACCCTAAACCCTCGTCTAACATCCTGCGTTGGGCGTGTGCAAGCAACTTCATTCTCTTCCGTGCTTAGTCCCTGATCAGCTCAAGAAGATGCCTCACAAAGCTAAAAGACGCCGCCTTTCGTCGTCTTCTCGGCCTCAAACTTTCTCGCCCTTCGCTCGTTCACTTGCTCTCGCTGCGTCTGCGAGCTCGAGTAGCAAGCATGATACCCACGAGTCCAATTGCCGCACAAACGCTTCTGGTATTTTCGCTCTTCAGTGTCGATGTTACTTCCATTATGCAGTACATGTTAATTTCCGTTTGGGTGATCAAGATTGCTTTTTTCCCCCTGTTTTTTTTTTCTCCCCCTGGTCTCAAGCTCGAGTTTTGATGTGTTTTCAATTGGATAATCACTTCTAGATGATGGGTTTGGCAAGAATGCTCAGAAAGAGAAGATTCAACAGACCGAATCCCAGTCTTCTGGTGATGGTGATGATGATGAAATTGAAGTAAGAGCATCATTAGGATTGCTTTCGATTCAATGGTGATAATTCGGTGTGTTATCTTTCTTGTGATGGATTTTATTGTGTGTTTATCTGAAAGGGGGTTGTTCAAGCTGATTTTGCTTTTTTCGACCCGAAACCGAGTGACTTTCCTGGAGTGAAGATTTTGCTACAAAACTACCTTGGAGATGAGGAATGGGACTTGAGTGGCTTTGTAGACCTAATATTGGGACAGACAACAGTGGGGACTGTCGTTAAGATAGAGGGTGCTGAAGATGATGGACTTTTCTCCGTTGTTTCTGCACTTAACCTGGACAGATATAAGGCAAGTCGATCTGTCTCCTGGAATCTTAATTCTTGCTCTCAATTAATCGCATGATCTGCATCTTAGCTGTAAGTGTCAACACCAACATCAATCTGCCCTCACGAAATGGCTTGCAAAACATAAAGTTGAGACAAACAAACATGTGAGAGATGTGAAAGTGTCTTCTCAATCTCCCCCCTCTATAGATGGTACTTCGTTGTTGCATTCTGTGCAGTCGTTTACTGGCCAATGTCAGTGTATTGCTCATAAATTTGGTCGTTGTGGAGGAAAGGAGATCTAATCTATGCTAATATTCGGTTACCAGGATCATAAATGTATCATCGAACTGAAGGAGTACCTTCTTAAAGTGTGCCCAGAGAACGATGTAATGAGTGATCTCAGGGCACTTTTGAAGGAGGAAGCACAGCGTACTGGTCTGTTGGTGTCTCAGCATGTGATGAATTTTCCTCCCCAGCTTTTGCCACCTCTCTATGATGCACTCTTTGATGAAGTCTCATGGGCTACAGAAGATGAGGTCAGCTGAGGAAGTGGGTGAGCTTGGTGAATACTTTTTACTTACCTGCTATATAGCTAAAAGTTTTCCATGCTTAATATATCTTGTTATCTTGTTGAAGCCTGCTGAGGAGCTGAGGAACTCTTTCAAGTTCAGTGATTATTTACTTGTGAGCAAAATTTATAAGGTAAAAGAAATGTTCCTCTTGGTCTACTCATTTCTCTTCTATCTGGTGCTAGTATCGTGAATGCATGGTGTTCACATCTGCTGTGTTTGCTTCATGTTGCCTAATGCAGCTAAAGAGCGGTTCCCAGAAAAGTAAACGAAACAGCAATTCTGGCAGAGATGCAGATACTATATTCAGTAAGCTCGAAGATGAAATTTTGTATAAGGTACAAATTTTCCCAAATGAGTTACTTGGTTAACGATGCTACTTCCTCTTGTTTTTGGCCAATTTGTTCATCAGTTGATTGTTGCTCCATTAAATCTATTGCAGCTCAGCTCATGGTCCTTCAATTTTCCGTTGCGCACTCCACCTGTTACTAATCATGAGGTAAGAAAGCCTTGCTCTATCCAGATTCTTTCCGTGCATCACTGTGTGTTGTTGGTATTGGCAAGGATTTAATGAATCATTGGTTGGGGGCTGATAATAAACTAAAAGTTGCTCCTGCTACAGCAGCCTAGGGACTTGACCATCGGCTTTCCTTGTTATCTCTCGTTACTAAGTGAGAAATATTTGTTTACACGCAGCTTAAGAATTATCAGTTGACAGGGTTAGTCATGGCAGTAAAAGCAGAGAAAGTTACGCAATTCCGAGAAGAGCTAAAATCTATGATTGACGAGTCTTGAGACTGCAAAAGAATGGCATTTTATGTCATGGCAGGTTTCATGATCCATCCCATCTTATCACAAAGATCTCCATAGCATATCATTTACACCGCTTGGGGAAAGATGCAACTGGGAATTACAACTATTTCACTTCCAGCAATCCGGATGGATATAAAGGTTTCCCTCTTTGAAGTTGGATTATGTTAACTCTGCATTTCGCCCCCTCTTTTGGTTACTAGGACATCTGATACTTTGATGATACCCGAAGCAATCCATTTTTCTGTTCGGTTGGACTCCCTTGTCACTTCATCTCGCTTCTGTATGCTTTTCTCTTTTGGCTGAATGTGTTTGGCTTTTGCAAATGCTTCACAATGGACTAGAGGAGACTCTTGGTTGAAGGTTAATATGGAGAAACATGCTGATACATCTAGGCAATTTGACAATAAATATGTTATTCTCATTCTTCATGTCAATCATCTTCTCAGCCAAATGTACTTTTAAGCTGCCACAGCAATTTGGTCAAAGGAAAACAAACTAAAGTGCTCTGGCCGAGGAAATTTCAATCAGCGGCTTCTTGCTTCTTTGTTCAGACGAATTACAAGCGTCCATGGTCTGAGTACACGGTTTCTTGTGGTCGGACAAGCGACATAGCGTTCGTACTTTAAACGCCCACGTGCCATCTTCGAACACTGAGGAATGTACAGCTTTATGCTACCATAAATTTGAGAAGGGACGGGTTCTCGTTCTTCTACAGTTCAATGTGAGTCGTCATCAATGGCAAAAGTACGCATCATGGCAGTTGGCACCACCAATTTGCATTGAATAAGTATATGTTGTTTGCAATATGCATGAGTGCTCAGGTCTATCAGGGATGCACCAAAAAAAAAAAAAAAAAAAAAGTCTATCAGGGAACCAAAGGGCGGAAAGAAAAGACAAGGTGAGAAAAGAGTTTGATTTAATAGCAAATGAAAGATGTGTAAAAATTTCCAAAACAACGTTGTTTTAATCACATTATCGGCACGTAGGAGAGAAAATATTAAAAAAGGTTACTTCGGCATTTTTTGTTAATCAAATTCGACGGAGTTAATGGAAGTATTAGATTGCATCAATTCGACAAGTTTTAGAGCTCGATTTCACTTTTTACAAGTTTTAAGACTCAATTGCACTTTCGTGACTAGGACTTTCAAGTGAACATATTCTTAAACAAATTAAAAGTTGAGGGAGCACATTGCACATTGGATCAAAGTTGATGGGTCTTTTGTGTGAATTTTTCGTTTCTTTTCTTTCTTACTTCAAAGATGATGGATGAAGAGGTTCCTGATATTTCAATTGACTTTCAATTTTCCAAGTAACATGGGAATCCTAATTTTCAGCTCGACCAATATTTTGTCAGATTAATCCCCATAAACAGACATTCAAAGGACAAAATCACCACAAAATCGCCATATATTTTGCTGATCGATTTTGCCCCGTTAATATTCCCAACCGTCAGTAATTTTAATTTTCAGAATCCCATTCACATATTAAGGAAGTCCAACCAGCTCAGGGCAGAATTTTATTTTCCATGTAAAAAAAAAACATGGATTTATTAACAGTTGTTGGTAACAAAAGGAACCGTCCGTAACCTTCTTTTTTTTTTTTTTTTTTTCAGTTTGAGGTATCTTGTTGATAACATATCAACATTTTTATGACATTACCATTTTTTTACTAGTATCCAAATTAGCAATTTTTGTACAATTTTATCAACTTTTATTTGAATAATTTACCAAAATTTCGAATTTACTAACTCTTACATGAAAATACCAACCTAAATTAGAGTGATTTACTGGTTTTTGTCAGATTAAATTGCCAATTAGGTTTGCGTTACCAACTCTCGTTTGAGTTTTTTTTAGGCCCGCGCTATTTCTACTCTCTTATTAGCTCATGACTCCACCTTTTATAGTGAATTGATTACATTATTCCTTGCGGGTCCCACTATTGATTTAAAATTATTTCTTATAGATTTTTTCTTCGTTTTCATTTTTTTTTTTAAATTTTACTAGAGAGGAAACTACCAATCTCTTCTCAAACAACATTTATTAAGGTCAAATGTGGGCGCACCCTGATTTAAGACTAATGCTTACCCTTTTTTTCCGTTTTGCCTTTTCTTTCTCCATTTGGAACAAAATCGGTGTACCTTTTTGTCCAAAAAATATTTTATTTAGTAGATAGCTAAATAATTATTGTGTTTCTGACAAAAAAAAATATTTCTTTATTGTTTGTACGAGGAAACTATTATTGAAAAATAACTTAAACACAAGAGGATAATCTATGAATACATTATGTATAATGCATACATTAATTATAATATTTCATTTTTGAGTAAATTCTCATAAATTTGATCCAAAAATCAAAGTCAAAAAATTCACGATCATGAGAATAATCTAAGGAGATAAAGTAAACAATTTGCAAATAAAACTAACATTTCTTTACTCTAGTATATGATTAGTGGTTGCTTAGATTATAATAATGGAGAATATGTACAAAAGAAGACAAACATGAAGGAAACGTTGAAATGTAATATGAGTGGAAGAAGCAGCTCGGGTGGAAAAAAAGTTGCTTGGAAGGTGTTGGGGCTAACAATACAACTCAGAGAGGGTGAATAGGTTGTTTGAGAACTAGGAAAATATTTGCGGAAAATAACAAGTTCAACTTCAAATATCGGGTCAAACATCTATAGAGACATTATAAAGATCAGGTCAGCAGATGTTTGCAATGTAAGAACATTGTGTGCTGAAGTGTATAAAGAATATGGGAAAAATAGTAGGTGATATAAAAAGATCTGGTAAGCAGATGTTTCCAGAAACAATATCTGAGCGTGTGCAATACTGAGTAAAGATCAAGTAAGATGCAAGCACACAAGATATATAGTGGTCCAGTTTATATGAAAAGCCTACATCCACTCTACGAAACTAACAGCCACAACTTGGGTTGGAATCCACTAGTAATCAGCTCAACAAATTACAATTGGCAAGCATTGATCCTTTCACTTGATAGATCACACTATCAAGACTCAGTTGCTGCTCTTACTCTTGTACACTTGATCTTTCACACGATTACAATACAGAAAAATCACCAGAGAAGATCTTTCGACAGAACAAAGAAACCACAAGAGAGAAGTGGCTCACAGTAGGTACATGCATTTTATATTGTGCTATCTCTAAAATTTTGGCCTAGAAGGTCTTTCATTATATAGACAACTTCAATCTTCTCGTTAGAGAAGCTTGAGAAGTCCAATTAGCCGTTAGAGATCCGTTGGAACTGCTGCAGCCATTATTTCTAACACTATTCTGAAACTGTTGCACAGTTGCTTTTCTGACACTACTGCTCTGACAAAATCGACAGATGCTTGCTCCTGTTTCCTGATAGACTTCCTAATCTTTCTGAGCGCATCTTTACCCACCAACGGCTATAATTTTTCTCCAACAAACATCCTCTCATGTTCGTTGTCCAATCATCACCAATGACCCGATATCGACATAAACATCGTCTCGCCTAATCTTTGGGTTCGTTGGTGCTGTTTATAGAAAAACCACGAGGATGACTTGTGAGCAATAATCCAATGATCCTCTTGAGTATCTTAGCATGCAAAGACGTCACCTTGATGATAGATTGACCATGGTACCTCCAAGTCATCATGAACACCTCGTCATCTTTGATTTGTTCTCCTCCTTGTCAAGATCTTCATCCTTGTACCTAGTCTTTGCTAAACTCAAGTCATTGATATTATCACAATATTTGTAGCAGCTATATTCTTCGAGACCAAAGATCTGGTCAGTGGGTCAAGTGATCAGCACCTTCCAGGAGTAAACATCTGTACAATCCCTTACCCATAAGCAAGACGTCTATGTCTTTACAGTCTTTTGATGCTATTCACTAAAAAACCTTGTGGTTGACTTGCGACCAATCATCCAATGATCTTCTTGGCTTCTTCAACATACAAATACTTCCAAAGATGTCAGTATCATAGCTGATTTCTCATCTTCACTGAACTCACAAGGACCATCGGTGTTGTCACAGTTTTCCACACGATCTTTATAAGGCAGCTGCTCTCTGCCAAAGATCTGCTGCTTCAATAACGATTGGTGCACCTGATCTTTCTTCTAGCCCTTCTAAGCATATTGGCAATTGCAATTCTACTAAGCTGTTCACCTTCACAAAAATCCATCCATTGTTCACCTGATCTTTATACCTCCAAGCTATCACAAACATCCATGTTCTTCTCGGCTTGTTCACCTCGATCAAGGTCCTTCCAAATGTTCACATTATCTGAAGATCCTTCCAGCTTGTAGACATCTTCAACACCCAATATCTTGCTCATCATAAAGATCGGCAGAGCACTCTAAACATTGGCGGAGCAGATCTTTCTTTCAGAAACATCTGGTGCATCATCTGCATATCGGCTTGTGCATATGTCACCGAGTATAACTCAACCAATACACACATTAGTAGCCTTTGATTGTCTTTATTAAAAACAAGATTGGGAATTTTCCAATTCTCAACAAAAGAGATGTGGTAAGTGTTTTTTCAAGCAAAATTGAAAAAAGAAAGAAAAAAAAAGGTAACAAATAATCTTTTATCAAGAGTGGGACCAACGAACGATAATGTAGTCAATCTAATATGACTAGGGGGTGTCGAGAACCAATAAAGGGGTGGAAACAGCGTGAGCCTTTTTTATCATACTCGTTTGAGTTACTTGACAACATTTAGTTTTTTTTTTTATTTACCAACTTTTTTATGGAGCTGCTAACTTTATTTTGTGTTGTTTAATAATACCTTAAATATATACTAATCTTTCAGGAAATAATCAACCTAAACTAGGGGAACTCGTTAATTTCTCTAATGTTAAATTCCCATGTAGTATGTGGTTACCAACTCTCATTTGAGTTACTTATTGACCTTTATTATTTTTCTTTAATTTGTTAGCTTTTCATATGATTTACAAAATCTTAGCAACGGTTTAAGTTACCAACTTTTTTTGAAAAAACTTATTAGCCTCAACGTTTGAGTTTTGGGTTCACAACTCTTTTGAGTTACTTGCCATGTTTTTTTTTTTTTTTAATTACAATTGCTAACTTTTTGTCTTTTACAAAATTTTATTGACCTTCCTTAATTACGTTTCAAATTTACCAACACTTATAAGAAGTTACTACCTTTTATTCGAGCGAGTTAAACTTTCCTCCAATTAAACTATCGATTAGTTTTGAGTTACCAACTTTTGTTTGGTGATTTTCGATCGGATTACTTAATCGGGAATAAAGTTTGATAAGTCACCTAATGGCGTGGATAGAAATCCCGTCACCGAGAAATGGAGGTTTGGGCAACGGGTAGGAGAAATGGAGGTTTGGGCTCTCGAGGGATTTGGTGTTGCTCATATTTTACAAGAGATTCTTACTTTCAATGATAACATCACTATTCCCATCGCTATTCCAGAACCGTACGTGAGATTTTCGCCTCATACGGCTCCTTTATACCGAGAATGTGTCTAACCATTCCTCTCCATATCATCTTGTTCAGCCTCGTCACTTCGTTCCTCCAAAGACACTTTCGAAAAACTTGCAAGCTATTCACCACGACACACAAATTGAGTTTGGTTGAATGGCTATTTATTCAGGATCGATAAGTATAATTTTCAAGGCAGTGACATTTTTGTTTCCGGCCCAGGCGGATTGATAGGAGGGCAAGATGGCAAACAAGCTTCCCTGGTTTTAGTACATGGTAAGGTTTTTGTTAAGCAACAATAGCATTCGCCTTGAATCCCACCCTTGCACATCATCTTTCCACATTGAGGAATGTAAATTTTACTGCCGTCTTCGATCCGAGGAGTGACAGGTTCCCGTTCCTCCGTCATGCCACGCATCGTCGCACTACCTATTTGCATCGGAAACCAAAAAAGGAAACATTATATCCACGTTTAAGTATATCAGAAAACTAGAAGGTCAGAACGAAAAGAGGAATCGGAAGAGCTTATTGCACAGCCGTAAGACGATGAAAGAATTACAATGTGATTCGACTATTGTCGGAAGATAAATTTAAATTGTCCATGATGAAAGATGCTTTTGTAACATTCGAAGGGAAGCAAAAAAAGGATTCAGCCTGCTAGTTTACTTACATTGATCGAGAGCCACGAGAAGAACAAAGAAGACGCAAGCGAACTGAACAAAACGACGTGTTGTATGCTTCCCAAACGCCATTTTGGGAAGATTTCTTAGATGGTCATTGCATCTCAAGAATAATGGCTTTATATATTACCCTAGGTTTATAAACTTCCTTATATTCACTTATATAATCTGAAATTTATTTGATGACCTTCCTTACATTAGTTTATGCAATCTACGTGTTGTATGCTTCCCAAACGCCATTTTGGGAAGATTTCTTAGATGGGCATTGCATCTCAAGAATAATGGCTTTATATATTACTCTAGGTTTATAAACTTCCTTATATTCACTTATATAATCTGAAATTTATTTGATGACCTTCCTTACATTAGTTTATGCAATCTAGATATAATTTTGACTCTTGTACTTGCCGTAATCAGGCCTATTCAATACTTTAAATAACCTTTCAAATTTGATATTTGCCAAGTTTGCCTTAATTTATCTATTTAATTTTTTGGCCAACAATCTTTTGTAAGCCACGAAAATGGCACGCCCAATGATTGCCATAATCGGAATCAGAAACACGACATGATAACCAAAAATGGATTCGCGCACTTGGTTTGGAATCGATCAAACTTGACGCGGAAACGACGACGATTCGGAAACCTAAGTACTTCCCCTGTATTCCCTCTCCGGAACACTGGCCGAATAAGAGTGCCCTCACGAACGGGTGCGTTCTTCCTTTACGTGAGTATGATTGTGTGTCAGAAGATTAGAGGAGGGAATTGAGCGCTATTTATAGAGTTTCCGGCCGTGACCCTCTCATTACGGGTCGGGCCTAACTCGGCCCACACTAGCCAGCCCATATTAAACCAATTAAGAATCCTTATATCTTATCTTATTAGACCAACCCGTGAAACGGTAAATAACAATTTCAATTAATGTAAGCCAACATAGAAAAACTCTTACATTCTCCCACTTGGGCTATATTAATTGAAACTGTACTGTATGTGCGCACCTTTATGCTGGTCTATAGATATTCTTAACAATCAATCCGATCCCATAAAGTCTCAAATACCGAATCATGGCGGTAACTGCATCAATAGACACAGAGCCTTCCATGGTCACGAATACCTTTAATTGTACTGATATGGATTCAATATGGTAGTGTAGCAAATGTATAACACCTCACAAAAATAGTGATTCTTTATATGTTATCCTATTCGTCAGTCACATTCTCTCTCCTTATGTGTCACGAAATTGGATGTACCACAAGAGAATATCATTTATGGTTCTAATGAACCTACATATGTTTATCCTTATAGTTAGCTTTACTTTATGTGTAACAAGACATATACTTAAAGCTAATAACTAAATACCCATAGCATTTACTCAAGGTTTACACAATGCCTTGAGGTTTTCACCAGATATATGCATTCAACATGATAACCATGCATTCATAAACATTTTATGAATGCAAAAGAGTTGATACATATCAAATATTGTTACTGAATACAAGAAACACAGATGTAAACTTTATTAGAGAAAATAAAAATAGCTCCCAGTGAACAACAGCATCACATGATGCTTCTAAGCCCATGCAAATGACATGTCGTAACAGCATTCCATGATGCTTCTTAGCCCATGCGTATGACATGTCGTTCAAATACACGAGGGCAAAGACCTTTTGTTAGTGGGTCAGCAACCATATCATCTGTGAAAATATATGCTCTACTACAATGTCACCGTTCTCAACTGTTTCCTTTATGGTAAAAAACTTAACCGTCAGATGCTTAGACCCCTTGAGACCTATGTTGTTATTAATAAACAACATTGCAGAGCTATTGTCACAATACAACTATATGGGTCTATCCACAAAATCAAATACGACCAACTCCCTAATGAGGTTCCTAAGCCATATAACTCGAGTAGCAGCCGAAACTCATGCTATAAACCCTGCTTGCATAGTAGAGGATGATATAGATTTCTATTTCTCACTTTTCCATGATACCGCACCTCCTGCTAACATAAAGATGATCAACTTCTAGTCATCTTGACAGCCAGCAAGGTCTGCATCCAAATATCCTTATGGTTGCAGGTTCTCAACATGTCTGTAAATCAACATATAGTCCTTTGTCCTCCTTAAGTACCTTAAACCTTCTTAGCAGCAACCGAGTGATCGTGTGTTGGATTTGATTTATATCTGTCTAGAAGTCCATTTACAAAAGCAATATCTAGTCTAGTGCAAACTTGAGCATGCATGATGCTTTCGAGTGCACTAGCATAAGGTACATTCCTTATTTGGGCTTTCTCAGCATCTGTATGAGGACATTATAACATATTCATTTTATCACCCTTAATGACAGGATCAATTCCTGGCTTGCAATGCTACATACTGAATCTTTCCAAAATACGATCAACAAATGCCCTCTGAGACAAAACCCAATAACAGCGAGAACGATCCATATGGATCTCAATACCTAGGACGAAAGACGTCTTATCAAGGTCATTCAAAACGCTTTGACAACAGCCGCTTTGTCTCATGCAGTAATCCAAGATTACTCCTCACATGCAAGATATTATCTACATAAAGTACTAGGAAGATAATATTCCTCCCACTGACCTTGCAGTATATACATTGATCCTATTTGTTCTCAACATAACTGAATGAAGTAATAACACTATGAAACTTCAAGACCATTGTCTAGAAGCTTATTTGAGATCATAAATAGACTTTTCAGTTTACACACAAGTTTGCTTGAATCATTAGCTGTAAAGCCTTCGGGACTATATAGACTTCCTTATCAAGGTTTCCATTTAGAGAAGCAGTTTTAACATCCATCTGGTGTAACTTCAAATCAAAATGAGGTACTAATGCCATGATTACTTTGAAAGAATCCTTAGAAAAGACTAGAGAAAAAATTCCTTCATATTCTACTTCTTCTTTCTAAGTGAAACCCTTGTCTACCAGTCTGGTTTTAAATTATCAATCTTTCCTTTGGAGTCCATTTTACTCTTATACACCCATTTGCGGGAGATGGGCTTGTGACCTTCAAGAAATTCAACAAGCTCCGAAGCACCATTATGTTTCGTAGACTATATCTTGTCTTTCATCGCATCCAACCACAATCTAATTGAGAACAAGAAATCGCATCTGTATAAGTCACTGGATCAACCAAACAGCCGATATTGTAATCATGCTCTCCTAGATAGACTATATAGTCCATTGGTATAGCCAATCGTCTCTGCCTAATAGATCTTTTAAGTGGAGCTACTTCAACCTCATCATGTACTATAGGGCTTGAGGAACTTCATCAGGATCTTTCTTTACAACAGGATCCTGAACCCTAACAGACCCAATTTATGGTGTGGGAGGCTCCACGATAGTTTGTATAGGCAGAGAAACCGACACAGTAGTCGTCCCCATACCAATATTCTCAATAGTATGTGAGCAGCTACCCTATTCGACCACATCAAATTCCAGAAACTTCGTTGTCTGTAATTCCACAATTCTTCTGCCTCCACTGGGATTATATATACAATACCCCTTCAAATGATTTAGGTAATATACAAAATAACACTGAGTTGTTCTGGAGTCCAACTTACTTAATGTTGGATTCTATTACCTCACTTCTGCAGGACATCCCCAAACCTTAAGATGGTTCAGGCTAGGTTTACGTCCATTCCATAACTCAAAAGGAGTCAATGGAAACAGCCTTGATAAGAACGAAGATTTACTTCCAAAGCTTCACCCCACAGAAAATCAAGTAAGTTGGTTCTACTAATCATACTCCTAATCATATCCATAAAGGTGCAATTGCGCCTTTCGGCCACACCATTTTGTTAAGAACTCCTAGGCATAATAACTGAGCTATTATCCCATAAGCCTCCAAGTATTTGGCAAATGGCCCCTTAAGCTGTCCAGCATCGTCATACCTGCCAAAATACTCACCACCTCAGTCATATCTGACAACCTTTATTACTTTTCCCTGCTGTTACTCGACCTCAGTCCTACAAAAATCTTAATCTTGTCAAGAGATTCTGGCTTTTCCTTAATCAAGTATAGATAACTATATCCGGAATAGTCGTCGGTAAATGTGATGAAGTAAAAATTTCTACATAAAGTTGCCACATAGGGTCTACTAATATCTGTGTGAATGACCTCCAATAGGTCAGAATTGCATACTGCAGTATTTCTTCCTTATCGTAGTCATCTTACCCCTACAACATTATACACAAGTCTCCAGGTCACTTTCAAGAGTAGGCGAGATGTCAGCCTTTGTCTACCTTTCAATTTTTTCCCTAAAGATGTAACCAAGACGTTTATGCCACAATACATAAGACTGTTCTTTATGTAGATGCTTTTTTTTTTGTCAAAAGGTAGAGGCCTTTTGGAAATAACCTTTTCAGCCGCATGAGTGACGTATATATCATTGGAAGTTAAACACAATATGTACAATCCATTGGACATATAACAACACCCAACCTTATTTGAAGTAATGAACATAAAAATACTATTGTTCATTATTTCAAAAGAGTAACCACACATGTTCGGACATAATACGAAAACTAAGTTTCGTCTAATAAAGGTACATAAAATATGTTTCTTGACGTCAAAATTAAATCAAGTTCGGTCTAATGAAGGTACATAAAATGTGTTTCTTAACGTCAAAATTAAATCCAGAACCTAGATTAAAAATGACATCTCCCACGAACTCAATGTCGACTTTATTGATGTTTCCTACAGTGAGCACTGATTTATCCTAATTTGGCTTTCTCCGATTCATGAATCCATGCATGGTGAACGCAACATGATTGGTTGCACCGCTATCTAGCCTCCATGAACTGAATGAGACTATTTATAGGTTGGATTCACAAACCCATGCCAATGAATCATTACATGTACGCTCATGCTTAGATAGCCAAGTGTTAAAATTTGTCGCAGTCTTTCTTTATGTGACATTTCTTCTTACAAAAGAAGAAGTAGAGGTCACCACCCTTCTTAAAAGGATACTTTTTTAAGACCCAAATAGTTAGAATGATCAGTAGTTTCATGATTTCCTTTATGAGTACGATTTTTAGACCTCTTACTTTGCCAGTCTACCATCCTTATGATGTAATCTCTAACTCCACTAGAACCATCAAAACTCATGCTGAAAAATCCTTGCAAATGTATCCCTATCTCGGCATTAGACAAGGCACGGTTCCTAACCACCAAGGCTTCCATCATTTGTATAACAGTGCAGTCAGCTAGCAAATCGCTTTTCAAGTGTTTCTAAATGGATTGTTTCATATATAACAAGCAAATCTTATTGCTCTTTTCCCAAGCAGCAAAATGCACTTTCTGGGGTTCCAAAATGATCTCAATGAGATTAGCCGACTAATCCTTAGTAAGAGCAAAACTCCATCCCAAACAGAAAAACACCTACCCATTTCATAAAACTTGAACTAGTATGAGCCCCAATCTTAATAGAGTTTCCTTTTATAGAGAAGGTGACTAATTTAACCAGCAATGTATATAATTAGCATCATGTGAGTACTATGTAATTTAAAATCGTATAAGTACACATCTTGAGGGCTACATGCATCATCATGTGATCACCTTTAGGTAGAATACATGACATGCAACTGTAGAATCTCCACATGACAGCGACCATGAAAACATATTCCAACTTGCGTGGATCACCACCTTTGGGTGTATGAAAAATTAGTCACTCCTCAACCATATGCTGTACATGTGACCCGCTATGAACAAATAATGTATAACTTGAGATCGAATAAGTACACATCCTGAGAGTTACATGTATCATCATGTAATCACCTTTGGGCATAAGACATGACATGCAGTTGTATACTCTCAACATGACAATGGCGATGAGAATTCATTCCAACTTTCGTGAACTTATCACCTTTGGGTGTATGAACCACTAAGATCAGATAATTCTTAAGCACGTGTTGGATATGCGTCCCTCCATGAACCAATACATAATCACCTCCTTTGGGAGTATGAACACGCATTAGAACAGGAGACATCTCACCATAATATGAGACCGATATTTCTCAAACCCAATCAAGTGTGCCTCTTTGGCAGTCATTACCCAATTGAATCTTTGAAAATCTCTCATACCAGGGATATAAACCTTATGTCTCACATCTACTATGTACATGTAATTTTAGACTTCATGATAGGGGCAATTTGTCACTAAAATTATATGTGTTGCCAATTACATTGATACATATTAATGAATTAGCTCTATACGTTCTATATGTGGTTATAAACATGTGAGCTAGCATTCATTACTTCCGAAACCATATGGAAATACAAGAAAAAAAATGCAAAAATACCTTTAAAAATACATGTATAAAACGTTCATTACGCATTTTTCCATCCTTAAAAGCTTCAAAAATGTAATTTGAATATGCCACAATATAGAGCAGGACCATACGAACGTAACGCCATTGACCACACTCCCAACGGAGGTGGCACGCGCCCTCACACACCTCTTTAATGCGTGGCGCGAGAAGCACACACACGGCACTTGAGGGGTACGTGCGCGAGGCTTATCCAGTTCAAAAGCCGATCCGACCGGTTTGACCGTTAATCGATTAGACTAGTCATCGGTCAACTATCAGTCGGGTCAAAACAGACACGTGTCACTGATGTCAGCATGACGGTTGACCGTCAATCGACGCGTCGGAATGCGTTTAGATGCGTGGCGCCCACACGCATTCACGCCCCATTACGTGTTGGCGTACGCCTCCGTCCAGTAGCCTCCGGCGGCAGGTGACCACTCAAAATGATCACATGCTCGAGACCTATCCGGCTATGTGTTCAAAATTAAATTTTACCGAACAAAAACACACAAAACGGATCGAAACAGTAACAAATGCCAGTAATCGTCGCTCGCCGACTCTACCGTGGCGCATGGGGGCGCGTACGGCAGTTCTCGACCTCCGTCGGAGGCGTGCGACCACTCATTTTTCATGTATCAATGAGACGAGTCCGAATATGTAAGTAAAAATAAATTTCATCTTCAAAACAGACCAAAATAGTAAGGTTTCCATTCTCAATTAAGGGGCTCTAATACCAAATGTAAGCCATGAAAATGGCACGCCCAATGATCGCCATAACCGGAATCAGAAACACTACATGATAACCGAAAAGGGATTGGTGCACCTGGTTGGAATCGATCGAACTTGATGCGAAAACGGCGAAAATTTGGAAACCCAAGTACTTCCCATCTATTCTCTCTTTGGAACACTTGCCGAATGAGAGTGCCCTCACGAACAGGTGCGTCCTTCCTTTATGTGACTATGATTGTGTGTCAAAAGGTTAGAGGAGGGATTTGAGTGCTATTTATAGAGTTTCCGGCCGTAGACCCTCTCATTACGGGTCGGGCCTAACTCGGCCCACAATAGCTAGCTCATATTAAATCGATTAAAAATCCTTATAGCTTACCTTATTAGACCAACCCATAAAACGATATATAACAATTTCAATTAATGTAAGCCCACGTAGAAAATCTCTTACATCTTTCCCATGACTAGAAGAGATTCACTCTCTATATATTATTTGATTGAGAAAATGAAAAGGGAGGAAAAACCACAGCCGAGTATGGAAATATAAGCTATTGGAGATTTTGTGAGACAATTGACAAATTTTAATGATTTTGTACCACTTTCCATTTCCATGTTTCCAAACAAAGAGAAAGGCACTGAAAATGTGTGCAATACATGGGCTATAAACTTTTCAACCACTACAATCAAGGTATAAATACTTGGGTTAATACCACAAAAAAATCCAAACTGATACACATGTGACAAATTTACCCCAAATTATTTTTTTGACCATAAAAAACCCCAAACTTGTACACTTGTGACAATTTTACCCTAAACTATTTTTCCAACCACCAAAACCCCCCAAACTGGCACATCTGTGATAAATTTACCTTAAACTAATTATTTTGACCACCAAAAATCTCAAACTGGTACACATGTGACAAATTTATCCTCCGTTAGTTTCCGTTAAATTGGATTAATACCAAGAAAAACCCCAAATTAATAGACTTGTGAGAAATGGAGAGTAAAAACCCCATACGTGTACATCCGACAATTGCCACGTGTCATTCAAATCAGCAATTTGACGATAAAATTTAACGAAAACTAATAGAGGGTAAACTTGTCACAGGTGTACCAATTTGAGGTAAATTTGTCAAAGGTGTGCCGGTTTAGGGTTTTTGGTAGTTAAAAAAATAGTTTGAGTTAAATTTGTCACAGGTATACCAGTTTGAGGTTTTTCGTGATATTAACCCTAAATACTTTCAAAGTGCAATCAAATTCTTAATTTGGCAATGACGTTCTTCACAACCAGAAATTGCTAGGCAATAGCCTAAGAAAATACCATATAGGAAAAATTGAAAAAATTATCAAAAAAATCCTAAACTTATTGTTGTTGTGCCAATTCAGTCCTAAATTTTTTTTTTTTTGGCAATTGAGTCCTAAACCTTTTGGATTTGTGCCAATTCAGTCCATCCGACCAACTTTGGCGGCCGACGATAATGTGGCAATTTTTAATAATCTTTTTAATATTTTTTCAAATTATTTATTCATCTTTTTCTTTTTTTCTTCTTCTTCTTCCTCCTCTAGCCAGTCGTCCGGTGACCAGCCAAAGGCGAGGCCCATCGAGGCTCGACCTCGCCCAGCCTTAGTTACATTTTTTTCCAAAAGCTTTGCTTGGTAATTAGTAACTAATTTACTTTGTTCTTGACTTTATGTCAGGTCAAAATAAGTATCACGAAATTAAATAATCATACCAAGTAACCTTTTAATTTTTTTTGTTCGCAAAGTAACCTTTTAACTTGATCGGTTACATTTTCCCTATTGAAAGAGTTCGGCTTCTTCAAATAATAAAAAAATAATCAAATTAATGCTGGTCAAAGTAATCGAAAAATTGGATCAACAATTTGGTAAATCAATCTGGTCAACAGGCTAGAGAGATACCAAATAATGAAAATTTAAGTTGCATGAGTTTCAAGTCTTTCTTACTTAAAATATCATAGATGAAGATGTTCGTAATATTTCAATCTGACTCTCAATTTTCTGAGGAACATATGAATCCGAAATTTCAACTCTTCAAATTTTCTGTCCGATTAACTGAAATAAATAGAGATTCTAAAGACAAAATCGTGCAATATCTTCTTGATAGAGTTTGCCCCGACTCCCAACCATTAGAACTTTTTATGGAAAATTTCTACAATCTCATTGACATCTTAATAAATTCGAACCAGCTCAGGACAGAATTTTAATGTCCCGTGTCCAATTTATTTCTGTACTTGTAAGCTTTAATAAGTATTTGTAAATGTTAAAAACTTTTGTAAAGACAATCACGGGTGACTTTTTTATTTTTACGTATCTTGTGATAACTTACCAACACTTTTATAAAATTGCCAACTTGTGTTGACTAGTTTCCAACTTAGCAATTTTTGTATAAGTTTACCAAATTTCATTTATATAACTTACCAAAATTTCGAATTTACTAATTCTTATATAAAATTATCAATCTAAATTAGAGTGATTTACACACTTCTATCAGATTTTATTATCAACTAGTTTTGGATTACCAACTCTCTTTTGAGTTACTCAATGATATTTTATTATTTTTTCTATTTACCAACTTCTCTATTGAGTTGCCATATTATTTTGCCTTGTTTCTGCCACTTACATTTGCTAATCTTTTTAGAGTAACCAACCTAAATTAGAAAAACTTTAAATATTTCTACCACTAGATTACACATATTATTGAATTACCAACTCTCATTTAGGTAATATCAATATTTATTTTGTTTTTCTTGATTCGCTAACTTTTCTTACCGATTACAAATTCTTATTTGCATTTCTTAGCGATGCTTTAAATTACCAACTTAAATAAAAAAACCTCAACAACCGTAATTAGAGTGACTACTAGTGTTTTTCTGATTAAGCTAACGAGTTTTGAGTTATTAACTCTTATTTAAGTTATTTGACAAGCCTTTTTTTTTTTTTTCAATTATCAACTATTCTTATCTTTTATGGAATTTTGTAGAACTAATCTCAATAAAATATTGATTTAACCGAAAAAAAAGTTTGTAAGTCACGAATATATCCAAAACAGCAACCAAGAAGGGGATGAATTGGTTTTTTCAAGAAAACAAACTAAGTTTGTGGAACTAATCCCAATAAAATATTGCTTGGACTTGTAACCTAGGAAGCACCGACACTCTCCGAGGGCCTCTGTGCAGCGTCGTGTCGTGTCCGACACTCTCCGACATGCGATCGACATGTGGTCAGCGCTCCAAACACATCAGCAACACGCGAGTCCAGCATCTCGACATGCCATATCGACACGCACGGGGTCAATTTAAAGCATTTTCAATAAATTGGAGGTCAAAATATAAATTTATCAAAAATATATATACTTAAGTCATATAGCAAGCCACCCCAAAATTAATATACCCAGTCACCCTAAAAAAATCTAATCGTGAATCCCTAACAGAAGAAGAAGAAAAAGAAACTCACTGTTGATATTTTTATATATACACGATAATTTATCATGTATATATAAGAATATACATTTAATATACAACGTGTCCCAACGCGTGGATTTTTTTTTTTTTGTTAGAAATGACGTATCGACGTGTCGTGTCGGTGTCGGTGCTACTTAGCTTGTAACCCCTATAAAGATATTGTTTATCCATGCAAAGTGAACTAGCAATATAGATAGCGAAAATTAATGAGCTTTAGAGAATAGAGATTGCCGACGAAGTTTATAGAGGTTTGACTTGGATGTGTCTATTCCTCTCTTCCAGCTTTATCGGGCCAAATAGGCCGAATTCCCCTAATTATGCTGAAAGTACAAATATCGCCTTATAACAAGTGTAGAGCATGCTACCGCGTGGAAGTAGAACAACCCCGCTATCACATGTTGTGCACACAGCAAAGTAGATCATCTCCCTAAACTATAAATCACACCTCTAAATGTTTTTTTTTTGGGTCGAACACCTCTAAATGTTTAAACAAAGTCCTTTGCACACTTTTTGTCGCATCTAAACAACTGTCTTCACTATAAATGCAAGAACTTCCCTCATGTGTTTACGTATGGCTTGGTCCCCATTGAATTGAGAAGAGAGGGAGCGTTGACGTCGAGTTTGTCAGCTGTGAGTGAGTGGAGAGAGAGTGACTAAGCTAAGGGAGTGTGAAAGACTACAGAGAGTGATGTTAGAGTTGGCGAATACTTCAGGGACCCTTGTTTCTTACATCGGGTATGCCCACGTGAGCTTAGGGAACCAGAAGTGTTATCCAACGACATGTGACCCCTGCGCGCGGAATGCGGGGGTTCGGGGGCAGCGCTCCCGACACAGGTGCCCCGCTGCCCGGTCAGCGGACGGCTGTCCTACTTGCCGGTGAGCGGGCGGGGGTTCGGGGGCAGCGCCCCCGAAACCTCAATGGGTTTGGGCTTTTATTTAAGCTGGCCCGTATGGTGTGGAATTAAGAGGTTTCATATAGGTTTAGGTTTTGGGCCCGTTTGGGGCATATATATATTTTTTCATTTTTTGATCATTGTAACGAGTTGAGTGGCTGTAAACCGAAACTATAGTGAAATCTCTTTGCAGGACGTAGCCCTATTCTGGGGTGAACCTGGGTAATCTCGTGCGTCGTCCATTTTTCTTTGATTTCTGTGTAATCATTCTGATTCGGTGTGCGATAAATCCCTTCAAGTGCGTGGATCAAATTTAAGGCTGGATTTACTCACACTTGCTATGCTATTGTCACAGACTAGAAGTTCTGTTGCCCAACAGATTGAATTCTCCCGTACTCATGTACCCTCGTGAGTGGAGTTTTGTGGCGTCGAGGTGAAGAATGAGTGATGCAGAAGGAACGATACAACTGCTTCGACGGAGTGGCATCAGGGAATTTGTGCTAGGAGTTCTAGGTTAGAACAATCATAACTTTGAGGAGTTTTGAATGCGGGGTTGACCTCTCATGCACAAACTGGTCGGGAGCTGCCGCTCTCCTAATTAGGCCATGGCAGGCTGAAACTTATTGTTGTGCCGAAATGTTCTGTGTGTCTCGCTCAAAGAACTGGATGCCCGAGCTAAACTGGACATGGTACGATCCGATACGCAGATTCAATTAGTCATGTTGTTCTTAAGAATAACCATAGAACGAAGTTCGGCCTGGTGTTCTCGGTTCACTAGGCGCCACACGGGGTATTCCGTGATCAAAAGTCCATTGGCCCGTGACACAATGCAGGTGGGCACAGGACGTTTTTAGAAATGCCCCAATGGTGATGGTGTCGGAACCTGGGGTGTTGGTTTGATTACGGCCACGTACTTCTAAGATTTGGACACTTGAGAACGATGTCTTTTAAGATTTTGATTTCGTCTTTTTCACTGTTTCTTGTAGTGTTGCCAACACGGGAGAAGACATTCTTTTCCCCGTTTGGTTTCCTGTTTTCTAAATATAACTAGGAAATGACATAGTGCAGTTTTAGTAGACGGACACTACAAGTGTCAAAAGTTGTGTACGGTGCACACTTTAGTGCCAAAAGTCAAAAGTTTCTTTCGGATCATTTAGGTACCACTTTTTTTTAAAAATAATCACTTAAATGCCATCTCCAATCAGGATCGTCAGAAATCTAACGTGGCATATTCTAATAATTTCTCAATCCTACGTGGCTCGCCGGTGTGTCCAGTCAGCAATGTAACCCCTAGAAGACGTTGCAAGGTTTGCCCCAAAATAAGAACCCTAAATTGCGAAATGGAAGCAAATTCTCAAATTGAAATCTTAACGACCATTCTTCCGAGGATCGTCGTCACCGTGGAACTCTTCGTCGATCGTCTAGGGACCCAGACAGCTCAAGGAACTATCAGTCTCCTCAAAATCGACGCCTCTTCGCATAATAAACAATGCCACATTCCTCCGCGAACAAAGAAGAAATCGAGAACAGGGAAGGTTGAGATCTTCAGTTCGGAAATGAGGTCGGCGATTAGAGCTAGATTCAAAGAATCTAAGTGGTTTAATTGGAAAAGTGAAGGAATGAGCAGAGAATCGGGGACGATTTTTTATTTTCTGGGGAGGAGCGAAATGGCGTGGCTTGGAAAGCGGAGAGACCGTTGTCTTTGACTCTCTTCTTTTTAGGCCCAGGGGAGAGTGTTAGAATTATCCTAATGTATTCTACATTAATTGAAATTAATATATGAGTTGGTCTACTAAAGTATGATATATATTCTTAATATAATTTTAATATGGGCTGGCTTAGTGTGGGTCAAGTTAGGCCCAACCCGTGATGAGACGGTCCGCGGCTAAAACACTGTAAAAAGGCTTAAGTCCCTCCTCTACCTTTTAACATATAGAATATCTCACATTCAGAAGAAAAAAAAAACGTAACGTTTCGTGAGAGGTCTCTCATCGGCCAGTGCTTTTCAAAGGGAACATAAGAGAAGGCTTGATCTCGAGAATCGTCGTCGTTCCGCATCAAGATAGATTCCAAACCAAGCATGTTTGCTAATCCTTTTCTATATGGCATGTGTGTTTCTAGTTCTGGTTATGGCGATCCCGGGCGTGCCACAATTTCGTGGCTTTACATTTGGTATCAGAGCCGCCTAACCAAGGATAGAGACGCGTTCTGTTTTGTATGTTTTTGGAAGTTTCGTCCGATGAAAATTGGTTTTAATTACATATTTGGACTAGTCTCGTCAATACGAGAAAAATGAGTGGTCGTACGTCTCCTGCGGATGCTAGGAATAGCTGCACGCGCCACCACGCTCCACGGCGAAGATGGCGCGCAACGACCACGGCGAGACGTTACTGTTCATGTCCTTTTCGTGTACTTTTTTTTTGAATACATAGTCGGATAGATCTCGAGAAGACGATCATTTTGAGTGGTCGCCCGCCGCCGGACAGCAATGCACGCGCCGGCACGCACCAAGCTGTGGCTGCAACCGGCAGCCACGCACCTAGGCGCGAACTAGCGCGTAAGTCAACCGAAGCCGCTGACGTCAACGACACGTGTCAGGGTTGACTCGACCTGTTCACCTGACCCGACCCGACCGGACCATTGACCGACCAGGTTGACTATTGACCAGTCGGATCAGTTTCCAAACAGGTTCAGGCTCATGCACGTACCGGGCATGCGCCCCACGCGTCGAACCTTCTGGCGGCGCGTGAGCTCGCGTCCAGACTCCGATCGGAGTGTGGTCGACGGCGTTGTGTTCATATGGTCTTCCTCTACACTGTGGTATATTCATATTACATGTTTGAAGCTTTTAAGGTTGAAAAAATGCGTAAGAAACCCTATATACACGTATTGTTAGGGGTATTTTTGTATTTTTTTTTCTTGTATTTTCATATGGTTTTGGGAATAAAGTTGTTATCTCATGTGTATATGGCCACATATAGTTTGTGTAGAGCTAATTCATTAACATATATCAATGAGTTATTACAATGTAATTAGCAAGCAAGTGATTTTAGAGATATATTGCCTTGTTTTAAGTATAAAATCACATGCATTTAATAGAAGTGATACATAAGGTTTATATCCTTGGTATGAGAGATTTTCAAGAATTCAATTGCGTAGTGACCGTCAAAGTGGCACACTTGATTGAGTTTGAGAAATATCGGTATCATGTTGTGGTGGGATATTTCCTGTTCTAATGCTTGATCATACTCTCAAAGGAGGTGATTTTGTATTGGTTTATGAAAGGACGCATGTATAACATGAGCTTGAGATGTATCTGATCCTAGTGGTTCATACACCCAAAGGTGGTGAATTCGCGAAGGTTGGAATATATTCTCATGGCCGTTGTCATGTGGAGAGTATACAACTACGTGTCATATATTCTGCCCAAATGTGATTATATGACGATGTATGTAACTCTCGGGTTTTGGTACTCACATGATGCTAAATATACACATTGTTTGTTTTTTCAGTTACGTTCTCTGTAAATGGAAACTCCATTTCGATCGAGGTTCTCACTGGTTCGAATTTCAAGAAATGTAAAGAAGATTTATTTGTTTGGGATAGAGCTAGCAGATGTTCACATTGCTCTTACTAAGAATAAGCCAGTAGATCTTACAGACACTAGCACTGATGCAGAGAAAGAGCATTTTGCTGCTTGGGAAAAGAGCAATAGGATTTCCTTGAAGACAATGAAGTGATCCATCAAGGAACATTTGAAGAGTGGTCTGCCATGTAACTGCACTGCTAAGGAAATGATGGCAGACTTGGATGCTAGAAATCTTGCCTCACCTAATGCTGAGATTGGGACACTTTTACAAGGACTTTTCAATATGAAGTATGATGGTGCTAGTGGTGTTAGGGATTACGTCTTGAGGATATTGGACCTGCAAACAAAACTTGGGATTCTTCAAGTTACTATTCATGATGCCTGCATTGTGCATCATACCTTAAACACCCTTCCACCTGATTTTGGGATTATAAAGACAAATTACAACTTTCAAGATGAGACCTGGACAATTAATGACCTGATTGCTAGGGTGGTGGCAGAGGAAGAGAAACTGAAGAAAGAAAGAAGACACATTGCCTTATATGCCTCAAGTTCAAGCAATAAGCAAAGTAAGAGGTTCAAAAGGCGTACTCATAAAGATACTCATGAATCCATCGAACATTTTGATAGTTTGGGTCCTAAGAAAGCATCCTTCAAGAAGGATGGTGATCGTTGCTTCTTTTGTAAGAAGAGAGGTCACAAAAAGAAGGATTGTGAAAAGTTTAAGAATTGGTCGTCCAAGAGTGAGCCTACAGGTAATGATTCTTTGGCATTTGTTTGTGAATCCAATCTATCAGAAGCCCCATCCAGTTCATGGTGGCTAGATAGCGGTGCAACTAATCATGTTGCGTTTACCATATAAGGATTCATAAATCGGAGGAAGCCAAATCAGGATGAGTTAAAGCTCACTGTAGGAAACAACGAGAAAGCAGACGTTGAGTTCGTGGGAGATGTTATTTTGGTTTTAGACTTCTGGTTTTGAATTGTTGTTAAAAAACACTTTTTATGTACCATCTTTTAGACGGAACTTAGTTTCCGTAACGTGTTTAGATATGTATGGCTACTCTTTTGAAATAAAGACCGATATCATTTCTTTGTTTTTTAATTCAAATAAGGTTGGGTGCTGTAACGTGTCCAATGGATTATACATATTGTGTTTATCTCCCAATGATATATACGTCGCTTATACTGCTGAAAAAGTTGTTTTCAAAAGGCCTCTACCTAAGGAACAGTCTTATACATTATGGCATAAGCGTCTTGATCACATCTCTAAAGAATGAATGGAAAGGCTGATAAAGGCCGACATCCTACCTGCTCTTAAAAGTGACCAAGAGACTTGTGTAGACTGTTGTAGGGGTAAGATGACTAAGATAAAGAAGAAAACTACAGTCCGTAGTTCTGACCTATTGGAGGTCATTCACACTGATATTAGTGGACCCTATATGTCAACCTTGTGTAGAAATTTTTATTTCATCACATTCATTGATGACTATTCCCGATATGGTTATGTATACTTGATTAAAGAAAAGTCTAAGTCTCTTGAAAGTTCAAGATTTTTTAGACTGAAGTCGAGAAACAGTTGGGAAAAGTCATAAAGGTTGTCAGATCAGATCGAGGTGGCGAGTATTATGGTAAGCATGGCAATACTAGACAGCTTAAAGGGCCATTTACCAAGTACTTGGAGGATTCTGGTATAGTAGCTTAGTTTACTATGCCTAGGAGTCCTAAACAAAATGGTGTGGCCGAAAGGCACAATCGCACCCTTATGAAAATGTTGAGGAGTATGATGAGTAGGACTAATTTACATGTTTATCTATGGGGTGAAGCCTTGAAAACAGTTATGTACATTTTGAACCGTGTACCTTCCAAAGCTATTCCATTGACTCCTTTTGAGTTATGGATTGGACGTAAACCTAGCTTGAACCATCTTAAAGTTTGGGGATGTCCTGTAGAAGTGAAGTTGTATAATCCAAATTTAAGTAAGTTGGACTCTAGAACTACTCGGTATTATTTCGTATCTTATCCACGTCATTCAAAGAGGTATAGATTTTATAATCCATTAAACAAGAATTGCGGAATCACAAACAGCCAAGTTTCTAGAGTTTGATGTGGCCAAAAAGGGTAGCTGCTCACAGACTAATGAGGATAACAGTATGATGGATACTGCTGTATCTTCTTCTCTTCCTATACAAAGCACAATGGAGTCTCCCACACCACACATTGGGCCTGTTGAGGTTCAGGATCCTATTTTTGAGATAGCTCCTGATGAAGTTCCTCAAGCCTCTTAGGTGCAGAATGAGGTTGTACCAACTCCACTCAGGAAATCCGTCAGGGAAAGACGATCAGCTATACCGCCAGACTATACGGTCTATTTGAGAGAGCATGACTACGATATCGGTTCTATGACTGATCCAGTGACTTATGTAGATGATGTTTCTTGTCCTCCGTCAGATCTGTGGATGGATGTGATAAAAGCTGAGATGCAGTCTATGAAGCATAATGGTGTTTGGGAACTTGTTGAATTGCCTAAAGGTCACAAGCCCATTGGCTGCAAATGGGTGTACAAGACTAAAAGGGATTCCAAAGGAAAGATTGAGAAATTTAAAGCCAGACTGGTAGCCAAGGGTTTCACTCAGAGAGAATGAGTAGACTATGAAGCTACTTTTTCACCAATTTTTTCTAAGGATTCTTTTAGAGTGATCATGGCATTGGTAGCTCATTTTGATATGGAGTTACACCAGATGGATGTTAAGACTGCCTTTCTGAATGGAGACCTTGATGAAGAAGTCTACATGGTGCAACCCGAAGGTTTTGCAACAGATGATAAGCTTGTGTGTAAACTAAAAAGGTCTATTTATGGCCTCAAGCAAGCTTCTAGACAATGGTACTTGAAGTTTTATAGCATTGTCACTTCATTCGATTTTATTGAGAACAAAGTGGATCAGTGTATATACTGCAAGGTTAGTGGGAGGAAATTTATTTTTCTCATACTTTATGTAGACGATATTTTGCTTGCGAGTAGTGATCCTGGATTATTGCATGAGACAAAGCGGATGTTGTCAAAGAACTTTGACATAAGAGACCTTGGTGAAGCATCTTTTGTCCTTGGCATTGAGATCTATAGGGATCATTCTCGCCGTATGTTGGGTTTGTCACAGAGGGCATATATTGATCATATTCTGGAAAGATTCAATATGCAGGACTGCAAGCCAGGAATTGCTCCTATCACTAAGGGTGATAAACTGAGTCTGTCACAGTGTCCTCGTCTAGATGTTGAGAAAGCCCAAATGAAGAATGTACCATATGCTAGTGCACTTGGAAGTATCGTGTATGCCCAAGTTTGCACTAGACCTAATATTGCTTTTGCAATGGGACTTCTAGGCAGATATCAATCAAATTCAGGACATGATCACTAGGTTGCAGGCAAGAAGGTTCTAAGGTGCTTAAAGAGGACAAAGGATTATATGCCGGTTTACAGACATGTTTAGGACTTGCAGCTAGTTGGGTATTCAAATGCTAACTTTGCTGGCTGTCAGGATGACATGAGGTCTACAACTGGATACATCTTTATGTTAGCAGGAGGTGCAGTATTGTGGAAAAACGAGAAGCAGAAATCTATTTCATCCTCTACCATGCAAGCGGAGTTCATAGCATGCTTTACGGCAGCTACTCAGGCAATTTGGCTCCGTAATCTTATTAGGGAGTTGACTATATTTGACTTTGTGGATAGACCCATACAATTGTATTGTGATAACAACTCTGCAGTGTTATTCATCAACAATAATAGAAGTCTCAAGGGGTCTAAGCATTTAGCGGTCAAGTTTTTAACTATAAAGGAGACAATTCAGAATGGTGACATTGCAGTAGAGCATGTTTCTATAGATGATATGGTTGCCGATCCACTAACTAAAGGCCTTCGCCCTTGTGTATTTGAAAGACATGTCATTAGCATGGGCTTAGGAGCATCATTGGATGCTGTTGTTTAGTGGGAGCTATTTAGATTTTTGCTCTAATAAAGTTGACATCTGTATTTGTTACAATTATGTAATGTTTGATATGTATCAACTCTTTTGCATTCAATAAAGTATTTGTGAATGTATTGTTATCAAGTTGAATACATACATCTTTGAAAATCTCAGGGCATTGTGTAAACCTTGAATAAAGGCTAGGGGCATTAAGTTATTAGCCTTATGGATATGTCTTGTTACACATAAAGTGCAGTTAACTATAAAGATAAGACATATATAGGTTCATTGGAACCATTAGGATATTCTCTGATGGCACATCAGGTTTTGTGACACATAGGGAGAGAGAATGCGACTGACAAAGGGGATGACACATAAAGTATCACTCTTCTATGAGGTGTTATTCATTTGCCACACTGCCATATTAAATCCATATCAGTAGAGTTAAAGACATTTGCGACAATGGAAGGCTATGTGTCTATTGATGTAGTTACCACCATGATTCGGTGTTTGAACCTTTATGGGATCGGATTGACTATTAAGAATGGTCACAAGACCAATATCAATTATGTATAGTACAATTTCAATTAATATAGCCCAAGTGGGAGAATGTTAGAATTATCCTAATGTGGTCTACATTAATGGAAATTAATATATGAGTTGGTCTACTAAAGTATGATATATATTCTTAATATAGTTTTAATATGGGCTGGCTTAGTGTGGGCCAAGTTAGGCCCGACCCGTGATGAGAGGGTCCGCGGCTAAAACACTATATAAAGGCTTAAGTCCCTCCTCTACCCTTTAACGTACAGAATATCTCACATTCAGAAAAGAACGTAACGTTTCGTGAGAGGTCTCTCATCGGCCAGTGCTTTTCAAAGGGAATAGAAGAGAAGGCTTGGTCTCGAGAATCGTCGTTGTTCCGCATTAAGATGGATTCCAAACCAGGCATGTTCGCTAATCCTTTTCTGCATGGCGTGTGTGTTTCTAGTTCTGGTTATGGTGATTCCGGGTGTGCCACAATTTCGTGGCCTTACAGAGAGTGAATAAGGGTTGAACATGACGGAACGAAGGGCGTCGACGAAGTGAAGATTGTGATGGTGCGATGTGACGCTGTTTTTCATTGTTAAATGGCATCGTTTTGGGAATACGGTGCAACATTTGATGAAGCGGCGTCATTTTGCAAGTTCACGTGGATGAGGTTTTGTAAATAATAATGTCAACTCATATAAAAATATAATTAGAAAGGCCACATATTAAATTTGGCTGGAATTTCTCTTCGGATGCACTTAAGTGATAATTTTTTTCCGATTTGGCACTACTGTGATCCGCCAAAATTTTTTGGCACTAAAGTAAGTGATGTACATAACTTTTGACGCTTCTAGTGTCCTTCTCTCGTGTAGTTTTATTCGAGAATATTTAGGCAGAGTTGGTCTGGATCAATGGCTTTTTATTCAGGAACAATTAAGTATAACTCTCTCAAGGCAGTGACATTTCTGTTTTTGGCCCAGGCGGGGAGAAAGGAGGGCAATTTGCCATGCAAGCGGACATGTTTTCAGCACATGGTTTGCTGGGGTCGGTCACGCAGATATAGCAGGAGCCGGTCCAACCCTTGCTCACCTTTGCACACTGAGGAATGTACAAGTTGCTGCTGTCTTCGATACGAGAAGGGACAGGTTCCCGGTCCTTCACCGTGCCGTGCAAATTCTCATCGGTGTCGTAAACCTTAACGTGCATTGTCGCGCTGCCTACTTGCATTGAAAAGGACATGCATGCCATTTTCAACGTTAATGAATGCTCCAAGTATGCGAGGAAACTCGAAGGTCGAAAGGAAGAGAGGAATAGAAAGAGCTCATTGCAAGACGAAAGAATTATAATGTTATTTGACTTTCTTTTCGAAAATAGATTCAAATCATACATGTGAAGTCCATGAGAGACTTACGTGTTTATATGATTGTTATGCGGGTACTTCTAAATTATCATTTTGTTTATTGATTAGAAATTCGTGGTGGATTTGGTGGTGTTCAATTAGGTAAAATTATCAAATCAGCCGTAAACCTATTGCATGGATGTTAATTCGGTCCTAAATTTTTCAATTTTTTCAATTTAGTTCTAAACCTTTACGCGAAATTTCAATGGAGTCCTTTCGGTCAATTTTTGCCATAATTCGATGATGTGTAGCAGTCCAATCATCACCGTCCATCCTAAGTAGCACACCGCCACGTCAGCGATTTTCAGCAAAAGATTGGCCAGAAGGTCTCCATTGGAATTTCACTCAAAGGACTAGGAATAAATTGGCAAAATTGTGTAGCAATCCAGTCATCACCGGCCATTCTATGTGACACACCGCCACGTCAGCGATTTTCAGCAAAAAAATTGGCCAGTCCGTCTCCATTGGAATTTCGCACAAAGGTCTAGGAATAAATTGGTAAAAAAACTAAAAAGATCAGGACTGAACCGGCATCCATACAATAGATTTACACTGGTTGGATGATTCCCCTGTTCAATTTGTTCTTAATACACAAGCATCGTCACGGTATCAAAAATTATATACGTGTGCACCAATGCTATCGAGACAAACAAATTGAAGCAAGAATGGATTATTCAGCCTACTAGATTTACTTACATTGATAGAGAGCCATGAGAACAACAAAGAAAACGCAAGCGAGCTGAACAAAGCGACCGGCTCCATGTTTGCCAAAAGCCATTTTGTGAATATCTTTTAGATGGTCATTGCATTTCAGCAATGGTGGCTTTATTTATAATCTTTTATTTGATGAACTTCCATACATTAATTTATGCAATCTTGATAATTAATGCTTATTAGATGAGATTCCTTATGTTTATATATGTAATCTAGATATAGTTCCTATTTTATAAACTTCCTTATATTCTTTTATGCAAATCTAGATATAATTTTGACTCTTTTGCTTGCTTTGATCTGGCCTATTTAGTGCTTTAAATCACCTTTCAAATCTGATATGTGCTTAGGCGAGGTTACCATTCTTATAGGCCAATAAAAGGGATAAGGACACTATAAGTGCCATAATTTTTGTACGACGCTCACTTGAGTGGCATAATTTTTTTTTGACCAGTTAAGTGTCATAACTTCTAAAAGAAACATTTACTTGAGTGCCATAACTTTTAAGCCATCACTTAAGTGCCAAAATTTTTTATAATCATTCGTCCAAGTGTCGAAAATCCGACTTGGCATAACACTTGTGGTGACCATTTTAAAAAAGTTATGGCGCTTAAGTGATCAATTGAAAAGTTATATAGCACTCAAGTAATCGAAAAAAAAGTTATAGCACTCAAGTGAGTACCGTACATAAGTTATGACACTCAAGTGATCGAAAAAAAATTATGGCACTCAAGTGAGTGCCGTACGATAGTTATTGCACTTGTAGTGTCCTTTTCCCCGCCAATAAAGGATCTAAAATGTTAAATGGCCTAAATGGTAAGCAATCATTAACATAACAAAGTTTCCCTTGATTTTTTTATCTTTTCCTTTGGTTTTTTTTTTTTTTGCCAACAATCTTTCCATGATTGGAAGAGATTTACTCTCTCTATATTCTTTTTTTTTTGTATAAATAACTAATAAGGAGGGAGGAATGAGAATTGAGAGTGGAAAATTTGTAATGTGTTGAAATCGTTATGAGAAAACTTTCATATTTGCTAATTTTCCGCACACCCACCTCTTATGTTCTTTCCCTCTCCATGTTTCCAATCTAATGGAAATAAATTGAAAAAGTGCGTGGCGCATGGGCTATAGACTTTTCAGCTTCTTTCAAAGTGCAATCGTCGGTCGCACTTTTTCCACTACTTCTTTGGCTACCACACTCCCTAAATTAGTGTTTTCACAACAATATCTCTTGTGGGTCTCACCTTTTAGCATATCATGCCTATTAATAAATTATTAAATTCAAACGTGAGCCAAATTTTGTGTTTACTTTTTTGTTCTTTCTTTTTCGTCCCTATCTCTCTCTTTGCGTGTTCCTTGTTTTCTTCCTCGCTACCTTATTCAAGTACATCCTCCACCACACCTCGACCCCAAAGGCTCCATTGGCTGCGCCGTTTGCTCGCTTCTCCATCTCGCCACTCTTCGCGGCCTCAACCCTCCGTCATCAAGACCTTCTCGACCATCATCTACTCCGCCTCAAAGGGGCACAAGATCGGCAAGGCGTAGCTCAACCCCAACGTGTGCCTAAATGATTTTGAAGACGAAGATCCAACTAATTATGATGAACTTAAGGAACTTGAGAGAGAGAGAGAGAGAGAGAGAGAGAGAGAGAAGAGGCCAACCTGACGATGCTCTCAAGGTGAAATCGCCGCCCCTTCACAACAAAGTAGACAATACTCGAGAAGGTCTCGATGACGGCGGGTCGAGGCGGTGAGGTGGAGAAGTGAGAGAACGATGCAACCAATGAAGTCTTTGGGGTCGGAGGCGCAGTGGAGGACGTACGTGAAGAAGGCAGCAAGGAAGAAGACGACGAACACCCAAAGAGAGAAGAGAGAGATAGAGAAGAAAAGGAAATAGAAAAAAGTAAACACAAAATGGGGCCCACGTTCAAAATAATAATATATGTTAGGATTGTCATGTTGAACACATGGCAGGCTCGCAATGCTTGAATTATATTAGTATTTCACAAGAAAATTTTATGATTGGTAGGACTTTTTTTTTCTTTGATCAAAGTAGTATTTCAATTATTTCAGCAATAAAATAGAGAGCAAACATGCTCAAAAAGCAAATCTATGACTTATTCAAACCAAAATCGGCAGCCAATCATCGAATCCATCTTCAATAATGAGCAAACACCGAGCTGTTGCTACGGCTTTGCCTTTCGGCGATGCGCGCCTAGGTTCGACGTCCCCAACACCATTATCATACAGAATAGAAAGGTTAAACGAGCACAGATCTAATAGTGAGAGTAAAAACCTTCACGAAGCTCCTCCGATCTCCTTCGAAACTAGACTTGTATGCTAACAAAATATGAGGAAAACGAAACTCCAAAAACATACACTAAAAAAATCCTCGAAACGAGAGAGAGAAGCTTCCAGATCTAAACTAGAGCGGAAGAAAAAGGCTCCATGAACGGAAGGAAAAAAAGAAACATAAAACTAAATCAGTTAACAAATATGGGAGGGGAGGGAGAAATCTAGCTCAAATCCTCCCCTCCATAGAGAAAGAAGAAGGAACTTGTGTGGAGAGGAGAGGGAGAGGAGAGGAGAGGAAGTGACGGCTAGGGTTGGAGAGGGGAACTTGTGTGGAGATGAGAGGGAGAGGAGAAGAGGTGGCGGCTAAGATTGGTAGGACTTGATAAGCTCATAATTTCAAGAAACTATGTGACATCCCTCTCTCTTCATCAGGAACATGGCATTGTTTTGACTTCACATTTATCTTCTCCTCTTTTTTCCAGTCCATTTTCAAGTTTCAGCCTAACACCAGGAAAATGACAATGGAAAATGACTTCCTAAAAAATATTTTTCAGAAATGCCTCTCGTCATCTTTCTTTATAGTCCGATCCGTAAGATATGTTGTTAGGATCAAGATCAAATGAATCTTCCCTATTTCGCTTCTTAGAAAGAAAGCAGAATGGAATAAGGAACTGCTCGGTTAGGCGATCCGTGAATTTGGTATTTGCAGATCGTAAATAAATTTCGCAACGTGAAGCCAACATTGCCTCTTTTCACGAAGATTGATACATACACTACTGCAAAATTTCCGTCTTATAAATTTCGTCTCAATTTGCACTTCTTCTTGTAGTGTACGCCAACACTGGAGAAGACAATTATTTTCCACCGTCTTGTTTCCTGTTTCCGAAATCTAAACACGAAATGGCCAAAGTGCAGCTTTATTCGAGAACATCTAGCGGAGCCAAAGTTTGGATCAATGGCTTTTCTTATTTCAGGAACGATCAAGTATAACTCTCAAGGCGGTGACGTTTCTGTTTTTGGTTCAGGCAGGGAGATGGGAGGGCAAAATGTCATGCAACCGTACATGGTTACGGCACATCCTCAGCTGGGTCGGTCATGCAGCAATAGCACAAGCCGGCCGAATCCTCGCCCGTCTTTAAGCATTGAGGGATGTACAATTTGCTGCCGGCTTCGACACGAGGAGCGATGGGTTCCTTTGCTGCACCGCCCGAATTCTTGTCGGTTCCCCAAACCTTAGCACGCCTCGTCGCGCTGCCTATTGGCATCGGAAAAAACACATCACCATCAACTTTAATGAAGGCACTAAAGTATGTGAGGGACTTAAGTTGTACATGTGACTATGTGATTATCATGTGGGTACTTCTAGATTATCATTGTGGTTATTGATTAGAAATGTGTGGTTATTATTCAGTGGACACTGACTATGGGTTTGATGTTGTTCAATTTGTTTTTGGTACAAAAGTATTATCATGATACGGAGAGACGGCGGAAATTGTCCAATCAGTTCTAAACCCATTGTAAGGATGACAATTCAATCTTAAACTTTTCAATTTTGCCAATCGAGATTTCAATATAGCCCTTCCGGCCAATTTTCACCATAATCGCTCCGAAGATGACCATTTCTGATGATTTGACCGAAATGACTACATTGAAATTTCACGCAAAGGTTCAAGACTAAATTGGCAAAAATCGAAAAGTTTAATACTGAATTGACATCCGTACAATAGGTTTAGTATTGATTGGGTAATTTTCCCTTTAAGAGATATATGTGTGCATCAATGCTATCAAGACAAAACAAATTGAAGCAAGAAAGAATTCAGCCAACTAGTTTACGTACATTGATGGAGAGCCATGAGAACAACAAAGAAGACGCAAGCGAGCTGAAGTAATGAACAAATTGACGTGTTGTGTGTTTCTCAAATGCCATTTGTGAAGATTTTTTAGATGGTTATTGCATTTCAAGAATGATGACTTTATTTTCTGTACATATTTTATAAACTTCCTTATATTCACTGATATAATGTAATATTTATTTGATGACCTTCCTTGTTATTAGAGATGATTAAGGATTTTTTTAGGATAATTTCCTGTGTTATAGATATTTTGATAATTATGTTGATTCTCCGTATCTCTCAAAATTGTGTGTATGTCTTGATTGATTTGTTGTTGCCTTAGATAGCTATCTAATGGCTCATGTATTCTTGCCCCGTAAATATTCCCAACCATTGGTAATTTTTCTGAAAAAATTTTAGAATCCGTTCACATTGTAAGAATTTCGAACCAGCTAAGGGCAGAATTTCATCGTTCCGTGTAAAAAAAAAAACATGGATTTTTTACGATGCTTATAAATTACAAAAGGTGTTTGATTAATGTTAACAATTGTTGGTAACAAAAGGAAGCTCATATCAGATTTCAAAGGTTATTCTCATTACAAGCTCCTTCGGTTCATTTTTTTTTTAGAAGAATGGATAATAAGAATAGTAATTAGGGTTTTTGGTTTTGTAATAATAAGAATATATTTATTTGCCGATCCAATCCGGGTTGTCCAGGTAAGTGGGTCCACACACGAAACTGGGAACCGGAACGATATTCACCGTTTTCAATTTGTAGAAGCCGGGAATCACCCAGAACTGACCGGTTCGGGTGGTCGGTTTCTGATTCAATCCAGTTTTTTATGCTCACCCCTCGTCTACAATGTCAAATGACCAATGGGAAGCAATCAGTGCCCGAGCTATAAACTTTTTCAAGACTGCCATCAAGGAACCATAAATTGCTAGGTAGTAGCCATAGAAGATGCCATATAGGGAAATTAGAAGAATGATACACTTGGGACGATTGAGTTTGTTTCTTGAAATAAATTATTTAAAAAATATTTTTCTAAAAATATCGATTATATTACTTACAAAACGAATTAATAAAAAATATTTTTATCCCCCACGAAAGTGCTTAGACATAACTATTTGAAAAATATTTTTCAAATTCATTCATATTCCACGTGATTAATTAACTTTTCACATTAAATTTCACAGCAAAAAGTAATTTTTAACTAACTAGCAATCAGTAATTTCTCCAATTTTTTTTATTAACTGATAGACCAAGCAACCGAAACATCAACGTCCCGAGTAGAAGGTGAATATTATTATATTACAGTAACAACAGAAACGAGACGAGCTTGGAAGTCTCCAGCTGCACATCGACTCAATCCATCGTCACCACAGTACCCAGAATCATATTTCACCACTCACGCATAACAGATGGTTATGGTCGAACAACAGGAGAAGATGGCATCAATGCACGGGATGATATAGAACTCTTGCCTCCGCCCAACAGCCACAGTTCGCTTGCCCGAGTCGACATCCTACCGGAAGTTTTCTTCTAAGAATTTTAAGTTAAATAACATGAGGCTACCACTTTTTCTCCAAGGAGTCTCATGAAAGAGCTCTTGTTTGTCTTCGGCAAGCTAGGAAATCGAAAAGACATCACACGAATATCCTGTAATCAGTTCGCTGATTTCATTACAATATACAGAAAGCTCGAAAGATCTTGTACACAAAAATATCGGTAGTCATCCATTTTTCTTGACGAATAAATATCTTAAAGTTGAATATGAATGCAAGTTCAAGTAACGTTATAGCAAAGAAACAATCCCTACAGTCACCCCTGGCTTCATTCATCCCGCACAAACTCACCTTTGTAGAACTCTTGTAGGATCTCCCTGCGCCAACACAAAAGCTTTTTCATCATAACCTCGAAGGGATTTATTCGCCTTTTTGAACATCTCACTGGGCATTTTTCAATAACAGGAACTATATGTAAAGCTCGACAAAATATTCGTTCTTGAATCTGCACAGCCAAATGATGGATTTCTAGGCAGAGAATTGCATCTGCAAGTTGCACATAACACCTATCCAATACAACTTGCTAAATAGAACCCACATGTTGCTTACCAAGATCGATCACTCTTTCAGCCATTATATAGAGGAGATGCTTTCCTATTAGAAGATAAAAGAATAAGCTGCCTCACAGCTCTTGAAGACTACAAGTGCACCAGGAGATTCATCTCTATACATCAGTAACTAAACAGAAAAATCATGCCCAGAAAGAGCGTGCAACTGGATTACACAAACCACGCAATGAAATTGAAGCAGATAAAACCAATGAAGTAGAACGGTACCTTCTATAAACACGATAACGACAACTGGACTCATTGCTTCTCAACCAAATGAATCTAAATCCTATCCATGACTCCTCGGATCAACAACCTGATGTATCTTTCTTGCTTCAGCACTGGAATATTGTCCGACAACACGAGCATGAGGTATGGATGCTTCACCGCGGGCTAGGGCATCCACATTCTCAAGCAGGTAGTTCCTTGGAAGCCTGCCCACCACGTTGCCCTCCTCATTTCCCTCTCCATCAAGAAATGCAAAGTGTGGGATACCCTCAACTCCGAACTCATCGAGCTCTTGTTCCCACTTAGTGTTGTCAACGTTTAGCATAACAAAATTAACCCTGTCCCTGAATGAAGAACATTGTCATGTGAATTGCCAGAAGCGAGTTGGAATGGAAAGCTCAATCTTCGCTAAAGATGAGACTTTGCAATCTTTACAGGACATTCCCCTTCTCACTTTCCACTGAGAAAGATCTGGGTCAAATAATGTGCTTATAAGTCGTCCCATAAAATAAAGTCCGAAAATAAAATAGTAAAGATGATTACTTGTACTGCTGCTCGACTTTGTAGATATCGGGAGCTAATTCTCGACAAACTTCGCACCAATCAGCATAGAACTCCACCACGGTGGGCTTCCCATTGGCGAGAGCCTAGGGGATCAAACATGGAAGACATACGTATATTAACATGATAGAGTGGCAGAATGAACATTACAATAGAAATTAAATCAGCAAGTTAACTCTATTATTTACCATAGAAAAAGCAGGCAACTTATTTAAACTGACAGACTAGTAAATTATGGGTATATTGGGTTCTCTTATAGAATATAAAACAAATACAAATTGGCACTTGCTCAATACTGCAAGCAGTATATCGTATCACAGTTGTTGACAAATCAGATTTAGAAAAGTTGCTTAAAATTTGATTCCGTATTCTCCAACTTATAATGCATTTCAGATTCATTGCAAGGCCTCTGCGTCCATACAGAAACATCTATTCGGCGATTTAAGCTTCCGCTTCTCTCTTTGTTAAGAGACAAGCATGAGTAGGAGTACCTCTTCATAAGGCAATGCAGCGGCGGTGAGGTCTTTCAAGGAAACACCAAAATCTAACCGCCCAGATAAGAAAAGTCCAACTGCAGCTAGAGCAGAAACTACAGCTATTTGCCTATTAAAAGTTCTATTGGGTAAATCCGGAAGCCCAACGTTTGGAGAGGGACTTGTAGATTGGTCAGTAGTACTGTCATTCTCTGAAGAAGGCTCAAGAACCAACTTTTCCTGCACAGCGCAAATAAACGAGAGATGTAGAATTTCAGCCGAACAAAACAGCTCAAAACGGCTATACGAGAATCAGAATAGATATCACACATTGATATGAAAATGCAAGCTCAAATCCCTATCAATGGCAGTGCTAAGAACCTAAACACGCTCACACAGAACACGAAAATATGCGAATTGTCGTTGAAACTGTTTCAACAAAGTTCCTTGTCGGTAAACTCGAAGCTCCAATCAGACAAATTGAGCAGAGATTAGAATCGTCAAACAATTATCCCGTCAAATTGCACACATCCTCTACAATCTAGAAGGCACGGGGCACTGGAAAATTCGGCCGACTCCATGAGCAGCAAGAACAAAAGTAAGAGCGCAACATTGGAAGCAAATCAGTCAATGAAAAGCGTACCGACGTGGAACTTTCGGTAGGATTAGGATTCGCCTCACACGCGACGATCCGAAGCCCCCGATTCCTGGGGCGAAATCGCACGGCGTATGGGGTCGCGGCGAGCGACGAGGATTGAGGAGCTGCTCGAAAGTGGGGCCTAAACCGATGGAGAGCGAGCGGGCTGGAAGATACGCGGGACATGGAAGCTTTGCTGCTGGCGGGTCGTCCTTCCTTGAGTGAAAAACTTGATCTTGACTGCGATAATGGCTTGGCTTGCTGGATTTGGGAAATGGGATATTGTCAGAGTATGGTGAAGCAGGGTTTTGGAGAAGACGACAAAGCGACGGGGCAAAGAGAAGAGTAGGAATTATGAGGAAGAAAAATTGAGCGCCATGAGAAAAACAAGTGCTTATCTTGAGGCCACCGGTTTATCTATGACCAAAGCTTTGACACAGAGAGCGAATGTGATGTCGTTGACTCTCTTTGTATTCCATTCGTGATTATTGTCATGAGTTATGTTTGCCTAAAAAATAATGATTTAATAAATATTTCTTAAAAGCACTGGTGAAATAATTATTTAATAAAAAAAACTTATTCGTTTTTGTGAACAATACAAGCGAAGAAAATATTTTTACGCCCTTTGTATTTTTCTTGAATCTTCTTTGATTGCTTAGGACATTATTTAGCCAAGAAACATGAGGAGATTATGGGCATAAGGATACTAGGGAAGCGTTTGGCAACGATTCTGATCCAAAAAATCAATCTTGTCTAGAATTGATTTTTTGCGATTCTGCTCCCTGAACGAGTTTTAGAAAATCTGAAGGTATTGAGTAACTGCACAAAATTTCTATTGCTAGGAACAATTTCTCTTACTAATTTTTTTTCATTTAAGTCAAATAATTACGTCTTGTCGTTATAAAATCAACATATATGGCATCACTAATAAAATGAATACGAATCATGCATATTTCATAATTATTCTATTTATTTCATGGAGCATAAAGACATGCAATATCCTTGAAAAAGAACATAAGCTCAATAGGCAATTTGCACTTAAATTATGGTCTTGTTTCTCGGGGAAATTACCAAAAAAGTCCTAAACCTATTGCAATTGTGCCAATTCAATCCATTTGGCAGGCCAGTGCTGACATGGAGCCACCGGCGCTGACGTGGCATATTTAATATTTTTCAATTGGCTGCCAACCCAAACCAAATAAAAAAATAAAAAGAAAGAAAGACAGAAAAAAGTATTAAAAAATTTTCACGTCAATGCCAGTGGCGCTACGTCAGTACCTGTCGGCACTAACGTGCTGCCGGCCCAAACCAAAAAGAAAAAATAAAAAAAAATACAGGAGAAAAGTTAGTAAAAATTTGAAAAAAATTAAAAATTAAAAATTATTTAAAAATTATTTAAAATTTTCAACGTCGGCGCCAACGGCTCCATATCAGCACCGTCCAGCCAAATGGACTAAATTGACACAATTACAAATAGTTTACGACTCAATTGGCAAAAAAAAAAAAAAAAGTTTAGAACTGACGTGGTACAATTGCGATAGGTTTAAGACTTTTTTGTTAATCCTACCATTATTTCTCAAAAGTGATTTTGAAACAAAGAATCAACTTTTAATGATTTTGGAACAAATAATCAACTTTTTTTTGTTCTTGTTTCTGCTCCAAATCTATTCATAGAAGCAAAATTTGAGAATCAGAATCATTTACGTACAAACAGGTTTCTCATCTTTTTTTGTTTCGAAAAATAAAATCAGAATGTTGCCAAACAGTCCCTAAATATACGAAAATTTTCATACAACACTTACATTGAGAATAGATTTTTTAGCAAGATGTTTTCAAAGTTTCTGCTCCCCTCTCTTTGTATATATTCATATCTCTACAAAATGGCGTTCTCTTAAGTTTTTGTTTTTTTTTTTTGGTCGAAGCGTTCTCTTACGTTCTCTTAATAGGTTTTTGCGTGTCCGTCTTCTCCGTGCCTAATATGCACATATTTTTGCAAAAGCAATTCCATTGCGAGCATCCAACTCAATGTTCTAGAATCATCTACAGTAATTCTCATGCGGAGCTGCTTCGCTTGCGACAATTCAAATTGAAGTTGGGACTTAAGTGATCATTTTTTAAAATTTAAATAGTGACATTTAAGTGATCTAAAAAAAAAACTTTTTGCTGTTACCAAAGTAAGTGTCACTTGCCAAACGTTCCATTTGTCGCTACCAAAGCCACGTGTACATTACTTTGATCATAAGAACTAAGGTAATATAACACATAATTTTTTCACAACCAAAAATCAAAGTCATTATCCACGTTATTATACACCAACGCAACAAAATCTGAAATATAGAAGGGCGATTATGAATCCAATCACTCGAATTCTCTACGATCTCTGTCCCTCTGGCCCCAAAATCCCGTTCACCACCGATGTCGCCACCAGAACCCCGACCACCTCTGCCGCGGCCACCGCCCCCGCCTGCGCCAACCCTCCAAAGCTCACCGCAGCCTCTATCTCCCTCTCGGCCGTCTCGACCCCCTTCTCCACCACCACGATCCCCTTCTCCGCCGTCTCGATTCCCTTCTCCGCCGCCTCGAAGCCCTCCCTCACGATCTCCTCCGCCTCCTCCTCCACCTTCCTCAGCTTCTTCCGCAGCCCGAAGAGCGGGATGTCCTGCGCCGCCGAGGGTTGCGGCGCCACGGTCAGCGCCGTCGACGCCGTCAGGAGGAACGCCATCTGACGCCGGCCGGGGAGGAGAACGGGGCGCATCGCCCGGAGGGGCGTGGGGAGAGGGCAGGATTTGCCGTGGGGGGAATGTTGTTCACCGCGGGCTTGGTGGAGTGAGAGGGCTTGGACGAGAGCAGACGCCGCGGAAGCCATTGGAATGCTGCTCGAGCTTGCGGGTGGGTGGTGTGGTGTGGAAAAAACTGGCGACGGCTTGAGATTGGAGAAAGAGAGAGAGAGAGGAATGTGTGGCGGAGGTTGTTCACTGCCCAAGTTCTTCCATGCTATTACCAAACATGTTGATCACACGTCCACAAAATGGGGATAGCGAGAGATTTTCTTTGTTTATCTTTGGCTATAAAATGCTTTCTCAGCTGAATTTTAAGAGGAATACTATGTATTATTTTAGGGTTTATAGGAAAATTTACTTAAAACTTTCATTTTTATGTTTCAATGTAACGAAAAATTTAGCGCAACAACGAGAAACCCTTCCGAATATATTAGTGATGCTATTGAAATTCCGCTATAACTCTTTATCATTTTCTCAAAACATGATATGTGACACAATCGGGTTTAGATGTGTCAAAATCGGTAGGAACAGTATTTTTAAAATCATTCAAAATTTCGATCGGCATATAATACCGTAAATAGATATGTCAAAATGGGTCAAAGATCACTTTTTAATTCGTTTATCGGGTCGGCTCGCGCGCGGGTTAGCTAAAAATTTGAAGAATGTATTGTTATAGGGGTTAGAGCAGCGAAACCATATTGGATATGGATTTAAATGGGTCTCCACAATATCCACCTCCAACTATATGTTGACCTCTACAGATGCAGTTGATGACGAGATTGGAGACCTCACCTTAAGAAGCCGAGAGGTCGTAATGTTACGTAAAAACAGTGTTCCTATTGATTTTTATGATTTAATTACTTTTTGTTGAGTTTTTTACTTAAGAACTTGAATTGACAAATATACCGATGCAACTTTGTGTTGTATATATCAATCCTGAGATGGTCTATTTTGTGAAATTAATTCAGCGAAGAAAACTAATTGTACAAATCTTAATTGTGTAATAGATTAACTCTTCTCACTTGGGAAGGAGGAGGCGGGGGATTCGAATCCCCACCTTTGGGAGGAATTGGAGTAGAGACGCGTGAGGAGAGAGTAGGGTTTTGCAATCTGATCACACACATAACACACACGGTAGCTTGTAAAATAGAATAGAATATGACCAAACCAAAAAAAAAAATTAGATTATTAAAATTCCCCCTTTCCCCTTCCCTTGGAAAAACAGCCGCCAATCTCTTTGAGGGAGGGAGAGAGAGAGAGGGACTTTTCTCTCCCTCTCCCTCTCCATTTTCCTTTCTTGTTTTCTTCTTTCCTTTTTGAAGCTTTAATTTTCTTTGCATGAATAAATTTCTGCAGTTGATTTTGAGTGAGTGTGGAGATTAGTTCAATCATCCGTCCAGTCGACAGCCGCCGAGGAGGATATTCGTGACGTGGCTCCACAACCTCTCCGAGATTAGGCTGCTCTTCTCTCTCGATTTAGATTTAGATCAAGTTTTGGAGATTTTACTCTCCCAAGCTAGATCCAGATATAGATCTGGGGGTTCCCTAAAGGTATTAGATCTGTGTTCTTGTGATGAGTACGTCGAACCTAGACGTGCACTACAAGCCGTTGCAAATGGAGTGAGAGATCTCGACGTATGCTTATCATCGGTTATTCGTCCAGTCGACAGCTGCCGAGGAGGATATTCGTGACGTGGCTCCACAACCTCTTCGAGATTAAGCTGCTCTTCGCTTTCGATTTAGATTTAGATCAAGTTTTGGGGATTTTATTCTCCCAAGCTATATCTAGATATAGATCCGTGAGTTCTCTACATGTATTAGATTTGTGTTCTTGTGATGAGAACGTGCGAACCTAGATGGGCACCGCAAGCCATTGCAAATGGAGTGGGAGATCTCAGTGTGTGCTTATCACTGAATCTAGTGGTCGGCCGCCGAAATTTTACAGTGGCAGACTTGTTCTTGTGGGATGAGAGTAAACTTCCAGCTGCAGATTGTGCTTCGTTATTTTTTTTTCGAACTTCTGTTTTGTTAGAAGTTGTTTGGAATTTGCTAGACTTGAAAGATGTAACTCTCAAACTATTATTATGATATGAATGGCATCTTTCTTTCGACAACAAAAAAGATTATTAAAATTCATTCATGCATCCTAAAATTCCTCCATGAACCATACTCAACTAAAGCTAAAAATGCTTTTTGATTGCATCAAATCTTGATTAAGCCGGAAATTAGAAGAACGAAGAAGGGGTTCCACTTACCCCTTTTTTATTGGCACTGATCTAGAAGCCCTTTTAGATTCAATCAACGCAAGAAGTATGCAGAGAGATTATCATACCCGGGCTAAGTAGTAGCTCCAGGTTCGGAACTAGTAGACACAGAAGATGTTGAGTCAATTGGGAAAAATTGATTCTGAATAGTGTAAATTTGACTTTAAAAAAAAAAAAAAAAGAGTTGCCGCCGAATTTTGAATTATCAATTGAATCATTTATGGGTAATTTCAAAATATTTCACTACCATCCTTTTTCCTTAGATCGGTCCTTTCTTAATAGCCATAGTTACCTTCTATTATTCAATTATGCAATTTATTTAGACTCCATGACTATCCAATTGGAGAAATTTACTCTTAAATAGCAGTAGTTCGGTATCAGACAGACATTTTAATCTTTTCAGTCACTTGGAGAATAGCAATAATGATTGCAATAGATGAAAAGAAGGTTAACCTGAAACGTTTAGAAAAGGATGAGGTCGGTGTTGCAATTGGTGTTTGTCGTCCAGGTGTTATTGTTATTTACTGTTTTTTCCACGTTTACTTTATTTTTTAATTGGTCTTTTAAGTGTGCTATTTTCCATATTTAAGGGGAAATTGCAAAGAATTAAAGCTCGGATTGGGTTGGATATAGGTTGAGACAGGATCAGGTATGGTCGCTAAATTATATTACTAAAAATATGTCAATATGGGTTAAAGGGATCAATTTGTGTCAAACCATTTTTGACTCATCCAGAGCTGATCCGATCCTCCGCTTGATAGGTATAATTGCAGGTCACTATTGCGTGGCGTAGCCCTTATTGGAATTGTCACAACTTGAAATTCCCATACAATTTAATTCGAATGAATATATAATTTACTCTTAATGAGGTCTTTGAAAACGTTAATCTAAATGTCCATGAAATTCGAACTCAACCAATTTGTTGAATATTTTTGGGGTGAACATAAGCTTGGTAAATGAAAACTCTAAATCTAAAGTGGGTGATTTACTTACTGCTCGATCCAAGAGCACAACAATATGATAGCAGTTAACGAGCAATATCACGCATTATTGTCAATAGGGAAATCAACATATTATTTGCGTCCATTTAAAACTATAATAATCAGTTTAACACTCAAATACACATAGATGAAGTATTAATCTTAAGATGCACAGATATCATAAAGTAGCTCGCTATACGTAGGTGAGTATCTATTCCCTACTCGTCACTAGTTAGGCCTCGAGAAGCACTGCTGAGAGGAAGATCCTTGGCCCATCTTCATTCTCTACAAGTTCCAAACCTTTCTTCAACATAGGTGACAAGGAGCGGGGCAAAGATGGAAGAGATGGAACATGAGAATAAGAAGCAAGCTCGCCTTCCCTTTTTTTTTTTTAATCATTTTGATAGAGAGGGCGTGGAGAAAGTGGACCAAACAGACTCGCAAACCCTAGTCGAAAAGATGGGTTCCTTTTTCGTCCAATCATAAACACATATTTGTAACGCCTTAGCCCATTAATCATGTGTGTGCTCTGTGTCGCGACCCCACCCCGAAATCGAGTTAATGGATTACTAAGCCTTTAGAATATGGGCCCTCCCACACCCATACCAAATCGTAATGGGATTTATAAATCGGGTTTGACTTTAGTATGGTCGGGTGACATGTGCAATGTATACATACGAATGAAGTCGCCATCGGTCATTTTTGGAAGGTTGACCGGATACCTTACTAAGTGATTGGGAGAATCCTTCAGTTCTGCGGAACTAGAGATTTTGAGTTCGGAGACTTGATTACGCCGATATTTCTACCGACGCTCTTTTGGTACCTAACTGCGAGAGTCTCGGTGCCCAGGCACGCCATTACTAATTCAAATTTTCACTAATATATTTTCAAGATTAGCGCGAACGGAAGAAAATCAACAAGTCATTTTCATCATAAAAACCAGCACTGAAAGACTACACAACATAACGCCTTAAAGGAGTTAGATTACATATTAAACGACCTTGAAGCACTTAAGCCTGAATGACTTCCTAGAACCCATCTATTATGCGGCGCTATCCTACACAAAATTTTTGCCTATCCACATGGACACGAGACACACGAATACCGTCTAATCCTCCACCACTTCCCCGGGATCACTATGGTCCTCAGAACCGCTGTCACCACCTCCATCATTATCGCCACCATTTCCACCATTATCACCATCATCCGCAAACCGCAAGGGTCCTAGAATCCGACAACCCTGTCTCACATACCAAGCGAGGAAACGAAAAGTAGCGAGAGGCCCCTATCCTATATCAACCCACAAGGTGAATGTGTAGCGGATGTAAACAGTAGTAGACCCCGGGAAGACCACATCCTTTGTCCGGGAGTTAAAACGAAATGGCACTCCACAAGGCAGGACGTTCATGGCTATTTATCTGAAAATAACGACAAGAGTGAGCAAAGCCCAACAAAATGTATCATCTAACTATTACACCATTCGATACATAGATTCCTCGATCAAATTATCATTCGCAAACCCAATATATAGCACCCAAGTACGTACACATAACCACCCATATCATGAGTCATAAAATTCATGTAATGTATGCTATGCAATCACAAATGTGCATATGATTTTAATTCGAATTCCATTTAGTATTTTCAGAACTCTCTCTCACCCACCAAGACCCACGGATTTCTCACAAATCCATGCATAGCGCTCCCAAGAACACTCATTGGGCATCTTAACTCCTGAGGCTTTCCTGATCACATAGCAGGGGTATCCCAAACACTTGGGGTATCACCGGGTTGTAGACACCAATGGACCTATTCATATTTCTTATTTTATGCACTCATGCATGCTGATCTTTACATGATATGCCAATGCACATGATACATTACCCTTCAACATCACACTACTGCTCATTATGTACGAGAACAAATCTCACAAGTATAACTCACACACTACTAAACCGAACACCACAAATCAGTGTAAACCCACTACTGAATAGATTCGAACGCATTCAGTTTGCATTAATTAAAATTATCAATTGAATTCATAAAATCATGAAAATTCACAAGATGATAGTTCAATGTGTGCTGAGTAACTTTAGTTCACAACTTTTTCTCATTTGGACTATGAAAATGTGATTTTTTTTTTATTAAAATACGAAAGCTGCTCATAAAAAATCAGTTCTGGACACCAATCAAAATTTCCACTTTTCACCAAGTAAAACAGTTCCAAAAATCACGAAATTTTAACATGTTGTAAATAAGACCTAGGTATACAACTTTAATAACATCTACAAAGTCCAGATCTGTACGTATACGATGCATTAAATCGTGGAACCGAGAGTAAAAACGGACCTTAGAAATAGTATAATACTGATCGGGAGATTAGACCTTTATCCAATTTAAAGGGTCCCAAAAATTCCCAAATTTTTATATGTTGTAGCTTAAGATGTTACCTTAAAAAAATTTTCTTTCATCTCAGTTAATAAAAGCTCACAGAAAATAGTACAAAAATTATAAGCACAGAAGGTCATATCAGACTCTGGTTTAGTACAGATAAAATCATGAAAATGCAAGGCCTTTTGGCCAACCAAATGAACTAAAAAAAATTTCAAATTAATTTATGATGTATTTTAAAGCGTCCTGAGTAACTTTTATGTTTTACATTTGGGGCAGATCTATCCAAAAAGACTACAAAAAAATGATAAACTCAAAAGGTCGTAAGAGATTCGGAACAAGAGCAACATAAGATGTACATGCAAGACCAATTCCCATTCTCTCTTGCCAAAACCAACCATAAACAGTACGTAGACTCCATGTAACCTCCATTTACAACATGTAGCAAACACCATCAAGTCACAAATGATGCTTCAATCAAACAATCATATGATTAAAACAATGTAACACCAAGATGAACACACTTTCCTTAAAACTTCAACACCAACTTGAACTTTCTTGAGAGAGGTTTTTGGGTGAAAAATGAAGACAAGAGGAGCACAATAGGGGAAGGGGTTCGGTCACCTTAAGAGGAAGAAGAAGAAGAGAGAGATTGAGTGAATAGTCATGTTCATTCATGAAATCTCATTGGAGTTTAGGGATAGCATGAATAGTGTTCATGAATAGTCTTATAAGGTGAATCATGATTTTTAATTGAGTGAAAATTGGGCACAATTCCCTAGGAATTTTCGGCCATAGAGGGGGTTAAATGTCCATTTTGCCCTTGGTAATTTGATTATGCATATTAAACTCTAAATTAGACTATAGTTTGTACTATAGTCTTGATAATCTTACTTTAGAGGTCTAATTAACACTATTATCCCTCGATTGACCTCTTGATATATTTAATTAATGATAACCAATATCTACGCTAATATCGTGATCGCATTTAGTCGACTAAAAAGAATCACGGTTATCATATTTGTGCTATGATCACTTGGTATTTCTCACTCTGGTGATTAAATTAGCACTATCGACTCTCAATTAACTACATAACATCTACAAATTTAATATCAAGTAAATCGACTCTAATATTTTCATCGCCTTTAATTAACTAGGCGAAATTCAGGATGTCACACTAACGTCGAGTGATTTTCCCAAATATGATTTCATACAGGCTTAATTTTCAGGTGAAGTAAGTTGGGTTTTAAGTTTTCATGTAGGTTTGGAAGACTAATCTTATTAATCACAATCAATAAAAATAAATGCGCAAATAAGGATCCAAAATGTGGGGATAAAATGCATTAAGATAAATCATTGCATCCCTAGTATAGCCCTAAAGGATTAGAGAACGTGTGATTAAGGTTTGAGATTGATTTGGAAAAGTTTGAGACAATTTGCTCATAGGGGCAAAATCGTGATTTTTTGAAAGGATCGAGGGTCAAGAATACCCAAAATAGGCTAGTTGATTGTGAGCATTTCCTTTTTTTTTTTTTTGGATTTTTTATGATTTTTTTAATTAATTTTTTTAATTTAATTTATATTTAATTTTAATTAATTTTTTCTGATTTTTTTAGAATTTTTCAGAATTTTTTTATAATTTTTAGGAATTTTTATGGATTTTCTTTTTTTTTTACCAAATTTTCTATTTTTTATTTGATTTTTTTTATTTTAAAAAATTATCCTGGCTGGGATGACTCGACCCGCACCTTGTGGACGCCCGACCCGAACCGTATGGGTCCAAGTATGCCTAGAACGACGTAGTTTCGCTAATTTTTTTAAAATTTGAATTTTCGTATTTTTATTCATTTTTTTCTGTTTTCCCACAAATTTTTAAACTGAACGGCCGAGATATGGACATGTGGCTACTCCACAACCATCCAATCAGATTTTTTTTTATTTTTTTAATCATTTTCTGATCTAACGGCACAGAGGTGCCACGTGGCTAATCCACGACCGTCGGATCAATTTTTAATTTTTAATTTTTAATTTTCAAAAATCGTTTTATTTTTGAAAAATTATTTTTAAAATTTTTTGAAAATACCAGATCGCGACACATGGCCGAATCGTGTCCGTCCGATCTAGGTTTTTTATTATTTTTTTGAAAATGGATTATAAAACCGGACCTACTAAATTGGACGCCATGTGTCGAACACGTGGCGCCACGTCAACATTGACCAGTCAACTGAGAGTTGACTAGTCGGCCAACTCACCGAGGACAACGTCGGAATAGTGAAAATTTCGACAATTTGTCGAAATTTTCACCAGCGACTTCGAACTGATGCCAAAACTCCACCATTTCTCTCCCATTTTGATCCTAATCGAACCTAAACCTGTTCCAAGCTAACATATCTGAGTCTTGTGTCAAAAACTACCTTAAAACTAACCTAAACACGGCCGGCCGAACCATACTTTTCGGCGAAATCAAAACTCCCATAATCTACTTTAAACTTGCAAACAAATCATTCAAACAACATCCAATGAAGGTTAGGAAGCTTACCTAAATGACCGAGGGTCTCGGTTTTGCTTGAAATGAGCTTGAGAAGCCGTAGAAGGTTCGGGAAGTTCAACCACGAGTTTTAAGACCAAATTGATGCAAAAAAAGCATACATCCGAGCTTAGGGATAGTACTAGACACGATTAAACCAAAGAAATCGCAAAAACATGGTCGGATGTGAAGTCCGCCATTGAAGCCGAGCTCGAAGGTCGAGCGGCTGAGTTCTACAGACTCCTTAGACCACTAGGAAGCTTGCAGGATCAATGGGAAGACTTGGTTTTGCTTCGTCGATGGTGAAGAAGCTTCGAAAACTCTCGGGAGCTTTTTTCTTTAGTGGCGGCCGAGCGGACTCAAACCCTACCCTTTCTCGTCATTTGTCTCCCTCTTTCTTTCTTGCTCTCCCCCTTTGCTCGACATCCCTGTCCCTTTTTTGCTAGAAATGAGCTCATTATAACGATGAAAAATGGCCAAGATTCCTCCATGCCACCTCGGCCGAAAATTCTCGTACAATAACGGTTTCGCCAGCTCACCACTATACACATGGGGCTGCCAAAACGTGCTTGTTGCGAGCGGAAATCCAATGGCAACAATGCACATCCCTCTCATGCTCGGATTATGCCCGTTTTGGCCTCGAATTTGAGTGTTTTCGTGCTCGATGCTCCTCTAGCCTCCATCGGGCACGTGCCGAGACATAGAATGATTTGGCTCCGACGACCTCAACTTATGAGAGTAGGCTCGATGGAGCCGAAACTGAGTGGTCTACAATGCCCACCCATTGGCGTCGTCGATTAGGTCCGTTTGGTTGTTTTCGCTTAGTCATCCTCGGGTCGCTGTCGGGCGTACACTGCGACACAAAACAACTTGGTTGTCCCGGCTCCGGCGACCTCAGCTCGTGCAAGATGGTTCATTGGAACCGGAACTCAATGATCTACAATGCCCACCCCTTGAGATCTCCAATTATGTTCGCTTCGAGGTCAATTTTGGCCATCTTCCCTCGGTGCTCATCTACGTGCAAAAGGGGTGGAACGGGGGAAGAAGATGATGAACAGTGTCCAGGTCATCGGGTAGGATCTGCCCAACACGACTAACCCAGTTGCTCAAATTTCGTCAAATTAGACCTAAAAATAACCAATTTTCATGAAATTGAAGCGAAAAATAGGTTTCACTGCATCCATTTCATATAGAAAAGATGTTCTTGAAATTAAGTTCAATTTAACACGAAACCCCCAAATAAAGAGTTTGACCCGAGTAGGAAATTTGATCAATTGAAGCCTTTAATGAACAATTCGAGCCAAACCGATTGCACCAATGAGTTCAAAACGTCGAAAAACCTTTGGGTGATGGTTTAGATTTGAAAGAAATTATCCAAAAGGTGATCAATTGATCGCGATTTGAAAACGAGGGACTAAATTGAAAATTCAATTAGGTCCATTCCTCAATTTGCATAATTCTTGAAAGTGATTGAACCAAAACACAATTAAATGTATAAGAACCAAGTGTTATAACTAGCACAGAGTGAAAAGAAGACTAGCAAGGACTCAATTTGAGATTTTTGGATCGACTAGGGACCTAAATGCAAAATTTGTGGAAATCAAGGACTCGGGTCGAATTTTTAGGATTTAAAGTGACCAAAATACAATTGGGATTAAAATAAGACTAATGACTATTTTTCCATATTTTTCTGGTCACGAATGCTATTTTTTCTATTTTTGGGGTATTTTTTAATATAAAGAAATATAAAAAATTTCAAAAAATTCGAATAAATATTTTGTTCAAATTGGTTCCTATGGCTTGGCCAGGGCTTCCAAAGTTGATTTTTCAATTTTGTAAATTTTATGGTATTTTAATTAACTTTTTAAAAATAAAGGGATTGAAAATTAGGTGTCAACACTCTGCACTATCGAGAAGAAATTCAACGCTACACAACCGCATGATGACGGCTATTCCATAATTATTTTCTTTCTTTTCTCAATCTTGACCCTCGAGTCCATAATGCCACGTAACAAGCTACTTAGGCGGGAGAAGTCCACCACAAGTGCCACAAGTTGTGTACGACGCTCACTTTAGCGTCAAAAGTTTCAAAATGGTCACTTAAGTGCCAAAATTTGTTAAAAAAGAGGCCACTTAAGTGCCAACTCCGATCTGTTTGCCGAAAATCCTACGTAGCCTTTGTTTTTTATTAGTATCAGAGCCAACGTGGCTCGCCAGAAGTCCACATGGACTTAAACTTAAAAATTAGCTAAAAATTTTATAAAAAGAGAAATTAAATAGAAAAATAAGCTAAAAAGTTATAAAAAAAAAGGGGGGGCCTTAGTTAGTCGGTGAGGGTGGGGGATGGCCGGCGACCCCCGCCGACCGTAGGCGAGGCATCGCCCTCGCCCAGCATGCGCGAGACCGGTGAGATTAGCATTTGCAAGCTTGAACAAATGACTTCGAAATCTGGGGACGGAATCGGATGAGAGAGGCGGAGCAGAGGTAGAGGATATCCGGATCGTGCGAAAGCGGAGAACCGAAACGCGACATGAAAGACCAAGTGAAGAAGATAAAACCCAGATTACACGGCCGTGCTTCGCCTGCGCATCCGCATCACATGGCGGATAAAGCTTGTGGGAATCTGCAAGATTCGTACAATTTCAAACAAGAAACGATGGTGCGTGGGTCCGCCAGAACCGATGCCTTTTTTTTTTTATTATAAAGATTTTAGCTTATTTTTTATTTAATTTGTAATTTTTGTTAATTATTTAGCTTAGAGGTCCACGTGACTAGAGTTTTTTTAAAAATTTGTGACGTCAGATAGTAAATTTAAATAAAAAAGTCATGTATTTCATGTGGCCGGAATTTCTCTGATTTGGCACTTAAGTGATCTTTTTCTTCGATTTTGGCACTTAAGTGATCGTTTTGAAACTTTTGACACTAAAGTGAGTGTCATACACAACTTATGACGCTACTAGTATACATCTCCCCTACTTAGGCCATATCATTTTGTGTATGAATAATAGGACTTCGGGTGCATTTCATTCGGCTTTGAGGGATAGTCTTTCGACAAATGCAAATACTTTTGAGCTAAAAGGGTATACGGAAATGCAATTGCATTTGATAAAAAGTCTTTTGTAAAACAATTTTGGGTAACATAGTGTTTATCAAAATGCTTCTTACAAAGGACTTTGGCTACGTTTTTTTTCTTCTCTTTTTTATATAAAAAAATTCAAACCTTTTGCCGACTTCGGCGAAGGGCTCAAGCTGCCGACGAGCCAGATTTGGCTTCAACGATCGTCGTTTGAAGTTGCACGACCTTGGGTGGCCCCCGACAAGGGCTGCCTGGAGTTGTTTGACCCCCGATGAGGTTCTTGAGACCCTGTGAGGGCCACATGGGGTCACGCGACCTCAGGCGATCCTTGCCTAGGTAGCGCAATCCCGATGGGGCCGCCTAAAGTTGCTCGACCCCACGCCTCGTCTCTTGGGTCACACGAACCCAGACGATCGTTGCCTAGGTTACGTGACCTTGCCGAACCCTTGCCGACCCTTTGCAGCTAGACTGGCCTTGTCACCCGCCCTTGTGCAAAGAAGAGGTACTGTAACAAATATGGAAAAACTGGAAAACGGAAAAATTCGTGAGGGTAGTTTTGGAAAAGAAATCATTTAACCTTAGAAATAGCCTTTTGCAAATGTTGAAAGCCAAATTTGCCAATGCCGGCATTTGGCCAAAGGGGTCCAAATAAATTTTTCAAACACCCCAAAATTTTCTCAAGAAGCTTTCGAGACCCAAAGTCTCTTCTCAAAGTTGAACCAAACGCCGCCTTCTTATCTCTTAATCTTGTAGAGACCTGTTTTAAGTAGAACATCTGTCTTTTCCTAGAATATTATACGTAGGGAAAATTACAAAAGTCCTAAACCTATTGCAATTGTGCCGATTCAGTCTTAAACTTTTTTTTTTACCGATTCAGTTCTAAACCTTTTGCAATTGTGCCAATTTAGTCCATCCGACTAGGTTTGGCTAGCTGGCTCTGACGTGGACGCCGGCCGGCCGGTGATTGAATATTTTAATATTTTATTTTATTTTTCCCTTTTTGCCCTTTTCTTTGTTTTCCTTTTTCTTTTTTCCTTCCCCCCTCCTCCTCCTCCTCCTCCTCCTCCTCCTCCTTCTTCTTCTTCTTCTTCTTCAAAGGGTCGCCGGTCTTCACAGTGACGCCGGTTGCCGAGGTTCGGCGATCGGCCAAAGGGACAGCTGGCCTCGCCAGGGGCCGGTGAGGTCCAGCCTGGCAGTGGCGGGGCGAGGGGAGCCTTGCCCAGCCACTGCCAGGCTCGGCCTGGCCGATCGCCAGACCTCGGCGACCGGCGTCCCTAGGAAGACTGCGTCCCTGTGAAAGACGTTCCTCTGCAGAAGACGAAGGAAGGGGAAGGAAAAAAGAAAGAGGAAAACAAAGAAAAGAAAGAGGGAAAGATAAAATGAAAAATTCAGAACTAATATTAAAATATTCTGTCGTCGACCGGCCGTCGTCCACGTCAGCGCCGGCCTGCCAAACCTCGCCGGATAGACTGAATTGACACAATTGCAAAAGATTTAGGATTGAATCGACAAAAAAAAAAAGTTCAGGACTGAATCGGCACAATTGTAATAGGTTTAGGATTTTTTTGGTAATTTTCCCTTATACGCATATTCATATAAGGAAGTTCACTCTATAGGAAATAGGTCGTGATAAAGACATCAATCACATGGCATCATTGACATGCAAATCGTCATAAGATAATAATTGCCACATAAATGGAAACTAAATATCCATTTGTCATCATTTACCACCCCATAAGCTCTTATTCATAAGACAATTATCATTCGATAGGTAGCATCATCACATGCAATCTATTACTACATAACAATTGTCATATAATTATAGTACAAATAATATCACACTAATCTCTTGGCTTTTCTTGCGTAGACAGTGGCAATGATATAGTTACATGCTTTTGCAACATATAAACATTCATTCTCTAAGTACCAAGCCACCATCATTTAATAGAGATATGCAAATTCATAGATCACTTAGATGAATTTAACTTTAGTCAGTCAATTCCTCTACAACTTAAGTAACTCATATGATTTTCTTTTCATGTACGCGCCCTATTTAAATTCACCTTAATCACCGAAAAATAGGAATAAATTCCTATAACTCCAGATTTTCAGAATTACATTATTGCTTCGATAAAGTTTCTCATTTTACCATATTTACCCCTAGCTTCCAATCTTCACCCAATCAAGCCATATTAACCAAATTAGATATCTAAGACCATTCGTTTGCTGTCTAAGAAATATGAATATTTTATTTACATCGTAGAAATGCACATATTTCATAAAATTACCAAAACAGCCAACTTGTTATTAATTATGCAATTAAATCCAAATTTTGACTAACAAAATAAATTGTCTAAATTAGACAGTTAATTATGTAATTAATTAAATTGTAACCTTCTCTTTAATCTCGTGCTTCAACTTCGAATTTCGGCAAAAAGGGGGTAGACTGTAAAGATTTGAGGCAAATTAATGCAAGTTGTAAGAGCATAAGGACTAAAATGAAAAAAAGAAAAAAAATCGGGGCCAACAAGAAAGTGCGATTTTTTTTTTCTCGTGTTTTATTGGAAAAGAGATAGGATTCCCAATTTTTAACGAGTTTGCGCCCGAAAGGGTTTTTGAAGGGCGCTCAGAACCGAAACCCCCAAATCGAATGGAATTTTGAAACCCTAGATAGAGAGAGAGGGAGAGAGAGCATCAGCAATGGCTGAAGAAGGAGCAGCGTCTAGCAAATCGGAAGCGTTGGCCACAATGCCTCAAGAGCCCCTCGCGCCTTCCAACCAGGCCTCCAACGACGCCACCATCGAGTCTAACCCTCTTGGAGGAGCGGCGGATTCCGCATGCAACAGCAACAGCAGCATCAACCATCCGGAGAGCTCCGTTTTGACCTCGGATGGCGACGGCGGCGGAGATAAGTCGCTAGGGTTCGCGGATGAGTTGATGGAGGGCGGTTCCACAGCTCTTAAAGATAGCAACTATGTCGAGGCCACTGAATGCTTCAGCCGAGCCCTAGAGATCAGGTTCAGTTTTTTTTTTTGCCCCATTTTTTTCGTGGTTGTTTTTCTTGATAGCTGTTTGTTTATTTGTCATTTTGGTTTTCTATGTTTCGTTCACTTCGCTCGTTAATGCTGGTCGAGCTCTGCTGCGTTTAGGCGATTAGGTGAGTACTGATGTCTGTTCTCGTTAGCTAGAATTGATGTTCTGTTCTGAAACGTGTGGCGAAAGGCTTAGAGGGGGTTATATCTGAAAACAGGACATCGAGGCTATACATGTGGAGGCTTCTCTTTTATTTGATTTTTTTTTTTCCATTTCTTGTTAGTCTTACGTTTATGTGGATGTTCTTCGCACCACTGATTTCTCGGGGACCATGTCAGGAGCTGAATTAGGACACGCCCTTTATTGTCTTGTCGCAGAAGTAATTCAGTGCAGATTTGATTGTATGCACCATTCGCGCTATCTTTCGATTTGCACATCAGCTTGTATTGTCTTGTGAATCATGTATGTGGACCTATCTAGATCGGAAGCTACTTTTAGAATTTCTCTCTGCCATGTGAAGGAGCCGTGTATAATGTTTGAGTTCTGCCTTGATTGGGACTTGGGACAAAAGAATGGGAGACCTAATTGTTATGCGTAGCACAACTACCTACCTTTGGTGACTTGTGGAATGTTCGATGTATTGAAAACTTGTGATGTAGGTCACTCTCATTACGATAACTATATAACTGTCAATGATTCTCTCTTTCAGCATCAAAGGCTGACTGTATCTTCAGTTTTTGGGGCCTGGAGCTTGTTGATTCATTTTCTTTTTCTTCCCTTTATGTGAATACTGTCATCAACTTTTGACGAAAAATATTAGGGTGGCACATTATGGAGAACTTGCCTTGGAGTGTGTCAGTTCATACTACAAGTATGGATGTGCACTTCTATATAAGGCTCAAGAGGAGGCCGATCCATTGGGTACTGTACCCAAAAAGGACGCCCAAAGTCAAGTATCTGATAAAGACGGAGAAAGAAATACTTTACGTGGTGAATCTTCTATAGCTTCTGTTTCTAGTAATATTGATCAGGATGGAAGTTCACATCATCAGGATGGAGCGACAGATGATGGTACGTGCCATGTGTCTTGCTCTTTTGAATCATCATTTTCCTTTGTATTCCTTGTTACAATGTGTCTTTCTGCCGATGAACTATGTTTATATTTACAGTGCATGATACATGACATGGAAATTTGCTCTCCAACTGCATGATTTACCTTAGGCGTCTTTGGACAAGGGTAGTTTCACGAAGCACATCATCTCCTCGGCAGCACCAATTGATGAAAGCTCAATAAGCTCTCTCGGGCAGTTGGATGTTCATCAGTCGTAGTACTTTTTGATACCTGATTTTTTGTGCTACCCAATGATGGAACATTAAAAATACCTTGCTTCTTGGTTAAATGCCTAACCAATGTTTAGAGCTTCACATAAGAAACTATCTGGGGTTCAAGCAAGTACATGCGGTGTTTTATGGTTACTTTGTCAGAAAAAGTCAAGTAGAAAGCTGAGTGTTGTAGCCTTGTAGGTCTTCCTTTCAAACTTTGAAAGTGTGCTCATGTTCTAGAAGGCAACACTGCCCGAAATGCAAGCTAGACAATGCTCAGTGTAGTGTTAAGCAGTATTCCAATACTCGTTACTTATTACGGGTGCCTACTTGAGTCCATGCACTCGTAGCATGATAAATTTTATCCTTTGCTAGTTGTATAACGATCATGAAAAGCATCTGACATTTGTGGTTTATCTTCTTCGTGGATGAAACAGTATATTTTTCATCCAAGACATCTTCAGGTGGTTTCATGACATTTGGGCAGTAATTTGTTAGATAAGGACTCTAAGGCTATCATATATCATGTTGGCTTAGTAGGAAAAAATCTTGAAAAAGATGATTGTGATCTTGCTTGCCTCTTGAAATACAGGAGGCAAATGATACCTGCTTTGCAGGCTTGCCTTGCTGGTACTTTGCATTCATTAAGAAAAAGATATTCTGTATCGATCATATCATGGGGTAACGTCATGTGGAGAAACCGGCCAATAAGTACGGAGATTTTCGAAAACTCAAAAACTGGTTGGATGCATCACAAGTGAGCAATATGATTGGCTGGTGATGCCGCCTTAGCCGTGTAATCGACGCATAATATCTTAATGTTAACCACGCTGGTGCTGTGTTTTCTGGTTAAATACATTGAAGCGTGTCTTATCTAATAGATCTGCTCTTGACTGTGTCCTCTGGAGTTAGGCACGATCCTTATTTTGCCAAATAATTAGGGAAAACCACTTTCTTTTCTCCTGATTGAATGATATTGGTGGTTTTCTGCATGCACTCAGCAGTAGAGGCAGTCATCACTACGAATCAGTAGGTGTTATTCAGGCTTTTATGTCATACTGTTCAGATGTGAGTCATTTGATGGAAGTTTGTCGGCTGAACAGGATATATGAGGTAGGTGTGTTGGAACACTGTTATATTTATCAGTTGCGTCTTTTCTTATGGCAATAAGGCAGAATGAGAAGCATTTTTTTCTTCTTTTCCTACTGATGTCCAGATATGGTTAAGCCCTACCATTTATGTTGCCCTTATAATAGGTTCTGGAGGGAAGGACCAAGAAGAAGAAGATGATGAGGATTCTGATGCCGAGGATCTTGCTGAAGCAGATGAAGACGAGTCTGATCTGGACTTGGCATGGAAAATGCTGGATATTGCAAGGGCAATCCTTGAAAAACACTCCGTTGAAACAGTTGAGAAGGTGGACATATTGTCAGCTCTGGCAGAAGTTGCACTGGAAAGAGGTATGTTTTGTTATTGATTGTGTAATTTGCAGTCTATTTGAACGAGGTGGTTGACTATTGTCGGTGTTTCTGGTTACCATGCAGAGGACATCGAAACTTCTCTGAGTGACTATCAAAAAGCTTTATCCATGTTAGAGAAACTGGTTGAACCAGATAGTCGACAGATAGCGGAACTGTATCCTACTTTTGATTAACTTGCTAAGCATGTAAGGTTTTTTCATAATGTTCATACTATTAATTCTCTGAACTTGTTCTGTGAGTTATTTCTGAATTCAGAATTTCAGCTTTCAGCAATTAAACCTTTATTTGCAATTTCTTAACCTTTTGTCGTTAGAAACTTTCGGATATGCTTGTGTTTGGAGATAGGCTCTAAGCCAGGTGAAGCCATTCCGTACTGCCAGAAGGCTATATCTATCTGCAAATCGCGGGTTCATCGTCTAATGGATGAAATGAAGTTTTCTTCTGAATCAGCACTATCAGCTGTTTCTTCATCAGATGGAGGTGTCAACCCATCGTCCAGTGATTCACCTTCAGACAAGGCTTCAGCAGATAAGGAAGCTGAGATCAAAACACTAAATGGCCTCTCGAGTGAGCTGGAAAAGAAGGCAAGCTTATTTTTTCTTCAAGAATCTTGTATTGTAAAATTGCTCTTTACCGGTATTCTGGTGTAAAATATGCTTCTTGACATGCAGTTGGAAGATCTGCAACAGATCGCTGCAAATCCGACATCAATTCTCACTGAAATTCTTGGAATTGCATCTGCCAAGGCAAAAGAGATTGAGAAGAAAGCATCCTCAGCTGCTATGAGCTCTTCTCGTATAGGAACAGTCAACAGCAATGGAGATTTTGACTCCCCAACAGTATCCACTGCTCACACTAATGGTGCTACTGGAGTCACACATCTTGGTGTGGTTGGAAGAGGCGTCAAGAGAGTGTCGATGACTGCACAGTCTGGCCCAACGAAGAAACCTACAGTTGATTCGTCCGAGGAGAAACGAGATAGTAATGATTCCTGAATTTGTTTGATTCCCAATGTGACATAGTCCATGCTCAACCCTGCATAGCCTAGCCTAGCCTATATTTGGAGGTTCTATAACGGGTTGCTTATTTTGCATTTCGAACCTCGGTTAACTGCTGTACTTCATACTTAATTAACTGCATCTAGGTTCTGTCTGTTGTTAGAGGATCCTTATTTTTTTACAGCTCACATCCTGGAAAGTCATTTGGATATTTTGAAGGAAATTCATGTGGAAAAGGCAATTGTCCCGTGAAATCAGTATCCCAACTTCATAATCAGATGACGCTCCCGGAAATATTTGAGTAGCATTTACTGTCTAGTATATTTTGAGGTTGTTCATGTGATTCTACTAGTCTCGTTTCAAACAGCCCCCTGTTAATAAACTCTTAAGCAGGACAATACCCTTTTTCCTGTTGGACTTCGAATGAATCAAAGAGATAGGATCAAATAACTGTAGGCGCCTGTGCATGCTTGGTCAGAAGGGAGGGTTCGGTTGGTCTTGATTCTTGTTTAGTGAAGCTTGAAGCCTTGTGTCCTGCCAGATGGTTTTCTGCTTTGCTTTACTGGGAATGCTAGACGACATAAATCTTCCCAGCTTTGTCTATTTCTTCTCCGTCTTTGGTTCCTTTGCTGGAGTAATGTGTGTGCATGAGAGAGAATTGGGAATGGTCTGAATTTTATTGGTGGATATTTGTTCCATTGGACTCCTACTTTTTAAGATTATTATCCTGTCTGGTAATCTAGTTTTTATGTAACTTGATCGTGTCTGTAGTTTGCCCCCGTGAGACAAATTAAAATATGTAGTGTACAGATCATGCTGTTGAACTTTTCTCATGTAAGTTGAACACTCCGTCTTCAACGGCCCCTAAGTTTTCCTAGAGTCAATTAAAAAGCGATTGTAAGTCAGAACATTCGAATTCATCTAAGGCATGTACCATCTACGATGCTGCGGAAGTTCCGAGGGCAGTGAATCTGCCCAATGTGGTGTGAATTCTCAAAGGATGAGAAAAGGCATCCGGCACTTGCTAGTAACAAGGACAAAGTAGATGTTATTTTGCCTAATTGCTGAGGAAGGGCTTTTGATTTTGATGTAGCGAGCGAATCCTTCCGAAGCAAATACATGATAACAGAAAGTGAAAATGACACAAATAGTTCCTAAACTTTGATCTAATATGCAATGTGGTCCATGTACTTATAATTTGTTTGTTGTGGTCCTTGAATTGCAACCCAATATGTAATGTAGTCCCTGAGCTTTTAATTTGTTCAATTTGGTCCCTAGACTTTTGGTACATGTTCAATTTACCCTTTGGATTATATGAAAATGTTTAATGTTGTCCCTGAACTTGAATTAATGGAAGAACAAATATTGAATATTTTCATATAGTTTAAGGACTAAGTTGAACATATTCCAAAATTTCACAGTTCAAGGATCATATTTCACGTTAAGTCAAAGTTTCAGAGATTATTTGTGTCATTATCCTTCAGGGAAAATGATGTAACGTGAGGCAATTCTCTTTTGTCTGCAAGTTTGTCCACTAAGGGATCTTCTAGTCCTATGCCAAGGAAAAAAGAACAGACAGAAACTTGTCAACAACAAAAAGGGTAGGTCCCTTCTGCGAACTTCATTGCCCTCTCGTTGCACTCATCAGACATCGTAGATTTGTCGGCTGTTTTCCGTACCATGAGAACTTACAATAATAAGAATGATGATAAGATTAATGGCTGATCTGATGAGGTTCTTACAGTGACATTGCCTCTTGTCGACAATCACAAGCCATCATATGTTACTGTCCATTCTTGATGAAGTTAAAAGAGAGCTTAACCTAATCCCTGACTTTCCAGGGCCCAGACAAGGACGTTAATCGAACGGACAAAGCAGGGTGAGTCACAAGGGTGCATTGTGCGCACAAAAACCGGGAGATATGAACAAAGAGATTGGTTGTTCAGTAAAGACAGAAGAGCAGATGATTCCAAAGCTGCGGTATTTTGCTTTATATAGAGGTATTGGGGAAGTGAATAACATGAAATTTCACACAGTAAACTGTCTTGTGAAGTTTGTGTACGCGATGTGCTACAAGGTTGACTGCAAGAAGTGTGGGAAGACCACATGGGGTGGCTGTGGGAAGCACCTGACCACTCTCTATAAGAGCATCGAGAAGGGCAAGCACTGCACGTGCAACTCGTGGCCCGGCGTCGTCATGCCCTCGTCGGAGGAGCAAGCATCGGCTTCGTCTGCCGCCGGTACTACAGCTTCTTATAAATTACATAGATCGGGGTGGAAAGTAATCGAAGTCCGCTTCTTCATAAGACAGTTTGTTTGGGACGTGATCGTCTGGCATGGTTCGTCTTAAAGAGCATCCGTGTTAGATTTTTCTTTCTTTGTCTAGGGTAGAGGAAGTTTTACCTCAGATGGGTGGGGCCGTGAATCATTATTGATTTTGGTTAGGATCACTAGTTTCTACGTCGGTTTACTTTTTTAGAATACCGTGTTTTGCTCTGATAGGATAGGCATCCTTAGTTTTCATTGCGACCGAAAATGTACAGAAGTTCATACAGTTTTCAATCTTTTTCTTGCAATTAAAGGAGAAATTATCTCATTTTCACCATTTTCCCATCATTTCTACTTTGTGCAGGTAAGTAAGACGAGAGACCTCCAAGGTGCAAGAAGTCCCAACTCTTGGTGGGGCTAAACGAAATAAGAAGCACCAAGCATGGAGAGAGAAACGTAGTAGTGTGGTGGATACTATCGTGTCCTTTGTTTTCTGCACATCTAGTTTTCAATGCTTGCCTTAGAATTCTGGCGTGTCGGTAGACACAGATTGGAATAATGATGGGGGTTCGAGCGTGGTCAACGTAAATTGACCAATAATGCTCGAATCAGTGTGCTGCTTCATAAGCAATGTATAATATTCAAAAGTTAAAGCTCGTGCAGAGTGCAATTATGCTTAATATATATGCATAAACACCCACTCAATCATCGGTTTCTGGTGCTTTTTCCTGGGTGGTTCTCGTTTTAAAACCCACTTGCTGCTGTCTTAAGATAAACCCACGACAGTCTGCCCCCACACAGACTCACAGAGATAGAGAGAGGTTTTGAAATTCAGGGGCTAAAAAAGTTGCCCTAAAACCCACTTTAGATTCTAGGATTCGAGAGAGAGGATTACTAGGAGCAAATCATGTTCTTGTTTCTGGGTCTTTCTTGGCTTCGAACTGTTGGCCTTGTCCCGTCTCCAATGTCTCTTGTTCTTGGAAGGGGAAGGAAGAAACCCTACGGCTGACCCTCTTGCTTTTTGTCCAGTTCATGCAATGATTAGCCACCAAAGCACGTGAATTACATACACATCCCTATCTTTCCTTGACATCCAAATTGCACTCGAGCAATCTGGCCATGTCCAGCTTCCATCAAGTGGGGTTCCGTTTGCCTTTACCCTAATCATCATTCTGGTCATTATCATAGCCATGTATGAGCACAGCTCGTGCTGCTTAAATCATATGCTAATTATGGTTTTCCAAGGACCCTCTTAGGATTACCATCCTACCAAGCCTTTGACAAGCCTACTAATACTCACCAACCAACCACGTCGTGGCGGGGGGGCCATTCTGGTTCCGCTCAGATTCTCTTATCCGCCTCATTAATACGACCATAAATGCAGGAGCAATAAAGGGTTGCTAGTCCCGGTAGGTGGAATTGAATGGGAGCAATTCGTGTTCGGATTAGAACCGCCAGGAACAGTTCAAAACTCAAGAGCTCGAGCTCGAATTCATTTGCTGGAGCAGAATCAGGCAAGTTCTGAGACGCAGAAAAGATCGACAGGGGCATTCATTCATGGTGCTGTATGGGGTCATGAGGTGTCTGTGAGAGCATTATTCATCCCCTAAGGCGTTCATGGTACGAGTCAAAACTCACATTACTCCGACCAAGAGTGGGGACTTCAATGTCTAAACCTCGTCTTAGGCCGTGAACCCATGGCATGACCCACCCACCCCGGGAATCTACCACGCAGAGGAAAAGGGAAGCCGGCCTTCGGGGAAAACCCCTCTTGTCTTGTACCCTCGCTAGCTGTAGCGACAACAATCTTGCACTCTTTATCGACAAAAGACTTAACCATTTTCGAAAGGAAAAGATAACTCCATGCAACAGCAAAAATTGCACGAGGTAGAGGCAGACATGTTGGCTTCACGCGAATGCCTGAGTTGTCATCTATCTTCCAAGCAAAGTCATGAAGGATCCTGTAGTATGAGACTAAGATAAGCCAATTATCTTAGACTAGGGTTGAGCGGTTTGAGGGTCGGTCCAGATTTCAACTAAAACCTGAAACCTACCATGTCGAGACCCGTTCTTATTATTATTATTATTTTTTTGGAAACCGGAACCTACCATTTATGCCCTGAAAACTCGAACCTACCTAGTCAATCGGTTCCAATGTTTATCCGAGAACCGACCAATTTCTCTTTTTTTTGTTTCTTTTTTTTTTTTTGGTTTCATTTTTAGTTAAGCAAATTGAAAGTGAACGCAACAATAAAAATCCCCATTTGTCAATGACAACAATCCATAAAAATAAAAAGGTTCCCCGTTCTCAGTTCGATTCTTTCCTTGGAATCGTAAACCAAATAGCACGGTACCGATTCCACTTTTTTCCGGAATTGGGAAGTGGGAACTGGGGTCGAGACCGGTTCCTATGATAGCTCTTCCTTGAACACATGCTCACCCCTAATCTTGACTATGCATGTGAAATAGGACCACATACTGCTTAACACTCGACAAGACGTGTTGGACCGAGGCTCAATAAACTCCAAATCAAATATCTGACAGTCACTGTGAGATCGAAGTCTTATAATTAGATCATAGTAGATCCAAGTCTTGGAGCTGTGAGTTGCATTACTAGGAAAAACTCTCGAACTAGACAAAGATGAGAGGTGGATGGATGAATACGAACTAGACAAAGATGAGAAGTGGATGGATGATTACGGGAGAGCTCTACATAGTACAAAGCGATGGAACCCATGGTGAAGCCATGTTTTTAAAGAAAAGAGTTGTTCGGTACATTCATGGTTCACATAGAAAGTTTGGTGCCCATCACTTTTAATTAAAATAAGGACATCCTTAAAAAGGCAAAAAAAAAAAAAAAAAGAAGGAAAAAGAGCTTTCATAGACACAAGAAAAATAGGGAAACAATTATGTAAAAAAATCTTTTTCTCTTTCATATCAGGCAAAACAATCAAAACATGTAGGAGAAGGACATGTGGCCTTGAGACAAGCAAGTGCACTAAATCACCTGGATAAACAAGGTGATTTGAAAGTCAATGTCTAGATTAGTGTAGCTAAGCATTGGCCAGAACAAAAAAAAATGACTTGTGTATTTATTTTTCTAAGGCAACAAGCAATAACGTATGTCGACATTGAATATCAGTAGTTCTTGCTTATTTAATGGAATTTTTTTTTTCATTCACGGAATTTTGATAGAAGGTAAATATGTTATGCAAATATATTTAATGTAAAAAAAAATAAAAATAAATGTGTCATAGCGAATATAATTTGAGATTTTTGACTTTTGTTTTTCGTTATTTGCGGCATTTTATGAGGGAGTTGCGAACCCTAGATTCGTATTTCAATATGACAATAGAGCTGATATGCTAAGGTGCTTCTAAGCTGATGGATAATGATGATGGTTAGTGCCATCCTCGATTCTCTCTCTTCTTTCCTCCCCTTTTCTCTTCCCGGCTTTGACGTTACAGAAGAAGAGGAAGTGGGAAGTGGGTGAGATTCTGCCTCTGACTCTTGTTTTTCCCCAAAGCAAAAAGATCTTTTTCAAAAAGAAAATCATCACTTGGATCCCCTTTTTAGGAAAAAATGAATTAGAATTTGTTTTGTTTTAAATCCTTGTTTGTCCCGTTCCGTTTTCCTGGATTCCACTTTCTCTCTCTATCTCCCCTGCCTCTCTGCCCCTGTTTTCTTCTTCTTTTTTTATGTTTTTCTCTGCTCTGTTTTTCACGATCACCCCAGGAAGCAAGAAAAGAGAGGAAAAAATTCACGCCAAAGCTTCGATTTTTGTGGGCTTCGCCGTTAGAGGTTCATTCAGATGCCACCAAGTGAGTCGCCGATGCTAATGGATCTGTGAAAAGAGGCATTACCTCAAGTGCAGATTGAGATTTTCCCGAGAAAAAAACAGAACCAAGAAAATGGCTGCTGAGAAGACCAGCTCCAAAGGCCAAGCATGGTACCCTGATACACGCCCCCTTCGTCTTCCTGCAGATTCTCTCTTCCATTTTCCCAGGAAAATAGCACCGACTTTCTGGGGGTTTTTTTTTTTGGTCGCAGGTTTTGCACTACTGGGTTGCCCAGCGACATTGTAGTCGAAGTAGATGACATGACGTTCCATCTCCACAAGGTCGCTCTCTGTCTTCTGAGACTCGTGGCGTCGTGTGAAACCTCCATTGTTCTCATCATTTTCAGTGCTGAAACGCTAACGCGAAACGTCTGTTTCATTTTCAGTTCCCACTCGTGTCCAAAAGCAGAAGGCTCCACCAGTTGATTACAGAGCAAGAGACAAACCCGACGACCACCTCCACCACAACCCAGGCCTCAGCTGCCTCGGACCGCCGTGAAGGAGGCGACGTCGGCGAAGGCGATGGAGACGAGATAGAGGAAGTGCACTGCCACATAACGCTCCAGGACTTCCCCGGCGGATCCGAGACCTTCGAGATGGCGGCCAAGTTCTGCTACGGCGTCAAGATCGACCTCTCCGCCCTAAACGTCGCGCCCCTCCGCTGCGCCGGCGACTTCCTCGAGATGACCGAGGAATACTCCGAGGACAACCTCATCTCCAAGACGGAGAGGTTCTTGTCTCAGTCCGTGCTCAAGAGCTTGAAGGACTCGATTCGGGCCTTGAGGTCGTGCGAGCGAGTGACGCCGCTAGCGGAATCGCTGGAAATTCCCCAGCGATGCGTGGAAGCCATAGTTGCCAAAGCTTCCTCCGCCGATCCGTCGCTATTCGGCTGGCCTGTCGGCGACGGAGCCAATCTGGGCCGTGGTTTAGCGTATCAGGCACTTTGGAACGGGATCGACACGAACAATCGGAGGAAGAGAGAGACGAGAGGGAACAATGTGGACTCGTGGCTCGAGGATTTGTCGCTGTTGAGCTTGCCTCTGTTCAAGCTCTTGATCTCCGCCATGAGAGAGGCCGATTTGAGCTCTGAAATCGTCGAGATATGCTTGATGCACTACGCCAAGCGATACATCCCAGGCGTCTCGCGATCCAGCAGGAAGCCGCCATTGCCGTCGTCCTCTTCTTCGGTACCTTCGGAGAGCGAACAGAGAGAGCTTCTGGAGACGATAATCACGAACCTGCCACCGGAGAAGACGACCTCGCGGTCTTCCGCGGCGGCGACGACGAGATTTCTCTTCGGCCTCCTGCGTACGTCGATCATCCTGAACGCCTCGCAGGATTGCCGCGCGTCGCTCGAGAGGAAGGTCGGCTTGCAGCTCGAGGAAGCGACACTGGACGACCTCCTGATCCCGAGCTATTCCTACCTCAACGAGACTCTCTACGACGTGGACTGCGTCGAGAGGATCCTCGGCCACTTCCTGGACGCCGCCGGAGTCGACGGCCGCCCCGAGAGGTCGCCGGCTCTGATGCTGGTGGGGAAGCTGATCGACGGTTACCTCTCGGAGATCGCCTCTGATGCGAACCTGAAGCCAGAGAAGTTTTACAGCTTCGCGGTCTCGCTTCCCGAGCAGGCCAGGCTCTTTGACGACGGCCTTTACCGCGCCGTCGACGTTTATCTCAAGGTACTGCAAGTTCAATTTCACCATTGAAGTAGGAACATGATGAACGGAGCTTTGTTGTGTTCAGGCGCATCCATGGATATCGGAGGCAGAGCGAGAGAAGATCTGCGGGCTGATAGATTGCCAGAAGCTAACGCTCGAGGCGTGCACACACGCCGCCCAGAACGAGCGGTTGCCACTGCGCGTGGTGGTGCAGGTAGGTCGGCCATTAATGGCGTCCAATGCGTCATTAATTTGTCCATTTCTTGATCATCGACAGTATAGATACTATCCATCATTTGAATCGAGCCGGTACTCAATTCGGTAGTCGTTGCGCAGGTGTTGTTCTTCGAACAGCTCCAGCTCCGCCACGCGATCGCCGGGACGCTGCTCGCGGCGGAGACGGGAGCGGCGCTGGAGCCGGGCCGGCAGTCGGCATCGAGACTCGGCGATGAAGAGGACGACGAAGACGAAGAAGAGGATGCGGAGGTGGTGGAGGAGGAGCCAGTAGGAGAGAGGGCGGTGGCGGTAGCGGCGGGGCAGGGGAGCGTGAGCGCGACGTGGAGGGCGGCGGTGAGGGAGAACCAGGTGCTGAGGCTGGACATGGACAGCATGCGGACGAGGGTCCACCAGCTGGAGAGGGAGTGCTCGACGATGAAGAAGGCGATCGAGAAGATCGACAACGACGGCAGCGACAACGGCAGTGGTGGCCGTGCCGACGGAGGGTGGAGAGGGTCGTTGACGAGGAAGTTCGGGTGCAAGTTCAAGACCCAGGTGTGCGACTCGCATGAGCCGGCGGTGGTTGATACGAGGAAGGGAAGGCACCGGCATCGCCACTAACGGATCTCGTCTACACAACCACCGCCCGACCGCCGTGATTGTTGCATCTCTAGGGCACGGAGAAATTGTACAACGCATGAAAGTTCATGTGAGCATTAAAACCCGATTTGTTACCGTAGAAATTGAATCTCAATTTGTTACCTCTTCCAAAATGCCACATAATTCTAGGAGCAAACGAAAAATCGAAAGTTTGGATATGTGAAGGTTTCGCCTATGTCGGGGCTCAAGTGGAATGATCAATGGCTTAAAAGCACCCTTGAAATTATGATTCACTGCCAAAATTGGGCAAACGAATAAATTGCCGGCCACGATCTTTTCGACTCGTGCACGGAATCCAAACAAGCTATCAATCCCTAGCCATCGAAAGAGGGGATGATGATACTAGTATAAATGGTTCCTGAATTTTGATCTAACGTACAATATCGTTCATGGATATTTAATCTGTTTAATGTAATTCATGAATTTTGGTCCAATTTGTAATGTCCCTCTCTAGGCTTTAGAATTGGTCAATGTGATCTGTGAAATATTAGAAAATATTTAATGTGATCCGTAAACTACATGAAAATATTTAAAACGAGGAACTACATTGAACATTGGATCAAAGTTTATGAATCATGCTGAACAAATTTAAAACTTTAGGGATAACATTGCACGATGCACCAAAGTTCAAGGGTCCATTGGTGGCGTTTTAAGAAAGAACTTATGTACATCAAACATGATCTCCAATGCCATAAAGTAGATTCCCAGCCAAGATCCCGACAGACCCCCTCTTTATTCATAGGTTTTTCGTCTCACTTTGCCCACATTCCATCAAAACGAGCTAATTCCAATATTTACCATCCCTGGTCCTATCAAACAGTTTACTTCGTTTCTGGATCAACTTTCGCCCGGTATTACCTAAAAAAGAAAAAAAAAAGAGAATTGAACCTTTACTCCCTTCTAGACTTGTGAGTTATAAATCCATTTCTTAACCCATATATAATGGATCGAGTTGTATATGAGTTAGTTATATTCGATGAATAGGTCATAAATGTGTTTATACATAATAATAATAATGTTAAATGGGTCGTAAATGGGTTTTGCAACTTCCTTAGACCCAACCCACTTCTATGGCTCTCTTCATTCTTTCTTGCCTTCACTCGATCTCGCGCTAACTCGTTCTCTACTTTCACCTCAGTTTGAATATGAGTTTTTCTAGATTAGATCAAATATGAAAGTACTTTAGGAATCTCGATCGGTTCTAATATGTGTTGAGTATGGGTCGGGTATGTATTGGATGTGTCATACTAGCTTTGCATTATAATAAATGGATCATAAACGAATTGAATTGGTCAATTTGGGTCGAATCATTTATGACCGACCAAACCCGATTCGACCCACCTAGGTCTACTCCATTCTTCTAGTTTTTTTTTTTTTTTTGGTCGAAACATTTTTCTAGTTAGCACGTAGTGGACGCGGACGGCGCCGTTTTGTAAGACCTAAACAACTTCCTTTTTCATTCGACCGATCAAAATCGTAAGTTCGTCCAACACGAGGAAAGTCTCCGTTGGTCTTTTGCTGACATCGAGGTGCGACCTCATTGGAAACGAAATTGGTCGAATCAACGAATATGCTCCACGTTACTTCGAAACAGAAAAAAAAAAAAAAAATTAGGATGATGGTTGTAATGATTCGGAGGAAGCGCCAAATTCAATGCGTCTTTTGAGGCGATGGCAAAGTGGGTTGACATCCAAACCACGCTCGCTAGTCGAAGAATATGTGGGGGGATCAAAGCGGAGCAAAAAGATGAACAATGGGGCTCGCCGGTCACTTTTTTGAATTATGGCAAACTTTGGGGGACATTGTCGCAAGTTGTCGGATAATTGTGTGAACGCGCACGAATCGTGATTGCGATGAACATGATTTTTGGTTTCAAAATTGGAGAGCTTTACGACATTATTCGGCCGAAATAATGTGCGGAATAATTCAGTTTCATAATATTGCTAGCGATGCTAACAATTGCAATCCTAGCTCCGACCAATAGGTTCGTCAAAAGCATAAGAAAGTGTTGAGTTGTTCTTGGGGGTGGACTCTTTGTGGCTGCTTTTACCGACTTTTTCCATCTCTGTCAGGTAAAACTACAGTAGTGACCAAGTTTCACTCGATAGGGGAGTTCTAGTTCTCGTACCTTGACTTTAAAGGGGTCCGTGCATTTAAAGACGGACCGAATAGTTATCATTCGATATGAACTGCCCAGTAGTAACTATCGTATCGGACCTTGGGGTGTTGCTCGGAAGAACATCGCAAGCTACCGGAACAACTGTACACATCAAACATAGTTGCTACTCTAAATTCGTCAAAAACAAAAAAAAACGACACTTTCGAGATCCTCCATACTTAGGGAGGCAAATTTGTATATACCGAATTTAACTGATACATATGCCGCGCGCCTAATTCACACATAAATCCGCTCTTTACCGACAAATTCCACCAAAAAAGGAAAAAAAAAAAACAAACTTTCCTTTTTCCCGAGTGGAGCAGATGGCGATTGTTACTTTCATGCCGTCTCTCGCTTTCTTGGGCATGAAAGCGGAGAGAAATTCAAGCTTTTGGGCGTGGATTCTTCGAGTGGTGCTGTTTTCTATTACTTTTTTGTTCTGGTCCCCCCGAAGCTTTTGAGTGGGGATGGGGAAGAAGACGAAGACAAGGAAGAAGAAGAAGGAGGAGGAGGAGGAGAAGATCGAGAACGATGATTAGTGCTGGGCTTTCTGCTCTTTTGTCCCATGATTGCAAATTGAACAATGGAGGGAAAGGAACGTTTCCATGGGACAGAAACATGGGAGGTGGGCCAGATGGATCATGCAACCTTGGTTTCATCTATGCCAGGCCATATTGCTTAGGACTCATCGCAGAAATTCTTGTTTTTCCCTTGAGTTTCGTCTTAACGTAAACCTTACGCTTCGCCCTCGATGGACCATAGAAAAATGTCGGGATATTGGGCTCGGCGTAGAGACCGTTTTTCTTTTTCTTTTCTTTTTGAAGTGCGAAGGGAAGGAATCGAGATATATCTTGACAAATGATTGGAACACGTGATTTTATTTTTTCCGTTTCTGCTAAGATTTCTTCTTAAGGGTCGGTAATCTTTTGGGTTCTTAAAAAAAAAATATATCGTTTTGATAATCACGATCAAAGTGCATGTATGGGTCACCTTGACTTTACACTCACTCTTTTCTGTTGTTGGAGATTCCATTAGACATGTAGTTTCTTGTTTGGGCAATTCAAAAGTAGGAGAATTATATTTTGGATCTAATCTAATAATAGATAAACAAAAAATAAAAAGAGAATGATATTATGTTACCTTGGAAAATTCGTTTAATATCTTTTGTGAATCTATGAACAATATAAATATTATATGATATTATTTAGTACTTGGCGCCTATAAATTGGCATCTTCATGCACACTTTCGATATCTATCATATACAGAAGCTAACTTTTGAATTGGCATCTATCTCCGATGTCTCGAATATTCCCTCGACGTTAAGTATTTTCTTTGTGAGTAAGCGGTAGGTAAAATTGGAAATTAATATGTGAGAGGGAAGACCCGCACTAGTGAAATGGAGCCGTTTTCTCAAAAAAGGGCCCAGAGTATACATTGTCTCAAATAAGGGCATGAAGTAGCCACTTAGTCTCAAATAAGGGCCTGAGTGATCATGTGCATCTCACATGCCACTTTCTAAATGCATGATGGGGGCATTTTTGGGTTTTTCTATTTTGTCTTTTTTTTTTCTTTCTGTTGCATTCTTCATTCATTGTTCTTCCTTTCGCACCTGCGCAGAAGCACCTTTGGTGCCTGATCTCACCTGACATCATAAAGTCACCATTGCTCCTTTATACAGGCATCATCAACAACCGCTCCTCTATCCTATCGTGTAAACTGATTGTTTGCAACATCAATTTGGAGTATCCAACAAGCAGACACCAAGGAGCTTTCTTAGCTCCTGAAACGCGGGCAACTTTAGTGGCTTGGTGAATATATCAGCCACTTGATCTTCACTTCTGCAGAAAACAAGCTCAGTTACTTCATCCTTTGTAAGATCCCTTAAGAAGTGAAACTTCACATCTATATGCTTGCTCCTCCCATGTAGAACCGAATTTTTGGAGAGTTTGATGGCTGAGCTGTTGTCACAATAGATTGTAGTTGCTTCTTGCTGTTTGAATTGAAGCTCTCCAAGAATCCTCCGTAACCATATAGCTTGACAGGCACATGAAGTTGCAGTTACGAATTCTGCTTTAGTTGTTGATAAAGTGACAATTGATTGCTTCTTTGAAGACCATGAAACCGCCCCTGAACCAAGCATGAAGACATACCCTGAAGTACTTCTTCTATCATCAACATCTCCAGCATAATCGCTATCTGTAAATCCAAACAAATCTGATATTTCCCCTTTTTTATAAAACAGCTCAAAATTCTTAGTTCCTTGCAAATAACGAAAAATCCTTTTTGCAGCTTGCAGATGTAACTCTGTTGGGTGCTCCATATACCTGCTTATAAGACTCATAGCATGCATGATATCTGGCCTTGTCCCCGTCAAATACATTAGGCTTCCAACAATTTGCTTGTAGAGAGTGCTATCCACTTTGCTTCCATCAGGATCCTTCAAGAGCTTCAATCCAAATTCAGTTGGAGTAGTCACAGGGTTGCAATTTTTCATTTGGAACCTGTCCAAAATCTCTTGAACATACTTCTTTTGGGACATAAAGTTTCTAGCTGTAGATTGAATCACTTCTATGCCCAGAAAATAATGCATCAATCCAAGATCAGTTATTTCAAATTCATCCATCATAGACTTCTTGAGTTTGTCAAACATGGTATATCATTCCTAGTAAAAATAAGATCATCCACATATAAGCATACAAGAAGCAGCTTTCCACCATCACCCATTTTAATAAAGAGTGTATGCTCATATGGACATTTTCTAAATCTTTCCTTAAAAAAATAGGCATCAATGCGACTATACCAAGCTCAGGGAGCTTGTTTTAACCCATATAGCACCCTTTTCAATCTATAAACTTTATGTTCACTACCAAGCTTCACATAACCAGAAGGTTGATCAACAAATACGTGTTCTTGGAGGTCACCATGCAAGAATGCTGACTTCACATCCAATTGGAAGATAGGCCATGAATTCTATGCTGCCAATGCAATCACCAATCCGATTGTGTCAAGCCTTGCTACAGGCGCAAATACTTCTTTGTAGTCCACTCCAAATTCTTGCTTGTAGCCTTTCGCTACCAAGCGCGCCTTGTACTTGTCAACTTCACCATTCTTGTTCAATTTTGTCTTGTACACCCAATTGACCTCGATTGTTTTGTGTCATTTTGGAAGATCTGTCAACTCCCAAGTGTTATTTCTCTCAATAGCTGCAATTTCTTCATCCATTGCTATCTTCCAATTTTCTTGTTGTACTGCTTCATCAAAGGTTGTTGGATCACAATATGAAAACAAAGCAAAATGGGTAAGTGGATCTTCAGATTGATCAACTCCTGTTACTTCATAGTCGCTCATCCATGCAGGCTTCCGATGAACACGATGAGGCTGATCTTCAGGTTCTGCAGTTGCAGCTGTACTTTGGGCACTGCCTGTGGTTATTTGGGTTGTTGTGGGTTGCTGTACCAGCTCGTCTTCATCTTCAAAATTCGTTGGAATATGCTCACCAACACCTTGCTCACCCCACGGCCAAGTTTGTTCTTCATCAAAAATCACATCACAACTGATGATGATTTTCTTGGTTATAGGATCATAAAACCTATAGGTTTTTGATTAATCACTAATGCCAAGAAAAACACATTTGACTCCCTTGTCATCTAGCTTCTTCCTCTTCTGGTCTGGAACATGGGCATAGGCAATACACCCAAAAATTCTGAAATAATTTACTAAAGGTCTTTGGCTGCTCCAAGCTTCTTCTAGTGTCATATTTTGAACAGCTAGAGTGGGACTTTTGTTCAAAATATGAATCCTCCAATTGACTACTTTGGGCCAAAAACTCTTTGAAATTCTACTTCTCCTTAAGAGACTTCGCACCATATTCAGAATGGTACGATTCTTCCTGTGACATATGCCATTTTGTTGTGGTGTATAGGCTGCTGTAAGTTGTCTCTTGATGCCATGCTTCACACAAAAATCTACAAACTCAAGTGAGTTATACTCTCCACCACGATCCGTGCGGAGGACCTTTATTTGATTTCCTCCATCTTTTTCAACAAGTGCTTTGAAGTTCTTGAAGGTTGCAAAAGCTTCAGATTTTTCCTACAAGAAATACACCCAAATCTTTCGGCTAAAATCATCAACGAGGGTAATGATATACCGTTTACCTCTATTGGAAATTAGAGATATTGGTCCGCAGATATCCGGATGGACCAACGCCAGCTGGTTCTTTGCTCTCCGTTATTTTCCTTGTGGAAATTGATCACGGTGTTGCTTGCTAACAGCACAAATCTTCACAGATTTCCGAAGGAGTAGAGATTTGAGGAAGACCCTCCACCATCCTTTTTTGATGTAGTGTTTGCAACCCACCGAAATTGAGATGCCCATGGCGAAAATGCCATAGCCAAGCTTCCTCCTTCAATCTTGCAGAGAAACATGAATTTGTAGTGTTGTGGAGATACAGTGGAAACATCTGATTGTCCGTCATACTGACTTCGGCAATTAAGCTCAGTTTTTCATCTTGTATTTTGCATATACCACCTTTGATAGATTTCATATCCCTTCTCTTTTAGTTGACCAGCGCTCAGCAAATTGGTCTTTAACTCAGGGACGTAAAAAACATTTGAGATGGTTTAAATAGAATTTCCCTTCGTGTGAATTGTTAGCTTCCCTTTTCCCATAACAGAAATAGTGAAATTATCTCCAAACCTCACGGTGTTGCGGAGCGATTCATCTAGATCGAAAAACATCTTCTTGTCTCCACACATGTGGTTGCTACAGCTAGTGTCGAGATACCACATGTTTGGTTGAGTTTCTTCCTTCTCATGGCACACCAACAAAAGAGACACTTCTTCTTTTTCTGCAAAGTTAGTTCTTTCCACACTTTGACTATTCAAATTAGTTCGACATTCGGATTTGTAATGCCCATACATGTGGCATCTGAAACACTCCACTTTGGATTTGTCTGCTAACCTTGGCCTAAAACCAGTTGAATGTCGTCATCCACGACCTCTTCCTCTAACTTGAGGATCACAATAGGAATGGCTTTCAGGCTTTTGATCGAAGCTGAAGCTGCTACGATAGTTGTTCTCTCTTCCTCTGCCTCTTCCTCTATTCGCCCTTGCTGCTGATAAAGAATGATCTCCAGTTGAGGCCTTCAATGCTTGCTCTTCCGTCTCTTGCTATAGGATTTTTTGTTCATGAACCAACAAGGATCCTTGCAACTCATCAATGGAGAGTTCTTCAATATCCTTGGCTTCTTGTATGGAACAGACACCAAAGTTGAACTTTGGTGTCAAAGATCGAAGAATCTTCTCAACGATGGAGATATCCTCCATCTTGTCTCTATGAATCCGCATCTTATTGACAATTGCCATTGTCCAAGAGAAGAAATCTGTGATTGTCTCTCCCGACTTCATTCGTAGCATTTTGAACTCCGAACGAAGCATTTGAAGCTGATGCCTCTTTGCTCTTGCTGAGCCTTGATACTTCCTCTTCATGGAATCCCATATTTGCTTGGAGGTATCCTTGCAAAGAATTCTCTCCAAGATGGATATGTCAATTGCTTGGAAAAGGTAGTTTTTGGCCTTGAGATCCTTCAATTTTGATGCATCCAGAGCTGTTCTTTGTGCTGTTGTTAACACAGCTCCTTCTTCAGGTTCGGCAACTCCTGAAGTAACAACATCCCAATACTCCTTGGACTTGAGAAAATTCTCCATCAGCATGCTCCAATGATCATAGTGACCATCAAAACGTGGGATAGCCGATTGTACAAATGTTTCCGAGGCCATCGACTTCAACTGCTATTGCAAGAGTAAAATGGAATAGAGCTACTTGCTGTATTCTCACGGACTCTCTTTCTTTCTTTTTTGGCTCTCTTTTTCTCACTTGTTTGAACTCTCAACACTCTCAATAAACCGGCTCTGATACCACTGTTATAAACTAAAACCCATGGAATAAAAGAAACCAATAGAGAAAAGGAGACTCTCTATTGCCCCCATTTTATAACACCATCTAACACAAGCCTTTTACAAGCAAAACCAAAAATGGAAAAGCTAGAAAATAGCAACAGAGAAAGACCAAGTCACTCTAAACGTATGCAGCAACATGTCGCAACCAATTCCTAAAGACTAGGACAATTCCTAACTTATAGAAACCGTGAACAGAAGCATAGCTTTGATTGAAACAAACTTGACTTATTCAACGCCGTGGGATAGACATTGTGGCCATTCTTTCTCTTCTCACTTGTCGTAATGGCCACCATGTCTCCGAGCTCTCAAGCATGGCCATGGCCGATCACAAGCACAATAGGTTTAGGGATATTCGGTCAAGGCACAACACTTTGTGAGATTCGAGCATGATAAAAAATAGTCCAATAGTACAAGTCTGGATCGAGCCTTGGAACGAGTTTTCATCATACACCCAACTCACAAAAGAAATAATCGATGAAATGCACAAGGTTGGAAGAATTCCGATGATTATATCACTTTAAAAAGAATTGATTACATAATCGTCAGATTCCTTTCCCACCTATTGCGATACCGAACAAACTTCTCACACATCTAGACACAGTCACATGTAGAAGAGTTTTCAGATGTAAAGCTCATGGTAGAAAACCATTAATCAGGTGCATCACGCCGAGAGCAGCTGCTTTTGTCGTTGTGGTAGCCACTCAGGCCTTCACCGCCATTCGCCGATCGTCACTACCGCCATTGGAGAGCTCGTCGTTGCCGCCGGTTTTGAATCCCCGCTAAAATCTAGCTTGGCTTGATTTTGAGGTAGTCGGTGTCGTCACGTCTTCCAGCTGCTTGCCACTAGCCACCGAGCAAGCCTAAGCCACCTTCATCGATCAGCTTGTGCGTTTGATGAGAAATGGTCGTGTTCGGCAAAAAAAGAAAGTGAACCAGAGAGTTGGCGGAAGAATTCAGAGGAAGAAGAGGACGAACATAGAAAATTAAGAACAAAAAAGAAAAAACTTGTTCTGGGGTGAGAATACCCCTGACAAAGTGGCATGTGAGATGCATGTGTTTGCCCAGGCCCTTATTTGAGACTAAGCTAGCCACTTCAAGCCCTTATTTGATACTAAGTTAGCCACTTCAGGCTCTCATTGATACAATGTCCACTCTGGACCCCTTTTTGAGAAAACTGCTACACTTTGGGCCCTTATTTGAAAATTTCCCTAATTAAAAATAGGAAAAATAACCAAGTAAAAGAAACCGATTGGGAAAGTGGAATGGAAAGTTGTAGAGGGAATTTTTTTTATTTTTTTTGGTCTAGTTCTATCCTAGGTTGCCAAACCCTACTTCCTTACTCACCCAGCCACACCCCAACCCCTGAGGAGGTGGGGCCCTTTTCAAGTGGGAAGTATGGCCACTGGAGTAATCCCCCAATGGTTTTAGAGAGGAGCTTAACGTCATATATATTTTTTCGTGAGTAAGCGATAGGTAAAATCGTAAATTAATATGTGAATAATACATAGAGTATCTCATATTTCATTAGGATCGCACATTGCTAATAGGTCAATCAGAATAGAAACATTCATCAGACTATGAATTTTGAAATGGTCTTTGTTCCCCATGATTAAGACACGACTAACCTAAATGTCATGGACCAACCAAAAATAGAAAACACAAGGAAATAAGTAAATTGCAAGATAAAGGGTGAGAAAACTGAATCCAGGACACTCAAGGAAATCAGATTTTTCTTCAATTCTGGAACATGCCTCACTCCAGTCAATGTCCTCGCAATACCATAATGCATTCTGATTCTAACATCGCCAATACCTACAGCATCGAATTCAGCGTTGTTCTCCACTGCACTTTACTACTATACATGCATTGATAAGTAATAAAACAGTTCCCGTTTGGTGTAGCATGAAAAGAACAATCAGAATCCATAATCTATCCATCAAATGATGAATGATCAGTGACAGACAAAACAAAATCAGCATTATCCGAATTACTATCAGCTACAGCTGCAACATCATATGCAGACTTAACTCTAATTCCCTTACCCTTCTCGTTTTTCAGCTTGAAACAATCCCTTCTAAGATGCCCCATCTTGCCACAATTCCAATAGATAGCAGCACCAATCCTAGACTGACTACTTCTGTTCATGTTTATACTACTTCTGTTAACACGAGTACTAGTTCTTCCTCTATTTTCACCTACTAATGCAGTAGACACAGATTCACCTTGGCCAAAAGTCTCAAGCAGGTAGACTCTTGACATATTTACCTCAAACTAATATTTGCATTACAAAAAATCCTGAATTGGGACACATTTACCTCTAACTGATTTTCTTGTCATACACATTCGTAAACTGAAACACTTAGACAAGTCTACCCTCAGTTAGCTTTTTGCCTAATATCTATGTTAAATTGCTGACGTGGAAACACATGTGGCAAGCAACTCGTCTACGTAGTAGATCCAACATGGAATTTTAGAATTTTGGTATTTTAGTAACCGGAAACATTTTACTTTTTGATACACACTTCGACTTGTTTAAAAAAAATGCTCGAAACCTTGTGAAAGGTTCTCGTGCACATTTTTCAAGGGGTTTTGGGGAAATTGCCGCAAGTTGTCGGATAATTGGGGAATGCATGAATCGTGCTTGCGATGAACATAATTTCTGATTTCAAAATTGGAGAGTTTTAGGACATTATTCGGGCCAAATAATGTGCGGAATAATTCAGTTTCATAATATGTTAGTGATGCTAATAATTGCAATCCTAGCTCCGACCAATAGGTTTCGTCAAAAGCATAAGAAAGTGGAGTTGTTCGTGGGGGTGGACTCTTTGTGGCTGCTGGTACCGACTTCTCCATCTCTGTTAGGTAAAGCTTCAGTAGTGACCAAGTTTCACTCGAGAGGGGAGCTCTAGTTCTCGTACCAGATTATTATTATCATCCACGAGGTCTCACGATCGAACCCGACCGCGGACTTAACTTGTGATATTTGAGTTGGTGAATGACCATTTCGGATCTTTGTGATGCTCCGATGATACCAATTTAAAGGGGTCCGTGCATTGAAAGACGGACCTAATAGTTATCATTCGATATGAACTGTCTAGTAGTAACTATCGTATCGGACCTTGGGGTGTTGCTTGGAAGAACATCGCAAGCTACCGGAACAACTGTGCACATCAAACATAGTTGCTACTCTAAATTCGTAAAAAAAAACGACACTTTCGAGTTCCTCCATACTTAGGGAGGCAAATTTGTAAATACCGAATTTAACTGATACATATACCGCGCGCCTAATTCACACATAAATCCGCTCTTCATTGACAAATTCCACCAAAAAAAGGGGAAAAAAAAAAAAACAAACTTTCCATTTTCCCGAGTGGAGCAGATGGTAATTGTCACTTTCATGCCCTCTCTCGCTTTGTTGGGCATGAAAGCGGAGAGAAATTCAAGCTTTTGGGACGTGGATTCTTCGAGTGTCGCTGCTGTCTATTACTTTTTGTGCTGGTCCCCCCGAAGCTTTTGAGTGGGGATAGGGAAGAAGACGAAGACAAGGAAGGAGCAGATCGAGAACGATGATTAGTGCTGGGCTTTCTGCTCTTTTGTCGCCATGCAAGCAATGTGAGTGTGAGATTGAGGACGTGGTCAGGTGAAGCGAGATCGACGAGAGTGGTCGAACTGGTTCTCATCTTGATCTTCTTCTTCTTTCTTGCTTCCTCATGATTGCAAATTGAACAGTGGAGGGAAAGGAACGTTTCCATGGGACAGAAACATGGGAGGTGGACCAGATGGATCATGCAACCTTGGTTTCATCCATGTCAGGCCATATTGCTTAGGACTCATAGCAGAAATTCTTGTTTTTCCCTTGAATTTCGTCTTAACGTAAACCTTTACGCTTCGCCCTTGATGGACCATAGAAAAATGTCGGGATATCGGGCTCGGGCTCGGCGTAGAGACCGTTTTTCCTTTTCTTTTCTTTTTGAAGTGCGGAGGGAAGCAATCAAGATATATCTTGACAAATGATTGGAACACATGATTTTATTTTTGCCTTTTCGGCTAAGATTTCTTCTTTCGGGTCAATAATCTTTTGGGTTCTTAAAAAAAAAAAAAATCGTTTTGATAATCACGATCAAAGTACATGTATGGGTCACCTTGACTTTACACTCACCCTTTTCTATTGTTGGAGATTCCGTTAGATATGTAGTTTCTTGCTTGGGCAATTCAAAAGTAGGAGAAAATTCTTTGGATCTAATCTAATAATAAATAAATTGAAAATAAAAAGAGAATGATATTATGCTTCCTTGGATAATTCGTTTAATACCTTTTGTGAATCGATGAACATTATAAATATTGTACGATAGAATTTAGTACTTGGCGCCTATTTGTACGCATCTTCATGCACACTTTCGATATCTATCATATGCAGAAGCATGGACCTGAGTAAGTCCTTAAAAGGTTTCATCTTCCATCAAGATGTAAATCTAGATGGTATTCCCGCCCACGGGAGAAGAAAACGCTACTATGGGAATTGGGGGTCAGACGGTGGTGGAGGTACACACCACGTCTCCTAATGGAGGCTACGCCAGGAGTAGGCTTGTGCGTTCAGCGTACAACCCAAAACGGGAGTGAGTTTGGAGGGCTTCGGCCCTAGCTGGTTAGCCTGTGCTTCGCACAGTGCTAATAATCGGCGTGCTAGCCAGTTCCCCTGGTTATTAGCATTGTGGTTTCTTGCTTCGGCAATTCAAAAGTAGGAGAAAATTCTTTGGATCTAATCTAATAAGAAATAAATGGAAAATAAAAAGAGAATGATATTATGCTTCCTTGGATAATTCGTTTAATACCTTTTGTGAATAGATGAACATTATAAATATTGTACGATATTATTTAGTACTTGGCGCCTATTTGTTTGCATCTTCATGCACACTTTCAATATCTATCATATACAGAAGCTAACTTTTGAATTGGTATCCATCTCCGATGTATCGAATATTCCCTCGATGTTAAATATTTTCTTTGTGAGTAAGCAGTAGGTAAAATTGGAAATTAATATGTGAGAAGGAAGACCCGCACCACTAAAATTAAAAGGGAAAATTCCAAATAAAGGCATGAAATGGAGCCGTTTTCTCAAAAAAGGGTTTAGAGTAGACATTGTCTCAAATAAGAGCCTGAAGTGGCCACTTAGTCTCAAATAAGGGCCTGAGTGATCATGTGCATCTCACATGCCACTTTCTAAATGCATGATGGGGGCATTTTTGGGTTTTTCTATTTCGTCTTTTTTTTTTTGGTTTTTTTTCTATTGCATTCGTCATTCATTGTTCTTCCTTTCGCACCTGATCTCACTTGACATCATAAAGTCACCACTGCTCCTTTATACGAGCATCATCAACAACCACTCCTCTATCCTATCGTGGGATCGACGTTGTGGCCGTTCTCTCTCTTCTCACTTGCCGTAATGGCCACCATGTCTCCGAGCTCTCAAGCATGGCCTTGGCCGATCACAAGCACAATAGGTTCAGGGATATTCGGTCAAGGCACAACACTTTGTGAGATTCGAGCATGATAAAAAATAGTCCAATAGTACAAGTCTAGATTGAGCATTGAAGAGTTTTCAGGTGTAAAGCTCACGATAGAAAACCATTAATCAGGTGCATCACACCGAGAGCAGCTGCCCTTTGTCGTTGTGGTAGCCACTCAGGCCTTCACCGCCATTCGCCGATCATCACTACCGCCATTGGAGAGCTCATCGTCGCCGTTGATTTTGAATCCTCGCTAAAATCTAGCTTGGTTTGATTTTGAGGTAGTCGGTGTCGTCACGTCTTCCAGCTGCTTGCCACTAGCCACCGTGCAAGCCCAAGCCATCTTCATCGATCAGCTTGTGCGTTTGATGAGAAATGGTCGTGTTCGACAAAAAAAGAAAGTGAACCAGAGAGTTGGCGGAAGAATACAGAGGAAGAAGGGGACGAAAATAGAAAATTAAGAAAGAAAAAGAAAAAACTTGTTCCGGGACAAGAATGCCCCCGACAAAGTGGCATGTGAGATGGATGTGTTTGCTTAGGCCCTTATTTGAGACTAAGCTAGCCACTTCAAGCCCTTATTTGATATTAAGCTAGCCACCTCAAGCCCTCATTTGATACAATGTACACTCTAGACCCTTTTTTGAGAAAAATGCTCTACTTCGGCCCTTTTTTGAAAATTTTCCTAATTAAAAATAGGAAAATAACCAAGTAAAAGAAACCGATTGGGAAAGTGGAATGGAAAGTTGTATAGGGAATTTTTTTTTTTTGGGTCTAGTTCTATCCTAGGTTGCCAAACCCTACTTCCTCACTCACCCACCCACCCCCACCCCTAACCCCTGAGGAGGTGGGGCCCTTTCCAAGTGGGAAGAATGACCACTGGAGCAATCCCCCAATGATTTTAGAGAGGGGCTTAACGTCATATATTTTTTTTCGTGAGTAAGCGGTAGGTAAAATCGTAAATTAATATGTGAATAATGCATAGAGTTTCTCATATTTCATCAGGATCGCACAATGCTGATAGGTCAATCAGAACAGAAACATTCATCAGACTATGAATTTCGAAATGGTCTTTGCTCCCCATGATTAAGACACGACTAACCTAAATGTCATGGACCAACCAAAAATAGAAAACACAGGGAAATAAGTAAATTGCAAGATAAAGGGTGAGAAAACTGAATCCAGCGCACTCAAGGAAATCAGATTTTTCTTCAACTCTGGAACATGACTCACTCCAGTCAATGTCCTCACAATATCATTATGCATTTTGATTCTAATATCGCCAACACCTACAGCATTGCTTTCAGCATTGTTCCCTAACTGCACTTTACTACTATCCATGCATTGATAAGTAATAAACCAGCTCCTGTTTGGTGTAGCATAAAAAGAACAACCAGAATCCATAATCTATCCATCAAACGATGAATCATCAGTGACAGACAAGACAAAATCAGCATTATCCGAATTACTGTCAACTACAGCTGCAACATTATCTGCAGACTCAACTCTAATTCCCTTACCCTTCTCGTTTTTCAGCTTAAAGCAATCTCTTCTAAGATACCCCATCTTGCCACAATTCCAACAGATAGCACCACCAGTCCTAGACTGACCACTTCTGTTCATGTTTATACTACTTCTGCTAACACGAGTACTAGTTCGTCCTCTATTTTCATCTACTAATGCAGTAGACACAAATTCACCTTGGCCAAAAGTCTCAAACTGGTAGACTCTTGACATATTTACATCAAATTAATATTTGCATTACAAAAAATCCCGAATTGGGACACATTTACCTCTAACTAATTTTCTTGTCATAAAAATTCGTAAACTGGAACACTTAGACAAGTCTACCCTCAGTTAGCTTGCTGCCTAATATCTATGTTAAATTGCTAACGTGGAAGCACATGTGGCAGGCGACTCGTCTACGTAGTAGATCCAACATGGAATTTTAGAATTTTGGTAATTTAGTAACCGGAAACATTTAACTTTTTGATACACACTTCGACTTGTTTAAAAAAAATGCTCGAAACCTTGTGAAAGGTTCTCATGCATATTATATTGTAGTAGATTTCTAGTTTTGGATAAGGTTTCGAATTTCGAAGAGAAGTGAAGGAATTGCTTTTGATTCTTTAAGCCAAAACAAACAATTCTGAGCTCCTCTAAAATTCTAATTCTTCTTAGGTAGGCACGGATTATAGTTCAGACTACCATAGCAATCGGCCTCCATTTTTCGGGCAATCTAATTCCGAAATGATGTTTCGCCCCTCTGAAATCACTTGGTAAATAAGTTTTGTATACTAGTCTTACTGACTCTAGCCTCGCTCTATTCTCGATAACTTGTTCTTGAACTCCTATTTTACCATGACGCGCTGTTCTCCTTCATTCTTGATTGGAGAAAATTTCTTCCGACTAGCCTTATGGCAAATATGCATATCGCTCGCATGCAAATCTTAACAAGAAAAATAAATACAAGTGATATTCACATTTATAATCGATCATTCAGATGTTCTGTCAAGGTAAATTAACTTCATTTAGATACAGAAAAAGATATGAACCTTTTTTATAGTTGTTAATTCAGACGATGTTTCCGACCAAAAAAAAAACTCCGACCATGTTCTCCGTGATGGTATGTGTATAGCAAGTGACTTTGGTCGGGAGAGGGCGTAATGAAATTTTTTCCTTAGTTTTTACCTATTGCTTGGCCTTTAAATTTCATGCATTTTGCATTTGTCGAAGCCCCCCAACCACATGGTGCTCGAAATAGGAAAAGAGAAAACAAGAAAAGCATCACATTTTCTTCGTAAAAATAAAATTGTTGGGAGTCGGGCTGGCCCGGCGGCCCTAAGTGGGCGGGCTCGAGCCCAAACAGGAAAAAGCTTGTCGAAGCCCGCGCCAATTGAGCTTCCAGCCTGGTGGGCCTAACAGGGCCTATTGGACCAACAGGCCTTGATAACAACGCAGTTCCGCGTCTTTTTGCCCCTACGCTTCGGCCTCTTGAAGTTGCGAGGCGAAGCGACGACGCAAACCCTAACCCTAGAGTCCCATGCCTCGTGACTCTATAAAAGTCCAACGGCGTCATCATCCTCTCGGTCATCGCCGAGCATTGAGCTCCTCGCTACTCTCAGTCAGGTACTCAATGTTCCCCTTCGTTAGGTTGCAGATTAATTATTAAAACATAGAGAGTCGAAGTAGCTTTTCGGGTGGAATTATGATTGCTCTGGTTTGTCTATCGTCAAACTTGGCCTTCTGATGCATGTTGTTCATCATTGTTCGTGTAAAGGTCGATTTTTTTTAAGGTTTTTTTGGATTTTAAGTTGGGAGTTTCTCGGTGATGAACAAATTCATGATGACGAGTCCGATTGAATCCATTCTTTTAAAATCGTGACGACAAAGAGGCATTTGTCTGAGAGAAACTCACTTGATTCAATCAAATCGCAGTTGTTTTGATTGTTTCTTTATTCTTTTTTTTTTTGGGGGGTAAAAGTCTTGGGTGTGGATGTGTGTGAAAAACGATGAGAGTTGGGCATAGTGATGATGACAAGAAAAATCATCTGATGAATATTTGATGATTTTCTAACCTCCTACTCATACTGAATGCCTGTCTCAATCAAGAGAAAGCATTTTTTTTTAATCTATCTATTGCTGCTGTTGCTCTGTTTTTGTTCCAGTTTCTGCAATGCTCTTGTTGATTGTTCTTCAGGTTTTGTTGAGAGAGAAGGATGATGCGGCCATGATGATAAACCGTCTTACTCTCTCAATACCGCTTTGAGGAGCACCAATGATTGTGTTTCAAGCACTTTTGAGCTGCTCTCTCTCTCTGTTTCTTTGTCTCAATCTCAAACACTTCTGTTTTGGTTAGAAACCTGACCAAATTTTTCAACTAGGTTTGTTTTGTATTTGGTTTGGAAATGATTTTTGTTTTGTTTACGAGAGAGTTGAATTGAAATTGTCAGCCTGCTTTGGTTTTCATCCACGTGCTGTCCCTAAACACCATCCCTATAAATGGAGTACCCTAACATCGTGCATTGATGCGAATTCAAAACCACCGTCTTTACCATCTTCTCCCCTTTATTGACAATGCAGATATTTTTTATCAGGTAATGTGTTTATCTGCCTGCCTGCCTGCTTGCTTATGGATGGTTTTAATTTGTGCAGTGGGAGGATCTGTCTTTGAAGAGGGCAAATGACGAGCTTTTTCTAGTGATTGAGTACTCATGCTATGCTTGAGTATAATGATTCAACACTTTGAATAGGAAGATCTGATGCTTCTCTTCTCTGATATTTTTGTTATCGTATTAGTCTTTTTATTTGTTATTGATTTAAACAGAAGCCAGTGATGACGAACTTTAATAAAATCCTGAAGGCAAGTTTTTATGGGCTTGGCTTTTGGTGTTGAAATTTCTGAACTAGGACGGTCTGAGGCTTTTTCTGTGTATACCTGCGTGCGTGTGTGTGTGTGTGTGTGTGTGTGTGTGTGTGTTTCCGCCATTTCTCAATCAATAGATGGTATTGATCGGTACCATACAAATGGTGGAATAAGAGTCAAACAATTGTCTTGTTTTGTTTGGTCTTTTTTTTTGTCTGTTCATCTTTATTTCAGAAAGCAAAAGGGTTGTGGATGATGAGACATAAAAATTACAGTTATCCCTGGCTGATGCATCAGGTGCTGAAATATGTAAATCTGACACAACCATTGTACTTCTGTCTTTTTTTTGTTTGGTCGAAGTACTTCTGTTTGCTTGTTTGAAAAATTGGAGGGGGAAATTGTTTACGTTTCTTCTCAATCCTGCTTATTTGATCAAACAAGCAGCGCAGATGTAGGAGAAGGCCTAGAACTTCACGCCACGTTTTCAGGGAAGTGGGAAATGATGGAATCGCGGGAAAGAATGCTCGTTTTATTCCTCTTTAATTTTTTGTTTCTATATGTATGTATACCCTTATTATTCTCTTATTTCAAGGGACAAATTTAGCATTTTTAGACTCCAGTTCTTTGGATTGGAACGACTTTATATTGTCATAACCAAACAGAGAAGAAGGATTGCTTAATCATTTGTCTCAATCAGTCCTCGTATGATGAAAATTTTATCTATTTTGATTTTGTGAACTTTGCTCTGGGGGTTAGCTTAGTGAAGAAGGATTCGATGTAAAGTGACCAAACTTTGTGTTTCTAAGGTTTGTGGAAATTGTCTTCGCTACTATTGTTTGGATATGGATCCTTCATTTTCAGTTTGTTCTGGTTTCTGCAATGCTCTTGTTCATTGTTCTTCAGGTTTTGTTGAGAGAGAAGGATGATGGCGGCCATGATGAAAACCCATCTTATCTCTCAATACTCTGCTTTGAGGAGCACCAATGGTTGTTTTTCAAGCACTGTTCAGCTGCTCTCTGTCCATGTCTCTCTGCTCTCTGTCCATGTCTCTCTCTCTCTCTCTCTCTCTCTCTCTCTCTCTCTCTCTCTCTGGTTCTTTCAATCACTAGTTGAAGTGACATGAACAAACTGCAATGTTCTCTTTGGTTTGTTTTGTATTCGAATTAAAATTGACTTTTTGCTTTGTTTAAGTGAGTTGAATTGAGATTGTCAGCCTGCTTTGGTTTTCATCCGCATGCTGTGGCAAGCCAGATCCCTGTCAATGCTTTTCTTGCAATCAATGGAATGTCTCGTTAGAACTTCCAATTTTTGAATCCTCTCAGTTACATGAGAGATGGTAACTTGCAAAGCTTTTTGAAATTTTGAAGTACAGACAATATGTACTTGGACACCGGATTCATAGACATAGGCATGGCTATGGTTCGGAACGTCGGTTCCGGTTCATGAACCTGCGGTTCTGGTTCCGATTTTGAAACGGCGGTTTTGGCCCGTTTTTGGTTCTAGTTACGGTTTTTGGATTTAAAAATTAAATTGTAATGAATTTGTAATAAAATTGTAATAAAATTATCAAATAATGAATTATGAAATAAAAAAAATAATGAATTGGTAATAAAATTTCTCTTTTTTTTCTTTTTTTTTTGGGCTTGGATTTTCCTGTTTAGCCGGCCCGGTCAATGGGCCAGTTGCGGGTTTGACCCGGGCCGGTACCGGGTCTAAACCGGCCTGTGGCCATGCCTACATAGACAGGATCAAAGGCTGCTCTGTGTTGCGCACCTTTTGAGTGGGCGACCTTTAGTTAAAGCTGTTGTGGATTGTCCTGCCTTCCAATGGTCGATATTTCGCCGTCTAGTTGATTTGACAAAACAAATTTGGGTTTTCATAGTGAAGTTTTTGGTTCTCCATTGAAGCAGGGCTGAAATAAAAACTTTAAAGTGACTGGGGCACGAAAAATTGTGCAAATACAAAATGTATATATGGTGGTAATTCAATTTTAAATTTTTTGATTTTGCCAATTTATTTTTAAACCCTTTACTATTTACCAGTTTAATTTTAATTTGTTCAAAAGAAAATGGAAAAATGAATGAAAAATAAAAAGGAAGAATCTCTTTTAGATTTTTTTTTTTTTTAAAAGAGTTGCATTACTAGAGAATTGGATTAAACTGACAAAATTATCCGAAGGATTAGGATTAAATTTACAAATTATCAAAATGTTTATAATTGAATTGGCCAATGCATAATAGGCTTAAATGTTTTTGAATAATTTTTTCCTGCAAGTACCTTATTATTATTTTTTAAAGAAAATTATGCTAGATCCTCTGCCAATAGAAAACTAAGCTAGAATTGCTGGATCAATGTTTTCGGAGTGAAACTGTTTGAGGTCTAGATTTTCTCCGGGGAGTACTGATTTCCTCTCACAGAGATTTTGAAAACGATGCTAATGACTGATACTGATGGTTACATATAGAATCTACAGTCATCAGGCCTGGAAATTTCTTATTTGGCTTCAGCTCTACTATACTATGCTTTCTTACTCCTTTCTCTACCTTATATATGTTATGTTCAATCAATGGACCACAGATGAGACTTGTGTTTGTGTTGGCGTTTCATAGTTTGAAGACCTCAAGAATAATTTGCAGTCTGCGTATTCAACCCATTATGGACGCAGAAGGGAATAGAAAACAAAGGAGAATTGAAGAATCAGTCAATAGAGAAATGGCGTCAACTTCAGAAGTTGTAGTTGTTGATAAAGATCTTATGAACCACCTTTTTATTGGAAAAAAAAAATGTCAAAAACAAGTTCTTAAATTATTGCATTAGTGTCAATTCAGTTTTAAATTTTTTAATTGTGCTAATTTAGTCGTCAATTTTTTGCATTTGTGCCAATTAAATTTATCTGGCTAATTTTGGCTACGTGGGCGCCGGGGTGTTAATATGGGTTGAAAATCCATATTTAAGAAAAATAGGTCAAATATGGTTTAGTCAAATTCTAATAAACGAGTTGTTAATGGGAATGAATTTTAAGTCTAATTATATGTGGGTTGTAAATGAGTTTGTCTTTGAATCTATTTACACCATTTAGTTTGATAAACCCAACTCATTTACAATCGACGTAGCTTGTAAAATTTATTAGTTTATATTTTTTTTGCAAGTTTTGTTTTGATTTTGATTTTTTATAAGTAAAAGAAAGAAATGAAAAATTAATAATAAAATTAAAAACTGTATAAAATGTTCAAAGAAGTAGAATGTTGCCGATGACTGCTGCCGCCGGTTACCGTCTCTGACAACTCGGATTACGGAGGGAAAAAAGGAAAAGAAAATAAAAAAGGAAAATAATAATAATAATAACAATTTTTTTAAAAAATTTGCTTTTAAAAAAATAGAAAATGAATTTTTAAAATAAAATTATAAAAGAATCATTAGATTTGTATTGCACGAAAGTGTTTTAGCAATATCATTTTTCTTTATAAAAAATAAATATTTCGTGATTTAGTTAAATATAGAAGTGTTTAAGTAATACGAGTTGAGTCAGATATGAGTTATTAGATTTGTACTGTATGAAAATGTGTCAAAATGGGTTAAATGGGTCAATATGGGTCGGACCATATTCGACCCAATCAGACCCACCCATTTGTCACCTTTATACATAGCACGGTCGGCGATGACGTAGATAGTTTTTAATAAGTTTTTTTGGTCATTTTTTCTTTACTTTACTTTTTCAATTGAGAGCCGGCAAGGGTCCTCGGTTGACCGTGATGCCCTCACCAGATCTGGGTAAGGTGAGGGCGTCGCAGCCCTTGTGGGGTTTGTGCGAGGGTCATTGACCCTCGCCCGTGGCTAGCAAGAGTGGGATGGCAACCCTCGTTGGCTTTCAATAAAAAAGAAGAAGATAAGATAATAAAAAAAATATTTAAAAAATTATAAATAGTCCACGTCAACGTTAGTCATGCCACGTAGAACAACTAGCATCCATGGATGGACTAAATTGACATAAATGTAAAAGGTTTAGGACTAAATTGATAAAGTTAAAAGACTTAGTATTAAATTGACATAAATATAATAAGTTTAGGACTTTTTACACACTTTTATGTGTCGTAGCCTCCCTTGCATGAATGTGTTACCTTTGTGGTTGCCGAGAAAAGGTCAAAGGGAGAGGCGAGCGCGTGGGCCCATTTTTGACCACTTTGAATTTGGATCGTTTGACCCAAAGGGGAAAGAGACCACCTCGTCTTGGGGAGGTGTTATCTAAGGCTACATGGATATACAAAAATGCATACCCAATACACGCGAAAGTTTCTAACTTTAATCTTTGAGGTAAACACAATTTTCAAGTCATTACGATACGAGTTTGTGGAAAGAACAAAACTCGAAAGATAAAGGAAAGAAAATTATGGATGGGTAAAGAGAAGCGTGACGGAAAATTGAACTTGAGAAATAAAAATGATTGTCCTGCCTCCTCCTGTTGAATTTGACAATAACAAATCAAAAGGAGTTCAATTTGTGACCGTGCCATGTAGGTGGTCTTGGGCCAGTGTAGTGTAGTGATGGCCGTGCGTCGTGGCGGCGGCGACAATCATTTTGGGCGAGAACTAAGTAGATGGGCGATTTCAATTTCCAGCCAAGAGTACAAGGACGATTTCATTTCCTCGTTTCGTTCGCGCCCATTGTAATTAAATCAAAGAAGAGAAGGAGAGCTCGTCCTGCTAAAACCCCACACCAAGTGCATAACAAAACCAACCGGTGGTCAAGTCAAATACATCCACAGATTCCTTTGCACGTCCAAAACAGAATCTTCGGTCTTCCACCGCGTTCCTAGTTCCTACGACGAGAACAGCTCCATAAATAGATATCATGTGAAGTGTGCTCGCCACACGCCCCCCTCTTTCATTCACAGATAGATAGAGAGAGATGGGGAACTGGCTGGGGAAGAAAGCGCAGGTGCACCCTCGAGCGCAACCGAGCCGCGGCGTCCGAGTTAAGGTGCGAATGACACGGACCCAACTCAGGGAGTTGATGTCCCGAGCCGATCGGAGCGAAGGCAGCACGGAGCTCGGCCCCTTGATCCTGCGAGAGTGCTTCGAAGGCAGGCTATCCGCCCCTGTCATCGTCCCCGGCGACGGCGGCAAACGTGAAAGACAGTTGAGTACCATCATCGAAGAAACTTGAAAGTTGGAAGAGGTACTTTGTAGTGAGCTTCTAGGAGACTAGGATTACTTCTCCTTGTTTACAATTCGTAGCAGCTGTACTCGTAGCTTAAATGTTTTTGGCTGTGTAACGGATGGGGTATGCCGCGTATTGAAACTTGAGAAATGTTTCCCTGACAGTACTGTTACGGACGGTACTGTTTCAATCGTAAACACACACACCATCACCGCTTATTTTGCATAAATCACTAATTGATTGGGAGATCGTATGATCAGAATAGTACTGTCGGACTCTTAGGTTAGTAGATTCCTTGAAACTTTGATGAAGTAAACTCTGATCTTTCATTCAATTATCAACACCAGATCATGTCAAGTGCAATGGTTTTGATTCGTCATAATCACCTTCGTCAAACCCTAATACTCGAGTTCTTAGGACCTGTTAATCCACTTCGATACTCTCGGAGTCCTATTTAGACTAGCGCGATACGGTTTCGAGCTCAAGAGAGATTGCATTTTTTTGGCATGATCCTCGCCTTCCATTTGCGTCCGCATAGCGAAGCGTGCTCCATGGGGAAAGCTTCTAGGGACTGCGATATTGCCTTCCGAGGTCGCAATCGCTCCTAACCGAAGAGGCTCGAGAATAACAGGTTCTATCCACTCAATTGGCAAGCCGAAGATCAGATGCCAAAGTATGCTAGAAACTTGATGGACATGAGAAAGTTTGATTGTTCTAAGTAATAGAACAAAAAGACCGATCTAAAGAAAGAAGGAAAAGAAAGCGCAGCAGGCTAAAGAACATTCCTCAGGTGAAAATTAGAGGTGAACATGGGCTTGGGGGCACGCAGTACACACCCACGCCCGATCATGCCCGAAAGGAGAAACGGGCGGGCCTGGGCAAGCCAAACCCCTTCTTACGTGCATTTGGCCCAACTTGGCCCGGCCAAGCCCACTTAGGCCCGGTCAGCTTTATGCAATATATTTGACGATATTTGTTTGGGCAAATAACCAAAAACAAAAAAAAAATTTACCACTGCGACACGATTACCCGAACTTTTTTGTGTCGCAAAAAACCTTAGACTATGTCGATGTTACAAAAATATCCTCAATTTTTTTTATATGACGAAAAAACCCAAAGTTATATCCTCAAAGTTATACGACATATGAGTCGAAACTCCGATGATTCACCTCAGGCGCGGGACGCTACTATACGACATTATCCGCCAGTAACCATTCGAAGATGATGTAGAGTTTACCTTCCTCACCATCACCCATAAGTTGAGAGAAAATATTTTTCTTCCCTTCATCCTAGAGAATACTCTCGAATTTAACGTCCTAGAGTTTAGACGAAGCGGTTTAATGACTTTACTCAAGTCCAATACTCACCTATTTATAGGTTCGGATTTTTTTATTACAAAAAAGAGGTTTGAAATATTTGTGACATAAACTCACAGTGGCATAGTTTAGAATTTTTTATGACATGAGCATTTCAGAAATGTCATGAGGAGCTCGTCCCCTTCCATTTCTTTGCATGCCTGACAATGACGACTGTCAGTTAAGCTAAGACACCGACCGCGCAAGATTGAGCTACTTTCGTGCCATTTACCCGACCAAATGCCCAATTCATGTTCCTCACTCTCCAACGTGTGACCGTTGGTTGTTCCCGCCTTAAGCACTCCCTCTTCCATCACCGCGCGATACACAGCAATCTCAGTTTTTTCAAGTCGTTCGCGCACGAAACTCTCCACAATCTCCTAGAAAGATGCTCTTCAATGAGAGAGCTCAAGGCGATCCATGCCCAGATAATTTTTCGGGGTCTGGCCGATGAAATTCTCTTGCACGGGAAGCTAATTTCCTTCTCCGCCGTTGACAATGCTGGTGATCTTGCGTATGCTCAGTACCTATTTGACAAAATGCGAGAACCCAATAGGTTCATGTATAACAGCTTGATAAGGGGTTACTCGTACAGTGAGGACCCTTTGGAGGCCGTTCTTTTGTACCGCCAAATGACTGGTTCGGGCATTTCGCCGAACGAATTCACCCTTCCTTTTGTTCTTAAGGCTTGTGCCGGTGAATCGTTGTACTGGGTGTCTGTTGTTGTTCACAGTCAGGCTGTTAAGTTGGGATTTGGGTTTCAAGTTTGTGTGCAGAACGCTTTGATCACGGGGTACATATCTTGTGGATTGGTAGGAGATGCCAGGAAACTGTTTGATGAATTAGCAGACAGGACATTAGTTTCTTGGAACTTGATGATTGGTGGATATTCTAAGATTGGTTGCTCCAGGGAAGCTTTTAGATTGTTTGAAGAGATGAGGAAATTGGGGTTGCAGATAGACGAGTTTACACTGGCTAATCTAATTATAGTTTCTTCGCAAACTGGTCAGTTAGACTTGGGAAAGTATGTGCATCTCTACATCGAGGTTACCAGTGTTGAAGTTGATATCATCGTGAGCAATTCTCTAGTGGACATGTATGCAAAGTGCGGGGATTTGCGTTCAGCTGAAGCAGTTTTCAACAAAATAGCCAACAAGGATGTTGTTTCCTGGACTACCATGGTGAATGCCTACGCAAACCACGGTTCCCTCCCGTTGGCCCAACAATGTTTTGATCAGATGCCAAAGAAGAATGTGGTCTCTTGGAACTCGCTAATCTCATGTTATGTTCAATTTAATCGACCCAAGGAAGCTTTGAACCTCTTCCGCAGGATGTGTGACTCAAGAGTCGCCCCAGATGAAACTACGCTTATTGCAGTTCTTTCAGCATGTAGTCACATTGGTGATGCAGCCACAGGAGAAGAAATATACATTTACATATCCAAATCTGGTATTAGACCCAGTGTTACCCTTTATAATGCCATGATGACCATGTTTGGAAAATGCGGCTCAGTTCAAATTGCTGTTGACATCTTTAAAAAGATGAAGCCAAGGAACTTGGTGTCATGGAACGTAGTGATTGGGGCCCTCGCATTGCACGGATGCGGGGTTGAAGCGATCAAGCTCTTTGAGGACATGGAAGCTTCCGGAATCTTCCCCAACGAGATCACCTTCACAGGACTTCTCTCTGCTTGCAGCCATAGTGGTCTCATCGAAATGGGAAGATATTACTTTCAAAGGATGAGTTCTGCTTATGACTTATCACCTGAAATAGAGCATTATGCTTGCCTAATCGATCTACTTGGGCGTGGAGGTCTCTTAGAAGAAGCGCACTGGCTGATTGGAAAAATGCCGATGAGACCAGACGTCGTGATATGGGGTGCGCTGTTAGCCGCATGTAGGACTCACCACTACTGGGAAATAGGGAAATTCATTCTGAAGCAGCTGTTGGAGCTCTTGCCTCATAGTTCGGGGCTTTGCGTGCTTCTGTCAAACCTTTATGCTGAAGCCAGAAGATGGGATGATGCGAGGAAGGTAAGGAAGATAATGAATGAAAGCGGTATTGCTAAATGCAGGGCTGTTAGCTTCATCGAGATTGATGGTAACGTGTACGAATTCATGGTAGATGACAAGAGAGGTGAAATGTCAAGCAGCTTGTACTTGGTGCTCGACCAAATGACTGATCATTTGAAATTTGAGGGCTGCCCATGCAACCTCTCTGGTGCACTTTGGGAGGCAGAGTATGTACAGTGATCTCCCCATTCTTTTATTGTATCAAGAAGTTTCTGAAAGAAAGGATTGCAAAATCTCCATGATGCGAATTTGTGTTTTGAGTTAATTGCTTTGATTAAGTCCACCTAAATACAGCTTCAGGTTCCGATCGCTGTTCGGCATATCTATGGTTAAACTTAAGTTCTTTTGTTAAACCAAAGAAGAAAAAGAAACAAAGGAATGCAAAGAGTGAACTGCACTGAAGTAAGCAAAAAGCTGAGACTCTATGCCGTACTTCTGTTGCCTTTTTTATGTCTAAGGAACTTTTGAGATAATTCTTACGAAGTGCCCACCATTGTACTAGGTAACTCTCGGGTTATTAACGTTAGATATATTGTATATATTAGGCTTTTCTTCTTTCCCTTTATCTCACTTAAGAAGAGTACTAAATTCTTCACATCTTCCAAGCTTATATAAAGACTTCTCTTATACATTGTTATACACACCATTATTAGAGAACAAACACTATTCTCTCTTAATCTTTCTTTCTTATCATGGTATCGGAGCCAAGTTCATTGTCTTAAAAGTATGCTCTGCAGTTGCCATAAATTGGATCTTCTGCATCAGAAATTAAGACAATGAGTTGTGGGCTAGATTATTAGTCTTAGGGCTATTGAGCCTTCGTCTCGCGCCGACCGTCTAACTTGTCTTCATCGCGTCGCCTTCGCGATCCATCCGACGTCCTCATCGTGGTCAGATCTTCTTCGATTTTGTCTCGATCGATCTGGTCTACTTCGTCTTTCGCCTCGATCTCGCCATTGACCTCAGGTTTTGTCCTTCGTCACCTATATATTTTCTTGCTTCCGCTTTAATTTATTGATCTCAGAATCATGGCTATCATGGCTGATAGTAGTAATCGTATTGATGTTAAGTTGAATGGCTCTAATTATGTTATTTGGAAACCCTCGGTGATGGCTGCTCTAGTTTATCGTGATTCATATGAGCATGTTGACGATACTCGTTCTTGTCCTACATCTTTGTCTTAATTTGTTGATGATACTTATTCTTGTCCTACATCTTTGTCTTAATTTGTCTCATATAAATCACGATAAACCAGAGCAGCCATCACCAAGGATTTCAAAATAACATAATTAGAGCTATCAAACTTAACATCAATACGATCACTATTATCAGCCATGATAGCCATGATTCTGAGATTAATAAATTAAAGCGGAAGCAAGAAAATATATGGGTGGTGAAGACAAGACTTGAGGTCAATCGCGAGATCGAGGAGAAAGACGAAGTAGACCAGACCGATCAAGACAAAGTCGAAGAAGTGTTGACACCTGATTTTTAATTAATTTTTTTTCTTTAGAAAAATCATTAAAAATACAATGAAAATTTATAAAATTAAAAAATTAACTTTGGAAGCCTTGTACAAGCCCAAGGAATCAATTTTGAACAAAAAATATTTTTCTGTATTTTCTGCATTGTTCAGTGTTTTTATATAATAAAAAATACCCAAAAATAATAAAAAATAGCATTTGTGGCCAAAAAAATATGAAAAATAGCGTATATTTTAATTTTAATTTTTTACATTTAAAATTTTTAAAATTCAATTCGGAGCCAGAAAAGTCTTCATTAATATAACCCCAAATTGAGCCAAAAATTTCATTTGAGGCCTTTCTAGTCTTTTTCTCACTTGGTCCAAGTTTTGACATTTTATTCTTACGCCTTTAATTTCATTTTGGTCCAATCAATTTCAATTTTTGAGCAGATTGCAAAATGGACTTATTCGCATTTTCAATTTAGTTCCCGATTTTCAATTAAGGTTAAATTGATCATTTTTGGGCGCTTCCATTCAGATTTAAACCCTTACCCGTAGGTTTTCCAAAATTTAAAAATCATTGGTGGGACCGGTTTGTTTCAATTTAGTCATTCAGGGGGCCAATTGATTAAGTGCCTATTCGAGTCAAATTTTGGAATTTGGGGGTTTTATGTCAAATGGGACCAATTGGAATCAATGACACCATCCTTTGATAATTTGCATGATCTAGAGTTCAATTTTGTGATTAAGTTTGCAAAATGGGTCAAATAGACGGTCAATTAGGTTAAAAACGCGAAACCGGGTCAACTGGGTCGAGTTGATCCAACCCAGTCAACCCGGTTGACCAAAGTCACGAACAGAACCAAAGAACTGGTTTTTCCTCGCGCGCAACAAACACCTGCAGGAGACAAATTGAAGACCCGTTGGTCATGCCCAGCCGTCGATCCTTTTCCGACGAATTGCCCATCTCCGTCCGGCGTCATCCAACTGGTGTGAGCACATGGCGCGCACGTGAGGACAGCCTGGAGGACTTGAGGCGCCAAACGGAAAATGGGAGGAGTGGAAGTCTGTTAAAGTGATTCTGAACGAGGGAGGAGGGAGCGGATTCAGTTGCAGGAGGCGCTCATAACAGAAAGGGAGAGAGAGAGAAACAAAAGAGAGGAAACGCTCTCGAGCTTCTTGGTGCCGCCATTGTTGCCCGTCGCTCGAAGAACTTCGAGGAGCTCGTCGGAGCAATCGGCGCAAAACCGATCCCTCCCAATCGCTCTCCGAGTTTCCTGAGAGCCTGAGGAACAACCCTAACCCCACGGTGAAGCTCCATAACTCGTAAACAGGTAAGTGCCATGATGGGAGCTCCGTCAATGGCAGATTTCGTTTTAGTTCATTGTTTTTCGTGATTCTTGATTCAAAATACTCTTTAGCACTTGCTGATCACTTCCATACCTTTGCTTTGCATTTTCGTTACATAAAATCACTCGAGGTGACCCCGAACCACCTGAACCTATCTTAAGCTCCATAGCTTGTTCTTGGCTTCCTCAAGCTTGCACGACGATCAGGTGAGGGCGGATTGATGCTCTAGTTTCATTGTTTAATGCTAGATTCGGTTAGGGCGGATTTTCGCCGGAGGATAGCTTCGGTCGGTGATAAGATAGGTAGTTTTAGGTGTGGTTTTGGCTCCAAATCGGAGTATGTTGATGTGGAAGTTCTGAGGAGTTGAATGGTATGAAAATTGGGAAGTTTCGGGACCGTTTTTGACGTCAGTTTGAGATGCCGACGAGGCGCCATCGAGTTTGCCGGCACCGATCATCTTCTTCGGTGAGTCAATGTTGACGTGGCACCCGTGGATTGGCCACGTGGCGCCATGTCAGCAAACGAACTTGCATTCTGATTGGACGACCGTGGCTTAGCCACGCGTCGTGATCTGGCATTTTTCAAAATAAAAATAATTTTTTTTAAAAAAAATTGATTTTTGGAATAAAAAATAGAATTTTCTGATCTGATAGCTGTAGACTAGCCACGTGGCAGATCTGGTGTGTCCATTTGAAATTCGAAATTTGTGGAGGGAAAATGTAAAAATTGCTTCAAAACCCCCTAAAACTACGTCGTTTTGGGAAGGATTTTAAAATCCTAAAAACTACATCGTTTTGTTAGATCGGTTTGGACGCTTTCGGTCCGGGTCGGGCGCCCACGAGGCGCAGGCCGGATTGACCTAGTCCATATAATTTGTAGAAAATAAAATAAAATTAAAAATAAATTCTGGAAAATAGAAAATGAATAAAAAAATCAATAATTAATTAAAAATCAATAAAAAAATTGGAAAAAATCCCAAAAAATTTCAAAAATTCTGAAAATCTCAAAAATTAGGAAATGGGTCCATTAAATTGGTCAATCCTATTTTTGATGATTTTGCCTCCTGATTCTTCCAAAAATGAAGACTTTGCCCCTTTTGGGCAAATTGTCTAAGAAAATTTCAAGAAATTCCAAAAAAATGTCAAAAATTAGGAAATGGTACATTCAATTTGTCAATCCTATTTTTGATGATTTTGACTAATCCTTCAGAAAATGACAATTTTGCCCCTTTGGGCAAATTGTCTCAAATCTTCCCAAACTCCTTCCAAACTTAAATTGAACCTTCTCTAAACCTATAGGGTTATACTAAAGCTGCCATGTATTGATTTGATCTGTTTTATTCGCATATCTTTGACTTCTTGATTTGCGCACTTCCTTTATTGATTGTGATTGTTAGGATTAGTTTCTCTCATCTACATGAAACCCTAGATTTTAGGACTTTCCTCACCCAAAATTGAGCCTGCACGAAATTAAGTTAGAAAAATCAGTCAACTTAGGTACCAAAAGGGCGTCAATGGCAACGTTGACGTAACTAAGTCACCGATCCTAAATCTCTGGTTCCGTTTGAGTCATACGGTTTCTTCCACCCCCGATGAGATTTCCGATCGAGATTTCCGATCTACCTACCCCAAAGATCGGTGGCGACTCCAAAGCATGTACACTTACGCACAAATCACATGACCGTACCAAAGGTCGAAATCGCTTTAAATCCCGTCGTTGCATGAGGTGAGGACTTGAGAGAGTCCAAACCGACCTAAGGATTGCCACGGATCCGTAGACACGGTAATCACCCCTAAAACTCCGCTCCTCTCGAGGGTCGCGACAAGAAGATCTGACCATGATGAGGACGTCGGACGGATCGCGTAGGCAACTCGTTGAAGACAACATCGGACGGTCGGCCCGAGACGAAGGCTCAATAGCCCTAAGACTAATAATCTAGCCCACAACTCATTGTCTTAATTTCTGATGCGGAAGATCCAATTTATGGCAACCGCAGAGCATACTTTTAAAACAATGAGCTAGTTGTCTTAATTTTTTATGCGGAAGATCCAATTTATGGCAACCGCAGAGCATACTTTTAAGACAATGAACTTGGCTTTGATACCATGATAAAAAAGAAAGATTAAGAGAGAATGTTATTTGTTCTCTAATAATGATATGTATAACAATGTACAAGAGAAGCCTTTATATAGGCTTGGAAGAGGTGAAGAGATTAGTATTCTTCTTATGTGGGACAAAAGGGAAAGAAGAAAAGCATAATATATACAATATATCTCACATCTTTCTTTCTTATCAATTAAAACCTTACTCAGTCACGTGTAAGTCAGTCCTTTAAACGTGCAAGACATCATCAACGAGTTAATAGAAAACTTAAAAATAAAAATAAAACAAGAGGAACGATCTATGTCATGATACCGTGTTAGACAACTCGTTTTTTCACTAAATTTACACCTAATTGTTAAGTGAAATTGCTTCTTTGGGTCCAAGTTTAGGGCGCGCATGGCAACACTTCTGTTTCAGAAATTAACTTCTGGCCATAAGTTGATTTTTTTACTTTTGCTCCAGAAGTTAATTTCTAATCAGATAAATGCGTTTGATAACAGGACAAAATTTCTACTTCTGAAACAGAAATTTGTTTGGTAACGCTTGAAAATTTCTACTTTTAGAACATTATTATTACAAAATCTTCTACGAAAAACTATTGATCCTAGCCTAAAATGTATGTTATTCGAGAAAAGTGAAATGCAAATATTGACGAATTTCCGTAATTTGTCGTTTAATTGTTTTATGCAAATAGGGACCAATGTCATGGGGAAAATTCTATTAATGAATACCATTGCCAAGCTGATATATTTACGTTAAAAGCACTAGTAGTTTCGGTGCTTTCTCGCATATGTCTTTAGCGTGGTTTATGTCACAATGGGCATAATATATAAACTTTCTTCGTGCCTAAACCGTGTCTTGTTTAGAGGTGCATTATGATACATTCAGTAAATCATACCATTGGACAAGTTGATTTATGACAAGCAACAATTCTGCCGTTACAGCTTGAAACGTTCACAATTTGTCTAGTTACTGTGCTTCACCCCTAAGAACCATCTACACATAAATTGCATATAAATTTCCCAGTTAAATCCATTAATCCGACAAATTGACCGAATTTCTGATTTTAACTTCTGGAGAGAAGTAACTTTTTTTTTTTTACTTCTAAAAGTTGCTCAAAAACAACTTCTGAAGCAAAAAATTGCTTCATAAGTAGAAAAATGAAGTTGCGTAACCAAACGGATTTCTACTTCAGAAGTTGTTTTAAATGGATTTCTATTTCAGAAACACTTCTGAAGCAGAAATTCTGCTTCAGAAGTGTTATCATACGCGCCCTAGCCCAAATTGATCCCCATCATTGACCAATCGGCCCACACGAGGGTCCCTTAATTAAGGGATGCCATAAACTTTGTCCAATAAAATTCCAATCTACACTCGAATTCCCCATGGCCAAGGGGTGTTGATGGTGCCCACCAACCTTCCTTTCCTCCACCACCATCACCACCGCCGCCGGGGCGCTTATGCATTGAACGAACCACATCTTATGCCAAGAAGTATTGATTTGACTCGACATCACGCAATCGATCGCCTCACCGCATTATTCATGGGGAGGAGCGGTCGCATCCCATCCCATCCCATCCCGTGCCACCCTCCAAGCGAACTGAAGCCAAAACACCATCTTCAGACCAGTAAAACGACGTGTTCCTCGGTCGGCTTGTCCCTATCCTCTGTTCCTGAACCAAAACCCATACCAACTTCACACTAACGAACGAGGCACGACCCAAAAGGAGATTACCAAAAAAAAAAATGAAAAACAGAGAACGAAAGAAAGAAACGAAAGTTTCGATTCCGAGCGATGCGTGGGGGATCTTGGAGCCGCCATTCAAAGAACCGACACCCACACATCCGATACGGTGTCGTCCGTCCATACGGTGTCGGATTTGGTGGAACAGGCAGACCGGCAGGAGAAGATCATCGTCTCGTCCAATTCCATACGGTGTCGGATTCGGTGGGGTCGGGGTTTCATTTCGGTTCCCGAGGAGCCTTGTCACTCACTTCCTTCCCGCGCCCTACTTGTACCACTCGCCTATATACTCCGTCAAAGATGCTCCAGTCTTTCTCCACCACTTAGCTAGCTTCACATACCTCAAGCTCGACCCTCATCGTCTCTTTCAAACGCTTGACTTACGCAAGAGACAAAGAAAGTGTCTTTTGAAGAAGTAAGAAACGAGAGAAGCAATGGGCATTTGCCATTCCAGTGAGTCCGCGAGTGTCGTCGCGGACACCGCGAAGCTGATTCTCCAAGATGGCCGCCTCCAGGAATTCGCTTACCCTGTTCGGGTCTCGCGCGTGCTGCAGAGCTGCGACCCCGCGTGCTTCATCTGTAACTCCGACGACATGGGCTTCAACGGCCCCGTCTCCGCCCTCGACGGCGACGAGGAGCTCCGGCCCGGGAAGCTCTACTTCGCCCTCCCGCTGAGCAGGCTGAAGCGGCCGCTGGAGGCGAAGGAGATGGCCGCGTTGGCCGTCAAGGCCAGCTTGGCGATGAAGGGGAAGGGCCGCGGACGGAAATGCGGGAGGTTGGCGGCGGCGTTCTCCAGCGAGGAGGGGAGGTTCCGGGCGGAGGTGGGCGGTTGTGGTGGTGGTGGTAATGGTGGGTCGGTGAAACGACGGGGTGGCGGTGGCGGTGGCGGTAGGGGGAGGAGGAAGAGCGTGGCGATTTTGAGTGCAATTCCTGAGTAGGGGCAGTTTGGGAAGTTCGTATGGGACATTTTGCACTTGTAAATACTTTGTCTTCATTTTGTTCACCACGAAAGCGGGGAAAACAAAAAAGAAAAGATTATATATAAATCCCATTTTTCCATTTTTTGGGGGATATAAGATGATCCCTATTTTAATTTCTTTAGTGATGATAACAATAACGATATAATGTACTTGTCCCTAAAATGAAGGAAAACTATAATAGGGTAAAACTCAATGGGAGAAATTTTGAACCTATGAAGTTATTGATTTGCAAAAAATCTCAATTTAAACCGAATTGATAACTCTAATGTGTTATTGACTTCTAATATAAGATTGCAACGTCTAACCCACATATGATGAAATACGTATTTTTATTTCGGTTAACAAGCGAGCCACGTTATTAATGGTGCTTAACATTTGCCGAGGAAAAGCAAGCCACGCGGGCATAATTACACAACGCGTCAATTCAATCAACGGAGGCCTCTCGTTAAGTTAAATTTGAAAAGGCAAAGTACTTAATCGTTCTATCTAATCAAAATCAAAATCAAAATCGATAAAGCACCGAACGATAGGGTGATCGGTTCCAAGGTGAGTAGGTTCTAGACATAGAACCTGGATCCTACCCGTTATAACCGATTCTAAGTTTTTGGAACCTAGAACATACGCTATTTCTCTAGAACCGCTTCTAGAACCTACTCTATGTTTTAGTTCCGATTTCAGGGTCTACCCGAGAACCTATTTTTTTTTTCCTTTTTTTGATTTCATTTTTTTACAACAAATTACTATGAGCAATAAAACGACTAAAAGTAAAAGATGATGAACATAAATCTCTATCCGCCATACACTCGGTCACATACAATTATAAAACGATGAAAAGTTCAAACGCATAGCCATAGTTCAAATGCGTAACATAAAAACATAAAATTATAAAATTCGGTTCCCCATTCATCAAAATAAATTTAAAACTCCATTCTCCATTCATTCATAAACATATTGCTCCAAAGAATAGAGAGAGATGCGACAAAAAATGGAGAACAAACAAATGAGGCGAGGTAGAGTTAGACTAAACCTAGAAAAATTATGTTGTTTTTATTGTATTTAAGAATCGGTTCCAAAACCGATCCAGTTCCAAAACAGGTCCGGATCCCAGGTGGGTCTTCACTTGGAACCGAAAGCCGGACCCGTTCAAACCGGTACCAAGAAATTAGAACTGGGAACCGGACCTCTTCAAGTTGGAACCGAGAACTGGATTGATTTTTCGGGTGGTCCGGTCTAGTTCCTAGTTTTACCCGGTCGAGTTGCACACTCCTGCTGAACGATGATGTTTCGGGCCACGGCCCACGGCCCTAACTTATGTCTTGGATTCGCCGGGTTGTATTGGACCGTCCTCCTTCCACCGCCGCAAACGCAGACGAGAGAGAGAGAGAGAGAGAGAGAGAGAGAGAGAGAGAGAGAGAATGGCATCCTTGTCCAAATCAATGGCAATTGCAAACCCTAGAACACCCATTCCTAAATATGCAGTACCCTAATGGCCACTGGCCGTCCATTGATGCGAACCCGAAACCACTGTTTCTCCCATCTCCTCTCGTTTTCTCTATAGTCTGTGCTACCCAAAGTTCGTCTGACAATGCAGATGTGATTCATCTGGTAATCACATTGTCGATAAGAACAGAACTTTCCCAAGGATGGTTTCGATTGGTGAAGTGGGAGGATCTCTGTGCTTGAAGAGGGCAAGTGACGAGCTTTTTTCGAGTGGTTGAGTACTCATGCTCTGCTTTTTGAGTATAATGATTCAACACTATGAATAGGAAGATCTGATGCCTCTCTTCTCCGATAGTTTTGTGATCAGATTAGCAGCTTCTTTATTTATTTTTTAATGTTTAGCCAGTGATGACAAATTGGAATAAAATCCTGAAGGCAAAGTTTTTATGGGCTTGGCTTTTGGTGTTGAGATTTCTGAACTAGGACGGTCTGAGGCTTTTTCTGTGTATCCCTGGATCGATGAGTCGAACGATGTCTTGTCTTGTTTGGTCTCGTTTTTGTTTTTTCATGTCTGCTCATCGTAGTTTTGGAAAGCAAAAACGTGGTGGATGATGAGACAGAGAAATTTACAGTTATCCCTGGCTGATGCATCAAGTGCTGAAATATGTGAATCTGACACAACCGCTGTGCTTCTGTTTTATGAACATTTCATCAGTGTTTGGTTTAACTGCTTGCTTGCTTGATGATTCGGAGTGGGGATGTTTGCGTTTTCTTCTCGATTCTCTGCATATGCGATCACAGATTGGTGCAAAAGCGCAGCCCCGATGTGGGAGAATGGCAAGAACTTCAGGCGATTTTCTTGTGGGAAAGGAAATGGGAAATGAATGGAATTGCTATTCCTGCACTTATCTCCATTCCTGGTGTTTGGTATGGTTTTCTTCTTAGGAATGAGCATTTTGATTTGAATGCGTATTTCGATCAAAGAAACGAGTAGGCATTGATACCTTCTAGTGGGGGAAAAATGGCCGTTTCATTCCACTTTGATTTTCTGTTCCTATACGTACGTGTTTTGTTTTTCTCTGTTATCTTCATTCCTGGGACAAATTTAACATTTTTAGACAGCAGGTCTGTTGGATTGTAACAACATCCTTTGTCATAACCAAACAGAGAATTGGGCTTGCTAATTTCATTCTGTTTCTTCATACCGCTTCCCTATACCAATGTGTGACCATGCATCTGAGATTGCATGTTTTGGCCACTCGGGTCCTGTCGGATCATTCGGATTGGGTTGCTGAACTGTGTCCTAGGTGCACCGCGTCTTATGTGAAAACTTAAAGATTGAGATTTGTTATGACTCTCCAATTACTGCAGGATGCGGGAAGTCTTCCAATCAGTAGTTTCCACAAGCTTATCCTCACTGTCGCGAAATCTTATGCTAGACTGGTCTATGTAGATCAGCTCAATGAAAGCCTTCCATGTGTTGGTTTCATGTGAGAATTGGTTATGGCGAGTTCGGTTTAGACAGTTTTTGAATTAGTGGGGGAAGTTGTGCATCCTGTCTTGTCTTTGAGGACGCTGTTTTAGCGCCAAGACATCCGATCGAGCCTGAGGCCAATGCAGAACTAGTGTTTGACATTGAATTACTGGCCGAGTTTTGCCTTTGATGCAACATGGTTGGCTAACCGAACGACGGCATGCGTATGGTTTGGTTTGATCTTTTGCTTGCAGAAAGCAGATTGTCTTAGAAGTCATCTGCAGCTGTAACTTTTGCTGGACGTTATGTTCAGTTCAGATTATGTTTGTAGACTGCAAGATAGAAAGTGTGGCATTCGAGTTATATACCAAAGGATCTCGATGAAAGTTCTGTTACCGTTCCCGTGAACCTTTGTCGAAAGCGCATTAGATTTCACACGACGCCGGATAACGACAGTATGCGGTTGATTTAACAAACCGGCCATGTAAAAACTAGAGTTTATTCTGGCATGTGTAAGAATTTCTCTCATAAAAGGCGACAACAGATGCTAAGAACAGTGCAGGAGTACTTGTCCAACATGTAAATCAAAGCACGACATACAATTAGAAAACGCAACCAGATGCACTAAATCAAGCGAATCTTGGATCAATATCTCAAATCAAGAAAAAGACATTGAAAGAGATTACGCGAGTTCATACATAAAAAAACATAGAAAGAAAAAAAAAAGCAATATGAGATAATGAAAAGTTCATGAGTTATTACCGCGATCATATAGATTTATACTCACATTACAATGCAACGGTGAGGATTTTCCTCACTAACACAATGAGCGAAGTTATCAAACGGCTCAGGAAGCTCCGGTCTATGGTAATACTCCACGGGCGGCAGAAAATAATCGAACTTCACTGGAGTTTTCGCTGGCCCTGTCCGCCGTAGATGACCGCTCGAGACAGACGGTGACGAATGCTGATCTCCTGCGTCATGAGTCAATCCATGAGATTTTTTACCTACTTATACCTTCAAAAAAGGCTTAAAAACAAGCGACTTTGGTTGACCTGTTGCACTTGGACTGCTCGGGGCCGAAGCGGCTGAAGTTCTCGCCGACCCTGGCCGGCGTAGATGACTGCTCGAGATGGACGAGACAGACGAGGACAAATGACGAGATCCTGCGTCGTAAGTCAATCCATGAGATTTCACCTACTTATACCTAAAACAAGGTGGGAAAAAAGGCGACTTCGGCCGACCAATTGCGCTTGGACCGCTCGGGGGCCGAAACGACCGGAGTTTTCCCCGACCCTTTCCGGCTTTAATGACCGCTCCGGGCGAAGCAACTTGTACCTAAACAAAAGGCATGGAAAAGTAATAAAATCAACTTTGGCCGACCTGTTGAGCTTTGGCCACTCGAGGCAGCCGGAGGTGACTGTGTTTCCTTCTTCGGCGTCTTCTTTGTCTTCCATAGCTGACTAAATCTCGATCTTCTCTTATCACCGGGCGCCATTAAAGGATCTCGAGAGGCCTAATAAGCGTCGATGCTGTTGATTGTTGTTATATATGAAGTTGAGGGTGTTTTTGGAGGCAAAGCAATTTGTGAAGCATTGCATGGAGAGATATGATCGTGAAAAGAATAAAAAAGTTGCAGAAAATAATGCGTTCTGTATAACATTCATATGGAAATTGTATTCAATCGTTTGGACGATGAAATATAATGTTGCCTATGTTGCGTATATTCAAGTTGGAATTAAAAATATATGCGACGATAAATATATTGTGGTAAATATTTCTAAAGTTATTAGCCATATCGCTCGCATTAGATGCAGCTCGTGATATTATTTCCTATTCTTTCTGATCCTTCCGTCTGTATAACCTTTGGCTCGTCACATAAATTTGTAAAGGTCAAAGGACAAACAAATAAATATTTTCATTCAAGTACAATATAGCAAATAATGAATCATGGATAAGACGAATCTTTTTTGCTATCCATCGAATTTCTATTTGAATCATAGTGTATTGTGAATCGAAAACTTGGATCCATGAATCATGAAGCAAATTTGTGTCATAATTTTTTTTAAAAATTAGCAAAATTCTAAGATATGAATATTTTTAGTACGAATTATGATCTAGAAAGAAAGAATTCTAATTTTCGAGTACATCCGATGATTTCTAAGCATAAGAAGTTGGTATCACATTAATTAAAAATATTGAACCATCCTGAAAAGAGTTGGCAGTGGTCCATAGAGCCGTCAATTGGGGTCCATGACCCATTTTCTAACTCATATTTTGTGCAAATGGCTTGTATATGGGTTGTAAATTTTTAAAGGGCCGAGTGAAAACGAGTCCAAAAAGTTAAAGCTGAATAAGATGGATCAAAAATGGGTCACACAGTTAGAACCCATTTTCGACCAATTAAGTCATCAGTTGGGTTGGACTTGGCTTGGGGCCTCAAGTATATTAGTTTATATTTTTAATTTTTTAATTTTTATAAGTAAAAGAAAGAAAGAAAAATAAAATTAAAAAAAATATAAAAATTGTTCAAGAGGTGGAACGTCGCCGCCACCGCCGGCCTCCGGATTTTGGAGGAAAAAAGGAAATGAAAATAGAAATTAAAAATAAAATAAAAATATATTTTTAAAAAAATAAAAATAAATTATAAAAGTTATAAAAAATTTCACTAGATTGGCATTGATGAAAGTGTTTTAGCAATATCATTTTTTTAGCAAATTATAAGAAACAAGTATTCCATGATTTGGTTAAATATAGAAGTGTTTAATTAATACGAGTCGGGTATGAGTGGGGTATGCGTCGGGTATTGATCGTTAGATTTGTACTGCATGAAAATGGGTCAAAACAGGTTAAATGAGTCAATATGGGTTGGATCATTTTTGAACCGATCCAAACCCGACCCGATCCACCCGTTTGACACTTGTAGTGGTCCAACATAAATTCTATTCGATAAATAAGAGTTGAAGCCCCTAGATCCAAGTTTTCGATGCTCCATTATGTAATTAAAGTACGGTTAAATTGCAGATTGTGTATTTGGTGGGGGACTTCAAGCGCTAGAAGTGGACCACAACATGCACTTTCCTCACAAGAAGAATCACTTGCGCTGACAGCGCTTTCACTTTCTTTCTATGCAAGCTTGATAGGAGAGAGTGGCAGATTTGGAAATGGAACTACCGGTGAAAACCCACATGAGCAAAAAGTAAAAAAACTGACAGTACTGTCAGTTATTTCTGACCACATGACCTCCCAATTCTGAAAGGGTTCATCTTTAGAACTACAAAACTAGTGTTTGACATTGAATTACTGGCCAAGTTTTGCCTTTTGACGCGACATGGTCGGCTAACTGAACGAGGCACGCGTATGGTTTGGTTTGATCTTTTGCTTGCAGAAGCATATTGTCTTAGAAGGGATCTGCAGCTGTAACTTTTTACTGGACGTTATAGTTGTCCTGTTCAGTTCAGAAGTATGCTTGTAGACTGCACTATAGAAAGTGTGGCAATTTGAGTTATATGCCAAAAGTTCGAGATGAAAGTTTGTTCCCGTTCCCGGCGAACCTCGCCGAAAGTGCATTAGATAGATTTTAAACGACACAGGTTAACGACGGTATGCAGCGGACTCGATGTGTTGATTTAAACCTGCCATGTAAAACTGGAGTTGTTCCGGCATGTGTAAGAATTCCTCTCATAGAAGGTGAAAACAGATGGTAAGAACAGTACAGCAATCCTTGTCCAATATGTAAATCAAAGCAAGACATACAATTGATTTAACAAACTGCATTGTCACAAAATCATCAGAATCATGTATTGGAATAATTATGGAATTTTTTGCTGACTTCCACACTTCAGTCTCCAGGAAAACACACACGGCCAGATGCACAAAATCAAACGAATCTTGGATCACTTCTCTCAAATCAAGAAAAAGATATCGAAGAAGATTATGCAAGCTTCAGACATGAAAACGTAGAAAGAAAAGAGTAAATCAATAAGAGAATAATCTTTTTATTATTGTCGAATCGGGTGATAATTCAAACCGATACAAACCTCGCCGGGAGTTCGTCATGCAGACTTCTTTTCCAGAAATTCACGAGTTATTAACCACGGATCATATAGATTTATACTCACATTACAACGCAACGACAACAACCGAATTTATCAAACAGCGGTTTATGGTAATGCTCCACGGGCGGCGGAAAATATTCGAACTGAACCGGAGGTTTCGCCGACGGAAGATGATCTCCTGCGCCATGAGTCAATCCATGAGACTTTACCTACTTATACCTTAGGAGGCCTAAAAAAAGAGACTTTGGCTGACCTGCTGCGCTTGGACCGCTCGGGGCCGAAGCGGCTGGAGTTGCCGCTGAACTTGGCTGGCGTAGATGAATGCTCAAGATGGACGAGGACGGATGACGATCTCCTGGCCGGTGTAGATCTCCTGGCTGGCGTAGATGACTGCTCGAGACGGACGAGACGGATGAGGATGAACGACGATCTCCTGGCCGGCGTAGATGACTGCTCGAGACGGACGAGGACGAACGACGATCTCCTGGCCGGGGTAGATCTCCTGGCTGGCGTAGATGACTGCTCGAGACAGACGAGATGGACGAGGACGAACGACGATCTCCTGGCCGGGGTAGATCTCCTGGCTGGCGTAGATGACTACTCGAGACGGACGAGACGGACGAGGACGAACGACGATCTCCTGGCCGGAGTAGATGACTGCTCGAGATGGACGAGACGGACGAGGACGAATGACGAGATCCTGCGTCGTGAGTCAATCCATGAGATTTTACCTACTTATATACCTTAAAAAAAGGCAAGGCGGGAAAGAAGGCGACTTCGGCCGACCAATTGCGGTTGGACCGCTCAGAGCCGAAGCGACCAGAGTTTTCCCCGACCCTTTTCGAGCTTTGATGACCGCTCCAGGCGAAGAGACTTGTCCCTAAACAAAAGCCACGAAAAAAATTAAAAAAACAGCGATTTTGGCCAACCTGTTGAGCTTTGGCCGCTCGGGGCAACCGGAGGTGACTGTGTTTCCTTCTTCGGCCTCTTCTTCGTCTTCCATAGCAGACTAAATTTCACCGCCATTAAAGGATCTCGAGAGGCCTAATAAGCGTCGATGCTGTGTCGAGTGTTGTTAATGATACATGAAGTTGAGTGTGTTTTTGGCGGCAAAGCAATTTGTGACGCATTGCATGGAGGGATATAATAGTGAAAAGAATAAAAAAGTTGCAGAAAATAATGCGTTCTGTATAACATTCATATGGAAATTGTTTTTAAGCGTGTGGATGACGAAATATAATGTTGCCTATGTTGAGTATATTCAAGTTCGCAAATTAAATATATATGCGACGATGAATATATTGCGGTAGATATTTTGTAAAGATATTCGTGATAATGTTTCCTAATCTTTCCGATTCTTCTGTATAACCTATGGTTCGTCACATAAGTTTGTAAAGGCTAAAGGAAAATCAAGTAGAGATTTTCGTTCAGGCTATCTTTATATTATTTTTTTGTTGGTCAGAAGGCTATCTTTATAAGGTGCGAATATCTTTAGCACGAATTATGATCTACAAGAAACAGAATTCTAATTTTCGAGTACATGCTAGGGGTGAGCAAACCGGACCGACCCGGACCGGACTAGGACCGGGACCGGACTGGACCTGCCGGGTTGGTCCGGTCCTTGAGGGGGCGGTCCGGTCCCCGGTTCCATGGTGGATGGGACCGGACCGGACTATCTAGAGTAGAAAAAAAAATTAGAAATTTTTGAAGAATTAATTTTCCAATCTTCTGCTTGACACTCACTTCTTTCCTCTCGCTTGACGTTCATGTCTCGCATTCGCAACGCAGCCTCCGATCGTGTTTGTCGACATGCAGTCTCCAATCGTGTTTTGTCTTGGCTCAATCTGTGTTTTATCGTGACTATATTATGCAAACCTATTATTTTCTTCGTACTTGGATTCAGTGAAGCACATGTGTAATCCTTTGAGCTCGATTCTTTCCAACTCGAGGAGAATGATGTATGAGCATAATCCTGTTTCGATTGTTTTAAGTATTTTTCTTCCTAATTTAGTCTTTTCTCATTATTTTAGGATTATAAGTACTCATGTGATGATTGTACGATGATCATGTGTATGTTTTATTAGGTTGGATGGTTGAGATTGGAAGTTGTTAGTTTAGATCAAAGGGTTAGATTTCTATAAGCAGCTGATGTTGGCTGTCCCATTGGGACCGGACCGGACCGGCTCGAACTATGCACACTCCTAGTACATGCGATTATTCATATGCATAAGTAGAAATGATTTCCCGTTTATTTTTATTATATCGCAAATCCCAATGGGTAAGTACACCTCGCAAGATATATTCCAATTTCTAATATATTGATTAACCATGGATTTAAAAAAAATGGTACTTTCAATTTTGTTTTGCTTGCTAAATTCGTTTGAAATGATTTATTTAGAAAGAGAAGGACGATTATACTTGACGGGCTCCTGAGATCACGGCCGATAGAGCTAGGCCCATCAAGTCTTACCTGGGCCAAGAAGTGAAAAAGCCCATTCTGGCTTGGTGGCCCATAGGAAGACTCGATTCTCTTCCCCCATGTCCTCATTTCGCAGATCGCTTTGGTACGCCCATGGCTATGACGGCCTCACAATTTCTCCCCACTGGGCGATTTCCGGTGAGAAACCCTGTTTAGGTTCTTCGTTCATGTGAAGCTGCTCTGCTCGAACTCGCGCGTCCAAGAGCACGGTACTAGTCAGAGAGAGAGAGAGAGAGAGAGAGAGAGAGAGAGAGAGATGGCGTTCAGGGGGAAGGAGATGATGAAGAAGGTGCTGAAGCGTGTGGGAGAGAAGAACCTCGCGCCCGGTGTCAAAGAAACCCTGGAGAAGTGCATCCCCAATTCGAAAGTCGTCATGGGTCGCGCCCAACGCGGCCTCTTCGCCGGCCGCCACATCCGCTTCGGCAACCAAGTCAGCGAGAAAGGCGGCAACAAGTAATCTCCATCCCTCCTCCTCGCTCGTTCGTTTTAGTCAATCGTCTATTTTATGAAATGGGTATGCTCGGAATCGAGTCTGGTTATGTGTTGTGGTCACAGATGCTTGTTAGTTTAGATTCAACTGCGGCTTTGCGTCAGTTGAGCTTTGTTGAGCTTTACTGGTTCAATTTAGCTGGTGATGTGGTTGCATTAAGCTTAGATATGGCTTGCGTTTCATATTGGGATGTGGAGTCGGTCGACCACGCGATGTGTTATTTAAACTCACCATCGTCGTCATGGTTCCATCTTCTGTTGTTTGTGATGAATTGCAATGTGGTCACATTCACTGCAGTGTTGAAGCATGGGCATTTTGTTGGACAGGATTTTGGATATGAAAAATAATGTGTCCCTTTCTTTCAATTTGGGTGGAGAGATCTGTAATGACTAATACTAGACTCATGGGCGTACTAATAGTTCGGTCGGCTGTAGTTTATATTAAGTTCAGGACTTCTAATGAGAGATCTGAGATGATTAATGTTAAAGATCCAAGTTCGTGGCTCCGATCTTTTGTTTTTGTTTGCTCTTTCTGCTTAAGCATATGAATTACCAACAATCTCGGTTGTTCTTTGTCAAATTACTCTTGCTATTGTCATTTCAACATGTAATGTGCGAACACCATGAGCTCGCTCTTTGATGGTGAAGGAGATGTCATTAGATTACACTGTCACATGAATCCTTTGGGCTTCGTCTACCTCCATTTTTCCTTGTCAAATTCTTGTTAGATCAGTTCTTGGTAACAGCTGGCTTTTGCAGATATCCTGTTTGGTTTCTGCTAATTAGTATTCTCACTCTTTTTGGCCAAAATAAAGATTAGCGGTTCACTGAGATGTTATTTGCTGCTCAATTCAGAATCACTATGGTCTTTTTCCTTTTGCTTGAGGTAGTACTTCTGTGACATTATTGTACACGATGACTCTGTCTGGAGATAGTAGGACAGTACATTTGTTTATCGCCGCAATAACTGTTTTCTTCCCTCATTATCACTGAAGGGTTTAAGCCGTCGGAGGTTTAGTTTATTTTAATCCATATTAACCTTAGATGGGGCACCACAATCCCATCTATATGGTGTCAACTTGTATCAATACTTTACCGCTCCACTCAAGGGAAAGCCATAAAGGTTATCAGATATTTCACGTAAACAATATTGAGTTGCTCCAACCAAATCCGTGATGATGACTTTGGGTGACGACTAGCATCAATATAAATTGTTGGTCCAGGGCTCTCTTGTTTTTCTTTTCCCTTTGAGGATGTCATGTTAACAAACTATAACATACTATTAAGTGTTACCCATTGAAATTTTCGTAATGATTGAATGATCCTGTTGATTCCTCCTAGTAGAAGAACCGAGACTTGAGTTTTGTACATGTCGCATATAGTGGTTTCTGTGGAGTTGAATTGTAGTGAAAAAATTGTAATTTTCTGATTAGAGCTTCTCTGTGACGGTTGTTCCAGGACAAGGAGGAGCTGGAAGCCGAATGTGCAGGAGAAGCGTCTGTTCAGCTACATTCTCGACCGCCATATTCGTGTCAAAGTGACGACCCATGCTCTCCGTTGCATTGATAAGGCAGGTGGGATCGATGAGTATCTGCTGAAGACACCTTATCACAAGATGGACACAGAAATGGGTCTGTATTGGAAATCAAAGATTGAGAAGCTTTATGAAGAGCTTGGGAAAATGGAGGTGGTTTTCTTTTCTCCCGAGGACGAAGCCAAGTTCGAACAAGGTTTTAAAGAACTGAAGCTTGAAGAGAGGGCAGCTCGTAGGGAATTCAGAAGGCAGATACATGGTCCATCGGGCAAAGAGAAGCCGGCTGAGGAAGGTCAAGCGAGTGATCAAGTAACTCAAGATGAGTCGCCCAGGATTGGCGATGGACATTGGCATGCGGATGATCACGATCAATCACACGAGCAGTTGGTTGGTTACCCTTAATTTTGATCGCGTACGGATAATGTTGAGATTTGCTAGTTATTGGGCTAGTCCGAGTTCTTTTTGTTACTGATGATAAGATTTAGACTTGGAGGATGGTAGTATAGGCCATAAGGCATTAGTGTTGGAGCCTTTTGTGCATTGGTGGTATTTGTAAGATATCTTCGCAATAGCTTGCAAAATGGATCACAGAAAAATTTAGTGTGCACTCTTTTGGGATAATTATGTCATGCCCCCAGGTATTTGGTAGCAATTTGCTCCCCAAAAGTTCAATTTTCGTGGAAGATAAAAATGTTTCTGTTGATTCATTTTTATAAGGGATAGAAGTCATTATTTTTAAGAAAATATTTGTCACATCATTCGTTTTTTGCGAATAAACAATCGAGGTCACGTGAGAGCATGCCACCAAATTTTGTACACGAATTTGGCCATAGGAATTTATCACATAGTGCCTAATCGCCTCTTCGTGTTTCAAATTTTTTGCAATATGCCCCTCAATCTTTTGGGGGCATTATAGAAGTCGGCATTACGGCAGATTGCATTCCAAGAAACAAAATGCAGAAGATTTCTGGTTGATCTTGTCATGTCCTGCCTCATAGACTGTACAATGCAACAAAGTTCATTCCACTTCGGAAAAAACAAGAGACTCAAATGATCAAATCACATTGCTCATGTTCACTCCAAGAAAAGCCTAATCACTTCACCAGCTCTTTCGTTATCAGATACCGGAAACCAAAATTGTGAGGAATCCACTCGATGTTCTTGCGCGATTTGCTGAGCTGACACCTCTTGAAGGTTTTCCGAGACGACTCGGGCAAAGACAGCTGAATCATTTCCACAACTCCAGCAGGGCTCAACCCCGAGTTCTTCGCGAACGACTCCACGACCTTTGGTAAGAGGATCTTCTGGTCCTTGCGCACCCCGAAAGTTGCACGTATGTACTCGTCTTTCGCAGCTTCCAACTCTTGAAACACTCTTTTGGGAGTGTATAATCGAACCTATGAAGTTAAACACCACAAATGATTCAGAAATGATGTTTAAGGATAGACAAGAATCTGCAATCTAGCTCAGCATGTGCTAATGAAATCAAGACAATGGCAACAGAGATAAATACCGCCGGATCGGAGTGACTTCCGCAACAGAGTGCAAAGTGCAAAAGGGGTTCGGATTGCTTGACTGCATACGCTTGTCTTGGGTCCCCGCTTTTGAACTTGGACCTCGTAGACAGAAAAAACCGGAGCCACTGCACGAAAATGCGAACTCGTATCAGATCCGCGATAGATGTTTACATTCGAGAATCCCCCTCTACTGCAGAACTACGAAAAGACCAAAGAGCTTGATATAGGAAACAGTATGTTTCGACCTTGCACAATGGAAAATAAATTGTCTCACCACCTAAGCCGAAAGGCTAGCTTCACCATTCTATTATGCTAGAAGAAATGGTGGGTCTCGGATTTACCTGTCCAGGTCGAGACAACTGGCATCCGAGGATCGAGCTCTGTATCGTGCCAGCGCTGATGGTGTGCCCGCCGACATTGTAGGCTGCCTGCATTAGGACAAGCTTTGGTAAATTCTGCATCTTGAAGACACAGTCTAAAGACCGAATGAGGTATACCTTCAACAGTAGCAAGATTCTCTTTGCGTTGTTTTGGGGGATCCCATAAGCCAGAAAAGCCTGTTTTTCAGAAACAAAAACTGCTTACAAAACACAAATCGTACAGGACAAACAAAAGCTGGAAGTAACAGTTGTACTAATGACAACTCCTTACATGCATCACCAATGCATTGTGGATGTTGATCCAGAAAGCCAGTTTCTCCTCGTGCTTCAGCTTCCTTGGATCTACTTCTTCTAAGCGAGAGATAAGCGACCTGGTGAAGAATTTGGCTCAGCGACGACACAGGATCAAAACAAAACCAAAAGCTTTTATCGCAATTTTCTTGCTGGCGTCGAACCTATGGGCAAAGTAGTTATCTTTCCATAACAGACCCAAAAGCTTTTATCTCAATTTTGTTGTGGGCGTCGAATCTACGGGCAAAGTAGTTAACTTTCTCCACATTTCAGAGCGGTTAGTAAGAAGTACTGTTGAATTTATTCTAGGATGTGTTTTGCAGGACAAAAGATGTAGAAACTTCAATTGGTTTTGTTAGAGAATGTTGTATGGCAGAGACCACTTTGCTCCGAAAAATGACCTACATGTCAAGAAGCTGACCTAAAATTCCGCAAAGAGTCTTCGGTGTCCCCCAATTTCTGGCTATCCCGATGCAGCCATGCCACTTCGATCATGGTGCTATACGGTCCGCTAAAATCCTTGAGTCCGTCCACATGGAAAGGATTATCTAAGCACACATCGAAGGAAGAGCTGTTCCCGAACCCGGGACTCCATGCATCCAACTGATCTCGCGGAGAAAAAGCGCTTGCCAACGACAAAGATGAACCAGGAGATGAGAGGCTGTTATGCGTTAGGGGCGAGTCTGCGAGTTTGCAATAGATGCCTGACATGCACTTGACCATATCCTCGGAGAGCTTGTTCGGTGTTTCTGGAACATGGTCGGAAATCCTGGCACCGAGATGTTCCGCCAAACTAACTACCCTGAGGGGAGTATTCTGAGCATACTGCTTAGAAGATTATCGAAGTCAGAACACAGAAATTGTTTTGTAGCAAAAGCTTTTCAAGTACAGTGGTCTTCTAGCTAAACAAAGAGGTAAAGTAAGTCAAAAAGGAGCTTAATCAACTGTACAAAAACAGAGATGCTTTGAAACTTGCCTCCATCATTGACACCGGTTGAGACTGACAGGGACGTAGAGCTTTAGCCGCGGACTCCGCCTGAGGAGATGTTCGCACCAACTGTTCTAAGAGCGAGGAGCGGCAACGGTGGATGGAATCGAATGGTTTCTCTTCATAATCCTTTGATGGCCTAGTGAGCGACTCGTGACCAGATTGGACCACCACGTTCTTCCCTTGCAGTGTGACGATATTACGCCTAGGGAGTTCTAGGAAACTCCCTCTCGGGGTGTCTAGTGGCAATTCTATCCTTTTCTCCTCGTTAGACGGCGGCAAGGGCGGGATTTGTTGATCGAAAGCCTTCCGGTACAAGGAGAGGAGGTATTGTTCCAAGTACAGCACTTCATACTCTAGAATTGCGATTTCCTTAATCAATTCTGCCACTGGCTGGACCTCGAACAAAAACCAAATATCAGATAATTTTGCCCAGAAAACCAAACTTGCTCAACAAGGTCGAGATTTGTCGAACCAAGTTTGCAATAGACTTGCGTAATGATAATCACTAACATAAGCAAAAAAGTTAATGCATAGCAAAGCTAGAAATGGTTACCTTAGGAATCGAGGCGTGACTTGTATCGCCGTGGGAGGACGAACTCTTCAAGCCGAGTGCGTTCTCCAGAGCGCGGCGCTCCTTGAGCTGGTCCTTTAGTCTTTTCTCAAGCTGCAAAATCTGCATGAAAGACCGTGAAGGAGTAGTAAGCAACAGGAGAACGTAGTGTCACAGCTCGAGCGGCCACAGCAACGCAATTTCCTGTTCAGACCTCTAGCTTTAGAGAACTATGGACTTTAATGCCGGTGGTGGAAGGCTTCACCTTGCTTTCAATCGTGTCCGTCATGTAACCCACATCCTGGTACAGAGAGTTTCAAATAACAAGGGCTAATGAATCGTGCATATCATCGCGAAAACAGTACACACACACCCGGCAATTGAAGTAAAGTTATAGAATGATTGTTCAGCAGGACACAGACAAGGTAAGAAACTACTTCAACCCAGAAGAGAAAGAACAGGAATGAGCAAGCTTCAATATACAAAAAAAAAAAAAAAAAAGGAACTGCAGGAGGAACATTTTACCAGCTTCACACGGTGTGAATCTTCAGCTAAAACATCAGAACTATCTTCCTCGTCTCTTTTCTTGCCAGGAAAGCTGTCATTTCAGAGCATCAAAAGCCCGAAGAATTAATACTCGTAGACTGAAGAAAGCTAAAACAGAATGCTAAGACATTACTAAACATGCTACTACCAATCAAAATAGTCCTTAATCTTCTTTAAGGTAAGTGTTTTATCATCATTCTTGATTTCACCATCTTCGGGTGGTGCAGAGCACTTCGACAAGACCAAACTTCTCTTTTCCGTATTAAACTATCTCGGAAGATAATTCAGTTAATGAAACCCATCAACCAACATAAGAAAAACCAGCAAGGGAATAGTCCAACGGACTACAAATTGGACAAAAAAAGTTGAATGGTTACCTATTTGAACGCTTGTGTATCGAAGTCATCCTCAGCGCCAAACTTTTGATTCTACAGCAGCCCAAATTCTTTCACGTCCCAGCTGAGAGAAATCATCCCCAAAACAAGAGTTGCTTCACTAAAGCACGCTCAAAAGCCATCTTCAAAGAAAAAAGAAGGGGGTGAAAAACAGAGGATGCAAAAGCAGAGTAGTGAGAGAAGGAAAAAAAAAACACACACTTACTTCCAAAGCACGTTCAGTAAATGCAAAGAGAGGACAGAGATGGGGGGTCTCGGCGAGAGCTGAACCAGAGAAACGTCGCCAAAGAACACTCAAATGCTGTCTGAACACATCTCGTTAGCCTCCAAAACAGTCGGTTGTCTTCTTGTCTTGTAACAAAACCAGAGCTTCCAAGAGGAACCCACAAAACGATCATCACAAGCAAGAACCCAAAAAAAGAAAAAAAGGAAAAAGAGTTCCTTTTCAGCTAACAGAGCTTCAACCTTCAGCTCTCTCTCTCTCTCTCTAATGGGTCAACTATTGGCCATTACAGCTAACAAAGGAAATACAAGAGCTTCGTGGGTATTGACTGGTGATCACAGTTTTAAAAGGGAGTTCCAATTATATTAAACAAAAAATGAAATTTTTTAAAAATGAAAGAGGTCAGTGTCAGCATGGCTTCTGGGATGAAACTGAGCAGGCCAGTTTGGGTCCAAGTCTGTAAATTGCGAAAGGATAGTGTTTCCACTTTCTTAGAGTCAAGCTAGTAGCAGGCCTATCACAGTCGGGGTGTCCCCAAATGGACAATTTTAACCCAACAATAGATATCAACGTCATTGTGCAAAGCTTTTCCATATCATATCAATAGTGTTACGACATACTGTATGTTCCGCTTCACATTCGATAACTTAAACAATCGTGTGTTCGTCCCGAAACTTTATCTTGAGTTCGGTTCTTCACAATTTATATCCCCGTGAATTTCAACAACCCTTCATTTTCGTGTCTCTTTATGTTAGAATCCACGTTTAAGACCCCCCCCCCCATCGTCCGATCGGCCTTCACGAAAAGGAGAGTGGATGGTCAACTACCGAAGAGAACCAATCAACGTCTTCATAACAGAAACCAGCTTGGAAAATCCTCGTCTTTGTTTGGATCCAAATGGGAGTTGGTCACCTTCCCTCTACACTTGTGTTGTTGTTCCTGTATATAGAATTGGTTACCTGGTCTGTCTTTATATATTGAGCTCTTATGATAATGATGTCTCTAGGTACTAATGTTTAGACATTTCTATCCCTACTTATGTTCTTTGAGAAGCAACATCAGATGAAAGCCTTCTGTCATCACCAGATACTGAAAAGCAAGCAATACTTGTGTAATAATAGATTGGAAACGACCCACCAAATCATGTATGCCAAACTGTGATTCATTGTTCATTAGGTTTAAAAGGGCATGATCATTTTACTATCTTTCTACAAGCAAAGTTATGATTTTTTCTCTTACGCATGTGTCATATAAAACTCCCTTTTGCTTTTTTCTCAGATTAAGTATGATTGCCCCATGATTGAGAAAGAAACGCTCAGGGAAAACTGGAAAGGGTGTCCAGTCCGAGAATAATGCATAGGGCAACAAAACAAAGAGAGCAAGAGAGGGAGAAATGCTCAGAAAAGAAAAAGGAGCTGACCCTTGAATCGTAAACCTCACATCATGCTGAATCACATCACGAGTTGCAGAGAAAAAAGAACGAGAAAAAAAAACAAATGTGCATGCATGCACCTCAAAAGGAACGAAACCCTGGGACGATTGAGAAAAGGGGTTATGAGCTTTCGTTTTGTGCGGTTTCGTTCGTCTAATCTCCGACCTTCGCTCTCTTGGCACAGAGAAGAGATCACAAGACGACACTGAAACGAGACAGGAAACACCATTGTTTGTCCTGAAGCGCCGAACGACTAACGTTTGTCCCAGAATCAAGCCCCATCGAATTTTTAAAAAATGAAACCAAAAGGTGAATTGCCCTTTTCCACACAATCGATGAGGAAGGGGAAAAAGGGGTTGGTGATGGTTCGTAGAAGCTGCCTTGGCAGGTCTCTCTTTTGTCGCCATTATCAGCATCTTCTGTCACCCCCCAAAAAAGAGAAGACGACACCTTCTAATGCAGCGGATGGCCACAGAGAGAGAGAGAGAGAGAGAGAGAGAGATTGAAAATTTGTTTAATGGAATCTTTTCAGTGTGTAATTTTGTTTAGTGGGAACCTTTTGCGTTGAGATTGCAGAGAAACTTTTCTTTCTTGGATGCAGGACCACTGCAACAGCCTCTAACTCTTTTTGATTTTTCCATTCTCGTTTCTTGATTTTTGACCGATGAACTCGGTTAACAAGTATATGAACACCTCAATTTCAAGCATCACCTCAAAAGGATGAGAAAGGAGTGCTCAGCAGGACAGCCCTTTCAGCATTCTTGTAGAAGATTTTTGTTCATGATAAACTCATGAAATGTTTAATTTAATTCATAACTATTTACAGAGTGTTCTAAGGCCCTCATGATAGTAGCCACTAGGTCTTTACTTTCGTTCCCCTTAATTACTTCAAAAAGAACTACTTGAGATGTCCCAAACCGCAACCGGAAGATGGTAAGCCCGTCATGGTAACATCGACCAAGTGCATAAGTGGATAAGATCCGTTCGAGCGAGCGACTTAGTTTGCTCCACCGCCGCTGCAAATGGTGTTTTCCAGTGTGGCCATGTTTTATGAATCGCCTAACCGGTTGAGGATCAGGTTGTGTGTACGAAATTTGCTGCGAATCTCTCTAATCTAGTAAGAATTATCCGCCTTCTTGATCGAAGGCGTCGAGTTAAGTAGAAACACGAAACCAAGTAACGCCAGAGTAATCACCTTCATCGTGCATTAAACTAAACTGCAAAGTCAAATCTTGCAATGTGCTTTTGTCCAAATTATTTGAACAATCATGTGGAAAGCAATCAGATTCTTTTCAAGTCCAGGAGACAGTGCCAACAGGACCATTTCCAAAAATCTCCTCAACCCAGGAGCAGAAATCGCCAGCCCCAATGATTAAACAATTCAAACAAACACCTTCCAATGTTCATCATCTCAAGCAGAGAGAGCCAATCTTCTCAATGCATCAACCCTCAGAAGACACCAAACAGTTACTTTTTAAAACACTGCTTACTTAATTCAAGAACCGATTTTTAAAATGCTTGTGACAGACATGCTTCATAGATCCATGAAATGGGGGGGAGCTTCATTGAATGATAAGATATTCTTTAGCAATGATTCCTCATTTAATGAAAATGCTCCTCACGAAGGCCCAGCATACAAGGAGTAGTGAGTACCACACAATTAGAAATCCTTTATCGAACTGCGACAAGTTTTTCTAGAGACAACCCTGGTTTTAGGTACCCCATGTCTTGGTCTCATTCAAATCTGGGGAGAGTTGACTTGATTTTCAAATATTCACGGTTTCCTTCATTCAGCTAAAAAGAAAGAAAAACAAAAAAACAAATATCCACAGTTTGCTTCAAAAGATGCCATGGATTTGAAGGGTTGCTGACATGTTTATGATCTCCACGATGTTGTTGGCGATGGAGGATGAAACTTCCATTTGCAGAACATGAACACTCAAGAAAGAGTTGTTAACAACACCCTTTCTAAGAGATATTGCAAAAACAAACAAAAACAAAGTTCCAATGGAATTTGAAAAAGAAGGCAAATTGCACAAGCGATTTATTAGTAATATGAAACTTATTGAAGAAGGGATTTCTCAATATTTGATTGGACGTCGTTTCTTTTGTTCAATAGCAACATGAAGAGGTCGGACAAAGGGTGAAATTAAGGGGTAAAAAGGAGAATTTCTTTACCCCCATTTCCTTCAAGTTTTTATTATGTTGATTTTTGGATAGAATATATAAATCCTAGAGGTCACCCCCAACCAATTTATCCCACCTCTTGAAGGAACTTATGCACTTCCGTCATTGTCACGCCCTCGCCCATCTCTACGTCTCTCTTTATATTTTTATGCACTTTGCATATAAGTTAGAAGTCATGGTGACAATTCCGGGATGGTCATATGTCAATATCTCAAAAGAGTAATCGCACATGGCGCGCTCACCTTCTAATTTTAGAAGATCTCAATCCTTTCAGAATATGTGTAGTCCACTTTGGAATATACCATGGAATTGTAGATTCAAAAAAGTACTAAACCTATTGTATGACGGCCAATTCAGTCCTAAATATTTCAATTGTGCAAATTTAGTAGTAAACCTTTTAATGATTTTCTAATTTAGTTATTTCGATCAATTTTGGCTAGAAATTGCTGACGTGAACGCCGACCATCCTACGTGACATGATCGGCGTTGACGTGGACAATTCTTGCATCTTTTTTATGTTGAATTTTCTAAAAAAAATTTATTGATTATTTTTTTTTCCCATTTTCCTCTATTGGCCGGGGCGGCGTCAATGGCTGACAACGACTAGTGAAGATCACCTGCCCTCTTGGGCCTCTAGGTGATGGCATTGAGGCCTCGGCCAGTGGCTACGGTGGTCGTCGAATCTTGGTCAGTGGTATTAATTACAAGCAAAAAAGGAATAAAAAAGAAAAGAAAAGATAAAATAAAAAAATCAACCAAAATTCAGAAAATTGAAAAAAAAATTGCAAAAATTGTCCATCCTAAGTAGGCGGCTGACATCCACGTCAGCGAAATTCTTACCGGAATTGGCGGGAAGGACTAAATTGGAAAATCGTCAAAAATTTTAGGACTAAATTAGCACAATAAAAAAAGTGTAGGATTTGAATTGGTCGTCGTACAATGTGTTTAAGACTTTTTCGACAATTATCATGTAGATTCGATAAGTCTCAATTTGATAATGTCAGGCCGTTTTTGTACGTATTAATTTAAAATAGGTAGGACGATGGTTTTTTCCTATTTGATTATCGTGATCTACCATGAAATTGTGGATTTGCTAAGTCCTAATTTGATAATGTAAGGCCATTTTAATGAGATGACATGGCTACGACACGGTTATAGATGACGGCCGATGGAGGTGAAACCCATAGATAGCCTCGGACACCAGAACTCTAGTCCATCATTGAGGAGGAAACATAGTTTTTTTTTTTTTTTTGGGGGTCAGAAAATACGATTTGCATTGCCAACTCAACGAGTTCGAGTACATAAAACGAGATTTCGAACATAGTAAAGTCCATAGGGCATGGGGAGGATTGGACAACCAATTGTGAGATAAGGATCCACGTCGATGAGAGTTTGTAATCCAGTCTGCTACCTTGTTTGTATCTCTGCTCCAATTGGCCAAAGTCAAATTCTGAAAGCCCATAATTAAGTCTCTGGCTTCGGTGATAAGAGTACCTGCTTCCCACGTGAACTGATCTGTGCCTTGAAGACTCCTTATCAGCACCGCACAGTCAAACTCAAGGAAGTGGGTTTCTTCCATTCGTGTGGTCAGAACAAGAAATCTTAGGGTTTCTACCAAAGCTGAAGCTTCCGCCTGTTCAGCCGATAGCGTCTGCACCGTTCGCGCAAAACCATCCACCAAAACTCCATTGTTGTCTCGAACGACACATAGCTCCGAAGGTTTAAATGACTTTAAAAGGGTGATTTGGTTCGGGTCGGATCCGGTCCGGGTGGCCTTGAGGACTTCTCCCCGACCATCCACTAGTGCAATGTGGAAGCCAAGCCGGAGTCCTCTAGGGAGTGCACATTGTCATTTGTCGCGGTTCAATAAAAACCAAAATCCACTGCAAATAATGTGCATTTACTGAAAAAAAAAAAAAACAGAAGAGATAAAGAGAGATTATAAGTTGTTGTTGGGATATAAATATTAGAGAAATTACATTGTGGTCCCTGCAGTTTTGGGATACTTCAGTTTTGATCCTTATACTTTAGTTATAATTTTAGTATTCGTACTATTACACGGAGACAATATAGGTCATTGTGTCAAAATTTCCACTCAAAATTCGCCGAAAATTACTGAATCAGCACCAAGCTACTCACATACGCGGTGCCTATGCTGCTAAAATAGATTACACTTTTGATCCACGTACTTTTAAGAATTATCAATTTAAGTCCTATTCTTTGTTTTAGAGACAAAACTAAACCTATTATTCACCGAAAACTTAATTACTTTTGTCACATTTCCATCCGAAATTTATGACAAACTATTAATTGGCTGTTCCTACTTTTATAAGTATACCCAATATTATCCGACAAGATTAATTTCACTGTATCAAACAACAAGATTTTTATGTTTAGCTCAAACTCATATAGATGTATTTAGGACTACTTCCAAAGAACATAATAACTTTTAGATATTTTAAGCACAACTTTCACGCACTATCTAATAACAAAATATTTTAGACAGTTTATGGGGATTTCTCCATGTTTTTTTTTGGTCGAAGATTTCTCCTATTCAATATCAACCCTTGAATGTTAAATGGCTTTGATAAAATTTTCTTCAATTACTACTTATAAAACCATCTAATAACTTTAAGGATTTAATAATAGCCTATGTCATTTAAGTCTGATTAAGAATGAGAACATAAATCAGCTGTACTTAAATTCTCATCAATCAATGGTACGGGGACTATCATTGTTGCAAAAACAAAGTACATGAGCTAAATTTGAACGCTTCGAATAGCACAGGGATTGAAAATGTACTTTTAGAGGTTTGCACTCAGATGCGCCATTTGTTATCCGCCGGTGGCGATTCGATAATTTTCGGCATATTTTGACGGTACATTTAACGGATATTGTCATCAGAGAAAAGTATGAGGATTGTAATGATAACAAAATATAAGGATCAAAAGTGAAAGCTCCAAATTACATGAATCAAAAATGTGATTTTCTCTGATACGATTCAAGAGATTATGTAGCCGTGGAATAACCGGAGAGAAAGGTCGACTAGTCCCAAGACATGAGGACAAGTGAGTTCCTGCCAATCATATCCGGCAAAAAGGGAATCTCATCCTTTTCCTTGGTCAGTCCCATGTTTTCTTGTCTTTGTCCCCACTCTCTGGTCCACTGCTTTGGCCATGGAGACCGCCAATTTAATTTGGACAATTCAACTGTATATATGGTCGAGGCAAGGGAATGAGGTCTTGTCATCAAAAGTTGGGAAAACGAAATCAAAATTCACAGCTTCGTTAACTCAAAATATTATCTAAATCTTTGAATTTAGGAAAAAATTGTGAAAGGAAAAACATTGAAAATTTTAAAATAAAATAGATCGTGATAGACCCTTGATTTTTTTTCCCTAACTGGCATATACCCTCAAGTCAACTTAGGAACCACCGATTCCGGGTGGTCCGGGTGGTTTCCGGTTCCTTTGCACACCCCTACTTACCACCATCATATCAACAGTAAAAACAGTTTGTGGAGAAACTTTTGGACACTGACAACCTTTTCAGAATCATCCATTTAAATACCGAAATTATATTTTCCATGTTGTCTACTGGCGTCAGTTTGTTAACCCTATTAAGTACTGAAAATTGAAAATCTAGAAGTTAATGAGATTATACTTATTTCATAACCTTAATTAACTTAGACTCTATTTGTTTTATATTTTCTTAAAAATGATCGCTTATATCACCTACAAAACTGAACAAAAAATATTTTCATCGTCTACAAAAATGTTACACATATATTCATGTCGATAAATGAAATATTTCTCATTGGCTAATTATTTCGAGCGATAAAACGATTATCTTTTTTAAAAAATATTTTTAAAACTATTCATTTTTTCGCGAAACAAATTGAGCCTTAGGCTTAAAAAGAAAACCTCGTAAGTGAAAAATTCAGTTAATGTGATAAGTAAGGGAGGGGATTCTCTTAACAGAAAAAAAAGCAATTTATGATAATGAGAATCTTACTAATTGCGAATCTACTAACAACGATCATTGTATTTTATGGGGGTAAGAAGTCAATACTATTGAGCTATCAATTTTCAATTATTATCAAATAACTTTTATTCCTATTTGCAACATTTAAGATTATCAATATATGGAATTCAAAACTTACGTCCAAAGTCATTATAGCCATCGATTGATCAAACAAAAGTGAATGACTCGTTCGTTAGGGACCATTGACTGAGTTGGCCAAGTCTCCTAAGAGCAGGTTGATTAGGTTGGCTACTCTTCCTAGATCTCAGGGAATGATCTTTTCTCTCGATATCAACTGATCCACGTCCAACACTTATTTTTTAGTTTTATCAAATAAATTCTAGGTAAATTCTAGTATCTAGACCTTACTCATCCAACTAAACTTTGGGTACATTGTTAACATTTGGCAAAATTAAAAAAGAAAAACCATTTGGCTTTCCTATTGATGTTTAAACTATTTTTCAAAATTTAAGCCATCGCAAATAATTTTTTGCCGATTTACGCAACAACATTAATAGTTTAAGGTGTTCGAAGTAAAAAAACAAGGGTTAAATTTTGTGGGTCACCAGATTTTGATTAAGCGAAAACTAAGAGATTATCAATCCAGACGTGACTTTAAATTTCTAACCATCTTGCACAGTGCAATAAAAGTAAAACAATTGAGAAATTGCATAAATATGGAGGTGTCCTGGTTCTGCCAACTATTTCAATGAACGTGCTGACAATGGGCTAATTAGTTTTTCCACAGTCCATGTATCCATGCACCGCGCTCACATTATTATATACAAGATCAGTATTAGTATAAAAGTGATGCTAGAAACCTTAATCGGTTGTAAACCGCGCTGTGTAGTAATCGTGTAGTGAAACGTTGTCGCTAGAGTTATTTGGTCACACGGATTTGCAAATCACTACGCTTTCGAGTTGGTCAGGGACAGCTTTCTGAAAGTTGTTTACAAGCCGTCGTAGCCATGAAAGCCACTGCGATTATTGGGTGTTAAAAAGCCGAAGCGCAGTATTCCTTTTCAAAGCTATAAACTCTTTCGAGAAAAATTTATACCAATTAGTTTCTTAGAGTACTGATTCAACAATAACTTCGAAATATCAGTGTGAGATTTCAAGTCCACCTATCATATCGAAATACTCACATTAACTTTTCGTCTCAATATCGTTTCACAACTCACAAGTAACTTTACACGAAAATGACTCGTGGCGAAACACATCTTTCGCCAACATTACGTTTCAAAAAAAACCATTCTCCAAGTAAAGCACATCTTCGTGAGTAATCATGAGTTTGACTTTTATAATCAGGAGCTTTTTCTTTTTACCTATCAGTCATTAAATCCTCCGGGGAGGAAAGCATGCATAGAGACGTTGGGAGCGAAAAGTGACCTCAAGATGCTTTCAAAATAAGCACCGGCGACACTAAATTGAGGTTGTCTTGTCATAAACCTGATGATTACACCCTAGACAAAACAAAAACATACCCATCATGATCCACAGCTCCATCTTTCAAATGTTGCTAGAGTTTCAAAAAAATCTCACTGCGGCGGCGGCGGCAACGGTAGAGATGAGCGGTTCCAAGTTCGGTACAGGTTTCACCTGGAGTTTGGAACTTACTCGTCTATAAAAGGTTCTTATTTTTTAGAACCTAGAATCTGGAACCTACCCTGCATACCTTAGAACCTAGAACCTAGAATCTACCCTGTCATAGGTTCCAAGGTCGATTTCAGGTTCCACCTAGGTTCCACATGTATTCTTAGTTGAACGATTGCAGTGAATAATCACATTTAATGACCACTACTTGCTGCTAAAATCCACTGACCACAACTCATATTTAGACACACGAAAAATATAAAAGCATTAACAAAGTAAAAGTCTCAATGATAAAATGGTTTCGGATTACATACTCATCATCGGACACCATGGAATGCCACGAGATGATGCGAAGACATATACCAAGAAAATATATAAAAACTTGATCCAAGTTCCAGGTTCCGATTCTAGCGTGGAACTTGTAACCTACTCGTCAGAACAGATTCCTTAATTTTTGGAACTTGGAACCTACCCTCCATACCTTGGAACCTGGAACCGATCGGTTCCTACCGGTCCGGTTCTCCAGGTTCTAGGTTCTACCTTGGAACCATGCTTACCCCTAGGCAGCAGGAACTGTGCACTGGTGGCAAAACTGAAGCTTGGCCCAAAAAATCGAGACTTAGGCCCATTGGAGCCCGAATCGAAATTCTACATGGGCTGGTTGACCGGCCCATCTTGAAGGGGAAACTGAAATCCATCGCACCGCCCACAGGAACCAGTGAGAATTCTGGTCTGTCTTGAATCTCCCCTCGAGCCCAAGATGACACGTGGAAAACTTGTGATTATTATTATAATTCCAGGCCCCAAGTCTCCATCTCTTACGTCAAAAGAGGGGAAAGATCAGATGAGAAGGGAGGAGGACCAGACCCTGCAACTTCCTCCCATTATTAAAAATCTCAAATTTTTATTAGAATCCTCTTTGACCAGCTCTGCCTTATTAGATCTCATCACTTTTTGAGATTTTCAGCAATAAATCTCCTCCTTCTTTTTAGTTATTTCACTTAATTTTTTTTTTTTTTTAGATCTTCTTTTGGTAATCCAAAGACAGCCCTTTTCTTTAATGACCTAAGGCTCGGTGCAGGTACATCATGCCCAGTATCCCAGCAAAATTCACAATCACAACACACACACCCCCACCCACTTTTATATGTTCCCTCTGTTTATATTCATTCACCATTGCTAACCCTTTAGTGCTCGATTGAGGGATATATATTTCGCACGATTAGAGAGGTTTGAAGCAGGTACACACAGACAGACACATATGATGTTTTTTTTTGTTTTTGTTTTGTTTGCCCCCCTCTTTCTCTGTCTAAGGAAGGAACTGAAAGAACCCCACGATTTTGCCTAACCCCTTCTTTTTTTTTTTTGTCTTGGGTCTTAGACAAACAACATCAACAATGGCAAATGGTGGTGGTCTTCGTGGAACCCCCCCCCATCTCCCCTTCCTTAGAGGTAAACAGACATCATCAACGTTGCAGCCACATAAAAGCACGTTACATTCGTTCATGTCTGTTATTATTTGTGGCATGTAATCTCAATTTAGGGCCTCTCTTGTGCCATCCCCTTGTGTCTCTGTAACTTCATCGTGGTGTGTGACCTAGCTCTAGCTGCACCTGCACCTGCACCCCCACCCCAATTGTTGCATGCGCTAAGAAGTACAAAAAAATAAGCCAAAGTGTGCAATTTTATGTCCAATTCGTGAATACAGGTCCTTAATTCCTAGTTTTGGTTGATGGGTTCTTCGAAAGTTTGGGTTTTTTTTCGAGGGATGTGGACCGTCTTGGTGGGATGAACTTGAAGCATGTCATTACTGTTGACGATCGACGCGCTGATGCAGATACAGTGTACCCTTTCGAGCAATTTCATCCTTAATTAACTTTTTGCCAGATGTTTAGGGTTTCGAACAGCGATTGTTCTTTCTTCTGGTCAATGGTTATCCGCTAATTTCTCCAACCAGAGGCTATCACATTGGTTCGATTACGATTTCTGCATGTTGCCCAAGTTTTGATTTTGTATTTCCGTTTTGCCTTTTCTTTTTTCTTTTTTCTTTCGGGGGAACTCATGTAACGGTTTTGTCTGTGATGTTACATGAGGATGTGACTTGGGACGTTGATAACTCCAGTTGTGTCGCCTGGGTATTAGTGAAGTTGCAGGAACTGTAACGCTTTTTCATGAAGGTTCAATTTTGATGTTAGTTCAGAGTTTTATAGTTGGCAATCACTCAAATGGAGTTACTTTGACTGCCAATATGGCAATTCTATGGAGTTTTATGCTTCGATTTGATTTTCCTTTATGGTGTTTTAAGTTAAGAGAAATATTCTTGTGTAATATATGGTTGTCCAGTTTACTAGATTTCTTTATTTCCTTTGGTAAGTCTTGATGGTAAGTGATTTATGACTAACGAAACTAGCCAACCGCTTCTAAAATGACGGTAATCCGCCAATTCCAGCAATGTGTAGTACTCTGTTTGAGGAACATTTATGGCATTTTGATAAGATTTCTGCGACGTAGTTGATGATTTCAAATGGTTTGCTTGGAGGAAAACAGTTGATCATATTTATCTTGTAAGTGATTGGTGAAAGAGTTGCCCTCCCGTTGTTGCCCATTCTAACAACTAAACTGCATTGTAAAAATAAAAGCAGAGTTAAAAATTTAAGATTGCATGATCTTGCATTAGTTTTTGTGTACCCTAAATCAGGAGGAGGCAGCAGTTTTGATTGAGGATTTTCTAATAGGATTTTCTAAGAGTTGCCCTCCCGTTGTTGCCCATTCTAACAACTAAACTGCATTGTAAAAATAAAAGCAGAGTTAAAAATTTAAGATTGCATGATCTTGCATTAGTTTTTGTGTACCCTAAATCCGGAGGAGGCTGCAGTTTTGATCGAGGATTTTCTAATAGAATTTTTGAGAAGTGTCGAAAGTGAACACTTTAGACCATCTAGTGATTATTCGGTACATGGGCAGATGTGTGGATTCGTTCATTCCTCTTTGTTATGAAGCAACTGATTTTGAGACCTGGTGGTAGTTCCAGTTGAATATTGTGGAACTTTATTATGTCATAACGGAACTCTTCTGGTAAGGCATATTGATCGAGGTGGTTCAACCCGAAATTTCCAGCTTGTTTGTTGCATTAGGGGCAGAGAACCTCTCTGTTATTTTTGGTCTGAGAAGAAAGTAACTGCCATTCTAACTCCATTATAGGACTATACAATTGGTTCTTTGCGTGTCAATGATTCTAGGAAATGGGTTGTTCCAGATGAAGTTCCTCATGAAGTGGCAAATTCAAGTGTTTTCTTTTGTTTTTATGTTTTAAATTCTTCAACATATTCTTTGCATTGCAATCTGTCTAAAAACGTGTGAGTGCTCGAAGCATGATGTTTATTGTTTCAGTTTTCACTTTAGAAAAGTTGGCATGAAAAGGATAAGCGGATTGTCCTTGGTTTGTTGATTTAGCTTGGAATGCTGTCTGTACTGTGATATAATCCATATTGATAGTTGAGGTTCCTGATTTTCTGTGAAAATCTTTGTCATCAATTTATTAAAGCGATTGTGTTGAATCTGCAGAAGATACCTGGCTTTGTGCAATAAGTTGACTGGCTTTTCAGCTGTTCTGAAGAATTGCTCTTCCTCTTACTTGTATATGGGGATGATGGTGTTGGCTTATGCTCAGGGAAATGTTCGATGATTTTGAACAGCATCCTTTAGCAGGGAAAATATTCTCTCCTGTTTTCTAGAAGCTGGCTTACTTTAGCGACCTGTAGGTTGATAGCATTCAAGTGTTACGCTACATTCATTGTGGATTATGGACTGGCTCCCTTGTGCAAATTTACAATATGCTGGAAAAACAGATTGCTCTCAACAGATTTTAGGGACAGATGCTGTCCATGATGAAGAATCTGTCCACCTTGAATCTGAGAAACGAGTTCAAGCTTCGGATAGCAGAGTAGATGCTGTATTCTTTACTGTGGATGGGAAAGGAAATGATGTACGAGTTGACAGTGAAGAAGCAGTCCACCATACATGTGATCTCGAGGACCAGTTGGGTGGAGCTTCACAGTCTGATTGCTCAATGGATGACCCAAAAGCATCTAGTGGTTCTCTTGATTTTGAAGAAAGTAACGTAAATGAACAGAGCTATTGCACTGAATCTTTATTGGCCTCAGAGAATTCTCAAATAATTGTGGATACTATTGAAAGTGAACTGCCAAGCAATAACAGGGATGGAGAATCATCGGTTTCTGAGCCTAAGTGGCTAGAAGGAGATGAATCTTTAGCATTATGGGTAAAGGTAATAGTCAGATTACTTTTCTCAATGGTTGGAGTTTTCCTTTTCTTCTATTTTGAAATTCCTCTACAATAATGACTTAAACCTTTACTAGAAGGGCATTGGATGTAAATCAAGATTTGCAGATGAGCCAGTTAAGTAGTTTCTACATACTTTAAAGCATTCCTGAGTTTTGGCCTTACAGTAAAGTCATTGACATGCGGTTATATGCCGACCGTCGACTGACCAAGTTTACCAGAAGTTCTCTGTTGATTTGATTTTCGTTTGTTCAAATTTTGGTCTCTTCAGGTTTACTGTTTAGCAATTTTATTGTTGGCTTTTTTGGATCTATAAGAATTCATATTTCTCTATTGACCCTAAATTTTGGCAGTGGTGTTCCACATATTTTATTGCACAATCTCACTTTACACTTTTTATAGTTTGGTTTGACTGGCTTTGAGATTTTATAGTAGTTAAATATTTGGTGAGATTTGCTGGGTCAGCCTAGAGAAACAGCTCATTGGATTAACTCCATCTGGTTGCTAGCTTATTTGTTCAGTAGCTAGTCCTTTTATGACCCCTTTCAACCATTAACCTCATGTCAACTGGATACCGCATGGATGTCTCACGATGCAATGAAACTATGTAAAATGAGAGGCCTCTTGTAGCACTTACTGACTTCTAAAGAGTAGCAAGCATCCTTCCTTGTGCCTTTCGGTGGAACTTAAAAAGGTCTGTCCTCAAGGTCACAGTTTCAGGGTATGGTGGAGGGGAGAGAAGAGGAGAGTGTTAGTTTTACAAGTTAGACGGTTTTAAGGTTTACTATTAACAAGATGAGCCCTGATTTTTTTCTTCTGTCTTTCTTCCTTTCTGTGTTTCTCTAAGTATAGTGGAGAGGGAAGTGGCAAGCAGGAATAAGATGCGAAAGGGCTGACTGGCCATTATCAACTTTGAAAGCAAAGCCAACTCATGAGAGGAAGAAGTACTTTGTCATATATTTCCCACACACAAGAAATTATTCATGGGCGGATATGCTTCTCGTTCGTCCTATTTATGAATTTCCAGAGCCCATTGCTCATAGGACACATAAAGCTGGAATAAAAACGGTCAAAGATTTGACTGTTGCACGCAGGTTTATTATGCGGAAGCTAGCTGTTGGCATGTTAAATATTGTCGATCAGTTGCACATAGAGGTAATGAAGTTCTATTCCGACTTCTTACTAATGGGATTGGTGATATTTGTTTGATTTCTCCATCTTATATTACACATACATATTGTTAATCAGTATTCAAATTTCAAACTCATTTAGGCCTTGATAGAGGCTGCAAAGGATGTACTTGTCTGGAAGGAGTTTGCTAGGGAAGCATCTCACTGCACTGGTTATACTGATCTTGGAAGGATGCTCTTGAAGCTGCACACTGTAACTTTCTTTTCTGATCTTGATTCAGAATGGTCTTGGAATTTACTAAGTTTTTGTTAGTGGCATTCTTTTTAGTTGTACCAACAGACATAGACAGTTGAATTTACATGCTACTTACATACATCCGTATGTTATGAGTCTTACTTGATAGTGTCATTCATTTAATTATTTTTTCATGTTTTTTCCACACAAAAAAAAAAAAAAAAAAGTTTATGCAAGAACGATAGGCATGTAGGAAACTTAGCTTGATCTAATTGGTGTCATGATGCTCCTCATCTAAACTCAAAGGAAGGATATTTGCTAATTGTTAGCTAAAATTTTGGTTGAATAGGAGGACCATTAATAGCGTTTATCTAGATAAGGGCAATTTATGTTGATATTTTCTGTAGGGACCCCCTTATCCTCTGAAAACCTTCAGAACATGCACTTTGCATTTTGTTTTATGCTTTTTCAGATAATTTTTAGCTTGTTAATATGCTTTATATTGGGTCCCTAGGTTACTTTGTAGTTGTTACATGGTTGGCATGGTACGGACTCCAAAAAGATTTCCTATAGATGACGCAGATTAGGGTAGAGAGTTAACTCCAATTGCATAGAAGCTTGGTAATGCAGATGTTCAAAATGCAAGTCCAACGTGGGAGATATGAAATTTAATATGAATGTGAACATATGTGGCCTAGATTTGTAATCAGAATTAGTTTTTATGATTGAAATATCAAGATATACTGGTTCTTTGTAAGTCGCGGTTTGTGAACTAACGCTACTTTATGCTGCAGATGATATTGCAGAGCTACATAAGTTCTGAATGGCTACAGCATGCATTTACTAGTTGGGCACAGAGGTGTCAGAAGGCAGACAGCGCTGAAACCATTGAAATGTTGACTGAGGTAATTTTTATGCTTCATCTATGTTCCTTGTCGTGCTTGGATGAAATGTCAAGTACTCCTTTGAGATTCATTTTGAAAGGAAGTTTACCAATCATCCAATTGCTTTTCCTTATAGTTCTCTTTACTTGATGCCTGACAAGTTGCCTTATCTTTTATCTGTTATGGATCATGAACGTGCGCGCGCGCGCGAGGCGTGTGTAGAGGGAGAGAGAGGGAGGGAGGGAAAATAAAAGTCAGAATATAATGGTAGCATAGCATCTCTTGGTTTTGCTGTTTCTCAATGTAATAATAGTTCAATTAGAGTCAGAATATAATGGTAGCATAGCATCTATTGGTTTTGCTGTTTCTCAATGTAATAATAGTTCAATTACATTTTCCTTTATCTTCCTCGGGAGGGAGGGAGGGGGAGAGAGGGAGGGAGAATAAAAAGTCAGAATATAATGGTAGCATAGCATCTATTGGTTTTGCTGTTTCTCAATGTAATTCAATTACTTTTCCCTTTATCTTCCTTATGACTTATAAAATGCCTTTAATCTGGTACTTTCCTGTTTAGTTAACTTTGGCAAATTGTTGTAATGGGACACTTGGTGTCGTTTCAGGCAAAGCATGAGCTGCACTTAAAGACAGTGCAGAAGCTTTTTATAGAAAGATTGTTGTTGGAATGGCATCTGGCCTTTTGCAAGCAGACGTTGCAGCATGTTAGAGCATCCATAATTGATTCGTTTGACATTATTTGAAATGACACCGCACTTCATTCAACCCTATTTAGTGATTTTTTGATGGAATGATTCAGCAGCCTGCACTTGAACAGAATGTGAACATGGGGTTACCCAGTCTGTACTATTACCTTACACCTTAATGTACCAAGATGGAGACACAAATATTTCTCTTTCAAATGTTATGTCAATAGATTATTTGCTCATGAACTTGGACTAATGTTGTTGTTTGTTACAGGAATTGTTTGATTCTGTCTTGTGGAAGGAGGTAAACTCCTTGGAGGCTCCAATGCAGCCCCTGCTGAATTCTCAGTGGAGAACCTGGAAGCATGACGTTACGAAATTGTTCTCAACATCCCATCCTGAATTTACGAGTGCAAACATTGACAACCGAGTCAATGGCGATCCAATAGTCCCCAATCTCCAGATGAATAGGAAGAGGCCCAAACTTGAAATTCGTCGTGCAGATGTGCATGCTTCTCAGATAGAAAGCAAAGGATCCCATGAGGCTGCAACTGTCGAGATTGATTCTGAATTTTTCAACTCTCGAGACACTGTAAATGGAGCTGCTTTAATGTCTGAACCTCGTCAACACGAACCTCTAGGTGTAGGTGGCGAAGCGATGGCTTCACCTGGTAATGTGGCTGAATGGGACAAAATTGTTGTGGAGGGCAAACCCGGTGACTCAATCCAAGCCAATGATATCGGATTGAATCTCACAAAAGCTGTGGAGATGACACCTGTAAACGAAACGTCCAGTAAAAGGGCCTTATTTACTGGTGGTAAGAGTCGTCAGTGTGTAGCTTTTATTGAATCTAAAGGAAGGCAATGCGTTAGGTCAGCCAACGAAGGTGATGTTTACTGCTGTGTGCATTTGGCCTCTCGGTTTTTGGGCAGTTCTGCTAGAGCAGAAAGGACACCTCCTGTTGAAACACCGCCTTGTCAAGGTACCACAGTTCTAGGCACAAAATGCAAGCACCGTTCTCTCCCAGGCTCCACATTCTGTAAGAAGCACAGGCCTCAAACTGACCGTACTAAAAGCTCAGTTCCATTAGAAAATTCACACAAGAGAAAGCATGAAGAGAGTATCTGGAGGTCAGAAAATGTTTATTCTAAAGGTCTGGAAGTGGGGAGAGTTCAAAATCTGGTCCGAGCTGAACCTGTCGCAGTTGCACTGTCAACTGTGAAAGGCTTAGGTGAGATGCCGGAGCATTCTGGTAGAAATTTTAATGGCATGGAGGCGGGGCCCCGCTGTATAGGCTTGTTCTCACCCGATAAGAATGAGCGATGCATGGATAATCCAAGTCGTTATTCGTTGTACTGTGACAAGCACCTTCCGAGCTGGCTTAAACGAGCCAGGAATGGTAAGAGTAGGATAATTTCAAAAGAAGTGTTTTTAGAGCTTTTGGGGGATTGCTCCTTTGAGGAACAAAAGATCCATTTGCATAAGGCGTGTGAGCTATTCTTTAGGCTGTTTAAAAGCATTTTGTCTCTTCGGAACCCAGTTCCCATGGACGTGCAATTCCAGTGGGCCCTATCTGAAGCTTCCAAAGATCTTCGTGTCGGGGAGTTTCTTATGAAGTTGGTCTGCTCTGAAAAAGAGAGACTAACGAAAATTTGGGGCTGTGGTGCCACTGAAGATGGACAAGATATTCTGCCAGAAATGGAAGAAGAGGCTATGTTACCATTGACGGATGGCGGTAGCAACGACGATGAAAAAGCGATCAAGTGCAAGATTTGCTCGGAAGAATTTGTCAGTGATCAAGTCCTTGGTAGCCATTGGATGGACAGACATAAGAAGGAAGCGCAGTGGCTGTTTAGAGGCTATGCTTGTGCCATTTGCCTTGATTCTTATACCAACAAGAAGGTTTTAGAAACCCATGTGCAGGAGAGACACCATGTGCAATTTGTGGAGCAGTGCAAGCTTCTTCAGTGTATTCCTTGTGGAAGCCATTTTGGAAACACGGAGGAGCTATGGTCACATGTCCTCTCTGTCCACCCTTCAGAATTCAGATTGTCAAAGGTTGCTCAACGACCTAATCCCTCAGCAGTGGAGGATATACCTTCGAAACCTGAGCCTGCACACTTAGCCTCTACAGACAATAACACTGTAAAAGCAAGTGGCGTACGAAAGTTCGTTTGCAGGTTCTGCGGGCTAAAATTTAATTTACTTCCAGATCTCGGCCGCCATCATCAAGCTGCTCATATGGGGCCAAGTTTAGCCAGTTCTAGGCCTTCAAAGAAAGGTGTACGTTACTATGCTTATCAGATGAAATCGGGGAGACTTAGTCACCCAAGATTTAAGAAAGCTTTGGGAGCGGCATCTTATAGGATCAGAAATAGGGCTAGCTTGAAAAAGCGTATCCAGGCATCGAAATCCCTTAGCTCCATGGTAACAAATTTGCAGCCTCATGTAACAGAAGTAGCCAGATATACCAGGTTGGCGGAATCCGAATGCTCAAGAATTGCACAAATACTGTTCTCTCATATTCAGAAAACCAAATGTCGGCCAAACAACTTGGAGGTTTTATCTATTGCTCGCTCTGCTTGCTGCAAGCACAGCATTAAAGCCTCATTCGAGCGGATGTATGGAGTATTGCCCGAACGCTTTTACTTGAAGGCAGCCAAACTATGCAGTGAGAACAATATTCATGTTAGCTGGCACTTAGATGATTTTGTTTGTCCTAATGGATGTAAACCAGAGGACGATCCCCATGTGTTGTCTTCATCGATCCCTCTTTCAAAGGGTAATGTCGATCATAGTTCTCGCCATTTAGCAGAGCATCTGGATGACGAGTGGGAAGTGGATGAGAGCCACTGTGTTATTGAGTCGCAACAATTAAAATCTAGGACACTGCAAAATGCCATTGTCTTGTGTGAAGACATAAGCTTTGGGCGTGAATCAGTTCCAATAGCTTGTGTGGTGGATGAATGGCTTTTGGATTCTCTTCATGCTGTTGGAGCTGAAGGCCAAAATGCCATATGTTCCATGCCTTGGGAGAGCTTTACTTACGTTACGAAGCCAGTAGTTGACCGATCTGCTGCCTTTGAAACAGAGGTACATTTTTGGGTATTACAAAAGGGTAGTATGTACCGATCAAGAATGAGCTCATAAGAATTCAATGTCCTTTCGTGAGCCCATTTGCTCTTAGATTGAACTTTACCTTTTTCTTCTTTTCTGAATTTGCAGAGTTTGCAATTTGGGTGTACTTGCAAGGATTTTTCATGCAGACAAGAAGCATGTGATCACGTATACCTTTTCAATAATGACAATGAAGATGCAAAAGATATTTATGGAAGGTCCATGCATGGAAGATTCCCCTATGATGAGTTTGGTCGCATCATACTGGAGGTACTGTTGACGTTTAACAATCTACTAGGTCTTTTGTTACTTGTGCTTGGGTCTAATCACTCATAGAAATACTTGAAGGTGCTGTGCTGCAATAAAAGGAATTTGCTTTTTAACGAAGTTGCTGATTGTTTGGCATTTGGAAATGCTTAACTGGACTCATGTATGCTAGCTGTAACCTGTGCTGCATGCAAAAAGTTACACATCTAATCCTTAGGCAGAATTTGTTTCCTGCAAATTGATTTAGTGCTTAAATAACTTCTTTCATAACCCTCTCTTGATACACTGTACATTAGAATTAGAGTTGGTGTTATAGAGTTTCTGTCAATTATTGGACTTTGAAGTTTCCATTCTTCATTCTCGTTGTTCCACTTTTTTGGTTTTACTCCAAAGTACCACCTATGTTTCCTTTTATCCTTTCAAATTTTGCAGTCAGGCCTAACCTTTTGATTATTGGAAGTTCCCCTTGTAAGATATTGTTTCTGTCAAAGTTTAATGTGCCCTATTTGCCTGCATTGTACATAAAAAATACATGCATAAATTTTTTGGGCAAAAAGTTATGGCTAAGATTGGCAATAAAAAAAAAAAAAAGACAACAAAACCAAAATAGTTCCCTTCATTGTTAATAAAGAAAGTATATCGCAGTATTCACTTGCAGCAAATTGAAGCTACTTCACTTTCACTTCCATTTCAATTCAACTAAGTTTTAGAAAATACTTTCAACTCATCTATGGTTAAAGACGCTGTGTCTAATAAAAGCTCCAGTGGCATTTTTAATACTTCTCAGACACAGCATTATGACAAAACACATTGACTCTTTCTGAGCAAGACTTGTTTGGAGGTGCGAAAATTGAAAGAATGGTTGACATCATTACAGATTCGATAAATCAGGATTGCAGTTGCAATGGAGCCTTGCTTTTTTCGCTCTTAATTTCCTTTGTTTGCACTATCTCCTTGTAACTCATAGTTAGAGTCTGGTGATTTGTATAGCTTGGTAATCCATTGACTTTGAGCCCCCCATCATACATATGGCAAACTTCTGCAGGAGGGCTACCTTGTATATGAGTGCAATCGCATGTGCCACTGCAGCAAGACTTGTCACAATAGAGTTTTGCAGAGAGGAATTCGGGTAAAATTGGAAGTCTTCAGAACAGAGAAAAAGGTAATTATTAATGTTCTTGCGCTGAGGAGTCTATCAGTTTGCTGATTATGTCAAATTCGCAGGGTTGGGCAGTCCGGGCAGGTGAAGCAATCTCACGAGGAACATTTGTATGCGAGTATATTGGGGAAGTTTTAGATGACTTAGAGGCTGATAATCGGCGCAAGAGGTACCTTCTTCCAGGCCTATCCAGTTTTGATGGTTCATGTTGGGTTGTACAATTGTGTATCAGCTCGCAATTTTTGTAATTCAGGTATGATGGCAAAGAAGGTGGCAGTTATCTCTATGACATCAATTCCCATATAAATGATATGAGCAGATTTATCGAAGAAGAGGTCAAGTATGTGATTGATGCAACAAAGTATGGAAATGTTTCTCGTTTCATTAATCACAGGTAGGGCACACGTGTTATGCAATTGACTCTTCTAATTATCTTATGTAATTTTAGTCAATAATGACGTGTTATCATATGCACTCATTTACTAATGTAAATCTGTGAATATCTTGCCCTAAAGTGACTATATGAATATACTAATGAAAGTGTGGAAGTCATAATGGAAAGAATATAGACAACCTGGATGTCCTCTTGCCAATTATTTGCACTTCCTAGTATTTCTATAGGTTTCCTCAAACAAATGGAAGGAGATGGGTTTTCGAGATTCAGCTATATGGCTTTGAGATAAAGCAGATAAGAAGGGAACATGCACTTCTTAAGAACTATATAGACAAGTCAGAAGACTACAATTACAGTGACCATCTCCTGTCACATGCAGCTGTATTGATTAACATGTTGATTTTGTAGCTGTTCGCCTAATCTATTGAATCATCGAGTTCTCGTGGAAAGCATGGATAGCCATCGTGCACATATCGGTTTTTACGCAAGCCGAGACGTAAGTGCTCTCTGGGATCCTCTTTTTTCAGATGTTTTAGCTTTGTCTGCAATTGAGATTGCCAAGGTGCCATTATGTTCTCACACTGTACCTGCATACTTACTTATCCAATTTGATGACGAAAAGAAACACATTTAAGAGGGTGTTCTAGACTCTACTTTTTAATTGGGAAAAGTACCAAAAAAGTCATAAATCTGTTGCATTGGTACCAATTCCGTCCTAAACTTTTTGCATTTATACCAATTCAGTCCTAAACGTTTTGCATTTGTACCAATTTAATCCATCCAGTCAATTTGTGCTGCATATCGCTGACGTAGATGCCGGTCGTCCTATGTAGCGTGGTCGGCGCTAACTTGGACTTTTTTTAATTGTTTTTTTATTTTTATTTTTCACTTTGGCTTTGGCTGGCAAGGATTGCCGGGTGAGGGCTAGCCAGCCCTCGTTGGCCACTGGCAAGGGCCAGCAAGCCCTTGACGGCTGCTGGCAAGGGCTGGCTGGCCCTCGCCGGCCCTAGTGAGGGTCCCAACCTCGCCAGATTTAGGCGAGGGCCGCCTTGGCTGCGGCTGCGGAGTCACTAGGCGAGGGCCTTTGAGGCTGCGATGGCCTTGCCCAGGGCCTCGTGGCCTCGCCGATTGCAGGCGAGACGGCCCTCGCCCAAATCTGGCGAGGGCCGCGACCCTCGTTAGGGCCAGTGAGGGCCAGCCAAAGCCAAAGTGAAAAAAGAAGAATAAAAAATAACAGAAAAAATATATATTACAAAAATCTATTAAAAAATGTCCACGTCAGCGCCGGCCCGCCACGTAGGACGACCGGCGTTCACGCCAGCGATTTCCAGCCAAAATAGGTCGGATGGACTTAATGGTACCAAAGCGAAATGTTTAGGTCTAAATTGATCCAATTGAAAAGTTTAGGACTGAATTGGTACCAATTCAATAGGTTTAGGACTTTTTTGGTTCTTTTCCCTCTTTTAATTCCTAGCAATGGATAGGCCATCATCCTCAGAATTGGTTTGTTTTGCATGCAGAGTCTTTCTTGAAGTGGGGATTGTCTTTGTTGTAATTACCATCCCTTTTATTTTTCCGCTTTCATTCTCTAGGTCTGATGTACTGAACATTGCCTTTTTCATTTTCTTTGTCGATGAGCAGATAGCTTCAGGTGAGGAATTAACCTATGACTACCGTTATGAAGTTCTTCCTGGAGAGGGTGCTCCTTGCCACTGTGAAGCATCCAACTGCCGCGGTCGTCTATATTGATGTCATGTCCTCGCCGTCTCACTGGCATAACGAAGTTTTGTCTCGGAAAGAAGATATCTAGTGTCGGATCCGCACAGTTTGCAATTTTCAGATAGAGCCAGGTTGTCGGTTATATTAGGTTGTGCTGGTATAGTTGTAGACAGCAACTTTTTTCTGATTCTTTTTTTTTTTAATCCTCGAATCCGCGAAAAGTGAGGACAATCCTTTTTTTTTTTCCTGACAGGCCAAATATAGTTTTCTTCATATGTTAACGTTGATGCCTGTTTTGAATCGGGAAGAAGTTGCTTTTTCTTGCTCCTTTTACATCTGCCATGATGCTTAGAAATTGGCAGTGTTTAGACGAGAATGTGGAAGTTACTATAGATTTTATTATTGGTGTTGTCAATTTTCTTTGCGGTTGACATGATTTAATTCTCTGCTCAGACTTTGCTATACTTTGATTATGGGAAAAATTATCAAAAAAGTTATTTACAATTGTGCCAATTCAGTCTCTCTTTGTGTGTGTGGCCAATTGAGTCCTAAACCATTTGTATTTGTGTTAATTCAATCCATTTGGCCGGCCGGCGTTAATGTGGTGTCGTCGGCACTGACATGGATAATTTTTTAATTATTATTTTTTCATTTTCTTCTTGGCTTTTCATTTTTATTTTTTTGTTAGGGTCACGAGGTCTCGCTAGCGGCGGTGATGGTTGAGGCCCTCGCTCAAATCTAGGCAAGGGTTGCGATCCCTTGCCCAGCGGCCGGCCAGGCCCTCGCCTACCTCCATTGGCCCTAACCAAAAAAGAAAAAAGAAAAAAAAATAAAAATTGTTCAGGTCAGCGTCGGTCGGTCGGCCAAATGGATTGCATTGACACAAATGCAGTTGGTTTAGGGCTTTTTTAGCTAATTTTCTCTTCGAATATGCATGACTTGACATTCCACTTGAGTTTGATTTCTCACGCTCAGCTTTGACTCGCTTGAGTTTCCCCTAAACTTGAGTTCCAGTTGAGTTAATTTGCAATTAAACTTTAGTCTAAAGTTGAGTTAAGCTTAAATTCTAGACATTTCGAGTTGGAGCTCGCTCGAACTTTAGCGCGATTTTCACATTCGAGCCAGATTGGAGTTTATATTCGAGCAACTCAAACTCGAGACTAATCAACAAGAGCTAGACGAGTTCGAGCATGCCACTAGTTAATGTCGAGTAACTCACCAGTAGTTTAACTTGTTGACACTTTCCAGAACATAAAAAACTACGCTAGCAAAAAAATAAGGGAAAATTATCTAGAAAGTCTTAAACTTTTTATACGATGGTCAATTTAGTCTTATACATTTTCATTTGATCAATTTAGTCTTAAATCTTTTGACTATTTTTCAATGTAATCCTTTCAGCCAAAATTGTCGACATGGCAGTCCAGTCAGTACTAGCCATATTAGATACATGATCGGTGCTGACGTGGAGGATTTTTACCATTTTGTTAAATTTTCCTGAAAAAAAAAAAAAAGAAGTACGATCAAACGAGAATAGAGATCCATGGTTGTAATTGCTGAACAAGAATTGAGTCTGATGATTGTGAATATTTCAGGATTCCATACAACTTTCTCGGCGTAGTGTTATACATAAGTGAAATCACATCCAAACCAAGTGGTCGGTTCTAGGTCTTTCCTTTTGCTTTCCTGTAACACGACAACTATTTTACAGGTCGTGATTTCCAGAAGACGGACTCTTTCACGACTAGTCATATGTTAGAGACGGGGAAATTATTCAGTTAACCTTAAATGTATTATACATATGTCAATTCAGTAATAAGCTTTTCAATTCAGTCCTAAATCTTTGCACGGATTTCTAATAAAGTCGTTTGGCTAATTGTCTTGTATTGTTTGGACTTTGGAGTTGTAGAATCCGGAGGTGAAGAAAGTTTACGAATTTCAAAATGAAGAGAGAGAAATGAAAATGGGCATTTTTATGTTGTAAGGATAGTTGCATTTCATTGGAAGATTGCTATATTAACCTTCAAAATTTTGTACCTTTCTTCTATCAGATATGTCATATGTGTGAGGTCTGATTTAGCTATATTATCCTTCAAAATGAAAAATTTGTACCTTTTCTATCACACATGTCATATGTATTATGTGCGATAGAGAAAAAAATGGCTAAGTGTTGAAAGCTCTTAGTCGGCAAATTCAATTAATTGATAAGCAAATTGATTTTAACGGACAAAGGATATAAGTAAAATTAGCCAAGTCTAGAAGAGGAATGTTGACAAATGAATGTCGACTCAAGTGACAAAAGGCCACGAGTTATGTAGTCATTAACAGAGTGTGAATGAAGTACTCGTTTATTACACTTTTATTAATTCAGCCCTAAACTTGTTAATTGAGTACTAATTTTTTTTCACTTTTTTCCAACTGAATCCGTTCAACCAATTTTGGCTGAAAATCAATGAAGTAGACCCTTTTAATAATATTTTGATACTTTTCAATAACTTAATCATTTTTTTTTAAACTATGGCCGGCGAGGGCCAGCAACCCTCACTTGGTCTGAACGAGGGCGTCACGGCCTAGAGGCCCTCGCTAGCCATAGGCAAGTGGCTCGCGACCCTAGCCGGCCAGCTGGTGACGGTGTCGGCCCTAGCTGGCCACAATTAAAAAAAAAGAAAAAAAAGGAAAAATAACTATTAATAAAAAATCAAAATATATTATATAATTGTCCGCGTCAGCGCCGGCTGTACCACATAAGATGGGCGACATTCACATTAGCGATTTTTGGCCAAAATTGGCAGGATAGACTCAATTAGCAAACGTGAAAAGTTTAGGATTTTATTTGAAAAATTAAAAGGTTTATGACTGAATTGTAAAAGTGCAATAGGTTTAAATATTCGAATTATACTATGTGGAGAGAGGATCGCCAATCAAAGAATTGTTCAATCTTCCAGTTCAACTTTCCATATGTAGTATCTTTACACGGCTGGACATGATTCTCCCTAGATTCAGTACTTCTAATTTTCTCGTCGATTGTATTTTTTGTTCAAGAATCAACAAAGATCTTTTACACCCTTTACCGATTTACTCATTGATCCATAGCTCCAAAGGGATTTCGTCAACACTTTTCGGCGGAACAAAACAAAGAATCAAACTCTCACCGTGCTGGTTTTTGATGGCAAGAACCACGATTCCCGAGGATCAAGGCGAAGACTGCTTGGAATCTCAAGATTTATGGGGAATGAGCCCTCTTCACAACGAGGACTATGTGAGATTTTATGGGATCACTATCAATTATTCTAAAAGCTTAAACTGTTAGATGAAGTGCGGTCTTTTTGCCTGGTACTCAGAGTGGAAATATTTCATTGTGAGTTTATCTCGATAAATAAAGTCCACGTTGGACTTTTGTGATCGCCTAAGACTTTGCACGCCGGCCGAACTCTCTACATTAAATGCACGCAGGCTGCTGGAGAATTAAGAACGCGGCTGGAGGGACGCGACGAGTGCACCCGCAATGGAGTACAGAGGACGGTGTACCACTTTGCATTGAATGTGCTCCCTTCTTTTTCTTTTGTCTTCTTTAGCAAAGGCTATGTGAACGTGTGGGGAAGAGAGAAGAAAATGAGCAGCATTTAATGGGCCATTTGTTGATCCTGTTTGGTTCAGCATTTGATCAAGGGACTTTGAAAAAATGCAAATATGTTTGAGCTAAAGGGGTTTGGTGAAATGCAAATACTGTTTGGTAAACAAAAAGTGCATTTGAATGCAACTTTGAGGAAAATGCTGTTTGGTAAATTTTTAATTTGAAAAGTCGTTTGCTGTCCCAATTTAATATTTTTTAACTTTAATTTGTTTAAAATTAGGAAAAAAAAAATCACTAGCGGCCGCCGGCTGGTGGCGGCGGCCGGCGAGGGGCGGCGGTGGGGGGCTGCGGCGGCAGAAAGAAGGAGGAAGAAGGAGAAAAGAATAAAATAAAATAAAATAAAAAATTGAAGTTGCATTTCGGAGATGCTACTTTCCAAAGTTCCTCTTGGGCAAATGGATTTTAGAGAGCATTTGAGATGCAATTATATCTCCCCAATGGGAGTCAAAAAAATAATCAAACAGCATTTGCATTTGGCCAATGGATTTTAGAGCCTCAATGGATTTTAGAGCCTCAATACTCATTTGAAATGCTGAACCAAACAGGCCCTTAGTCCCCTTAGACTTTCACGAAGGAGAAGAAATGAAGAGCCAACAAGAGCTCTTCGTGAATCACATGAGGAAAAGGAGAGGTGGAGCCCCCATGCTACTTTATGTTACTTTCAAAGAAGATTTCCTCATATAGCGATAAATGATGGGAGGCTTCTCTTGATTATAAATTGAGGAGCTCCCCTGAACATTGAAGTGCGTCGAGTTCGATGGCCGAGAGAAGAGAGGGTTCTTTCTCGTGAGGGTTTACTTGTTATAATTATACTCATTAGTGATTTAGCCAGTTAAATTCTTGTCAGTAGAATTTGTATAATTCATTGAGTGAGATTTCACTATGAATAGTGATGGGATAAACACTGTGTGAGTTATTGGGTGTAATTGGGGGCAGAAAAAATACAGAAAGTGTGTTTGAATGCTCGAATGATTGTAATCTCGTTGTATCGCTTGTTTCTCTAGTGAAATTCCATGCTGCTCTTAGACGTAGGTTCCGACATTCGGACCGAACCACGTAAATCCGGTGTCCAATTTCCTTTCCTTTGTTCCCACCATTTTACCGATTCGCTCGACCCTTTTATCCGCAACATTCAAGACTCAAGATTTATGGGAAATCGCCGAGAATGGAGTATGTGAGGCTTCATCGAAGGAAGAATTTCGAAACGATGCGAGAGCCCTCTTCACCATCCAACAAGCAGTCACCGACGGAATCTTCCCAAGGATCTACGAGGCGACGAGCGCGAAGCAGGCGTGGGACATCTTGCAGGAGGAGTTCCGAGGGGCCGAGGAGGCGCGCTCGAACAAGCTCCTGTTCTACCAGGGAGAGTTCGACCGTGGCCTTAGGAAGGAGGAGTTGGAGACTTGTCAGGAATACTACTCGAGGCTGAGGTTGGTGGTGATCAGGATTAGATATTACGGCGGGTTTGGAAGATGTGTTCTGGAAATTACAGGAAGGCCTCCCGGATGTGTTCAGGCTTATTGTGAGTATGATGGTGTGGCGGAGGCATATCACTTTCACCTCGGCGCGGGAATGGATAGGGTATTTGGATGCTTTCGAGATGAGGTCGGGCCTCAGCGGAGGGAGAGGAGAGGGGCTCGGAAGGGAAGTGAATGACCGTGAGTTAACAACAGTGACCACCGGCATCACAGAAAGCTGCGTTGACTGATGAAGGAAATCGTCGGCGAGGATGTGGATGAAGTTGCGACTAATTTTTGCAGTTTTAGACTTGTGGAAGTAATTCGTGGCCAGTTCTTGCTTTGTCATTTTTTATTTGGTAGTATCGTATCTGTTAATATGCTGTTGTTTCTGAAGCATTTGCCTTTTGGGATGAGCCAGTGATCGTGCCTGTTTTTCCCTACTGCAGACGTTGATCAATTTATACTGAAAATACCAACTTTTCCGTAAGTCTTATGATTTTCTTTTGGAGATTTGAGTTCATGCTCCACTTGTTTTTGTAAAAAATGAATCATTTAGAAAAGATATATTGATTAAAACATTTAGTTTAGTTAATGAAAAACGACGAGCGCGAAGCAGGCGTGGGACATCTTGCAGGAGGAGCTCCGAGGGCCCGAAGAGGCGCGCTCGACCAAGCTCCGGTTCTACCAGGGAGAGTTCGACCGTGACCTTAGGAAGGAGGAGTCGGAGACTTGTCAGGAATACTACTCGAGGCTGAGGTTGCTGGTGAGCAGGATTAGATATTACGGCGGGGTTGTGCGCGAGGAAGATGCGTTCTGCAAATTACCGAACGGCCTGCCCAGGGAGTTCGTTCCCGTGGTCAGTGCGATGGCGGTGGAGAAGAGGGAAATCACTCCCACCTTGACGCGGGAGATGATCGGGTCTTTGGAGGCTTTCGAGATGAGTCCCAGCCACTGGGGAGGAGAGGGAGTGAATGACTGTGAGTTACAGTGACCATCTCCATCACAGAAAGCTGCGTTGACTGATGAAGGAAATCGTTGGCGAGGATGTAATTCGTGGCAGTTCTTGCTCTGTCTCTTCTTCTTCTTTTATCTGGTGGTGTCTGTTGATATGCTGTTGTTTCTGAAGCATTTGCCTTTTGGTAATGAGCCAGATATTGTGCCTGTTTTTTCTCTACTGCAGTCGCGGATCAATTTATACCGAAAATACTAACTTTCCCGTAAGTTTTATGATCTGCTTTTGGAGATATCATTTGAAAACTCCATAGTGCATAGGTCGGTAATGCTTAGATAGGTTTCAATACTGTTGTTTATACTGAAAATACCAAAGTTTGAATCTCTGAGCCAGTGACTTTTAATTGAGAATCCAGGAAAAAGTTGCAGACTTGATATTAAAGAATAGTCTCTAGATGACAATTTTCTGATCCTCCACGCAATCTGCGAAGTATTCTAGTATCTTTGCCCTGCATCAAGGATGCGAAATGGTCAAGTTTTTGAGATTCATGCTATGCAATACAATATGAAGTGACACCGGGAAGTGAGGCAGGCAACACGCACTTCTCTAGAACTACTGCTGGAAATGGAATGGCGGTTGAGTTACGGTGACCATCTCTGTCACGGAGCTGCATTGACTAGGACAGAAAACTCTGTAGCTGTTCGACCAATCTAGTGAAATCATCAAGTTCTTGTCTTGAGCATGGAGTGTCTTCCTGTGATAGAAAGTAGGTATTTCATTTTCATAATAATGCGACTCTTGTGGTACTCTCCGCTTGCCGACTTTCCTATGAAGGAAATCATAGATCAGGTGCACTCTTGAAATTTCGTAATCCCCTGGATGCTGCGCGCAAATGCCGTTGCATAGTCTGGCTCATTTTATTGAGTGTGACAGAATCGCAAAACTCTGGATACCTCATCTTCCATGTGATCTTGCACTAAAACTTGTTTCTCTTAATTCATTCAGTGCATTTCTCCACTCTTCAATGCCATCTGTTCCTCTCCAGCTTCCAGAAAGCACGACGGTCCCAAGAGGCAAACCGGCGCACTCGTTTTGCAACAGATCTAGCAACCGATTTGTCGATATCACTGTTGTTTATGATGACTTGAGCAAACCCGATCGCCACTGAGAGGTCCGTTTTATAGATGGTAACAAGGTCAAGCTTGCAAATTAATATGAGAAAGGAAAGACCGATGCCTTGAGAACAAAGAATTGCAAGTTTTCTTCCCAAACATTGAAACAGCTTCGGCCGATTGCATTTGTAGAGAAAGGAGGAATGAATAAAGTTGCAGTTAGATGAAAAGCAAAGTCGAAGCAAAAACCAAAATGAGAAAATGAGTGGACCTACCCTTCCATATCAGCAAAGTAAAGGTTTTTATCCAAATTTGATATTTAGAATTTGACTTGCCTCCTACCTACTGAGTTCAGTCAGACGCACGTTGGAAATACTTCAGATTCTAAATGATGCAAAAGGAGTCACAGAACCAACGCATGAATGTCATCAAAACATCCATCTAAGGATGCTGTTAACTTTCACAGATTGTAGCAGCATCTTGAGTGTTGAGCCAAATGAGCAGAAACTGGAGAATGCAACAGAAGCAGATAATGCACGCGACAGTTCCCAGAAATTCACTAGCAGAGGAAGTCAGTTCTCTCCGCCTCCTTCAGGCTCCACATGAATATACAATGGGGAGATTACATCCTGGAAGGAAGAATTGTATCAAACTGATATACATGTTGCGCAATAGCTCAGCTGGAATTCTTTCTTCAACAAAAGAAAAAGAGAACCTTTGTGAATGTTTGCAATGTACTATGTAGTGCCGGATTTTAGGAAAAACTCTCTTGATGTAGGCTGCAACTGTGACGGGGAAAAGTATCATTTTAATAGACTGGCAGGAATGTATAACTCACATATGCATTTGAATGACAAGGTTAAATTCTGACTCCTGGAATAACTATGGAGGAAGTTTTGCTTTGGCCACACATCCTTTCCTCCTATACTTAGGAACTGAAACTGCGACAACTCCATACGAGAGAGCTGTCCTGGATGTTCATGCTGCAGTTAGGTGTACAGAGGAGACTCTGTTTTGGCTTAGAACAAGAGTATATCACCAATCTGACTGGCAAAGGGGTCATTGTATGTGTGGAAATCATAAGAACCGATCTCTCCTCTTACTAGTTGCCATGATGTCCTACCCTTTGTGCAATTTTGGCATTCCTACTGAGGATAGGACTTTCATCAGGACTTTGAATATCGCGAATGAGAGTTCACAATCACCATTGAACAAGCGATTCGTGAGAATTTAGGTCTATAATTCGTTCGAGAGTGTAATTGCCGTGCAATTGTCTTAAAACTACATTAGAGGATCTAATCATGTTCGTAAAGCAAAGATTAGATTCGTTCCTAGTCCTTTTATAAAACCATTTTATACTGTATTTTCACGTTAAATCCATTTCATATGCGGATCATTTGTGTTGTTTGCCATGCGTTTTCTACGTCAACAATGTAGCCAGGTTAGTGGATGGAAGCCAGCGAAGGCAAAATACGCCACGGCTGTACTAGTTTGAAACTTTTTGTGGGAGGAAAATCAGTTAGGAATAAATGTAATACGAGTGTAAGATTTCGAAATTTTTGATAACGTTACAAATAGTGTTGTTAGTTAAATATGACACGGATATACTAAATCAAAATTTTTGGTGATTCTAACCCTACATGTACTAACTTTTGACCTAATTTTTCCTGGCCAGCACAAGATTTGTTGCCCAACCATAGTAATAATCTTGTTCGCGGAGAAAATTTTGTGGTAATACTTTTGCTTCTCTTTGAAATTTGAACAAAGAGGGAAAAAAAAAAAACCCCCCCCTCAAAGAAAGCAACCTGACAGGACCTAAAAAGATATCCCTGAAAGGTGACAGTCTGACAGACATTCTGGCAAAGTGCCCATAAATCCAAAGTCTCTTTTTTGTTCTGTCCCAGAGAATCTTTGGCTCTTGCGCCTCTTCTCTTGTCTTGCTCCTCGGGGTCGCTGTGGATTGCATATATCATAATGTCTCGTTTTTTGTCTTCACACCATAGTTATAATTCTTAATTTGCAAGGTACGCGAGAAACCATGCACGACTTTCGGTTCTCAATGCAAGCAGAAGCAGCACGATAAAAGTTGGCCAAAGTAAAGACCAACCTGATTTCTTCATTGGACTTTGGTTTTAAACTCCATTTAGAAAATCTTTAACTGATGGGGGGTTTGGTTAAGTTGCAAGCAAGCATCCACGCTTTGTCTTTAGTATTCGTTCCAACTAATGTTCCAGGGTAGGGGGAGACTTATGAAACCCTATCCTAAAAGTTGAAAAATCACTAGTTAAAATTATTGTTGGAAGGCTAAATTACGATACATCACGAAATAGTGACTAAAAAACCATCCAAATAATTGGCAATATTGCATGAGTAAAATCTTGAATACACCATACCGACACGACATGTTGGTGAGCCCTTAAGATTGCCTTGGGTAGTGGCTGGTGGAGGTACTCAAAAACTGACTCCAAATATCACCTAGCAGTCGCCGCTAAACCGAAAAACAGAGTGTAAAGAAAATCTAAGCTCTGAGAGCTTGTTTTGTTTGACAAATAGAAAGTTGGATCACAATGTCCTTCCTGTAATAACTTGAATAAATTGTAGGGGCAAGGTGACCGTGGGCCAGTTTGGGCCAAACAGCAATAAGAGGTCTGGGCCAAGCTTTTCAAATGGCCTCTCTGTCCAATTTCTTGGAATAGAATTACAACAACATACTCTATGTTGACTAAACATTCATAGATTTGAAAATGACACAAATGATTCGTAAATTTTAGTAAAGAATGCAATGTGTTTCCTGAACTTTTAATTTGTTCATTATGGTCCCTGAACTTTGGCCTAATGTACAATATGGTCCCTGAACTTTTAAATTATTCAATATGGTCCATGAACTTTTGATAGACATTCAATTTAGTCCATGGATTATGTGAAATTTTTTCATTATATCCCTGAACTTGAATTAATGCAAGGATAAGACTGTATATTTTCACATAGTTCAGGGACCACACTGAACAAATTAAAATTTTAGAGACCACATTGCACATTGGGATGAAATTTAGGAACCACATTGAGCAAATTAAAAGTGCAGGGATCACATACACATGTGGCCAAAGTTCAGGGACCGCTCTGCACATGCGACCAAAGTTAAGGGATAATTTGTGTAATCATCCCTTATAAAGTAAAAGTACTTGTACACATAGAGATTTTATAAATATTATATCAGTGAATAAATGTGTAGATTAATAATTATATTGTAAATTCACATATTTAAGTTTTAGATTTAATGTATTTTCTATCTTCTGAACAACAGTAAACAAAATCAACTCTTGAAATATTTTTCTCTTTTTACGCACATAAAAATGTACAACTTCTTCGGTGTTTTCATTTTATCAATTAATAACATAGACATCTCACAATAAGTCGATCTTGTAAAATCTTTTGGATGCGAACGTTTTGCAGTTTCACTTTTGATAGTATTCGTAATGGGACAAATGATGCGACGGAATATCACGTGACCCGTCGATGGGTTCAACTCCGTGCCGTGTTTGGCACACTCGTGACAAGTTGATGTCAATCATTGAGGACTCCTAGTATTGGATCTTTTCCCATTTGCCTTTTTTTGTCTTCCTTGATATTTCTCATGAATTTTTTTTTTTTTTTGGTCTGATCTTATTCTATTCTATTTTACAGGCCACCGTGTGTGCTATGTGTGTTTAGACATGTTCTGTCATCTGAATGCTCTTCCAAATAGTCCAAGTCTAGAGGCCCTTTCATTCATATTGTATAAGATTATCTCCCATTGTGATCCTTCAAGTTTCTCCGGAGAAGAAAAGAACCAAATTAGGCCAATTGGCCATTGCTACAAGCCAATCTGCAGGTTCCCAGTGCAACATAAACAATTAGATGAACATCTACATCAATAAAAATACAAGTAGATGTTGCCACTGAAAGGAACATTCTCATCCACCACAGACAAAACGAGAATACAGACATTGAATCAGTCCATCTCTCAGCCACTTCGAACGGCCCCTCCTTTCTTAAATTCAAACTCATTTTTTTTTTTAATCTTTGTTTCCATTATATGGTTTCCAATAATAATACAAAAAAAAAATTTAGATCATTGGATCGCTGACTTTTACACCTAAATTTTTTCTAAATTTATCTCTGGCTCCTTGCCGTATCAACTTGGTTTTCTGCATTATACTACTTTTGATTCCCCATCAAAGATACTTTCAGAAATAGACCAACTAGGAAACAAAATTTTGCCAGCCTCCCTTGTTTATGTATTGGGATAATTACATAAATAGTCCATATATTTTGACTCAATGAGCAATGTCGTCCCTAAACTTTTAATTTGTCAAATGTGATCCCTGAGCTTTTAATTTGTTCAATGTGGTCCTTGAACTTTTGGTAAATGTTCAATCTAGCCCCTGAACTATATGAAAATGCCTAATGTTTTACTTCCATTAATTCAAGTTCAGGGATAACATTGAACATTTACCAAAAGTTCAGGGACCATATTGAACAAATTAAAAGTTCAGGGATCACATTGCACATTAGGCTAAAGTTCATGGATCAAATTTGACAAATTAAAAGTTCAGAGACGACATTGCACATTGAGCCCAAGTTCAGAGACTATTTCTGTCATTTTCCCTTATGTATTCAATTTTCCTTAATTTTGAGACACTTGGCATTTTGGGACTATATCATATGAATATTTTGGACAACCAATCGTATTGTCTACTAGGAACAGGAGCTCAAATCAGAGCCAAAGACAAATTGAACAGTTAGATTCTATTGCAATACCAACGACATTGTATTCTCGGTTGAGAGCTCCACACTAACAACAATCTCTAGCTTTTCTCATTCATGTTTGCTCTCTTGATGTCAACAGAGCTTCTTTAATCTTGATCAGTGCAGATTGTAGTGCTTTTGGGGGAGCTCCTAACAATGGCAGCCTTCCTTTTCTCCTCCAAAACTCTACCTTTTCTCTTCCTCTCCTTGTCTTGTACCCAAATTCTAGCTCAATTGCCCGGTAAAGGAGCGAATTTCTCTTGTTCCTCGGACTCGCTGCAATCGTGCGACACATACGTCACGTACTTTGCCCAGCCGCCGGATTTCATGGACGTGGGGAACATCTCGGACCTTTTCGGTGTGAGCCGTCTGTCGATCATCCAATCAAGTAACCTCGAGTCGGAGGATGATGAGTTGGTCCAAGGGCAGCTCTTGTTAGTACCGATCAAGTGCGGCTGCAACGGGACTAGCTATTTCTCTAACGTCACGTATGAAATCAAGAAAGGCGACAGCTACTACTTGGTTTCGACCCACGCGTTCGAGAATCTCACCAATTGGCCGACCGTGGAGGACGCGAATCCGTCCCTGAACCCGAACCTGCTTAAGATCGGGACGCGAGTCGGGTTCCCTTTGTTTTGCAGGTGCCCTTCAAAGGCGCAATCGGAGGCAGGACTCAATATGTTCATCACTTATGTATGGCAGACTGATGACCAAGTCTCAACCGTGGCTAGTAAGTTCAATGCAATCCCAGGTGATATCATAGCAGAGAACAACCAGGACAATTTCACCTCGGTTATAGACCATCCGGTCTTGATCCCGGTCTCACAATTGCCGATTCTCACACAGAATTACAGCTCCATCCCTAGCAAACGTCGCACAAACCATCGATGGCGTCTCGTGATCGTGACCAGTTCGGTCTGTGCTGCTCTGGTTTTCCTCTTGGGGATCTCTCTGGTCTGTATGCATAGCAAGCCCAAGAAAGAGAAGGCCCTGGATCGAAACGGCTCGTGGCTAGAGACCTCCGATCTGATTCAAGTGAAGGAGTTCGCTAGGTTCGAGAGTTTCGAGCAAAAGGCCCCGCAGGAAAAGTTGCTCCCAGGTGTTTCGGGCTATTTGGGCAAGCCAATCATGTACGACGTGAGAGCGATTATGGAGGCGACAGCGGACCTCAGCGAACATTGGAAGATCGGGAAATCGGTCTTCCGGGCCAACCTCGATGGCGAAATTCTAGCAATCAAAAAAGTCAAGGACGAATCTTCAGAAGAAGTGAAAATTCTGCAGAGGGTGTATCACGCAAATCTGGTTAAACTAATGGGTGTGGCATCCGACATTGATGGTCCTTGCATCTTGGTGTATGAGTATGTCCATAATGGGCCACTCAGCAAGTGGCTGCACAAGAAATGCACATCGTCATCAGGGTCGGTAGTCCTCGTGTGGATCCAGCGGCTGCGGATCGCCCTCGACGTTGCGAGCGGCCTGCAGTACCTGCATGAGCACGCCCAGCCGAGCATCGTCCACGGGGACATCAGGACGAGCAACGTACTCCTGGACTCGAGGTTCAAGGCCAAAATATCCAACTTCTCGATGGCGAAGCCAGCCACGAGCTCGGCGGAGCTAAAGGTGGACATCTTCGCTTTCGGGGTCATGCTGCTCGAGCTGCTCTCGGGGAAGAAGGCGATGGGGATGAAGGAGAGCGGCGAGATCGGGATGTTGTGGAGAGAGATAAGGGAGGTTTTGGACGATGATGATGGTGATAGAGCGAAGAGGGAAGAGAGGCTCAGGAAGTGGATGGATCCGAACATGGAGGGGTTTTTCCCCCTGGAGGGTGCGCTGAGCTTGGCTTGTCTGGCCAGGACGTGTACGATGGAGAGGCCGTGTTCGAGGCTGAGCATGGCCGAGATCGTGTTCAATCTCTCCGTGCTCACTCACTCGTGTGCCGAGAACCTGGAAGGGTCTTGGGCTTCTCCTAGGTTGGAAGCCGAAGAGGTCGTTCAGATCATCAGTCCGATCAAAGCTCGTTGATTCGGGATCGCAATCCGATGAACTATATGAGTTCATGAATGTACATATTTCTCTTTTCATAGCCTAAAGCAGATGTTCTGTGAATCTTTTTAAGCTTGCGTTTTCTCAATGAAAGGTTATGTATGACTGGTGCTTTCTTCTCTTCTGTGTTTGTAAGATGAACCATTAAGATATAAAATCAATTCAAAACATACAAGTCTTGAATTGGTCATAAGGCTAAGTCTTTTGCTCATCTGTTAAACCACTATACTGCGGATCGTCTGTTCAAGAACGCGGCCAAAACGCTTATCCAATGCGTTCCGAATGATACTATCCGCCGGCTATATTGCTGCTTCAGAACCACTGGGATCATTAATGATGCTTATGAGCTCGGTCGCTTCGGCTATAGCGTGGTTCGCCGACATCGGACCATTGGAGAAGCCTTCTTCTTCGGGGGACTGACCCAGAAATCGCTCTCGATCTCTTTGTTTTCACTCATTTGCTAGTGCTTTTTTTAGGACATCATCATTTGATTAAAGGAAAACACGGCCCAACCAAGCAATATATCATCGGATTACACATGAATAGGTGAAATTTAAATCTCATAAATGACGAATTTAAAATAAATAGGTAAATAAAGGGGCTTTTTTCAAAAAGGGGTCCAATTTTTTTTTTTATACCGATTTGGGGCTTTTTTTGAAAAATTTACCAATTTGGGGTCGGTTCGGGAGGGGGAATGCCGAACGGAGCCCGTTCGGCAGTCTTGCTGCCGAATTGAGCCCAATTCGGCAGCCCAACTGCCGAACAGGCTGTTCGGCAGCCCAACTGCAGAACTGGGCCCAGTTCGGCCCCCCTCTTAAATTTTTTACTTGTTTTTTAATTATTTTATATTTATATCATTTAGTAAAATATAATTTTTATCTTTAAAGCTTATTTTTATAACATAATTAGTTGAAAATTTTATTAAGATATATAATTAATAAATAATATATCTTAATTCATCGTTGGTAAGTCTCATTAGTTGAGTAACACGTGCGCAAATATGTTAAAACTGCAACTAATGAAATTCTAGGTGCGTTGTTGGCAATTGACTATGTATAGTGGATGTAACGTGGTTTTTTTTTTTTTTTTACATGATCCCAAATTTAAATTACTTTTTTTGTGTGTGTGTGTTTGGCAGGTGCCACCCTAAGCAAAGGTCTGAATAGAGGTTTTGCAACATTCTCAGCTGGTGCTTTAGGTGTTGGGGCACAGCATCTAGCATGTCTTTTTGGAGAGGGAGGAGAGCCCGTTGTCCTGGGGTTCCCCGTTTTCTTACTAGGTATGTATAATATTCCTAAGGGCAATCCTAGCGATATCTTAAGAGTCTTTTTACTAAATTTCTTTTATAATGATGTGGCGAATTGGATGTTGAAGCAAATGAGACTAGAACAAATTAATGGATTCATTTTCGAACGCTTAAGCTAATTCAATATTTATTAATTATTTGTTGAAACAGAATGCCACGTTCTTTTACTAAATTATTTATTAATTATATATCTTAATAAAATTTTCAACTAATTATGTTATAAAAATAAGCTTTAAAGATAAAAATTATATTTTACTAAATGTTATAAATATAAAATAATTAAAAAAAAAAGTAAAAAATTTAAGAGTGAGGGCTGAAATGGGCCCAATTCGGCAGCCCAACTGCCGAAATGGGCCCAGTTGGGTGCTGCCGAACTGGGCCCAGTTCGGCAGCAAGACTGCCGAACGGGCTCCGTTCGGTATTCCCCCTCCCGAACCGACCCCAAATTGGTAAATTTTTCAAAAATAGCCCCAAATCGGTAATTTTTTTTTTTTTGGGACCCCTTTTTGAAAAAAGCCCTAAATAAAGAGTCCCCTCTTCGGATGAACTGGTGGAGAATTTCATGTATTTCAAGAACACAATGCTTTGCTCCTCTCTATAGAAAATGTGGTTTCTTCAGATCTTCCAATTTCACATATTTCAATCACCGTTTTGATGCAGATTCTCCCTCTTCTTGACGATCACCTCTGCATCGTGGCAAGAATTGATGGATATTTTGTTATCCATTGTCGATACATGACAAAAGGAACCGCTGAATATCTTGAAAGTACATTCAATATTCACTTTGTGCTTTTCGCAAAATTTGCAATATTCCTTTCCCAAGGAACACATTTATACGAAAAATGTCGATTTGCTTTCATAAAAATAAATATATTCACAAATTCCATGAATCCGTGAAAATTTCGGGGAGAATTACTAAAAAAGTCCTAAAACTTTTGTAAATATGCCAATTTAGATTTGGGTGAGCGTCGCGGCCCTCGTCCAGTGGTCGGCAACGGCCAGCTGCCGGGCCAAACCCAAAAAAAAATAAAAATGAAAAGACATAAAAAAGACATAAAAAAATTATTAAAAAACAATTTAAAAATATCAAAAATATTAAAACATTATCAAAAATTTGCCAACCGGCCAAATGGACTGAATTTACATAATTGCAAAAGGTTTATGACTTTTTTTAGTAATTTTCCTATAAATTTCGTTGTCCACAAGATGTCATGTCGTGATTTAAAACATAGATCGTTATTTAAATGGGTTAAATCAAGATCTTCTTAACAACGGATAGTGGTAACAGACGAAATTGCATTATGCTATGTCCTTTTTAACACTTAGGGTGCGTTTGTTTCGCGAAAAATGAGTAATTTCAAATTCATCGGCATAAATTATTGTTGGTAATGAAAATAAGTTTTATCAATTAATTATTCCAAGCAATGCAAACGATAATTTTTTAGGAACATATTTTCAAGTCATTTATTTTTCGTGAAACAAATGACAATTAGTGCCAGAAAGATTCCATTACCACGTCAGTTGCTTGGGCTGCATTTCGTGAGAGCTATCTTTCCAAACTCTCGATGCTAATATTGGACCGCAACGTCGAACAACTCCATGTAGCTCAATTTTGAAGAAGAGCAAATTACAATTTTTGGAATTTCGTTTTTGATTCTTACACTTTTTTTTTTGGGTCAAATATTCTTACACTTAGTTTGGTTATAATTTTAGTCCTCGTGTAGTTCTCCAGCGACAATTTAAGTCCTTTGGTCAAAATTCTCTTCAAAATATATCCTAATTTGCTGAGTCAGCACCGGCAATTGACACGTGGCCTACATATAGGAGGAGCTTCTAAAACAAATTGCTCTTCACGAAGAAGGGGAATGTCCCTATTGTAAGTTTTCAAACTGCCTTGAATGACTTGGTAGCAAACTTTGGATGAAGAGGGATTAGCAAAAGACAGCTTCCTATGTCACCATATGGACGGTGTCAAAAGGACATTTGAGGTGAGTTTCGCCAAACTTGTGGATGCATTTGGGCAATTGGGCCCATTTTTCTCTCCAACAAAACTTTGAAGTACATACTAATTATATACGATCCAAAATTGATTGGAGTCAACAAATTGATGACCTAATCCCATTTTAGCCAATGTGCAAATCATTCATCTGAGAATTGATGCTTCCCGAATCGTGGATTCGGGTTGAACACGAAAGTACCTATATGGCAAAACTGAAAAGTCACGGTGATCTCAATCGCCGCCACCAAAACCGGCGAGGCCGCCCATCACCCCAAGCAGAATATGGAGTGAATTGCGTTTTGAACTAACCTTACGTGGCGGCGATGGTACCGGATGTGATGAGGTTTGAGGGCTCGGGATAAATCGTAGGGTTCTTGTTCAGTAAGTCCATTAGCTTCTAGTGTAATTCTAGTATCCACACCAAATTGAGCAAACATTTCGATGACCTTGGAAGTGTCATCTCCTCCAACGGCTGTGCAAGTGGATAGGTACATCACACCAACGTCGTTTTTGGCCCTTGGTGGGACAAGCACCTCCGGGAGGAACCCTAATGTTTTGACCGATTTGCAAAAAAAATTCCGACAATAGGTTGTTCGAGGACATTGTTGGTGATGCTCGAATAAGAATCTCCGTTTTGGACCGTGTAGGATGAGTTCACCTCATAATCCTAACCAGAGCAGGAGCAAGTCACGGGGAACAATCAGCGTCCTGCTGGGGTCGAACTTAGGAAGCACCGACACTCTTTGACACTTTTCGACATGCGATCGACTCGTGGTCAGCGCCCCATACATGCCAGCAACACATGAGTCCAGCATCCCGACACGCCATTTCGACACACATGGGTCAATTTTAAGCATTTTCAATAAATTAGATGCCAAAATATAAATTTATCAAAAATATATATACTTAAGTCATATAACCAGACAGCGCAAAAAAAAAAAAAAACATAATCCTGAATCCCTAACAGAAAAAGAAGAAGAAGAAACTCGCCGCTTATATTTTGTATATATACATGATAATATATTTTGTATATATACATGATAATTATCATGTATATATAAAAATATACGTTTAATATACAACGTGTCGGAATTCTCTATTTTTTTAGAAATGACGTGTCGGCGTGTCGTGTCGTGTTGTGTCGTGTCGTGTCGCGTGTCAAGTGTCGATGCTACTTAGGGTCGAACCTCATCATTGATGAGACGCAATCTCACGATCGGAGGCCAAGAGTCGAGCAATGGAGTAAATGGTGTCGTAACTAGCGTCCAACCTGAAGATGAGGTAAGTTTGACAACCAGAGGTGAGGCCATTGCAAATGTAACCAAAGGCCGAAGGAGAATTGTCACCATCGTTACATGCCACTAAAGGGTCACTAGAGGTCGTTGTCCTAAACTAGAGCCGTCAAATGGGTGGGTCGGATCGGGTCGGGTCGGGTTTGGGTAGGATCTAAAATGATCTGACCCAATATTGATCTATTTAACCCGTTTTGACCTATTTCCATGCAATACAACTATAGCGATCCATTCTCGACCCATATTGCTAAAACACTTCAATATTAAATCCAGTTTAGATTTTTTTTATAAATTCGTAAGAAAATATATATTGTTGAAAAACTGTGGACAATTTTAATAATTTTTAATGCTGATTTTTTAATATTTTTTCTTTTTTCTTTTTCTTTTTCTTTTTTCTACAACCAATGACCGGCAACTATCTCCACTATAGAAGGAAAAATGACCGGCAGCCGGTGGTGACCAGTGACAGGGGACGGCCGGTGACCGGCGGTGACTAGTGACAAGCAACAGTTGGTGCATGGTGACCGGCGACCGTGACAGACGGCCAACGAGGGCCTACGATCGGCGGCGACCCTTGCTGGATTTTGTAGAAAAAAAGGACAAGAAATAAAAAATAATAAAAATAAAATATTACAAAAAATTAGAAAATAAAGAAAATAAAAAAATGACTTGTTTATGACTCACTTAAATTTATTAGATAACTAACCTGTTTGTGACCCATTTAAAATTCATTAACTTGTTAGCCAAACCATTTATGACCAACTAAACTTTGTTTTTAGTTAGATAAAAAAAATTTATTTTTAGAACTTAAGGTAACCAATTTATTAAAATATGAGTTTTGAACCCATTTTGCCACCTCTACTTAAAACCAAACAAGAACATATTATCCAGAGTCTTGAAATGAGAAAATTACCAAAAAATTCCTAAACCTATTGCAATTGTGCCAATTCAGTCCATCCAGCCAATTTTGACCGGAAATTGTTGACATGAACTCCGGTCATCCTACGTGGAGCGGTCAGCGCTGACTTGGACATTTTTAATAGTATTTTAATAATACTTCGAATTTTTGTAATTTTTTGTTTTCTTTTGTTTTCTTTCTCTTTTGTTTTCTTTTTCTTTTTTTGCTAAGGGCGGGCTAGGGCGTCGCGGCGCTTGCCTAGACTGCGACACCCTCACTAGGCCCAGATTAGGCAAGGGCGTCGTGGCCGTTGCCAAATCTAGGCAAGGGACCGCGCGCCTTGCTTTGGCTAGCGAGGGCCATGATGCCCTTGCCCAGTGCTGACAAGGATCGCTGGCCCTTTGCTAAAAAAAAAAAAAAGTAAAGAGAAGGAAAAGAAAATAGAAAAGAAAAAATAACAAAAAAGTACTAAAATTCAAAAAAAGTTAATAATATTAAAATTGTCTACTTCAGAGTGCTGCTCACGCTACCTAGAACAGCATCGAAGGCGTGTTCAAAATTAGGGAAGGGACACCATCGCAGGCAAAGCTCTGGGTCAAATTTCGTGATCGAAGACGTTTTCGAGGAAAATGCCAGGAGGGCAATTGGGAAGATTCACATGGTTGACAAGATTTTGGTGAAGATAGTGTTTCCTGCTGAAACCGTGTTCTCTTCCGGGAAGTTGTTGGTTTAAGGTAGATTTTATGGTTAGAAAACTACATTATGGACATTATGAGGACCAATGCGTGACTTATTTCCATTTGGGACACCTGTTGGCCAAAAATATTTGATTCTTGAATTGGTCTTGGGCGTGACAAAGGATTAAATCGTTGTACCTTGGAGGGTTCATATGTTTCTCCATTGTCCTAAGATCTTTTCAATAGAACATTTAGGGGATCTTCTTCTTTATTGTTTAGTCCTGTCATGTCGATACAAAACCCGTTAGATTTCAAATTGGTCTTCTTTTGTTCCAAAATCAGCCACCCTATGTCCTTCTATTACCATTACTTTTCATCTTCTTTCATTCTATATTAAACTTATAAAATCATAGACTATTATTATTCACCGAGAAGAAAGAGAGGAATGCCATTTAGGGTTTATCCTAGCTTGAGAAAGACACGAACTTGAGGTTTTCATGAGAGAGCAAGATTAAATGGGCCACTTTAGATTTTGTTAGAATAGAATAAAAGATCAAGACAATGTTGCCCGATCTTCATGGAAGAGTACAAGCTGGCTGAAGTATGGAGTTTCAAGTCAAGAAGAGAAATTACATTGTCGGTGACTTTGGCACCAAAATGGACGTGCCCTTGTCACAAGGAATACTAAAGCTAACCTCATAAACACTTAGTTGAAAAAGGCATGTCCCTGCAAATATGCATCATATTTTTCTTTTTCTTTTTCTTTTTTATTAGAAGGGCTCAAATAGATGTTGAATTGAACATAAAATTCAAAGTTATTCCGCGTAAGATGGGAGTTTATGACCTTGGAGCTTGGAAGCTTTGAAACGCATACTCAGTCCCGAGATTAAAAATGAAAAAAAAGGGATCGACTATGACTACCTCGATGAACCTTTTCTAATTAGGACTCGTACCATCAACTTTGCATTTATGAACTTTTGTAATGAGTTGTTTGATTGCCTTGTTGAAGGAGAATCTCTGCGAAAGGTTTGCAATGTGTGAAGGAAGTGAGGCTATAATTCTTCACCTTCCTTTTATTAGTGAAAATAGAGTATCACATAAGATAAATTTGTTAGGATCTGGTGCACAATCACAACTAAGTAAAGCGTAAAAGCGAAAAAGAGAAAACGAGACACAATGCTTTATCTTGTTTCACCCTTAAACTAAGGCTACGTCCAACAGTATACTCCACTATAAATGTAGAGATGGGCTAGCACGTGCGATACCTTTTGGATCAGTTTGGTATATCTATTTAGTTAGGCGTTAATTGTGCTATAGAGGCGACACTAAACTATTTGTTTGCTATGTTATTTTATCATTGAATCCTCTCCCTTCAAATTTTTCGTGTTCAATATGAGGGTTCAGAGCGCGCAACAGTAACATGATAACAGAGGAGCCCAAATACGAGCCCGTCAACATATATATAGTTGGACCCACATTTATTGAAAAATTTAATCGAATGAATTATGTGCTAATATTGGTATATTAACTACTCCATATCATACCAATTCTTCCGTGCAAAACTTTTTAAACACAACTCGCACGTGCATCTCAACAGGAGGTTCCCTTGTTTTGGCCGAAGTTCAAGGGAACTAAAACGTGGGGATTGATTAATCTGAGTGGTTACATGTTTTACCCTTGGCATCTCATTGCCTGCTTATCTATTCATTTATGTTGCAAGGGTCAGATGAGGAAGATGAAAGTGAGACAAACATAAGTTAGGAAGAGCAATTAAATAAAAGTAATTCGGGATATTTAAAAATGAGACGGGATTATGCTTGAACTCAGATATATAGATATCATCAACATCTAGACAAAATTAAGAAAATGGAATGGCCATGCATGGATACATGAAACCTTTTCCTTTTTATCAAATCACATTGTTGGTAGATTCCCAGTTGATTGTGGATGCCAACAATCCAGATAGATACTGCACGATCTCGTCCATGTCGGGACGATCAGCCGCGTTCTTCTTCAGGCAACATCGGATGATCCCGATCATGAAAGCCGCGAGATCCAAAGGATAACGTCCTCCCAAGGAAGGATCGATCAAGTCTGCCAACCTTTCGGTCATGCTGTCCTCTCGGTCAACCTCGTCCATGGCATCGAATAGATTCGAGCTCTCCTCTCTGGTCAAGGACTCCGCCTCTTTCCCCGTGATCATCTCCATCGCGAGGACCCCGAAGGCATAAACGTCGAGCGCAGTGGAGACCAGACCGTTCTCCAAGTACTCCGGGGCCATATAGCCTCTCGTCCCGACGATGTGGCTCGTCAAGGCAAACCGGCCCTCGTCGCCTTCTGCCGACCTTGCCATGCCCAAATTCGTTATCTTGGCCCGGAAATCGCTGTCGAGGAGGACGTTGCCGCTTGTGACGTTCTTGTGAATGTGAGGAGGGCTCGTGAAGCTGTGGAGATAGTTCAGGCCAGTGGCCATATCAAGTGCAATTTGAACTCTTTGAGTCCAACTCAGGACAGTTTTACCATCACCTTGTGTGTTGTAAATCCAGTCACATAAGGGTCCGTGAGCAGCAAAGTCATAGACGAAGTACCAGTCCCCATCGTTGAAGCAAATCCCTGAAAGGCGAACGATGTTGAAGTGGTTGATCTTCTTGAGGATGTTGATTTCCTTGATCGCATCGCCATTCACTTTCTTGATTGCGACGGAGCAACCGTCGATCTCCCCCCGGTGGACCGACCCTTTGATCTGATAGCTAGGATCAAATTCATTGGTCGCGAGTAGCAGTTCTTCGAAACTGTACACTTTGATGGACTGAGCTATGCCATATATGGTCTGCATCAGTCCTTGAGAGTCTCCATCTACCTCCACGATCGGTTTCGCGCGCGTCTCGGGGTCATTGGGGATGATGCTCGCTGTATGTTGCACGTTTCTTCGGGGAAAAGACATACAGAAAATAATGCCACGGCCGATTGCCAATGTACAAGCAGCTCCGATGAGAAAACCAGCAATTGCATATATCCATTTGTTCCTCGACGACGAAGCAGGTGGAGTCGGCGATTGTGGCGGCGGAGGCGGCGTGAGTTGGCCCGGTGGCGGGGGAGGTATTATTGTTTGATTACTCAAAGGCGGGTTTTGAACGGGAACTAGCAGAGTGGTGAAGGGATAGATAGTGGAGTATTGCTCCGAAAGGCCGTTTGCTTCCAACGTCCTCGCGACGCTAGCACCGAACCGCACGCTAATTCTCGAAACCGAGTTGCCCTCGGCAACGACATAGCTCAACAGATACTTAATCCCGAGGTCGGTTTGGTTCTTGGTGGGACAAGCACATCGGATCGGAATGGTGAGCTCTCCGCTGTATAAGTCCACGGTTTCGATGACGTTTTGACTCTTGATGGCGCGGCACGTCGTGAGGCCTTGGTAAGTTCTATTGACGATCACGTAGTAATTGTCTCCATGCCTGATCGTGTACGAGGCATTCGCCTGATAGTACCGACCCGAGCAGGAGCAATTCACGGGGACTATCACCATCTTGTTAGCCGTAAACGTCGCGTTCGGAGCGACCAAGTTTACGGCGGAGAGCCGAGACGGGTCGGAGGCCAGGAGCCGGGCAATCGACGGGACGGTATCGTAGGGCGGATTGGAACGGTAAATGAGGTAGGATTGGCAAGTCTTGTGCAGACCATTGCATGCGTAGCCCAGAGCGGGAGAGGAGGAGTCGTTGGTCTTGGAACAAACCGTGGTGTTCTTGCCGATGTAAGGTTGTTGTGCGCGGGCGAAAGATGAGAAACGCAAGATAGCCAGAGCAATTACTAAGGAGAGAGAGAGGAAGCTCGACTCCATTGTTGAGATGAATTTAGGTTTGGCTTTGATGTTTTTTCTTTTTGGTGGAACATTGGTTGGTGTGTGAAGGAGAAGAAGAGGTGAATAATTCTCATGCTAGGGTTTATGGGTTTAAATAATATGCAAAATGTATATGGTACTAGGGGAAGGGCAATTTCTTGGAAGGTCACACAGCTCAAGGGGAGGCAAGAATCTCGACAGGAACATTTACCTTGTTCGCTTGGTTGACTTGAAGTCTATTTAGTGTCCTTTTCTATGGATTTATTCACCAGATCCATCATTGTCCTATGTAGCTCTAGTAGTGACTTGAGCCTACAGCCTATGAGCTTGTTGACCGTGACTCAATATGATTTGGGTGTTGGTATTTGATTTTCAACTCGGCCCATGAAATTTCCATAGACATCCGGAGGTTTACGTTGGAAGCGGAGAGTTTGAACCGGAGGTGGAACGATTTGGGTGTATTTTGTACTTAAAAAATTGTAGACCGAAATTTTTTGACCGACTTCCTAATTATATCCCGAGTTTCACGTAGGAATGATGGAAGGAGACCCTTTTAAATGATCATAAGTCAACACTCATCTCCAAATGATCATCACCTTGTGTGGTTACTCAGAGTACTCGTTTTGAAGGCTTGGTTGGCCCATGTTAAACAAGCCTGATCCTTACAGACGATATTTGAGCAAAACCACTCTAGTAGGTGCATGGTTCGAGACTCATACTCGACTCGATGAGGATGAGGAGCAATCGCTGAGATGAGAGAGTTTGGACAAGCTGCAGCTCCCAACATGCTTCTAGGATGGAAAATAAGACAAGAATAAATCGGACCACAATATCGCAGGGCGATATGAGTCAACATTGACGATGACGTCCATTCTTTGATTGGTAGTCTTTGTGGCATCTCAAATCTAACATCAAATTAGACACGCCATATTGAGTGATTCATAAATCAACATCCACTCGCACATGATTATCACCTTACATGATTACTTAGAGTACTTCTTTTCGAACCAACTCTTTACATCCTTGATTTTGATATTTGCAAAAATCTCTTCGGAAGGAGAGGCATGCTCTCGCCATCTCTTGCATCATCTATTCACTGTGTCAATCTGTTATCCAAAACATCGTAGCTCACTCCCCACGCAGGCTCTCTATTCACTCTTTTGACTCTTCCAAGCACAACCATCATTTCCTCCACCATGGTTACCACCAGCCACGACAACACAACCGGTATCATCGCGATGAGCACCCTTCCCGCGCACTTGACCGCCGGCCGAGGCCATGACGCGGGAGGTGAACGACAGATGAAGGAGACACCACCTCATGTTGACCAGAATCTGAGAATTCTCCAAGCTTAGGGATGAAGAGATGGATCCATTAGATAGTGGGAAGAAGGAGATAGAGTGATCGTCCACAGAAAGAGAGAGAATCTCTCTCGCTTTGTATTTATCTTCCCATTTTCTCACTGTCTCTTGGTAATCCACGTGATACAATTGGTGATAACTTAAAAGCGTAAAATCAGAATGACCATATGATTCCAATCTATACATTTCTCATTAAGGTCGAGAGTTCGACACTTACCATCCTGCATATTCAACCGTAGAAACGGTCCCTATATACATATTTTGTTTTCCTACACTTTGTTCCTTCTGACCGTTGAATTATGCGAAAGCTGCGTTTATCAACCTTATGTAGCGTCCCAAAATTGTTACGTTTAGATATTCGCGAATCACAGTTATAAAGTAAAGGAATTTACGCACCTTGTTTCGGATTCATCGTTCTTGATGCTCAAGAGCTTCTCTTGTAAAACCCCCTTTAGACACTGGCTTCAATGAGACGGCCTCTCACGTATCGCTTTCTGACCACTCTTTTTATGAGGTTATGTTGACATTATGGTTTACAAGAGGGACTTGAGCTCTATTTATAAAATCTTTAACTTATCCTCTCATTATGGATAAGGTTTGACTCGATCCACACTATCCAGTTCCATATTAGATTAATTAGGAAACTATATATCTCTTTCTTTATTAGACCAATTAATAATTGCAATAATAATTAATAAAGCCCGCATAATATATTCTAACATTACGTCGTCGCCATACGAAACCGACTTGATCGATAGGTTGCGACAGATACTGCACCCACATCCGTGCCCTCGCCGCACACAATAAAGCCTCCCTAGCAAATAAGAAGAGAATTTGAAATCGGACGAAGAACTGAAAGTCGCACACTATGGGCTCTCACGTTCAATTTTTGTTCTTGTCTGTTGTCGTTCCCAGTGAAGAAAAGTTACATGTGATGTATAGGAAAATTGTCCAAAAAGACCTTTTTTATTTTGTCATTTGAATAGTAAACCTTTTCTCGTTTTCTCAGTTGAATCGATCCGGACAAAGATTTGAAAAAATCAACATATTGTTAAAAATTATCCATGTCAGTGCCGGCCGTGCCACGTAGGACGGACGGCGTCCACATTAGCGATTTCAGGCCAAAATTGATAAAACGTGAAAAGGTTTAGGACACAATTGATAAAATTAAAAAATTTAGAATTGAATTGACTAAAATATAAAAGGTTTAGGGTGTTTGGGACAATTTTTCCGATTTCTAAGCCATTTCACGACCCAGAAATCGGTTTGGAACGCTGGTCAAAGTTGAGAAATTTTCCTCCGATGGGACAGACCTACTAGTAGTGGCCAGTGGCTTTTCAGGCAAGGTGCATTGCTTGACTTTGACTCAAGGTCTGGAGCATCATTACTTGTCGATCACTCTCGAATTATGAGTACTTAATGGAGAAAATGACTGTCCCTAGCGCTAACCGAAATTGACTTTAGCACATAACGACGACGACTTCTCTTCCGCGTTGTATTTTGCATATAATTTTCTATGTGACTTGACTCGAGTGATCACTAGAAAGCTCTCAAACAATAGCATTAGTAGCCGGAAAGAATGAATTTGTGCATCGTATGCATCTAGATGAATGGACATGTGCATGTGTTTGGACCTCGGTGGTAACTAGGAAAGATTAATATTTGCCTAATCAGTCATTCTAGAGCTATCTAGCTACCTTGTACCCTCTTATTTGACAATATTTAGACAAAATTCTGAATCCTAAGTCCTTAATTATGTGTGGAGTGCTCACAGTTCATCACGTAGGGGATGTATGAGCTTGAGCAATTCCCCTGAGTTTGAGGAAGATAATTTTCATTTCAAAAGTCTTACTTAATTTTCTCTTACTTGTGTATCTGATTCTATCTATAATCTTCTTCATCCTTACACATGTCAATAGCTAGAATGACCACAAAAAAAAAAAATGTCAATGTACATGGAAATCAAGAATTCGTCTCTATCAAAAGACATGTTAAATCCCCAAACCATAGAGTGCTTAGTATCGGTGTCACGAAAACTTTCTTTGACATAATATGTCATTTTTGTCTTCATACGGAGCCTGCAAAGGAATTGTGGATACTACTGTATGGACATCAGATGCTGAATATCTTATGCATAGACTTGTTGAAGTAGTACAATGCATTGATGTATATAGTTATCACTTAGGAGGAGTGTGGGATGAAAGTCCCATGTACGATTTTGAATCAGAGAAAGAAGCGATGAATCCTCTTTTCAAACTCTCTCTCCCACTCATGTCGTTGCTTTTCTTGCTGTCACATTCTTTTGGTTACTAGCGATAACTGCCTCCGAATTAGTCTCTTTGTAGTGGGCCAGACACCTTAGCGTCTTTTACATATATAACTTGAATTGACAACAGTGATATAAAAAAAAAAAAAAAACCTAGTTTAAATCTACTCTCCCTCTCTATGCGTGTGTTATTAGTTAAAGTTACATGTGGATGATGTTAAACTGCCTCGGAGAGAGAGAAAGAGAGAGAGAGAGAGAGAGAGAGAGAGGGGTGTTATGGAAAAGTAATGACATGACGAAGCGACGTCGTTGCTGGCGAGACCGATCGACAAGTCTGTACAGATGCTTCTCGATGTCGAACTCCTAAAGTAACTTTCTTGCTTTTGTTTTCCTTTGAAATCAAAATTTTAATACAAAACAAATCAAGAACCAGTAAGCGAATGAATCGAATTATCCTATAAAAACTTTACAGCCCTCTCTAACTATCTCTCTTGCCAATGCATATCCTCCTCACTTTTGAGGAAACTAAGGGCCAATACATGGCAACGATTCTGGTTCTCTAATTCTGTTCTCCGAAACAAAAAAGGATGAGAATCATGTTTGGTAACGTAAATGATTCTGACTCTGATTCTGATTCTATTTCTGAAAACAGTTTTGGAGCAAAAACAATAACAAAAAAAAAAGATGATTCTGAAAAAAAAAATCACTTTTGAAAATCACAAATCAGAATGAAGTCCCACATCTTTCACTTTTCCCTTTCAGTTCTCTCAATACTTTTCCCTCGACCTAAATCATAACGAGATCTCATTTTCAAAAAAAAAAAATTATAAGATAATAAAAAAAATTGGAAAAATCGAAAAAAAAATTCTAAAAAATCGGAAAAATTTCAGAAGATCCCTTAAAATAGAAGAAGCTTATATTAGGCTAGTTTGACATCATTTTCATAAATTTGGGCCTAGATTCCTTAGATTTCATAGATTTTGTTCTTTTTTAGGGAAATCTTAAACGCATTTGAAATTAAATCTGAACCACATTTCTCTAAGCCATTATGGCTTCATTAGGGTTTTATGATGCGATTTATCAATGCCATGATTCATTGATTGCGCACTTGAGTTCATTGGTTGTGATTTGCCTAAGTTTAGGTACTTTAGAATTAGTCTAATTTTAGAAAATTTGGAAAAAGACAAAAAAAACATGTGTGAACACTTAGCATTGGCTTATCTTGTTTAAAAATGAATTAAAATTTTACATGAAACGCATTTAGAAAACACTCAACTTCGGTTCTAAAAGGGTGTCGGTAGAAATGCCGACGTAACCAAGTCTCTGGACCCTAGATTTCTCTAGTTGTGTAGAATTGAACGGTTTCAATATGCAAATGTCATATAAGAGAATCAATGTGAATTAATCTTTAATTAATTCGAAATGTAAGATGAAATTTCATAAAGTAATTACGTAATTATTTGACTTAAATGACAAAAATTGAGAAGAGAAATTATTTTCGGGAACAAAAATTTTGTGCAGTTACCAAACGTATTTCTATTCCAGGATTAGAAATTTTGTGCAGTTACCAAATACGTTCTGATTCTCTAAAATACATCGAGGAAACAAAATCACTTTTTCGGATAAACATTGTCTTGCGGCACCTAAACATTTCCATCACTAAACTCTCAAAACTTTTTCCCAATCAAAACACTCACTTTTCCTTTGACTTTCACTTTCACTTTTACTCTCACTCAAGTCACTTCGCTCAATGACCCAGTTGAATTTTGTCAAAACAATTGCTTCACGGTCTCGTTAACTTTCCTGTCAAATTTTCATTCAAGGTCAAAGAGAAACTTCACTTCAACTTCCACTTTTAAACTTTACATCAGATTTCCATCAATCTCACCGGAGAGAGCTGGTGGAAAGTAATCGAAAGTAAAGTTGAGTGACCTAATCTTGGAAAACGTGTAAAAATCGAGCGATCCTCTTGGGGAGCAAAGCTCTGACCCCTAATGAAATGGCCGAGCTATCTTCAAGATACTCTTTAAAGCAAGGTTTTTGGGCTAGGCCTTATGGACCTCTGAGCTTCAAAAAAGTCCAAGTATAGTAACAAAAGCCCAAGTAAATCAAGAGTGAGTGACATATGGGTGGACAATGGACATTATACGGCCTTAATGTTCCCATGCTCTTATATTCCTCGCTTGACCACCTCACATTCTATCTCCATCGACTTTTTTTTTTTCCAATAATTCAGAGGCACGAGCACAGATATCCGGCTATCTCAAGGCTACTGTACATCCTAAGCCTCGTAATCGTCGAGTTCAACCATGTGTAGATGGCCCTAGAGCACTTTGGTACGCAGTAGGTGCTTCCGGTAATTGAGCTGAAAATTCGCCGACAAGCTAACCAACTCGGGTGGATTGCCATCTCCTTGTTTTTTTACTTGGTCCATCACATTTTTCTCGTAAAGGGTCATGTTTTCCTCCGTTTCTAGGTGGGAGAAAGTTTCCTTCGATCATGCATGTGATCGGTTGATTTTAATGTAGATGATGTTCATAACTTACGACCCACCCGTCAGAGACGTGATCGAAAAAGATTTTCTTCAATTAAGGACCGAGGAAAATATTTTCCTCCTCTTAGAATTGCCTGCGGTCTATGGTTAAGGTAGACAGGCTATGCGGCCAGATTCGGACTATTAACATCATAACAAAATTGATGATAAAACCCAGAGACAGTCTGCTCTTCCTTTTAATTGGATAGCTCGTCCCAACTATTTGAGATTTACTTTGTCTTCTTGATGCCTCTTCTCAGTCCTCATGTTTTGAAAAACGTTTAGCTTGAATAAAATTCATTGTTTCGACCAAAAAAAAAAAAACGGCGATGTCGATGAAAAACTTTATGAGTACGCGGTGCAGTCGAGGGACTAAGTATACTGATTGTGCGGTGATTTCCATACATTCGAACGGACTTTAAATCTGTCCATGGACGTATGTCTGATCGGCCGCATTTATGCACGTGCTATGCTACTTTCGCATTTACCGACCAATCAACGATCACGGATCATCACCATACGATAACAATATATAATAGTACGACACAGTCAATTCCCGACGAAACTTATGTAGCACGCGAAAAAATAAGACACGCTCCTAGTTCGAATATAAAGGTTCACGAACAAATGACTGCTGCATTGTGGGATTTCGATGTGGGATTTCGACACCACCTTCCTTTACGTAAACAATCTTAAGTGCCCGACATTAATGAGATTTCAGTTGTTACACTTAACTTCTCATTAACCGCGGAACACTTTTGAAAAAATAAACACTTTTGGCCCCAAAAAACGAAACAGAAAAAACTTATTTTTTTGTTTCTGAAACACTTTTTACAGCTTTGGTTGGAACACTTTTTATACCCTCACTTCACAGTCTATTGAAGAAGAACGAACACTTCCTCCCTCGTACTCATACGCGAGCAGCTCCTCCCTCACAACGCGCACCTTGACCGTCGCCGTTCCTCGACCAACCAACGGTGCTTGGACCTCCGGTGAGTTTTTGCCGATTCATCCTCTTCTTCTTCCTTTTCTTGGCAATCGATTAGCGACCCACATGCGGGAGAGCTCGCGCAAGCCCTCTTAGATCTGGGCGGGTCTTGGCCGCACTTGAAGATCGCGAGCCAAACCGCCCAGATCTGGGCAGGTTTTGGCTCACGCTCGCCGCGCCCAACCGAGCCCCGCCCAAATCTGGGCGAGGTTTTGCTCGCACTCGCCACGCGTGGCCGAGCGGGTTTGGCTTGCGCTCCGCGAGCTCATGCGAGCCAAACCCCACCGTCGCAGGGGTCGGCCTCGCGTAATCAACCCGGAGGCGTGGCCGAGCGGGTTTGGCTTGCGCTCCACGAGCTCGTGCGCGCCAAACCCCACCGTCGCAGGGGTCGGCCTTGCGCAACCAACCCGGAGGCTGTTTCAGCTATGTAGCTTTTTTTTTCCCCTTCTCTTTTTCTGCTGATTTGAAGATATTCTCTTTTTGGTTTCAGGTGTTCCGTGCATAGCTATTCTTGGGCGACATAGCTCGATTCGAGACCTTGAGCTTGGAAATTGCCAATTGGCGGTGCATTGATTGATCAGAGAAAGTAGTTTCCCTTTTTCCCATTTGAAATCTTGTATCTGCTCTGTCGTGGCCAGATTCAGGAGTGCAATACCTTCGAGTTAGGTTGGTGTGCATCTCTCTTTTGCGACTTTGGATCTGATTTGTAGAAGATGGTTAAAGTTTTGCTAGAATTGTCGTCCCTTGAGATTGTTTAGTCTTGCTAAGAAAGACCCTGTCGTTGATTGAAGTTTGTGCAGTTTTAGAGCGTAATAATTGTTGGGAATTCTCTACAGTAGATGGCTTTGTGGTTTTAAGGTTGGTGAGCAAAATGAATTCTGCTTAAGTATATCTCAAAGCACCGAACCTTGTTTATTTACTTCCATGCTTTTTTTATACACCTGGTTGGATGATACTTTGTTGAACATGGAGATTATTAATTCATCATGACCCCAATCTTCTTGTTGGACTTCAGTCTTAGAAGATGACTTCTCTTATAATTAATGTTTTTGTTGGACTCAATCTCAGAAAATGATTTGTCTTATAATTGGCCCCAATTTTCTTTTTAGGCTCCACGACAATCATGCCATGTGCAAATTAATTTGCTGAAAGAGAGCTGTTTTTTGTCCTTTCCATACATTTCTTAGCCACTTTTTCATGCCTTAAACTACGAATTGCTTCATTGTTTGTAATTGATTGAGTTTGTGATTGCATTGTTAATATGATGATGAATTAGTCAAGATTACATGGCATCCCAAAAAGACACATTCAATGCAAAATGGACCGAGACTTCCCTCAACTTGTGTTGTGAGTTTGATGGTAGAAGAGGTGAAGAAGGGAAATCGTACATCTTGTACTTTCAACAAAACATGGTGGAAAAACATAAGAATCACATTCAACAATAAGGTGGGAGTCCAATATAGCCAAGTACAATTGGGAAACAAGCACAACAAGCTGAGAACACAATATGGTAGTTTCAAGAAACTTCTTGGGCAATCTGGATTTGGTTGAGATAATGTCAATAAAAGAGTGACCGTCGCTGATCCAAGCATATGGGAACTTCACGTCAAGGTATCATTTTGTCATTTTTAGACTATTATACATATAAGTCTTAAAATGTTTGATTATGTTTGCTATTTCTTGTGAAAATTACAGGATAATAATGAGTGGGCGAAATTCAAGGAGGATGGATTTCCTATTTATCCTGAGTTGTGCATTATATTTGGTGATATATATGCTACTGGGGAGCAAGCAATAGGAACTGGCCAAAATTTGCCACTGTCGGATGATGATGATAACTGTGAAGATGGTGGTAATGATTTTTTGGAGGGTTTTGGTGATCATCACCTTGATGAGGAAGACTTCACACCTGCCGATCCTAGTACTCCAGTTCATGATAAGTATAACTTGGATAGGACTCCGAATACCAAGAGAAGAAGAAAGAGTAGCCAGTACAACTTAACCATGACCTGCAAAGCCATTGAAGATATGATCAAGTCCTCATCGGCCACCTCACAGCTACATGTGAACCCCTATTCCGTGGCTGCTGTGGTTACTATTCTACTTGAGATACTTGAGTTGGACGATGGTCTTTACACCAAAGGAGTGGACAAAGCATGTGCTAGTGCTGAATGGAGGGAGGCTTTCATCATAAGCACCTCCGAAAGGAGGAATGCACTTCTCCAAAATCTTTAGTAGATGATTGGAAATGTATTGTGGTATGTGGTGTTTCGTTTCATTTTATTTTATGACAGACATAGATCATCGGTTGTTGTTTGGTTTCAAGGATATATGAAACTCTTCTATTTGTATTTGCTATGAGTATGATGGATTGCGTAAAATTTGCGTTCTTTTTTCAAGTACCTACATTAATGTCATTGTATTTGTGTGATGGTATAGGTACAATGGAAGAGGAATCAAGTATTATATCTACTGGACAGTTAGCTCCAATTGGAACATGCTTGAATGAGTTTCATATTACGATAATACGTTCATGGATCTATGCTCAGATGCTGGATCAGTGCTTGCATACGAAAGAACCATGTAGGGACAGTAATCAAACAGGAGCCGAATGGGTAAGCGAGATTCTTCTTGGTCACTCGGATAGAATATACGAGGCGTTTAGATTGGAAAGACATATTTTTCTGAATTTATGCGATTTAATGAGTGAAAAGGGTTGGTTGAAAAATAGTCGAAATATTAAGGTGGATGAACAAGTGGGTATCTTTTTATTGATGGTTGGTCACAAGAACTCTATGAGAACTTTAGCCGGGAGATTCCAACATTCCCTAGAAACAGTTAGCAGGTATTTTACTGTAGTGTTGAAAGCGATGATCAAACTTTCAAAGGAAGTCATCAAAGCACCTTCCTTTGATGTAGTCCCAGAGGAGGTTATGTTGGATCCTAACCACTCACGCTACTTTAAGGTATGTTTTCCATATTAAGTTTACATCATCAAAACACTATACATTTGTAAAATCACAGGACTGCATAGGTGCTATTGATGGTACGTACATTAGTGCTGTTGTGCCTAGGTCGAAGCAAATTCCATATAGAAATAGAAAAGGTACCACCACCCAGAATGTGCTACGTGCTTGTTCCTTTGACATGAAATTTACGTTCGTGTATGCTGGATGGGAAGGATCAGCCAACGATTGTCGAGTGCTCTCGGCCGCACTTGAAGATCCCCAACATAATTTTCCTCGACCACCACCGGGTATTTTATTTGTCTATGAGTAGTAGTTTGCTTGTGATCATATTGCGGTGCATTTCATAACAATTCTATATTGTACCTTGTTGTAGGCAAATATTACGTGGTAGATTCTGGTTATGCAGCACTTCCAGGATTTTTGACGCCGTTTAAAGGTGAACGGTATCATTTCAATGATTATAGAGGTAGAGGGAGACGGCCTACAACAACAAGAGAAATGTTCAATCATAGGCACTCTTTACTTCGGAACGTAATTGAGAGAGCATTTGGGACACTGAAGAAACGGTTCTTTATATTGCAACACATGCCTTCCTTTCCAATTCGGAAGCAAACGCTCATTGTGATTGCTTGTTGCGCTCTTCATAATTATATTCGCGACCAAGATAGGATGGACAGAAACTTTTCCATTTATGGTGATCCTAACTACGCATATGTGTCTACAGAAGAAGAGGTTATGATGGTGTATCGGATGTGCGGGCAAGTGAGACGAATGTACTTAGGAAAAGTACTGCAAATAAAATGGCCAGAGACTGCAATATGCCCGGAATTCCATGACTTTGTATTTTTCAATTATGTAATCATATTTTTAATTATTTGGGAACATTTGTGTATGACTTATAATTGTAATTTTTCCTATGTATGAAAAACATATTTGATGTTCTTATTGTTCAATTCCAATTAACTCCTTCACTTTCAATTTTTTGTCTTAGTTGATCTTGTCCATAGTGTTCTTTCATAAAACGTGCATAAATTACTTATACATATATTGGTCTAATTTGATTTAATAAATTGAACAAATGAGACTTAATTTGATTTAATAAGTTAAAAAGATAAAGACATCTTAATTTATATATATATATTCCCTTTTATGAAATGAAAAATTACGAACATAATTTTTTTTGCAGTTACCAAACGCGTTTCTGTTCTTTTTTTGTTCCAGAAACAGAATTTTTCTCCAGTTACCAAACGCGTTTTTGTTCCCAGAAATCATAGCCGGGAACAGAAACACAAAAAAGTGTTTCTGTTCTAAAACTGTTCCCAGGAACAGAAACGTTACCATACGCAGCCTTAGCTTTTGTCCATTGACATGTGTTAGTAAAGAACATGTCATGCGTTGCATGTTGGTAAAATTATTCAAAAAGTTATAAACCTATTGCGTCCATATCAGCGATTTCTGATCAAAATTGGCTAAATGAATGCAATTTGCAAAACATGAAACAGTATAGACCTGAATTAGCAAAATTAAAATGTTTAGGGCTGAATTGAAAAAGTGCAATTGGTTTAGGATTTTTTGGACAGGTTTCTGTTGACACCTGATTTTTAATCACTTTTTACTTTAGAAAATTAATTAAAAATCAAGAAAAATTCAATTAATTCAAAAATCAACTTTGGAAAGGAACCAATTTCGAACAAAAAATATTTTTCGAATTTTTGTGAAATTTTTTGAATTTATTTTTATTTAAAAATAGCCGAAAAATAGAAAAAAAATTACTAAATGAGGTCGAAAAAATCTGCGAAAACAATAAAAAAAATTTCTTTTAATTGCCTCTTTACATAAGCCATTTTAGACTTTGAAAATTCGATTCGGGTCCTCGAAAGCTTAATTCACGTATCCGAATTAAATCAAAAAATTTCATTTTGTTGCGAAATTTCGGACAGATCGGGCAAGGCATGCCACGGTGGGGGTCCTAAATTTAGGCTAGATCGAAGAGCCACTTCCGTTTCGTCCGGAACCCGTCTAAACCGGGGCCGAAACAGCCCGTTTTCTGCCCGCCGGTTCAGCCGAACCGGACCCAACGCCACAGGAACAGTCAACAGAAGCCAAGGAAAAGAAGCGGGAGCAGAGGTGGAAGCTGGAAATGGAAGGCACGCCTCTCCCTTTCCTGCACAGCAAGCACCAACCCCCAAAAAACATCCAAATCCAGCTTAATCCCTCTTCCCCAACCCTTGAGTGAGCTGCTGGAGAAAGAAAATGACAAACCGCGAGAGAGGGAAAGGTTGCAGGGACTGAGTTCCAAGGCGAAGGAATGGCGCGGTTGAGCTTGAAAGAAGAGGAGAGGGGTCTGAGAAGAGGGGGTCAGAGGTTTTAGAGAGCAAAAAACCCGAGAGGACAAAAGGGGGAGAGAGAGAGGGAGTCTGGTTGGGTTTTTTTTTTCCTGGTCTCTGACTCTCTCACGTTCGCTAAAAAAGAAGATGAATAGTGGAAGACTTGTCGTGAGGAGGATGACAAGTAGAGGGAGGAAGGCCCAGCTTAGTGGTGACTTAATGTGTTGGTTAGAGACTAATGTGTTGGGCCCGGTGCAGGGAAGGCCCGTCCGTGGTGACTTATTGGAGGAGATTGGGCCAATATTGGTTGAGCCTAATTCGCTCCTTTTTGTTGTAGAGTCCAAAATTGTTCCAATATGGGCCTAGGAGGGCCCGAGCTAAGCCCGTCCTGGAGGGTTAGTAATTCATTAGCCCGATCATTTTCGAGATCGGGTCGCAATAGTTTCCCACTAAATGTTTTCTGCTGCATGCATTCTTGTTTATGTGCGCACAAAGGAGTCACTTTTTTTTTGTCTTACCAATACTCATTATATAAATAGTAAATGGTCATGTTAACGAGCACCTCGAGAAACTTGTTACGCATATTTTGTGAGGAAGCATCCAAGGTCACTAATCGTCCCAAACACGAGTATAATTGGAGTACCGAAAACTTATAAACCTTTCATAATTAGGTTGTTTAACAAATGCTCTTCGCAAGCACGCTTGTTAATGTTTATCCGTTTACAAAAGCAAATGGAAATACGCACGTATTGAGCAAATATATGCAGAGAGAGTTTAGTGGGAGCATCTAGAATATCCACAAAGATTAGGTTACGGTCCCACACCCAAAGTGCCCGCATGATGTGATGGCAGTCAAATTTCGGTTGGTTTCTCTTTCATCTTATTGCGTGCCATTTGTTGGATACCTCCGGTTAGGTCTTCGCTTTGTCTGATCAAGAACCAACTGTCCAAAATTTCCTTTTTATCTTTTTGGCAAGGAAAGGGAGAGAAATTTCCTTTTTCAAGGAATTTCCCAACATCTGTGGGTGAATCACCATCGCAAGGTCATGGTTTTGCCGGAGAAAATCTTGGATAACGGTGTGCCAAATGGTGACGGGTTACTCGGCCCACTGATTATCTATGTACATAGCAAAAAATTGATAGAATATGTAACAACCCGGCCTGTCGAGGGCGGAGAGTGATCGTCGGGGCTAGAGGGTCTGAAAGGAGCGACTCCTGACATGCTTCTAGAATAGTGAAGGGGACAAAAATGAATCGAATAGGGCGAGAGCAATTCTGGAATATATATGTGAAAGCTGTAATTAACTCCTGGCAGACGTCACAGAATATACGCTTGGTCAATTATTTATGTACCCGTCCAATTTTTTTTCTTGTACATAAATAGTCAGTAATGCCTGAATTTGGCATCCTTTGATGTTAAATGGGAATAGGGGAAAAGCGAAAGAAAGAAAATAGTAAAATGGGATGCAAGAAAATTAATTTAAGGTGTAGATATATCTCATAACTTTAGAGGATCTCAATCCTTAGCGGATTAGTATCCATGATTGTTAAAAGATAAATTCATATGCCTTAAGTGATTGAATACTCATCGTAGATGTCGTAGGATGGCTTCGATTTATTTTCCTCTTATGATCTTATCCTTTTGCCATCTTCAAGTCGAGCGCGGGTCGCAACTCTTGCACACGACCGAGGTCAATTGGAACACGATTCCATATAAATACATTCCCAAGGCGATGCAGAAATATTTTGTGAATTTAGGTCACGCGCCACCATCGTGACCCAAATGAAATACAAATTGATGATCGGAATTTTAAAAGAATGTTTATAGCATACTCTTCCAATGTAGCAAAATACTTTTATGTAAACGGCTTTGTACACCATTGATTAGAGAGAGTGTGGGTAATTCCGATTCTAATTATAATCATCAAATCAAGGGTGGATACGGCCGTTTGGGTAAACTTTCATTTACACCGTCTGCGAATGATCTATTTTTCCATATTAAGACTACCTAATAGATCGAGCCAAAACTTTTGTAGGTATTTGAACTAGGGAATTGATTATCTAATAGTTTTTGGGTGACTCTTATACTAACAGTATGTTTTTTGCCACAAAAAAATAAATAAAAACTAATTAAAAGTTGTTATGGGATCCACTCTATTATGAAATTGTGGCTCACAACATACTGTTATACTCAGTCACTCAAAAACTATTATGCTAGCAAAGTTCTTTGAACTAAATCATCACATAATTACGTGGACAATGTAAAAGTAAGTCACGTGCAAGAGTACCGACCCAAAATTCAAATACTGATATGAGTTGCATAGCATAATTACACAGAAACGAGAGCCTATGGATTAGAAACCTACATATTCGTTTCTTATTTCAATTAAGCATGTATGCTGTCAAACTGGCTACAATGTGGACCCTTTTTGTAACTTGGGCTTTTACGTACATATTAGGACATAACTTACCGACAAAATAGGGAAAATTGTCCAAAAGTCCTAAATCTATTGCACTTTTGCCAACTCAATCATGTGTTGGGGTATAGTTCATACTCCCCATCGACAAGCAAGCACGGGGGTCGCGGGGGCAACGTCCTCGAGCCACCAGAGGGCTTTTATAGTTTGAGCCCATATTTTTTCATTGATAGTTTAGATTTGGGCCCATGAATAACTATTGCTATATATACTATTATTAAAATACTATTATAAACTATTCACGTTAATGCCGGTCGTGCCACGTAGGACAGTCGGCATCCATATCAGCGATTTCCGGCCAAAATTTGCCGAATAGACTCAATTGGAAAAACATGAAAATATTTTGAACTTTATTAAAATTTTCAAATTTTCTTTTCTTAGTTTTTAAATTAGATTAAAATTAATAAAGAAAAGCTAAAATTTTATTTAACAAAAAAAAAGAGAATGGTAAGCTCATCGGTGGGGCATTACCGCCACCGCCGCCTATCGACGGAGGGGCCGACGAAGGTCGCTATCCCTGGGAGGGTGGCCGACCCTTGCCAGGCCAAGGCGAGGCCTCACTAGCCCTAGGCAAGTGTCACGCCCCGACTCTCGGGCACGTGACAACCCTGCCAAACGACTCAGGTCATAAAGGTTAACGTCCTAGGCACGCTAACGACCTACCAAAATATACTACGCATTCGGAAATGATCTACTCCCCAAAAGATCATAAAACAACAGGGATAGAAAAGTAGGAAGTCACATCAATCAACATCAGCGATCTCAACAAAAGATTTCATTTAATAATAGATATTCATTAACCCTAAGGAAGCTACAGAAACTACAAGCCTATCTTCAAGGCTGCTTCCTAAGACCAACAAAAGGGTACCGGGTCAGGACAGGGTTAACTTCATATCTACTCCAAAAGAGGGGCTACAACACCCTCGTCCTCATATTCACCTTGGACCTGAAAAAGGGGTTAACCACGACGGGGTGAGAAATAAATCTCAGTGAGCTAACGCCTAAGCCCGGCTAGGACGTTGACTCGCTCAGGCGACCTACACACACCGTACAACACAATAGTATATCGTCAATCACATGCAAGCTTACCACGCCTTGGATCACACATACGCAAGACTCGACTTGACATGACAGTCAATCAACCAAGGCAAACAACCAGAATACCATAACAGCTTGCAAGCACAATGCAACACACGTGTTCTGATTATTAATGGCCACTCGGCCCCGCACATTAGACAGTTTGTGCGCAGCACACTAGACAATTGGTGCTCAGCACACTAAACAGTTGGTGCTCTTCCAGCATTACTGGGCTTCGTCCCTTACTTCCGACGACGGCAACCGATAGACCGTGTGGTTCCGATCGACACGGAACGGAACTACCAGGAATCCCTGTAGGGGCTTCGGTCCATCACAAGCTGCGACCGGCATTCGACCAACCTAGCGACACAGACTGTCGCGCATCCGATAAGTCGTGTGATTCCGATCGACACGGCACGAACATATCAGGTATTCCATCATATGACCACACAAGTACACTAGGCAACCAGCCAATTTATATCTTGCATTTAGTCCAATGCACCCACACACGGAATCGTGCTCAAAACTTGGCCCAAGACCATTTTCATGTTCAAATATGCAATTTAACTTCACACGTGGTCATGTGATGTACGAATTATCCACCAGACTTTGCATCTAAATACGGGTGATCAATCCTCATACAGTCAACCATAAACCAATTAGAGCATTCAACAGTCAGGCATTAATCACCCCATCAAACAGTCGACAACAATTATAACAACGCACTCGATTATCTAAACTAACCACCGACGGCTACTCCGCCTACCAACCAACTAGTCAAACAATTTATCGTTCACTCGACTCTGGCTAATCGCTCGCTCGCGATCAAACAATTGCAGTCAATCAATCAATCTAATCACCAATTAGCCACAGCCAACCTAGCTAATCAGTCTCATTTATTTAATCGCGGTCATTTAACCTAAACCCGGTCTCTAACTAAATCGACCATAATTAATCTACGTGAACGCCTAATTAGACTAATTAATCTAGACCCGGACGTAATTAGCAACCTAACCGAGAGTTAGGGGCTAACTCACAACTAAACAGTCCGGCGACGATGACAGCAATGGGACAACGACGACAACGGCGGCGGCGGCGAGCGGTGGCTACTGTTCACGGGCTGAGGGTGGCTGAACGGCTCGGATCTCGGGTCGCGGGGGTCCTCCGGCGACTCAGGTCAGTGGTAGCAGGCGGCAGCAGCTCGGGCGGCCGGCGACGCGAGGCGAATAGAGGAGGGTGGTGGGTCGTAGAACTGGGTTCACGGTAGGGGCGAGCTCGACTGAGCTGGGGTGGTCGGCGACAGCTGGAAGAAGGTGTGGTGGTGGCTCGGCTGCGATGGGCGGAGGTTAGAGGCGGGTCGCGGAACTCTCGGCCTCGCGGGGCTAAGCAAAGGAGGAGGAAGGCGCGGGTCCAAGGGGGTGGCGGCGTGACTGGTGGGGCTCGGGCAAGCGAGGGCGAGACGGCTAGCTGGGGGGGTGGAGCGGTGGCTGGCGAGCTCAGTTGGCTGGTGGAGGTCGGCGGCAGCAGTAGCGACGGGTGGCGAGCTCGGGTGGTGACGGGGTGGCTCGAGCAACAGCTCGGGCAGCGACAGAGCACGGGGCCGAGAGGGAGAGGAAGGTCGCGGGGCTCGCGGGCCGAGCTCGGTGGCGCGAAGGGGTCGGGGACGGGAGCGCGCGGCGAGCTGCGGCTGGGCTGGGCTCGGCGACGGAGGGAGGCGTGGAGGCTGGTGGAGGCTGCGGCGGCGGCGTAGCTCGGCAGCTGAAGTAGGAAGAAGAAGGAGAAGATGGTGTCGGGGGAGGGGGGGGAGGGGGGTGTCCACGGCTGAACAGGGGGAAGGGGAGGAGAGAGGAGAGAGAGAAAGAAAGTGGGTGGGGTCCACCGAGGTCAAAGTCAGATTTGAATTATTTTGACTTGTAGTGCACAAAGAGGTTCGGGCACGAAGGGGGATTTAGGCGCGAAGGGTCTCTGACCGGCGCTTCAAGGTTAATAGACCCTTTGAACAAAAAGAAATAAACTTCGTCCAATAATTTTCCTTTAGACCATAAAAATCCAATTTTATTTATTTTATAGACCGTAAAATTTCAGGACGTCACAGCGAGAGTGCCCAAATCTAGGCGATGTTGGCCCTCCCTTGGGGTCGGCGACCATCATCCGCCATGGGCGAGGCCTTGCTGCCCCGAGCAAGGGCACCCAGATTTGGGCGACACCGGCACTCACCCGGACCTAGCAAGGGAGAGAGAGATTTACTTTGGCGGATGGAGCAAGGCCACGAAGCAAGGAGAGGATGAAGTAGAGAAGCTGCTCGCTGTTGAAGTGTTGAAGAGACCAACGCGAGGGGTGCCGTTGGAGGCTTCGACGCCGATGATGGCTGAAAGAGGACAGATCTGGGTGCCCTCGACCGAACTTGGCAATGGTCGTCGTCCCCCTAACTTGGCAATGGCAGGCGACCTCCATTGGCCCATCCCGCGATGGGTGGCGGCGGTGGCGGCGGCGACAGCGCCCCACCAGCGAGCTTGCCATTCTCTCTTTTTTTTTTAAATAAAATATTTAATTTTATTTTTTCAATTTTTAAGTCTAATTAAAAAAATAAAATAAAATAAAAGACGAAAAAGAAAATAAAAATTAATTAAAAATCAAAATATATTATATTATTATTAAAAATTGTCTACGTCAGTGTTGACGGTACGACGTAGGCGATTCAATTGGCAGAACATGAAGCTAGTACTACTATTTCTTTTCTTTTCTTTTTTTTCTTTTTTTTTGGTCGAAAGCTAGTACTACTATTTCAGTACGGAGGATGATGTGTGCAGATAGTATGTACATACTTTTTTTTATATAAATAAAAATAGTATATAGATGTGGCTAGCGTTGAGATACATTATTCACCCTCAGTGCTTAAATTTCCTTTTGGTTTTATTGGCAAATATTAGAACAAACAAGGGAGGAATTAATGATTAGATGACGAATATTGGTAAGCGGTTGAGCTCATATTACTGATAGCTCAACCGAAAAATTAACTTTGAAAGCGACAAATTCAGAAAAAAAAACAAACATGGATATACGTAGATATTGCCTTATAAAAGCACATGCTAAATACTACTTGCAAGTTGCAAACATGAACAATATGTAGACTTTGACCGATTGGAGCAATTTATTCGACCTAAACTTCACTCCTCTTGCTCTTCTTATTCCATGCAAATTCCCTTCTCTCCTCTCTCTCTTTTCTTCTCTTTTTATGCTTTTCGTTTCATTTCAAGGACAAGGCCACGCTTCACCACGTTACTTTCCCTCCGAAGCTAAGCCATCATCTGATGGAACTCCTGGAAATCAAGAACTCCGTTCCCATCAATGTCGTAAACCCTAATCATGTCCTCGCACTCCTCGTACGACTTCGCGTCCCCTAGACGGCGCAGCATCGCCTGCAACCCTTTCGGGGTGATGCTCCCCGAACCCTTCTCGTCCTCGAACATCTCGAAGGCCCGCCGTAGGTCGTCGTCGTCGCCGCCGCCGCCGCTGTCCGTCTTCATCAGCTTCAGGAAGTCGCCGAAGTCGATCAGGTAGTCGCCGTCGGTGTCGAGCTCGCCCACGACGCTCCGAGCCTCCTCGTGCGACATGTACTCGCCGATGGACGCGAAGTACGCCCGGAGCTCGAGGGCGGAGATTTTACCATCCCCGTCGGCGTCGAAGCGGCGGAAGACCTCTTGGAGCTCGTGATCTCTGTCGGCGGAGGTGGTGCGTTTGATGTTCGGAGCGGGGAGGGTGGAGGTCGGAGAAGACGGAGTGCTCAAGTTGGAGGAAGGTGACTTGGAGTGGGTACTCCGTCGCGGGAAGGTTAGCCTGAGGCTCTTGTTGAGGCACTTGAAGGGTTTTGGCAACGGTGCTGATCCGTCGTTCGCCATGGACGAACTGGCCCAACGGGAGACTCTTCTTTATGCTTGGAAGAAAGAAGAGTCGTGCAGTTGTTAAAGAGAGAGAGAGAGAGAGAGAGAGGTTGCTTTGGGATAATGGCGAATGTGGAAAAGGTTTGGCGCAGAGCAGGCAGGGTATGGAGTTGCTGCGAAGTTGCAGAAAGCGAGAGGGAGAAGATAAAGAGTGGGTGTCGCATTAGAAAATTAGATTTTGGTAAGGAGGAAATTGCAAGGCAACTTCGTGAGGGGGGAGGGGGAGAGGGTCCCCTCCCAACACGATACGAGGAAAATGTACTGGAAATTTTCTTGGAAAAATTTCAAAGAAGAGCTTCAAGTGCTATCATTTTTTCAAATAAGGGCCTGAAGTGGACCTTGCTTCAAATAAGGGCCTGAAGTACTCTCGTTGTGTCAAAAAAGGACCTGAAGTGACTATATTAATCTCAAAAAAAGGCTTGAGTCACTTTAGTCAAGGACATTTTGCTAATTTACTATTTTATTTTATTTTTCATTTTTCTATTTTTAAGAGATTTTGAAAAAAAAGAAACACAGGCAAGGGGACTGCCTGTGGCCGCCACCCCACCACCGGTGGGGCCACGGCTACGGCCGTCGGGGTAGCCGGCGCCTCAACGAGGGTCAGCGGCCCTCGCCCAGGTCCGGCCGATGGCCAAGGCCCTTGGTGTCGGCCGGGACTGGGGTAGACGGCTGCCAGACCTGGGCGTGGGCCGCCGACCCTCACCTAGATCTGGGAAAGGGTCGCGGCCCTTTCCCAGCTCTGGCAAGGGCAGGCCCTCGCCTCTGGTCGACTGGGTCGCCGGCGACATGACAGCCACCGCCCCACCACTGGTGGGGCGGCGGCCACAAGTGGGAGGTCAGTCCTCCCGCTTGTGTTTTTCCTTTTTTTTTTTAACTTTTTGTTTTTATTTTTTTAAAAATTTAATTTAACAAAAAATTAGATTAAATTTACATTTTGACAAAAATACCCTTGATCGGCCGGCCGGCGAGGTCAGGCCCTTATTTGAAACAATTATAGCCACTTTAGGCCCTTCTTTGAGACAATAATGGCATTTCAGGCTTTTATTTGAAACAAAGTCCACTTGAGGCCTTTATTTGAAAAAATGAAAGCACTTGGGGCTTTTTTTGAAATTTTCCCAACTTTCTTTAATAGGAGCAGGTCACCTGGTACATTCTTTTATTATTATTTTTCTTAGGTTGATTATTCTCCTGGCATTATTACAGCGTACAAAAAATTAAGAACAGATCAAGCATGCACCAACGGTATTTAAAAAAGTTTCAAGAAGCCGCAATAAATATATCATGATTTGATAAAGTGGGTAATTGGGACCCCCTTTTTGTCATCTCGTCCTTTAGAGAAATTTTTGCCTAGACTTTAAATCCATGAATCGCATACAATCGTCGCCCTTTGGACTTGCAAAACCTTTAGTTCCAGGAGCGTTTGGACCTTTGGCAAAGGTTTCGGCTTGATCTCTTCTATGAATCTTATGCCTTAGATTTGTGTATGTGACGTCCCAGGTTGTACAAAAAGAAAAAGGAAAGAGAATGAATTACCGATTATTTAATTATTTATTTTCTTTCTTGTTATTTTTGTTATAAGATTCCGGAAATAAAAAGACAAAAATAAGAATTCGGTAAAACGACGAATATATGTGCGTGCGCGTGCGTGCGTGCAATGATAGCTTATAGCCGACTAAGATTGATTTCATTCTCTTTCCTTTTTCTTTTTTTTGTATAACCTGGGAACAACTTCGGGAGGCTCCAAAAAGTTGCCTATCGCCTCTACCCGGCATGCTCAACTATGCATGCATATTTACACAACTCTCAAAAGAAAACAAAGCCCAAAAGCTTCCAGGAAACTACGATCAGTCGATCTAAAGTTCCAAAAGTGTCGGTCAGTTCTACACAACATATACATATATGCATCATAAGGGTCCAAGATGCCCGTAGGCTGAGCCACCACTCGCTCCCCCGTTGCCACCACCGTCTACGTAAACGAAGGGTAACGGACCAAAGAGTCCACTCTCTAGCCGGCCATAGGCAGCCGAAAAGAGATGTGGGACGACCCCCACGTCTATTCCTCCGTTCACCCAAAGGATACAGGTAACTCGAAAAAGCTCGAGGTCTGGTATCTCTGGAATAGAGAAGGGGACGACGTCCCATGAAAAATGGACGGGCACACCATAAGAGGCAGTGGGCAAAGCGAGGAGGTTGGCCATATCAATTACCTAAAAAAAAAAAAAAAGTCCACGATAAAAGAGTGAGATAAATCTCAGCAAGTTGAATCTCTAAATCACCGACTAACTTATTCAACGAGATGAACGAGCAACAATGAAACGAGTATGCATCCAGATTCTAAGTAGCCAAGACTTGATGTTCACCTGGAAAACATACTATATGCGGTAACATGAAAGTAGGCCATGCTATGAAATATGATCATGTTAATCATCACTATCGTGACCCGACCATTTTAGCTATGCAAATGCGATGTCTCGTACCGCCTCAGAGGCCGACCCAGTCACATAGCAGGGTCTTCCCATAAACTCCATGGGGTATGTATATATGAGCGCAAAGCTCATTCCACGAACCTTATTTGGTCCAAACTTATGATATGTAAGACCATGCTCATGTTCGATACCAATGCGTGCCTTATGTTTATGCCATGCCATGTTTCTTGGCAACAATTTTTCTTTTCTTTTCTTTTATTTCCGTACACAAGCCAACAACACATCACATCAAGCTAGTATTAATCCCTCAGTCCATTCGTCTTGGCCATATCGACGCTATTTACACATATATCCCGAAGTGACAAGCTAAAAGTCGAGTAGTCGACAAACGAAGACAACACGAGTTGCCTAGAGAACAATCGACTGTGAATCCCATCGCGTAACTTGAAATCTACCCTTAGAGCCTCTCGGCTACCAACCACACATCCACAAAAAAACATCCGACCTACCAAACTAATCTATCAACTCGACCAACTAGAGAACCAGACGCAATTAACTCTAGCAAAGCATGAACGCGAGTACATCGTCGACACCCAGCTCATTCTCCCTCTCGACCAAACTACTCATTGCACAATTTTGACAATCCAATCCCCCAAATCCTCATACCAAACGTCTAAATTATTTGTCTAGCTAGAGTCCAAGACAAGCAACCAAAACCCTTCACGTTCGCTCTGCCTCCTTGGGTCCCTTGCACCCAAACGGCCGTATGTCGCTTTTGCGGCAAACCAATTACCAAGCCAGTTTACTTGTTCCTCCACTTGACGTATGAAAAAAATGATGGCTTCAATTTGCTACTGCCCGCCACACTAAAGCCGAGACTGTCCAGAACAATTCCACCACCCGGCTTACCAATTCGGCCGCCCATTGCGAAGACTAGCAAATGCTCCTAGAAGAACGAATTGCCTTATTTGTGTCATCACCTCTACTCGATGCACAGAAGGCCGGCTTCAACCTACGACTACACTCTACCTTAAGTTTGTACCAACCAGCCATCTGTCCGCCACTCGGTTTACTAGTTTCGACATCCACACATTGGAAAAGCTAGTAAGTGGGTTAGAAAGACAACTTGCCTTTGTCATTGTCGCTGCTTCTGCTCATGAGCTTGCCGAGGGACTCTCTTGCACTGGAGCGGTGGGTTGGTCGTCTGATCAGAAGGGTGAGGCTGCACTGTCTGCTGACGACACCACCGAGGAAGCAAGAAGAGGAGGAAAATGGGCGTGTGGCTTAGGCCAACGCAGATTAAGGCTGGGCTCCGGCTTCTTGGCTGGTAGAAGGCTATTGGGCCATTTCCCAAAATGAGAGTTGGGCTTACTGATGGGAGGCGTCCAAGCCTTGTGCTTCGCGGGCCTACAGCTGGGCTGGGCTAGGCTAGCAACAAAAATTAAGGAGGCCAGCCGTCCAATTGGGCTGGGTCGATTCCATGTGGCCGAGGCCTCTACACCGTCTCGAGTCGGATTGGACGGTAATTCTTCAACGAATTCGACAAGGTCAAATTCATTCAAACCGAGCTCTTGGTAATGGGCCGGGTTCAATTTACTCCCTCTTGGACCCGTTCCCTTTCAGGCCCACAATTTAATTCAAAGACTTAATTTGAATTGAACTCTAGTTCATTCTATCCAAGTCAGCTTTCTAATCCATTTCGATTATTTCTTGCTAATTTAGAACTATTTAAGGGGCATTACAGTGTCGGAGATTTCAATGAGGTTTTATATCATTGGGAAAAGATAGGGAAACAGGAGGAGGAATATTATAGAATGGCTGCTTTCCATGAAGTTCTAGCCGATTGTGCTCCCATGGATGTAGAAAGTAAGGGACGTGCCTTCACGTGGTCAAATAACAGGGGTGGAGAGGCACTAGTGAAGAAGAGGCTAGATAGAGTTTTATGCAACTTCGACTGGAGGGTTCTATTCCTCAATGCGGAGGCTTATGCCTTACCAGCCATTGGCTCCGACCATAGCCCGATCTTACTCTCGACTTTCCCTACACGGACCAAGAGAATGAAAGAATTCAAATTCAAAGCTTATTGGCTTGAGGATCCAGAATGCAGTGAGATAATCAAGAATACTTGGGGTAACCATGTCAGCAGGGGAAATGGTTTTGTGGAAACATCTCAGAAAGTGACCTTGGCACTGGCAAAGTGGAGTATAAGGAAATTCTCGAACGCATATGAACAGATTGAAAAACTGAAAAGGAGACCTACGGAGCCCGCGAACAGCAAAGACGATGTGAACAGCAAAAAAATAGCACAAATTATCACTGAACATATCAAGAATCTATGGAAGCAAGAGGAGATGTACTGGGGAATAAGGGCTAGAACTGATTAGCTGAAATGGGGTGACAAAAATACGAAGTTTTTCCATGCTACGACGGTCCAGAGGAGGCTGAGGAACAGAATTTCTATGCTGAGAGTAGATGACCAGAATTGGTGCCGTGAGTACACACAGCTTAAACAACACATTGTGGATTTTTACCAATCTCTATACAACACGCTGGGATAAAGAAATTTCCAGCCTATCTTAAACGAGTGTCCAATTCTAGTAGGAGACGAGATGAACAACTCCTTGTCTGCCCCCGTCACCTTAGAAGAGGTCAAAACAACAGTATTTCAGATAAGGAGACCAAAGCCATGGGACTTGACGGTTTGAATGACCGCTTTTATCAATATCATTAGGAACATATTCAACAAGAGGTACTCCTTTTGGTTTCTCAATTTTTTGAGACGGGTATCTTGGATCCTTCCATCAACCTGACCCTCATTACCCTTATCCTTAAAGTCTCAAACCAGGAAAGTATCTCTCAGTATAGACCCATCATCCTTTGCAATTTTAGCTACAAGATTATTACAAAGGTTTTGGCCAACAAACTCAAGCATTGGCTTCTCGATCTTATCGCAGTGGAACAAAGCGCTTTCGTGGGGGGGGGGGGGGGGAAAGACAAATCCAAGACAATATCTTCATCGTGCAGGACGTAATTCATCAATTGAGAGTCCGGAAAAGGAAAAGCAAATTCTAGGCTTTGCTGAAATTAGATATGCAAAAGGCATATGACCGAGTGGAATGGGATTTTCTATGCGCTTGCATGTCTAAATGGAGTTTAACGACAAATGGGTCTTTTTGGTAAGGCAATGTCTATCTTTTGTCTCCTTCAGTGTCAAAGTTAATGGGCACTCCCTTATTTTCAGCCAACCCGAGGCATCAAGCAAGGGGACCCCTTGTCTCCATACTTCTTCATTATTCTATCAAATATACTCTCTTTTATGCTGAAACAAGCAGTGGAGGAGAGGAGCCTCAAGGGTATCAAATTAAACAGGTTTTGCCCTACACTCTCTCACTTTCTATTTGCTGATGATGCTATATTTTTTCTGGATGGGACAGTGAGGGAGTGCCAAAATTTGGCAAACCTGCTGAACCGTTTCTATTTTGCCTAGGGTCAAGCTATCAGCCTGAACAAATCAGGTGTTTACTTCAGTAGTGGATGCCCGCACGCATTAAAATGTAACATGGCAGACGAGCTTAGAGTACCAATAATTGAGAAAAAAAAAATGGAAGTATTTGGGCATTCCATTAGATTGGGGCAAGTTAAAAAAGGATATGTTTGCATGGATCCTAGCGAGAATTGACAGGAAGTTAGATGGATGGAAAGAAAAGTTGTTGTCAAAAGCCGGCAAGGAGATCCTCATCAAAACTGTAGTTCAAGCCTTACCCCAATATGCCATGTCTATTTTCAAGATCCCACTATCGATTTGCAAAGCTATTGAAAGAAAGATTGCCTCGTTTTGGTGAAAACGAAACGGTTCCAATGTTGGTATACACTAGAAAAGATGGGACATTTTGAAAATCAGGAAAGATAGTGGAGGTTTGGGCTTTAAAGACCTCATCTCCTTTAATAAGGCCATGCTAGGAAAGCGAGCCTAGATATTAACGCAATCACTGTCAGCCTTTTGGAGTCAAATCTTGAAATGAATATATTTTTCCGAAGGAGACTTTTGCAAGGCCAGAAAAGGTTCCAGGCCCTCCTAAGGATGGCAAAGCTTACTAGTCGAGAGAGAGGTGGTTAGTGAGAAAGTTAAATGGGTCGTTGGAGATGGGAAAAGCATCATAGTTAACGAAGATAAGTAGCTGTCAATCGATCCACTTTGTGGCCCAGCAGACCGAGATGAACCTTTGAGGGTGGCTGATTTTATTGACCAGGAGAAAAGGGAATGGGATACCTAGAAGCTGAATTCGATGTACGAAGGAAATATTGTGCATGAAATCTTAACCATTCCCCTGTGCACTCATTCGAAAAGGGATAGACCGGTGTGGATAGCAAATAAGAATGGAATATATACAATGAAAAGTGGGTACAATTCTATTCATACTCCAATTGCAAACTAGAAAACAGAGCAAGCTACATCTTCATATCAGCCCCCAAAACCCTATGGTCCGTTATCTGGAAGTTAAAAACCAGCCCCAAGATTCGTTTTTTCCTATGGAATGTGTGCCAAAATGCACTCCTCACGACAGACAACCTCTATAAGAGGAAAGTTATACTTGACCCTACCTGCCATGTATGTCGCCAAGCTCCGAAGACAATTGAACACCTCTTCACGCAATGCCAGTGGACCAAGACCATCTGGGATGACTTGAGAATTAGCTTTGACACTTCACCATGGACTATCACGAGAATCGACAAATGGGTGTTAGAGGTACTCACCAATCGCTCATGGACTACGTAGAAAAAGATGTTCGCGAGCTTACTCTAGCAGATTTGGAAGTCTCGCAATTCTCTCACCTTCAAAGGTCTCAAAGTTTCCCCTCAGTCCACCCTAATCGACGCCCTAGCCATGCACAAAGATGAGTTTTTCAACTAGCGGAAGACACCAACAGAGGCAAATGACAAACTTTTCGATTCAGGAAGTTGGTTACCTCCAGAACGCGGTTGGCGGAAATTCAACGTCGATGCTTTGTGGTCGAAGGAAAAATCTGACGCTTCGGTCGCCGGCATCTGTAGAGGAAGTAATGGAACCCTGATCGACGGTTTCGCCCTGAAGATCCATGCAGATTCAGCTACCATGGCCGAAACCCTAGCCTTACGCGAGGGTGTGAAGTGTCTGTGGGAAGCTTCGGGAGAGAAGAAGAATGACGTACTTGACAGATCTAAAGATGAGAGGAAATCTATCCCATGTGTACTTGTGTCTGACTGTAGATTTACCGTGGAGGGCCTTCTCAAAGTGGACCAAAGCCCGTGGCCCATCAGGAACTTACTTGAAGACTGCAATGAAATGCTAGCTCAATTACAAGAGGTTCAAGTAGTCTTTGCTCCTTGTGAAACAAATCGTTATGCGAACTGGATCGCAAAGGCCCATAGGCTCGGGTCTCTTCCCCCTAATTGGCTTTCTAAGCCCCCCAACCCTTTGGGATCTACTATGTTTTGATGCTAGCTATGCTTCCTTTTCAAGAACCTTTGATTTATGAAAGTTTCAATTATTTCGACCAAAAAAGAACTTGCAAAACCTTTTGACCAAAAAAAAAAAACTTGCAAAACCTATAATTAGCAGGAAAATTATCAAAAAAGTTCTAAATTTATTGCAATTATGCCAATTCAGTTCATTAGACCGGCCCGCTCAGAGGTTTGTAATTTCTAATAATATTTTAATATTTTTCAAAAAAATTAATTATTTTAGTTTTATTTTTTTAATAAATTTTTTATGTCTTTTTCTTTTTTTTTCTTTTCTTTTCTTTTCTTTTGGTTAGGGTCGGTAGGAGGCCGCTGGCCCTTGGACGAGGACTCGCGGCCCTCACCCAGTGACCGGCGACCTCAAGCCGGCTCTAACAAAAAGAAAAGAAAAAAAATAAAAAATAATTATTAAAAATAAAATCCAAAAATTTAAAAGTATTAAAATATTATTAAAACTTATCAACGTCAACTCCGGCTAGTCAAATGGACTGAATTGGCATAATTGTAAAAGGTTTAGGACTCAATTGGAAAAAAAAAAAATAGGACTGAATTGGCACAATTTCCATAGATTTAGGTTTTTTTTTTGGTAATTCTCCCATAATTAGCTAAATCCATTAATAACATTGGTCGATGTCGCCACCGGCAAGCTCACTGCCACCGCGTTCGAGCTCGACATCACCCCTTGTAAAGCCAACCCCGCCAACCAACGTCGTATCTGCTTTACCTTCTCCCCCACATCCCTTCATCTATTCTGATTATCCTCTCTCTCTTTTCTCTTGCCTCAACAACCGGTCTCAACGGCTCCTCCTTGGCCGTCACAAACTCGTCGAGCCTCGCGGTCATGGAGGAGCTGCTACCTCCTAATCCGAAAGGCTAACACCTAAATGGATATGGAGGTCAAGCCTAAAGATCTGGAGGTGTCGGCCTCCAAATGGCTTGTGGAAGCTCGATGAGGCGTTGAGCTCCGCAATCAACCACAAGCTCGACGTCAGCGTTGAGCTTAGAGAGAGAGAAAGCGCTGGATAGAGAGAAAGATACATTGGACGAAGCTTAAGGGGGAGATGTCTCTCTTGGGGGCGGCAATAGTGGTGGGGGTAGAGGTAAGGCCAACAGCTACAAGGTCGGCTAAGGCCATGGCGGTGAGTTAGAGACTAAGGAGGGGTAAGGTAGAGAGAAGGGGAAATTTTTTAGGGTTGATTGAGAGCATTAATCTAGTGTGGATCAGCACAAATTGAATGTTCACGTGTTACCATCTCCTGCTTGGAGCTTACAGACGAGACTATAGTATGAGATAGCATATCCGCGTTCCGTATCTATGTTGGAGAAACATCCTGTGAATTTGATGATTCCAAAACTGTCCTTAGGTGTTGACACCAAATAATAAAGAGTTACCGAATGGACTTTAGTATCACTGTGTCCCGAAAATCGGTAAATCGGGAATGGTAAGCTGCTCTGAGAAGTTCGGTAAGTTGTCTGCAACATACCGAAATGTCTAGAAGTTTAAACCCGATATTCGGGAAGTAAGAGAACAGGGCCATTGATTTTCAGAATTCGGTAAAATTCTGGACATACCGAAATTATAGAGGGTCAGCAGTAAGAGAAGTATGAAGACAAAAGGAACCGCAGGATGGCCAAACTAGCCATGTCAGCAAGAAGTTACGAGTAAGAAATCCGGATAGTGGATGCGAACAGTTCACGGCAGTTGCTGGAAAAGATTCAAATTCAAAGCCATATTGACAGTTGAAGATCAAGTTTTGGCGAATAAAACGTGGGCAAATGGGAAGTTATTGAAGGCGCTAAGATTCAGAGTTTGAAAGCAAGAAAATAACCGACAAACGGTTATGGAAAGCCAAAGAATAACAAATAATCGAAAGAGAGGATAAAGAAGACAGATCAACACACATCCAAAAGTACTCAAGTTTTCTGCACTTTAACTTCCCTGTACTCTCCTTTCCAGCATTTAGAGTTTCTGCAATTCTAGTTTAGTTTCAAGCTTTCTACTGCTTTAGTATGAGTATTGTAACGTAGCCTGAACCTTTGTTGATCTCAAATCCATATTCGATCCACTGATTTACTACCCATTTCACTTCCATTTGTGTTACTCCGTGTTCTCACTAAAATTTCCTTTCGAGAGTTGAGCCACAGAACCCTCTTAATAAAAACCGAAGACTGAATTTCGGTGAAAGATATTCCTTGTTGCAAAAACGAGCGAACATCTTTTTGGCACGCCCGGTGGGACCATTGTGGTAAGATTAAGAGAAATGATGAGAACCAGAGGTCAATCAGATGGAGTACTAGTTGGCAACATCAACAATCCAAATGATGGAGCACGATCAGAGCATTCGACAGCGAATGAGGACGTACCCCATCACAATGCTGATATTCCTCGGCAATTGAACGAAGAACAAATCCATGCGTTGGCACCTGACAACACTTTGATAGCCACGATGAGAAGAATGTTTGAGGAATAGCAGAATGAGCTCACTAACCATATGGTGCGGCATGTCTCAGATGTGATAAAGCCTATGATGATTAACGCCATAAACGAGGTAATATCACGTCCTAGTTCATCCTCTCAAGTTCCCCCCTTTTATGTAAATCCTCCTGGTACGATACCATTTCCACCAGCATCGGGATATCCCAATGTTGGGTATAATGGTAGTGGATGATCGAATTTGCAGCCTCCAGTAAGGATTATACCAAGGCCAGAAAATCCTACAACAGCAAATTTGGTAAATGGTGTGAGTGGTTACAATTTCCCTCAAACTGGCCTTACTGATGCTAATGTGATCAATCCTATGATCCCGAATCATCCACCAGTATTGAACATGCCTCCGCCAGTGAATGTCCCTAACTTCGAGCCCATGAGACCACCTGTAGCTCAACCATATCCACAAGTGGTAGAAAATCCTCTCTACAGGCCACCACCTCCTGTTAACTTCAATATGGATCAACAAGGAATGAACAGACCTCAGCAGGTTGATCCTAGGGGGCAAGATCCTTGGTTGGGCCAGCAGAATTTAAGGCCATGGAATCCAGACAGAGTTGCAGAATTGGTAATGCAACAATTGGGAGCAGAGAGAGGCACACCAAGACCTGTATACAGGAAGCCACATCCCGATTGGGTGGATAACATTCCATATCCAAGGAGATTTAAAATGCCAGATTTCGCTGTATTTACAGGTGAGGAAGATCAGTCAACTGTGGAGCATGTAGGTCATTTTTTAGCACAATGTGGAGAGGCTGGAACAAATGAATATTTAAGGCTAAGGCTATTCCCATTGTCATTATCAAAGACAGCATTTACTTGGTATACGAATTTGCCAGCAAATTCTATTCAGACGTGGGTTGAGATGGAGAGACAGTTCCATTCTCAGTTTTACCGAACCGTACCAGAGGTAACAATAGCCGACTTGGCCAGGATGTACCAGTATGGCACTGAGACAGTAGATCAATTCATTGCTCGTTTCAAGAAGTCCAGGAATCGGTGTTTGACTTCTCTCACTGAAAAGGAATTTACAGATTTGGCTTTTAATGGGCTGAAGTTTAATCTCAAGGAGAGATTTGAAGGGCAGGCTTTTGATGATCTCTTTCAATTAAATGCTCGGGTTTCTAAGTATGAGCACCTGCTGAAGGATAAAGATAAGAAGCCGACGAAGGATAATCGGCAGACAATAGCATCGGTTGAAAGTACCGAATACAGTGACTTTACCGAAGAAGAGAATGAGATAGCGGTAGCAACTATGGTACTTGAAAAACCATATGTGTGCCCAGCTTTGAAACCAGCAAAGGTGAGAGATGTGTCCAAGTTTAAAGCCAAGAAAACGAGTAATTATTCCTTTGATATCTACAAGTTGGATGAGATATTTGACTTGTTATTGAAAGATGGAATGATAAATTGGCTGAGGGACAGGTAATCCCATCCAAGGAAGAGACTACTGACAAAAGGTACTGCAAGTGGCATCATTCCAAGACTCATGATACGGTGAATTGTATTGTTTTTAGAAAGACAATCCAAGAAGCGATTCGTCAAGGCAAGATTAAATTCGCTGAAAACAAAGGCAAAGCTCCAATGGAAGTAGACACGGATCCTTTCCCGAAGATGATCAGTATGGTTAATGTACATGAGTCTACGAGGCATGACAATAGACAATTGTGCACCCGTTGCCATCGAGAATTAAGTCATCAGCATCGGGAAGTTCCCGAGTTCCAGTGCATGAGAGGAACAAGGGGAAGATACAGATCGCGATCATTTGTCCGTCGGGAAGGCAGACCACAGATAAAGTCTGAGATTGTGGTAACTAAAAACGTTTCGGCACAATCAAGAAGTCAAGAAGCTGAATCAAGGCGGTCAACACAAGTGTGTGAGAGGCGGGAATTTTGCCCCGATCCACCAAGACAAGTTCCTCCAACTCAAGAAGTTGAAACACAATCTCACAAGAAAAAGGAAATCCCACGAAAACTTGAGAAGAAGAAGAGTTTATGACAGCGATATAAAGAAGGAGATCCCAAAGTAGGACTGCTTGGAGAGCCTAGTGGGAAATTTGATTATGTGGTGTACTATGGAGACACGAAGGATTCCTTATCCCCGTCATTGCCTGTGGAACCATCTGGTTGGGGAGATGAATTTGATGATCCACCATCATCAATTCCCCAGGAAGTTCCGAAGACAAAAATAATTAAAATCCCACACGATCCTCCCGAAGGAAAATGGTCCTTAGCTAAACCGCCAGGGCAAGCATCTTACCGAACTGCAAAAAGACGTTTTCAGCGAATGAAAAGCAGACAGAGGGATTTCGAGAATCGTCGGGACAAAGGAATGCCATCACAGATTCCTCCAACCAGATCTTTTAATACGAGAGGAAATTGGGTTTGGAGAAGAAACCCTGATGATAAAGAGTTTGTCAAACCAGAGAAAAATTCTGTATATGATTCGGGGAGTAGTTCTCACCACGAGGTGAAAAAAGGAAAAGAGGTTCAGCAAGTCTCCCAAACAATTAATTTTGGGCAATTCCAAGTAGCTCTTAATCCGAGGCATCAAGTCAAAATAGAACAAAAGAATCTGAATCTCAAGATGTCGCAAGAAGATGATAAGAGTTGCCGAGCTGGTCATTCCAAAATGCCGAAAGAGAATTGTTCGCCAATGAGGATCAACATGGTCCATGCTAAGCTTCCAGCTGAATATGGAGCTTGCTTAGTGGTAGAAGAAGAACTCGAGCATATCTCAGAGAAAGAAATAGCAATGGCAGAATTCTAATTCTCTGATAAAGAAATGATAAGGTTTGATAAAGTACCCTCAGACAAGGCTAGACATTTAAGGTCTTTGGTTATTTCAGGTAGAATTAATGGTCAAGCTGTCGGTAAGATCTTTGTAGATGCGGGAGCTACCTTGAATCTCATATCTCACAGGTACTTCAAGAAGTTGGGAAAAGATGATGATGAAATAATTCCATCGAACGTTCAGCTGTCTGATTTCCTAGGAGAAGTTACCAAAGTCAAAGGGGCAGTTGTACTGGACCTAACCATAGGATCCAAAACAGCAAGGACGACTTTCTTCGTGATAGAGTCTGATGGTTCGTACAACTTGTTGCTTGGAAGAGATTGGATACACTCTAATCAATGTGTACCTTCGACTCTTCATCAGGTTCTGGCATTTTGGAATGGTAAGGGAGTAGAGTACATTGAGCCTGATTCGGGACTTGCTTCAATAGGGTTGACTGGTATTCATCAAGATCATCAAGAATACTCACATGGAGGACATGTCATCAGAGTACCGAAAGCAGATTCACGATCCTATGCTTATTGCCGCTTTGGGAATATGAAAACTGAGTGGATTCCCAAGTCTAGCTTGGCATTAGAGAAGTTACATACTCTTTATGGAAAGCGAGCCCTTATTGCAAGAAGTTTGTGAAAAGTACTTTGCATACTTAGCGGAGATGACCCAGCAAAGTGCTGAAGTTTCAGATTGTATTGACGAATGGGAAGAGTCACCAATCAAAGAGGACAGCAGGTCAACAGAAGCTCAAGACCCATTGTTAGAAGTTGATATAGGAGAACCCGGGTGTTTTCGTCTAATATATGTGAGTGCTTTTCTGCAAGGGGGCATGAAAGAAGATTTAATCCACTTGATCAAAGAATACAAAGATTGCTTCGCATGGGATTACCATGAAATGCCTGGTTTGTCAAGAGATATTGTAGAACATCGTCTTCCTATTAAGAAAGGATTTCGTCCACACAAACAGTTAGCAAGAAGGTTTGCTCCAGATGTAGTTGACAAAGTCAAGGAAGAGATTGAAAGGCTGCTGAAAGCAAAATTCATTGAGACAGCCAGGTATGTAGAGTGGATTTCGAATATTGTTCCTGTAAAGAAGAAAAATGGAAAATTGAGAGTCTGTATTGATTTTCGGGATCTTAATAATGCCACTCCAAAAGATGAGTATCAGATGCCGATGGCAGACATGTTAGTAGATTCGGCGTCGGGAAATGAGATGTTATCTTTAATGGATGGTCATTCGGGTTACAACCAGATATTTATTGCTAAAGAAGATGTCCCGAAAACAGCGTTTAGATGTCCTGGTGCTATCGGGACTTTTCAGTGGACAGTGATGCCTTTTGGGCTGAAAAATGCAGGAGCTACTTACCAGCGAGCAATGAATTTCATCTTTCATGACATGATTGGTAAATTCTTGGAAGTTTATATTGATGATGTTGTGATCAAATCAAGTCAGGGAGAGCATTTGGACTATCTTGAGCAAGCTTTTGTTAGGATGAGAAAATACAAATTGAAGATGAATCCAGCTAAATGTGCCTTTGGAGTGCGAGCAGGGAATTTCTTGGGATTCCTAGTTAATCAAAGGGGAATTGAGATTGACAAGAATAAGGCAAAGGCTATTATAGAGCTTCCTCATCCTACATCAAAGAAGCAGTTGCAAATGGTACTCGGGAAAATTAATTTTCTCAGAAGATTCATTGCAAATTTATCTGGGAAGATAGAACCAATGACCCAGCTCTTGCGTCTTAAAAATCAGGAGGAGTTTATATGGGGAGATAAACAGCAGAAAGCGTTTGATGCGGTCAAAGTTTATCTGACAAATCCTCATGTATTGATGCCGCCGAAAGTAGGCAGGCCATTAAGGTTGTACTTGTCTACTACCGATTCAACTATCGAGAGTATGCTGGCACAAGAGAATGAAAATGGAAAAGAACAAGCGGTATATTATTTAAGTAGAACATTGACTGATGTTGAAAAAAGATATATCGCGATAGAAAAATTATGTTTATCTTTGTACTTCTCTTGTATGAAGTTAAGACATTATTTGTTGCCAGCTACAGTACATGTACTCGGTAAGACTGATGTGATAAAATATATGTTGTCACGGCCTGTTATAAAAGGGCGTATAGCTAAGTGGGCATTTATCTTGTCTGAATTTGATTTGGCATGCGTACCAATAAAAGCAGTAAAAGGTCAAGCTGTTGCTGACTTTCTTACCGAATACCCATGTTTGCAAATGGAAGAAAATAAACAGATTTTCAGTCAAGTTATACCATGGACTATGTATTTTGATGGATCATGTGCTAAGAGTATGGCTGGAGCTAGTTTGATGATAATCTCTCCCACCGGAGAGCTTACAAGGTGTGTTTGTAAGTTAGATTTTGAATGCTCAAATAATCAAGCCGAATATGAAGCACTAATCATCGGCTTAGGAATACTGATTGAATTGGAAGCACAGTTCATCAAAATATTTGGTGATTCACAGCTAGTGGTGAAGCAACTGAAAGGAGAATATCGGTGCTTAAATGAAAATTTGATTGGTTATTATTATCTAGCCAAGAAGCTGTTGGAACAATTTAGAGAATATGACATAGTCCATGTCAAAAGAGAAACTAATTACGAAGCCAACGAATTAGCACAGATGGCTTCTGGTTATAAAATATCAAAAGAATTGGCTAATATTGCAGCCATCATCACATTATCGGTACCTTCTATTGAACAAAGAGAAATACCGATAGCGATCAGTGAGGTGATCCTAGAAAAGGACTGGAGGCAGCCCATTATGGAATACTTGAAAAATCCTGATTCAAGAGATCAAAAGCTGATGAGACAAGCTCAGAAGTACGTAATATTGGGAGAAGAGTTATACCGAAAATCTTCAGATGGGCTACTATTAAGATGTCTTGATAAGGACAATGCGAAACTGGTTATGGCAGAAGCTCATGAAGGCATATGTGGAGCACATCAAGCTGGAATTAAGATGAGATGGCTTCTAAAAAGGTACGGATATTTCTGGCCAACAATGATGCAGAATTGCATTGAATATGCCAAAGCATGCATTTCATGTCAAAAACATGGACCTTTGCAACATGCACCTGCTGTAGAGCTTCATTCCATTGTAAAGCCATGGCCATTTCGAGGATGTGCAATGGATATAATAGGTAAGATTTATCCACCCTCTTCTCATAAGCATAGTTTCATTTTGCTGGCTACGGATTACTTTACGAAATGGGTGGAAGCGATTCCATACAAGAGCATTAGTCAGAAGACGGTGATCAAATTTATTGAAGAAAACATAATTCACCGATTTGGCTTATCGGAATCAATCACTGCGGATCAAGGGACAGTGTTTACTGGAAATGAAGTTATGGAATTTGTGCAATCAAGAGGAATTAAGATGCTGCATTCTACACCATATTATCCTCAAGCAAATGGACAAGCTGAAGCTACTAATAAAGTTGTGATTGGATTGATTAAAAAGCATTTGGAAGAAAATCCAAGAGAATGGGACAACTTGCTATCGGTAGTGTTGTGGGCATACCGAACATCACGAAGATCAAGCACAGGCGTCAGTCCATATATCCTGACCTATGGACAAGAGGCAGTTCTACCGATGGAGATAACCGTTCAATCATTACGAGTCCAATTGCAAAGTGAAATGTTGCCTGAAGATTACAGAGATTGGATGTATATAAATTTGGATGAAGTAGATGAAGTCAGGGCAGTTGCTTTGGATCAGTTGATTGCACAAAAGAAAAGAGTAGCCAGAGCTTTTAACAAGAAGGTTAGGATCAAGCAATTTGCTGTCGGGGACTTAGTATGGAAAGCAATCTTGCCATTTAATCTCAAAGATAGAGAATTCGGTAAGTGGTCCTCAAACTGGGAAGGCCCATATCTAGTTACCGAAATGTTTAGTGGAAATGCATACAAATTGATGGATATCAATGGAAAAGAACTATCTCGTTCTATAAATGGGAAATTCTTGAAGAAATATTATCCATCAATCTGGGAAACACAAGGAGATTAAATCATTCATCAAAAGCGAAAGTACATTCTGATCTTGGTTACAAAGGTCTTCAGATCTTTAACCAGTTTGAGATTCTGAGCTACAAGTTTGGAATGTAATTCAAGATCATGGTGGAGTTCGAATTGCTGCTCTTTGAGATGTTCTGTGCGACGAGAATGGAAGCGGACAGCTTCAAGTTTCTCCCAAGTTTCCTGTAACAATCGTCTATACTTGTCTGAAGAAACTTCGACCATGGACTTGACCCGAGAGATTTCGTCTTTAATTATCCTGCGTTCGGCACGGTTATGACTGGAAAAGAAATTGAAAAGTCGACGTGTCGTCTCAGCATCTTCTTTGGCATGAAGGCAAGAGTCTTGAACTTGAGCATATGCTTCTTTGAAATCGCACAATCGGGAGAATTCTTCCACAATTTGGAGCTTAAGAGTCTCAACTTCCACAATGATAGGTTCAAGGCTCCAAACCTCCTTCACATTGCGCTCAAACTCATCGAAGCTAGCAGGGAATAAAGAGCACAGTTCCCATACTAAGTCCAAGAGATCAGACTCAGCAGTTAAAAATACCTTAGACCTGAAAATGTCCGTCAGTTCGGTAACTTCTAACCTATGCTTATAATTCAGTAATAAAGCATGATGTCCCTGGGATAGTAGTTCATGTAGCCGTTTCCATAAAGATCGATCATCTGTAGGCAATTGGATAAAAAGTTGTTCATGGTTAAAAGAAATGAAGAACAGTTTTCAAAGATGGGATCAGGATGCATTTAGCAAAAAGTTTACCTTCATGTTGGCCATTACAACGTCTATATGATTGAGGCCAAAGAGGCAACTGAGATGAAGAACCATGTGAAGACATCATGAGCAAGATTGCAAATGTTCAGGATGAATTGTGCAATTTGGGCAGTTATAAATAGAAAGGACATAGAGCAGATCATGGGTAGTGGCATGCCAGAGCTTTTCTCGGATAATTGGAAGAACATGGCCCATAAGTGGAGGAAGACGGTTACCAGAATTACCGCCAAAAATATTCTCTTGCAAGAGAAAGTATGCAAAAGTCATTGAGGATTATCGGGAAGCTTTGTTATTGAAATCTTTGTTAATCGTTGAGAATTATCGGGAAGCCTTATTATCGGAATCTTTGTTAATCATTGAGGATTATCGGGAAGCCTTATCATCGGGATCTTTGTTAGTCATCGAGGATTATCGGGATCTTTGTTAGTTATTGAGGATTATCGGGATCTCTGTTAATCGTTGAAGATTATAGAAGAGCAGATGTTAGAATTCGGCAAATGAAGCAAAAGAACATTTGAGTCAGAAAGAACAAGATTTTTCATTTCCATTTCATTAACAGAGTCTTGGCTTCATTTACAAAAGAACGGAGCTCAAATTCTAAATTAAGATTTTGTTCCATGAGCTCCGCCCTCTGCCTTTCACAAGTTTTGACCGGCCCACAGGTGGAATCATATTCTTTCCTCAACTCCCGACACTTCTCCATCTTTCTTCTAACTGATGGGCAAAGATGACGCATCTTCGCTTCTTGCTCCATCATTTGGACCTCTACCGTCTTCAATTCTTTCTCAAGTTATGCTCTTCTTTCTGCTAAGCGGTGAAGTTTGCTCACTTCAGCTTTATAACTGTCATAGAACAAGCGGGTATATGCACATTTATGGGTTAGTTCATCTTGAATGGCTTGACCTCGCTGTTCTCCGAAAAGAAGATGTAGAAGATGATAGGTGTTGATCCTGATGGTGTCCACAGCATCCACAAAACCAACGGCGAAGATATCACTTTTGTCTTGGAAGTCTTGGGAAAGTGTAAAGGAAGGATTACCAGAGCATACTTCTTGAAAGAGAGTTCTTGCTCGTCTCTCTCTGTCAGAGTCGGTAATCAACTTCCCATAGCCAGACTCTAATAAGCTAAGAAGTTCAGTCTATTTAGCCTTGGCCACTTCCTTAGAAACTTCAGAAAATGATGCCGGGTCTATAGATTCTGGCGGACAATCAGCAGTGGAGGAGCCAGGAAGATCTGTGAGCAGTATACTTTCCACTTCAGCTTTCTCTTCAGTAGATAAGAGAGTTATCTCAGCTGCGGCAGAAGGAGCTTGTGAAGAAGATGAGCTTGCCATAAACATTCCTTGAAGAGGCAGAGTGATAGACGAAGGTTGAACAAGCGGCAGAGGTACATTGATTGATGGGCCTTCAAGAAATTCCCCATCAGAAATCAGGATTCTTTTTTATGCAGATGAAGGCTCATCAGTACCTGTAAATACAGCTATGAGTGTTAAAACAATAGTATAAGGAGCATTCACCTTTCGGTAAAGTGAAGACAATACTTACCGATAGAAGTTGGAGATTTTCTAGTCTGAGGAGAAGATGGGTCATCAGCTTGTTCCTTTTCCTTAAGTTTTGGAGTCTGGGTTTGCGTTGATGCGATAAGAAGTTTCGTCGAAGAAGTCGGAGGCACCAGGACAGGGTCAAGGATTGCTATATCATCATCAGGAGCAAGAGCAGAAGGGGAAGAAAGCAAAGCCGCTTTTGATCGGTATATCTTGAGAGTCTTCCATGAGTTATATTTAAAAGAAGAAAAGCATAGATCAATATTGGAAAGTATGCTCATGATTAGCAAAAGCTTTAATATTAAAGTTACCTTTCGATGTATGTGGCTTTATCATGGCACGTAGCGTGGGACTGACAGATGGGCTCCTTGGTGATGATGATAAAGATCGAGTGGTAGTTCTTTCTGTTGCTGGCTTCTTAGACGCCTTTTCTGGAGCAGGCAGTTCTAAGATTTTTCGCTTTCTTCCTGCTGTGAGCGAAAACAGTTAGACACAACTAAATACCGAATGAAGACGTACATTGAAAGAAGGTGAGCAAACTAACCTTTAATAGGCTTTGCCGGTTCCAAGGGAAGAATGTCTTCATCTCCGGTTGATTGAGGAAGTGCAAGAGTGGCCGTCTCCTTTATTTTCAAAAGGATCATGTCCAGCGGCTCTGAGAATACAGACTTCCCATAATTCTTCCACCAGAAGTCGAAGTCTTCTGAAGAGCGATCAGCATCTGGAATGAACTCGGTAACACGGAACAATCGGTAAATGTCCCGAATCAGCTTGTTCAATTCAATGAAGTTTTGACTGTCGCCTTGCTTACAGAATACTTTATTGATGGAAGAAAAGGAAAAAGTGTAGAGAGCCGGGACAGGAATCCCTTGAATCAACCCAAATTGTCTAGCACAATATTGGGGGGAGTAGATTTCGAAGCCAGCGACGAATCTACCCTTTATTGAAAACCTAACAGGAAGGTCAATAGAGGTTAGAACGACTTGCCAAAAATCACTCTTATTCTTCTGAAAGGAAGGAAGATATGATTTGAATTCAGGAATGAGAAAAGGAGAAAAAGAGAATTGTTTCCCTTTGATTGAAAAAATTTGGGAAACAAAGAACCGAAAATAAGATAATTGCCCCTCTGGAAAAGGAATCAACTCTCGGCTTAAGGCTCGACAGACATGATGATTCGGGATAGAAACCGAAGGGGGTTGCGAGACATGGTCTTTGGAAAACCAAAAAGGAAAATAAAAAGCCGACCAGGCTTAGAGAATCCAGAGTGGACCACCATAGACTCCACCTATTTCATCCGAAATGATGGAAGAAGCCGAATGGGCTAAGCCTCGGTACAATAAAGATAAAATGGTTTTTCCTAAAGAAAGGAGAGTTCCCGAAGCTAAGGCAGAAGCTATAGCTACGAAGTCCTTTGAAACTCTCACAATAGGGTGGCAAAAAAGGAATTTACAGAGCCAGTACAAGAGAAAAGCGGTGTGTTCCTCGTCGGTAACTTCACCTTCTTTCCTAAAAAACTTACCGATAAAAGCCCCATAAGCTAGCTCGGAATCAGACAACTTACCGAGTCCTGGGTAAGAATCCGAAGACAGAGTAGATGGGTCTGTACCTAAAGGACTAAGACCGGTCAGGCAATGGATGTCGAGCAAAGTTACCGACATCGGGGAAAAAGGGAAGAAGAAGCAGTTGGTAGAAGTTGACCAAAAACAGGATAGGGCACTGATTAGCCCATGATTCAGACGATAGTCAAAACAACAAAGGCGCAAAGCATTATGAATCGAAAGTCCATCCCAAAGAGAGCCCTTGGAAGGACGAAGTCGAAGATACCATTGGTAAAAATTTGGCTCAAAATCAGAAAAAGCCCTAAGACGAGAAGGACGGGAGTGCCAGTTGTAAGCTAGAACGGAAGAATGGTGGATTGGAAGTACCTCAGTTTGATGACGATGGAAGAAATCAGAGAGAATTGCAGGAATCAAAAACTGATTGTAAACAGCTGGGCCAAGGATGTAAGAATCCTCGAAATCATTCTGCACGGAGAAAAAATGCCAGTCATCGTTGAAATCTTGAGAGTCTCTGAAATTATAATAGCGCTCTAGGGCATTTGAGGCAAGGAAGGAGGAAGCTTGAGCCTTGGGAGCCATGGTGTCTGATCAAGTACAGGAAAAGGGCACGAAAGAGCGAAGAAGCGAAAGAGCAAGAGAATAACGAAAGAGATGACTTGTTGGAGAAACAAGTTTGAAGGCGAGAGATCAGATTGTGTGGGGACATCTGATATATATATTGAGTTGATACGAGGAGAAGCTGAAAAGGCAAGCGCGCGAAACGAGACGGCAAAATGGCGTTGGAAGCAAAAAGTAAGTGTCTTGTCATCTTTAGCATTTAAAAGAATTAAAATTCTTTTAATTCTTTTAAAGGGGGCATCTGTTGACACCAAATAATAAAGAGTTACCGAATGGATTTTAGTATCACTGTGTCCCGAAAATCGGTAAATCGGGAATGGTGAGCTACTCTGAGAAGTTCGGTAAGTTATCTGCAACATACCGAAATGTCTAGAAGTCTAAACCCGATATTCGGGAAGTAAGAGAACAGGGCCATTGATTTTCAGAATTCGGTAAGATTCTGGACATACCGAAATTATAGAGGGTCAGCAGTAAGAGGAGTATGAAGACAAAAGGAACCGCAGGATGGCCAAACTAGCCATGTCAGCAAGAAGTTACGAGCAAGAAATCCGGATAGTGGATGCGAACAGTTCACGGCAGTTGCTGGAAAAGATTCAAATTCAAAGCCATATTGATAGTTGAAGATCAAGTTTTGGCGGATAAAACGTGGGCAAATGGGAAGTTATTGAAGGCGCTAAGATTCAGAGTTTGAAAGCAAGAAAATAACCGACAAACTGTTATGAAAAGCCAAAGAATAACAAATAATCGAAAGAGAGGAGAAAGAAGACAGATCAACACACATCCAAAAGAACTCAAGTTTTCTGCACTTTAACTTCCCTGTACTCTCCTTTCCAGCATTTAGAGTTTCTGCAATTCTAGTTTAGTTTCAAGCTTTCTACTGCTTTAGTAGGAGTATTGTAACGTAGCCTGAACCTTTGTTGATCTCAAATCTATATTCGATCCACTGATTTACTACCCATTTCACTTTCATTTGTGTTACTCCATGTTCTCACTAAAATTTCCTTTCGAGAGTTGAGCCACAGAACCCTCTTAATAAAAACCGAAGACTGAATTTCGGTGAAAGATATTCCTTGTTGCAAAAACGAGCGAACATTAGGATAATATCTACTATAATAAGTGCATGTGTTCGTGATGATCTCTTAAGGACTGCGGTGATATCCATGATGTGTCCTCATTGGAAAAGACCGCAAAATTGTCCTTGTACGGCCTATTCGTAAACAACACCAACTGATTGTGATAATCGGCTTACGATGATGTAGATATCAAGCATGGGAATATCGAGTCACTAATGATGCTGGTATAACGTCCATCAGAGTATGTTCATCGGAGTGTTTGATATAGCTGTTGGCAGTTGGAACAACATAGCAGGAGAACCGAAAATCATCAGAGAACTGAAAATAACTTTTGTCACATTTGTCAGAGCAATCGATTATTGCGACAGCGGCAGCAAAACCTATTTCGGAAAACCATGCTGATGTTCACGAAAAAGGAAGTCTTGCTTCAGAATAGTAGCTCGCGTTAAATCCTAATGGCAACCTGCTTCTCCGGACCATCTCCAATGGGAAGATTGAAGATGTCTATAAGAAAAGATCATTATAAAAAAAAAAAAACACCCATATAAGCATCAGCCGTGCAAGTAGGACGGGCGGCGTCCACGTCAATGATTTTCAGTCAAAAAATTGGCTAGATGGACTCAATTGACAAAATATAAAAAGATTTAGGACTTAATTGACAAAATTAGAAGGTTTAGGACTGAATTGACAAAAGTGCAATAGGTTTAGAACTTTTTGAACAATTTTCTCCAACTTATTCACCCCCTCTAGGTTGCTTAATCAAACTCAACAATCTAAACGGGTATTGGTTTGGTGTAGGCGATAGGGAACAATGACGTTGATCCGATGTCTCGAATAATGCGCACATCTACTGTCTTCATGATCTCAAACTCGAGATATAGTCTCACTAGTTTAACGGTTCAACTTCAGCTCTGTTTCGTGCCGCCGCCCTAACTTGTAGAAGCAGAAATCCCTGAGGGAGAGTGAGGGCTCTCTCTCTCTCTCTCTCTCCCCCCCCCCCAATCTTCTGCTCCCTCCTCGCCCCCCTCGCCCAACCCCAATCCCCCCCACCCAAACCCATCTGATGTTCCTCCTTATTTCTTTTTTTGTTTCTTTTTTTCAAGCTTCTTCGTTGCTCTCGTGGACATCGCGATCGACATTATCCACGGTAGTGAGCTCTGAAGATCGAAGCGTGTATGTCTCGAAAGAATCTGCTCCATCCGAATCTGCTCGCTCCCGCTCCGGCTCCGGGTGCTTGCTCCAAATAGTCAAGCGGTCCACAACTCTTCGAGGTTTCTTTTCTGCTGTCTTTAGCAGTCGATTTATTTGAGAGTGATTTTGTGATCAACTGCTATCTATTTTGTAGCCCTTCTCTCTCGATCTAAAGCTAGATCTAGATTTAAGTGTTCTTCTATCCCGATCTAGATATAGATCTGGGATTTATTAGATGTTTTCTATGTTTCTACAACATATTGGTGTTGTTGTGGTTTCTATACGATGATGGTGCTGGAGACGCCGAACTTAGGGTCGCACTGCCTTTTGGCAAAATCGTAGTTACAGAAGAGGAATTTCTCGGCATGTGCTCATCACCAATGATGATGCGAAATTCGGTGATTGGCCGCCGTATGAGCTTTTGATGATTCAATAGATCCATCTTTGAGGAAGGGGCCAGTATTTGCAAGCAGCACTAAGTTGATTCACTTTTCAGATTTACTTATTTTACTTGCTTTGTGGGATTTGCATCTTCGTCTTGAAGTTATATACTCATCTTTTCATATGAAAGGAAGATTTTCGTTCCGGCCCAAAAAAAAAAAAAAAAAACTTCAGCTCTGCAAGTGGTCCTAAAAAAAGCACACAAAATACTGTCATATTCCATTTCATTTGTACTTCCAATAAGTGAGTGCCGATCGAATTTTAAAAATGACAACTTGAAGACAAGTTAAATAATGAAGTTCTCGATCTCAAAAACCTACAAATATACCTGTGAGAAAAAAACAAACACCTTAAATACATGTTAGTTTAACTTTTTTTTCTTTTTATCAGTTTTTGATCATGGTATTTGAGATGGGTTCAATTTATTCATCTTTCGTTTCCATTGCCGTCTGCCTCTTTATCTTATAGGTCACGCGTGGTTCGTAGTCCCCATCACTTATAGTTATAGTGAAAATTGGATCCATTGGAATTTTCTGATTGATTCGACGGCGATCCATAGTAAATAAAACGAAAAACCCGCAAGCCGACATAACTCTACCTAGGAATATTCTTAACCTCAAAATGTGAAGATTGGAATTATATTGTCCCAAGTAGCAATCAAGCCGACCTTGCGAGCAACTTCACGGAAATTTCCATCCGCCACTGGTCTTGGAATCTGAAGTTGTCGCTTTTCGGTTTAGCATCAAACAAAAACAAGTGGTTGCACGTACATTGTACACTGCAGTCTCAATCTTAAATTATTGCAAAATTGTCCAAGCAGCCTCTTTGGTGATTTCACCTAGTTACTCCTATACTTTCGGTTCTGTAAAAAAAACATAATTTGAGATGAGTTCGTCGTTCACATAATCCTACTTAGTATGGCCAACCCCGTCGAGCGAAAATGACCTGCGAACAATGTGTGAAAAGTTTGATATTTTATATGCATATTCTAAAATAGGGATTCTAATATTCTTATCGGTCAAGTTTTGCGTGCTCTCAATATGCGACTTCTCTAGATGTGATCGACGTAATCATCATGTGAAAAGATGAGTATTCGCAAGTCGCAATTTTCCGCTAAACGGCCATGGATGACTGGTGTAAAGTCATTACTCTTTCAATACATGAGAAAAGCCGTCGATGATCGACTAATATCATCACTTTTAACATTCCAAATAACTTTTTTCAGATTGATGGGATAATTGTCTAGAAAGTCCTAAACCTATTATACGGCGGTCACTTGAGTCCTCAACTTTTCAATCGTGCCAATTTAGTCCTAAACCTTTCGACGATTTATCAGTTTAGCCCTAAACCTTTGAATTGCCCCAAATTATATCCAAACCGTTTGAAGATTTGCCAATTTAGTCCTAAATCTATTGTCTATATAATTGACCGTGACAACCACATTGGCAAATAGTCAAAAGGTTAAGGATTAAACTGGCAAATCGTCAAAAGTTTTAAGACTAAATTGGTACAATTGAAAAGTTGAGGACTAAACTGATTGCCGTACAGTAAATTTATGACTTTTTAAACTATTTTCGCTGAGATAGATATGCTCACAATACGAGGATCTACTCCAACACAATCATATGTGGCGAGGAAGAAAAACACTTCATCGATCAGATTACGACAGAATCAAAGTATCGAAGCTTTCTGAGAAATGGGTCTGAAAAAGGCTTCTTCTAGGGTTATGCATTCTCGTGAAGTGGAACTGAATCGTTTTGCCTAACGCGGACTCGCTTTCCCCACTACTCCACTATTCTTCCAAAGCAAAGTGCGTATTCCTTACGCTTTTCATTTTCAGGCTTTCCATCTTTTCCTTTCTTTATCTATTAGGTAAGGTAAGAAGATAAGGCTTCCATTGATTGCTCTGGTGTAGCAACTCCTCCATCCATGAACCCTAGAAGAAGGTAGAAATAATGACAACATGGGGAAACTCAAGCCAATCACCCACTCTTCCTAACACAACCTACCTCTAACTTACTAGGAAATATTCACTAGATAATGTAATTATTCGATTCCGAATATAATAGAAACCTATGTATCATCTTTTTTCTTGATATTAGGGGTGTTCGTCGGATCCGATTCAACTGGAGAATGGGCTGGAACAAACTCGGTTGGCCCGGTGCTAGGCCGGTTTAGGGTAGACTCGGTGCAATTATTGGTTCTGAAACCCTAGCATTTCTGATCTTGGTTTTTACACTGATTCGAGGACAGAAACTCGTGACCTCAAGGGTGAATTATGCGTATGAGACCACTCGGCTGGTAAGAATTTACTTGACATAATCTACTGAAAATAGCATATTGAATCTGTGACTTGATTTTTCACAAAACAATCCGGTTCCAGAGTGCGGGATCGGGAATAGGGGTGTGCATAGTCCGGGCCGGTCCGGTCCCCAAATTTACGGGACCGGCGGTCCGGTCCGGTCCGGTCCAGTCCCAATGGGACCGCTAACACTAGTTCTTCAAAAAAATTTAAGAGTAAGACAGACATAGTAAATATCATTGACTACCTAAACCTTATGTCTATTGAAGAGTTTGAGTATTCTGACGAAGATGAATATGAGTTATCTTTAGAAGAAGAAATACAGACTCATCGACGATCCAAATAAAGTCGATCTTGAAGTGATCAGACTCTCCAACGCTTGGAAAGTCGACCGAAGTTTCGGACAACGAAACGGAGGTTTTGATCATGTCAAAAACCTTACGGATCAAGAGATCCTTATATATACACATATATATTATTATTTTTTTGGCGGTCCGATCCGGTCCCATCTACCATGGACCCGGAGACCAGATCGCCCGGCCACCGGTCCCATTTATTGGGACCGGGGACCGGATCCCCCCCCCCCCCTCAAGGACCGGACCAACCCGCCCGGTCTGGGCCGGTCTTGGTCCGGTTCAAGCCAGTCCGGTCCGGTTTGCATACCCCTAATTGGGAACCTGCTCGATACCTCTTTATTTTTCATTTTTTTGATTGGTTGTCTGCTCGCCATCGTGCGATTCCGCAACGCAACATCAACCATCAACTTCTGTCTCTCCAAAGAAGGAAGCTGCCGAAGACAAATCCCTCTTGGCTTTTGAATGGTTCAAGTACCGGGTTGTGGATGGAAATGACTTCCCTTTGCGGATGGGATAAATTGTAACCATATGTAATGGACAACGATTCGATATAATGTATGCTCTCAAATGATTATCGTCGAACGTGATAGACGAAATAGTTAGGATGTGATTCGCCTAACTACTCGACTCAGTTTGCTCCTATCAACTAAATTAATGATTTTGAAGGTGATTCGTGATCTCAAAGAACAGATCACCAATGTACTTATTGGTTATTCTTTTTTTCCCCGCCTTTTGTCCTGTCCTTTCGCTCTTTGGACTTAGTAAAGTTTTGGTTTGGGAGAGCTTGGCAAGCCCATCAGTGGAGGCCTTTAACAAGACTGGACCCGGAATGAATTGACAAAGATGAAGTTCGAAACTACGAGAAGGAGATGTCCAGTCACGGTCGTGTGCAAGAATTCAATTACACGTGTCAAATACGCTTTGACTTCCCCACGTTAGAAAGTCCCACACAGCTCCCCAACTCCCTAACCATCACATCTCTTTCAAGGAAAAGTATCAACAACAAAAAAAATCCTAATTCTCTTCTATTTGTACCAAATCAGTCCTAAATTTTTCAATTGGGTCAATTTAATTTTAAATTTTTTTGCATTAATATCAATTGAGCTCATCCAGCCAATTTATGCCAGAAATTGCTGACGTGGACGCCGGCCGTCCTACGCGGCACAGCTGGCATTGACATGGATAATTTTTAAATTTTTAAATAATTTTTGAATTTTTTATTAATTTTTTCTCTTCTTTTTCCTTTTCTTTTTTTTTCTTTTTTTTGTTCACGTCAGTACCAGCCGTGCCATGTAAGGCGATCGGCGTCCGCTTTAGCAATTTCTGACCTAAATTGGCAAGATAGACTCAATTGGTACTAATGCAAAAAAAAATTAGAACTAGATTGGTCCAATTGAAAGGTTTAACACTAAATTGGTACCAATATAATAGATTTATGACTTTTTTTGTACTTTTCTCCATCTCTTTTTGTGTACAGACACACGCATAGACACTCTCACTCTTCCATGACGATGGCAATGTCACTGTTTTTGTACATATTGATGGAGGTCGTTGTGGTAGGCAAGGGCTACGACTCCCTCGCCCAGTGCCGGCGAGGCTTAGCCGATGACCCTCGCCAGCCATAGTAAAAAAAAATTGAAAGAAAAGGAAAAATTCAGAGAAAGTTGTTAAAAAAATTACAAAAATTGTCCACATTAGCATCACTCGTACCACGTAAGACAGCCGACATCAACGTCAATGATTTTCAGCCAAAAAATGACTACATTGGCAAATCGTCAAAAAGATTTAGGACGAAATTGGCTAAACTCAAAAGTTTAGAGCTGAATTGGCATCCGTAACAATAGGTCTATAACTTTTTTAGTAATTATTTCTATCTACTTGGTCTGGTGATGCTAGGAACAACACTGCAATGGTAGAGAGAGAGAGAGAGAGAGAGAGAGAGAGAGAGAGAGTCATTTTTGTTGATTTATTTCATGTAAAATGCCACATGATTTGAGTAGTCTCAAATCTACTCAACTTGTCACCATAAGTGAAATTCCATGCTCCATTTGTATTAAACCGTGATCAATGACCAACTGTTGATTAACAGTTATATACAAACCATGTGATAAGTCGTCAACGGTTTTTTCGGGGCACCATCTGATTTAACATGAAAGCAAGTACATAAAGTCCCGTAGGCTTTTTTTTCCTGATCTAACTCTTGGGTTTGGATAAACGCTCACAGTTTCTCTAACTATCATAGAGGATTTTTAGTTTCGAAATATACGCCAAAATAAAATACTTTGAAAGAAAATTTGATTGCACAATTAAATATTGATATAGTATGATTGACTATTTTTATATCATATTGTTCGGGTACGCAAACTAATCGTTATAGAAGTCGGGTCGGTTATCATTATTGATTCGGGTCAGAGTTACTACAAAGATTAGCGGTGCTGGTGAAATCTTCTTGATAAGTTGATCCTGATATATATCTCCAAAGGGACATCTAATATTCCAAGGCACGAGATACATTACGGACAGTAATTAGAGAGAGAGAGAGAGGTTGACTTCACCTTAAAAGCCTTCGATTTCTCCAAGATTGACTTATCATAGCGTGAACTTTAACTTAAATGGAGATTGATTGACATTTCCAAGGCACTAGAAGCTTCAGATCCCTGCAAATCTCAGATGTATCAAAAAACAAAAACGAAAAACGACCAAATCTCCCGTGAGCTGTATTCCCAATTACATACTATTTGAAAAGGAGCTCGTAAATCAGTATTAAATTGTCACCAAAAAGAAAATAAATATTAATTAAGTACAACCTTGCTGTGATTATGGTTGCTTAAGTGTTTCGTCTAACCGGAGCCGGATCCAAGTTGTTAATACCACTGGAGAGTTCTTGGGAAGAAAAACTATGTTTCTTACGATTGTGAATATGGGCACTAAAAATAAAAGCTACCGCATCTTATCACGTGTTGACTCATTTTCATCGAAAGAAATTACGACCCATATGGTCAGTACATATTTGATGACCCGGCGTAAGTTCACATTCTCAGCCCTAGAAAGACACTAACGAAGTATGTGAGCTCCATATGTGGCTCAGTGTTATACTAATTTGACGAATCAAGTTAATCTAATATCAAAGAATTATTATTTTCTTACATTGTTAAGGTATTGCAATGATCATTAAAAGGAGAATGGTTTTCATTACCGTAATTTCGCCGATGTTCGCGTATAGTTGTCCACCAGATGTTAAAACCCAAGATTGATCCACGTGTAAAATCGATAAACAATCTTGTTCTTGCTTTATGCTTTGGCAAGAAGGTGTCGGAATTAGATTAATTACTTTATTTTGAACTCATAATCATTTTGTCGGGCCTCTAATCTCGCCATGCCGCTTTCCTTGACCTTAGGAAATCAACAGGAGGAGGATGGCATTCTAATTTCCGATTTTTAATGCATTACGCGACCATGGAGACTTTGGACCCAAATTCTTTTTTCTTTCTTTTTTCCCACCTTTTGGCTTTTCTTTCTTGCTCTTTTCAAAATTTCACTTGTCAGTCACATCCCGTCAATTAGGAGGAGGAAATTGGTCAATCTTCGCTAGACAATGTGAACAAAGAATCAATCACCCCAGAACTTAATTTGTCATGTGGCCCCAACATCCTTAAAACGAGACACTATAATTGAACAATTGATGGCCAATTTTGCTAATTAGTTAGGTAACTTGTGTCATGCGTATCAACTGCCAATTTGACAAGACAAGATGTCCTGAAGTCTCGCTACGCGAAAGCCGCACTTGTTGCGATTGCAAATTGGTCTAACAAGGTAATGATACCAAGAGCTCTCATGATATATTACAACATCTTTGACGTCTAGTCTATCCTTTCTTCTTGGCATTCTATTCCCAACTTGGTATTTCAAGGTTCCACGGCGTATCAAAGGGTATTTAAGTACGCTCTGTTTCATTTGTTGAGGGGGAGGGAAAATAATTGGACGGGAACTTTTTTGGGGTTTGAAAAATTTTGAATCCCAACCCTCTTTCAAATCAGACCGTCCATTTTCATTTGAACGGCCTGATTTGAGTAATGTTACCCATGTCACGGAAATCCCAATGTTAGGCAATCCGCTTCCCATTTCATGATGAAAAAATAACACAAATTTGTCCCTAAACTTTGATCTAATATGCAATGTGATCCCCGAACTTATAATTTGTTCAATGTGTTCCCTAAACTGTAACCCAATGTGCAATTTGGTCAACTTCTAATTTGTTCAATGTAGTCCTTGGTCTTTTAGTACATGTTCAATTTAATCCATGAACTACAAGAAAATGTTCAATATTGTCCATGAATTTGAATTAATCGTAGTATCATATTAAGCATTTTCATGTAATTCAGGACTTAGTTGAACATGTATCAAAAGTTCAATGATCATATTGAAGAAATTATAAGTTCATGGATCACATTGCACATTGAACCAAAGTTCAATGACTATTTATGTCATTATCCCTTCCACGGAGTACTTTCTAACACCTATCGTGTGACGAACTGATTTGTGCTTATCTGTTTAATCTGTTTAACGAGCGGGACGAATTATAACATGAGATTTTAATTGGGGACGTGATAATTATATGGGCTAAGTAAAATGCGGGCGTGACATTATTGTAATGGTCGGATTGTTGATGATCGGTATAAGCTCTTGATCTGGTTGAGCTAGTCTTGGAAATTGAACGCGAGTGGAGCACCACCACCCCTTAACCGACCCCCACACCCCTATATAAGACCCTCTTTCTCTCTCCTCCCCTCACTTTTTCCCCCCTCTTCTTCGTGGACCACCCCCCCCCCCTCACGCCCACTCCGAGAGCTCTCCCTCGTTCTTTCAGCCCAAGCGACGCCCGGCCGAGCCTCGCCACCCCTCCCTCGACAGCGACGGCGGCGGCGGCAACCACTACCTCGAGTCCCTCATCTCGCTTGTCTCGCCCTTGGTCCCCCTAGATCTCGCCTCCACGCCGCCCGTTTCTCGAATCTACCTCTCAGTGCCGCGCGACAAGGAGGAAGATTTGAACTCGTCCGGCCGTGACTTGGCTATAGTTTAGCTTCGCTGAGGACTTGAGACAAGTGAAGCCTCTAACTTCTCTGGTTTCTCGTTGATTTGTCGCTTGATTGAGTGCGACACGTCATTTGGGTCTTGGGTGTGCCGAAACGAAGATTGGTTTGCATGCTCGGGAATTTTAGTTTGCATGTTGGATCTATTGCTTGAATTAGTGTCTGTTGGACTTGGGTAAGCTAAATTGAAGGGCCGGTCATCTTTTTTGTCGTTGAAATAGCGAGAATTGGAGTTGTCTTGCGTGTGGGTGTTCGGCCATGTAGTCAAGGGATGCGTGTTGTATGTTGGTTCGTCTACTGGAATTGACTGAGAATGTGGTGTCTCGTGGCTTTGGATTGTCAAGTTGTGGTGTCGGATTGCATTGCATGTCAGTATCGAGGCATGAGTCGTGTTTCTGGCCTGTGAAAGTGGGCGATCGAGTGCGTATAGGTGGTTTATCTTACTTGTTGAAATCGGAGTCGACTGTGCTTGCACGGATTGTGTGATTAGTGGTTTGTCTGCATATTAATTTAAGGTAAACGGAATGAATGAACTAAATATCATGTCGGCTTGTGTCCCGACGAGGATGAGTTGACATTCGCTTGTGTCCGAATGATGCCCCATGGGAGCCGGAGGGAAATCGGGAAGTCCAGAGCCTGTGTCCCATGGAAGCCTGAGGCCTGTGTCCCTCGGAAGCCCTGGAGTAAGGGAAAACCATAGCCGGTGTCCCATGGACGAAAAGCTAAGGTGTCTATCCCTCATAATCGAGGTCTGTGTCCCTCGGAGTTTGAGGCCTCTGTCCCTCAAGAAACCATGGCCCGTGTCCCATGGAAGATGACTATGAAAAGAAAACTAAAAAGTAAATATCGAGTCACGTGTGTGCTCATGCATGTGTGGTTCATGATACAGGAAAGAGTCGCATTGCTTGAAAACATGGAGTCCTTGTTGGGTCTCATGCTTGTTTGCCTTGTTGTTTTGTCTCGCTTGACTGAGTGATGAATTGACGGTTGGTTGTTAAGTTAGTGGTTTCACTCGTTGAGCCTTAAGCTCACTCGTTAGATATGTCGATTCCTCCCGCTATCCCCGCCCTATACTACGGTGCCCCCGTTGACTTTGCTCACTCTTGGCAGGATTACCACGACCCTACTTTTCCATCGGTGCAATTCAGGTTGCTGGTTACGATTTTTTGGGTAGACGTAGGGTTGCCTAAGGAGATGGTTCCTGTTCATTTTGTGTCGCTCTTTGTGAGGAGTTCATCTGGACAACTAATGGGTCCATTGCAGTATTTATGTCCTGACGATGACACTGATGGTGGTAGTAGCGAGGAGTAGTTGGGTAGTGTGGTGGCGGAAGGTTAGTACTTATGTCCCGACGATGACACTGATGGTGGTAGTAGCGAGGAGTAGTTGGGTAGTGTGGTGGCGGAAGGCTAGCATGTACAGGCAGGTTTTTGATGAGGGCATTAATGCAGACACTTTTTGGATGGGGCCGTAGTGTAGATATGACTATGGATGGTGACGGTGGTGGTGCCGATGAAGGATGACATGATCATAGTTGGGAGGAAGTGGTTATCCTTTTGTTATCTTCCCAGTTGTTGTTAAAAAAAACTCTGATGTACATATAACTGGCATACATATGTATACGAGTATGTGAAATCAAGCGTCTCTGATATGTGTAGATGATATTATTGCATGACAGGTACCTGTAGTGAAACCTATAAAAGCCATACCCGTGAGGCGCGCATGCTTCTTCTCAGTTGTTTTTGTTATGGCCTTGTGAATGATTTCTATTGAGTCTTCCGCATGCGTCACGAATATATATATTAAAAGATTAAAAGAGTGCGTACTTAGTATGGCGATGTCACATATTGCCTATGCAACCACATCATTATTTGATACAAACTCAATGATCTCACCATGACACTAAATGTCCTCCTCAAGGCCCTCTCTCTGCAAACCCTAGTCTCTTCCCCTCCCACCTTTAGCTCTCGCTGCCGCTGCATATTCTGAGGGAGGGAGAGCTCCCTCCCTCACCCCCCCCCCCCCCCCACCCACAGCCTCTCCCTCCCTCCCCCACCGATCTGTTTCTACTCAGAATCTCCAACCCCACCCCCATCGTTCTCTCTCTCCCTCCCTCTCCTCCTCTAGCTTGGCCACAAGAACTTCCTCTTGCCCTAGAATTTCTTTCAGTCCGTCCTCACCTTCGACACCATCACCTTCTTTGTCGCGTCGCAGAAGCTGCAGGAGCCGTGCCCGCTCTCGCGAGACGTCAACGCGTTCGTGAGGAAAACCACTGGTGGGCAACCCTTCAACGTCCTCTCTTTCACTCATCTCGGCTGGTTTTTGGCTTGGGAGCTAGTTTTGGTTCGTGCTCCTCTGTTGAGGAGATCGTCGGCGTTTGGAAGAAGTTCATCGTGCCGTAGCCTTCGTTTGTTATCGATTTTTTTCTGCTAGTTTGTCTTTCCTTTTCTCTCCCACTATGTTTTGGGAGTTAGTGAGTATAAATAATTTTCTGCAGCTAATTAAGCCGCTCTTCTATCCTGATTTAAATCTAGATCTAGGGATTTTACTCTCCCGATCTATTTTTAGTTATAGATCTGGGAGTTCCCTACAGATACCTGACCTGTGTCCTTTCAACATACTGTTGTTGATGTTTTTGCTCGGCATTGGTGATGGGGACGTCGAACCTAGACGCGCACCGCAAGCTGTGGTATTTGGCATGAGAGTTCTCGGTGTGTGCCCATCACGGCTTTGGTGATCGGCCGCCGCAAGTTTATGGTATCAGATCTACTCTTGAAGGATGAGAGTGTGCTTCTAGCTGCAGAATTTGCTTTCTGGGGTTTTTTTTCTACTGTCTTTTGGGAGTTTGAAAGCATTCTTGTAAATCTCTCGACTATTAATGAATAGAATCTTTCTTTCGACAAAAAAAAAAAATGATCTCGCCATGTAATTCACCATTATTGCACATTCATCATCGAATTCATTGTTGACACCTTTTGTTTTGAGAAAAGCGATTGATACAATTTGAGGAAATCTTTCGCCATAATTGAGGAAACTCCGGACCTGCACATGTTTGGCAGGGAGCCATAAATTACGGCGAGATCTCATTTGGAAAGATGGAAACTAAGTTGGCGAAATTTGCAACTTATTTTTCTAGAAACGGCAGAGCATTTGACGAATATATAAAAATAAGTGTAAAGAATCCAAATCCAACCTTCGAACATGGGAAGAAATGCTGATTGATCTCTTTCTCTTTCTCGAGTTGCGTGAATTGTGAGAATTTCGCTTTTAAATTGTCCCATAAGAGCACGGGGTTACCAATTCATGGAATAGCTAAAGGAGGAAATAAATTTTCTTGAAAGATGCACTTATAAATAGGTGGAATATCATATCGGATCGGGCACTTGATACCCACCTACGGAATTGAGATCATGGGGCAGCTATCAAAACAAAAGGACAGACGATCTTCATGAGTTTTAACCTACCATGTCGCATGTTGTATTGGTCATCATCGAGTTTTTATAGGATGTACAATACAAACTCCATCTCATCAAATTAAGAGAAGCGAAAGATCTGTCTGGCTCTTTCAGATCTCCGCCTCTCCAAATTGTGAGCCAAAAAGAGGAAAATCTCAAAAAATAATAGAGAAAAAGAATGAAAATTCAGACAAAGAAGAGAAAGAGATTACAAGAAAACTAAATAGTCCATTGGAGGAATAAAGAAAAGAAGAGAACTCCCTCTCTATGTACCGTTCCTAAGATTCGATCGCGAACCGCGCCTCGAGCAGATCGTAGGGAGCCCACAGCGCGTCCAACGGGCACGGCCGGTTCGCGTCGAGCCGGACCCACGGCTTTCCCTTCCCGCTCCAGTGGAGGAGGCTCACCTGGCCGGGGTGCAAGCCCCGGCACAGACCTCTGAAGTTGTCCCCCCCGAGCCCATGTTGGTTCCACCGGTGATCGACCGGTGCAATGCGACCGGCGAAGACGAGCAAGAACGGCGGCAACGACCCCAGCTCGTATATTCTCATCCTCTTTTGAAGCTCCATCCACTCCACAATCTTGGTTGTGTAGTCACGTTCACGCCATTTCTTTAGGTCAATCACCATGACCCCGGTGTTGAAGTAGCAGGCTCTCCTTCCTTCAAACGTCAGGGACAGGGTAGGGTTTGCCCAGAAGGTGGGAGTGAAGTAGGAGGTGAAGTTGGCGTTGCAGTATTCCGGCGCGGCGAGGACGGCGTCGCCGTCGAGTGGGGTAGCGGCGAGCTTAGCGACGTCGTCGACGAGGACTAGGTCGGAGTCCAAGTAGACCACCTTGCGCACGCATGGCGGGAGGAGGTCTGCAAGGTAGTTGCGGGCGTAGTTGAGTGGGCGGTCGAGGGCGGAGCGGATGGAGGTGGAGATTAGGCCGGCGACGGCTGCGTCGTCGAAGGCGTAGACGCCGAAGCAGAGGTAAGGGAAGGAGGTGGCGACGGCGCAGCGGAGGCGGCCGCGGTCGGCAGAGGCAACCGAGGCGGCGACGGCAAAGTGGAAGCAGATGTTCTCGGGGCACGAGGAGTGCTGGAGGGCGGAGAGGATCGCGGCCATGGAGCCGCGGAGGTAGGCGGCGTCGAGGGTCATGGCGACGTGGACGGCGCCGGCGGAGCAGATGTCGGCGGAAGCGATGGAGGGGCAATCGGGGGAGTTGTAGAACTTGGGGGCTTCTCTGAACCGCCGACGGGCAGCGGCCATCTCGGCAGTGGCGGCATTGGTGGTCGGTGCTATGCAGAGGAGGTGGAATAGGAGGAGGAGGAGGAGTAGCTTTTGTCTTTGCATTGGCGTTGTCTCTTCACATCTCTCTTTGAGAGTGAGTCTGGTACGTTCGACTGTAAATACTTCTAGGAGCAAGTTTTGAGCAAGTGATATAAGAGGAGAGGGATTAGTGTTAATATGGTAATCTTGGATGTAATTTTGATCATTATGTAGCTTTTAAGGCAAAATAGGAAGTAGCTGATCTGGTGGGACAGGAGGATTAAAGTATGGCCAGAGGATTTTACAAGGGTTTTTCTACAAGGGGACATGCCTAGTCTTGGGGACATCTCGATCTGTAGCAGCTGGGCCATAATTGCTTCTTGCTTATTATAGAAAAAGTCTCTGCTGTTTGCTGATTTTTCGACCGATTTTGATTGTGGAAAAGGATTTCTTGAAATTCATTAGCGTGGGCATGATGAAAAATGCTAACTTTGCCCCTAGATTCCCAAGGGTGCATGAAAACCATCCATAAATAGAATTTCTATTTAAAACCTATTTCTGGAACAGATTTGGAACAGAAACTCGTTTGGTAACGTAATTCTATTTTTTTATTTCTGGAACAAAAAGTTCCAGAAATAGATTTGGAACAACTTTGAGAAACAAAAAATTTTAGTTTCTGGGAGAAATAAAAATAGAATTTCTGTTCCAAGCCGCCAGTCGCCGGTCGGCCGCCGCCGCCTACTTCTATTCTAGAAATATAAATTTTCAACCGTTGTCAAACGAACTTCTGTTCCAAGATCATAAATTTATGTCGTTATCAAACGCATTTTTTTTTGCTCAAAAACTCATCCAGAATTAGAAATAGAAAAATCTATTTCTGTTCCAGAAACCTATTTCTAAAACAGAATGGTTTTCATTCACCCCCTAATTGCTAGCTCCTAGTTGTTTTGGCTAAATTGCAATTTGCAGCCGCTCTCGAGTGTAGTGAGTCATTCTATTAGGCCTTCTGATTAGTGATTATGATTTCGATCACTCAATAAGCTAAAGTTTGAAGTTTTTACGCAACTGATGCACTTTGGCTAGAATCCTGGCAATTTTCCGACGAACCGCTGAGATGACGAATAGGTAGCCATTTCACATTATCTCCATGTCAGCAATTTTCGGTAAATACTGACCTAATTCTAATCAATCTATAGAATTGATTGCGAAAAGTTAAGGATTTGGTGTGCTGAGTGATTACAGTCAAACTACAAAAAGTTGCTCAAGTTTAGTATAGAAATTTACCTTAATTTCTTTATACGATTTGCGCATTTCAGGCAGTATACATACACATTTTATTTCCTCAATCTTTCTTGAATTGACCTTCTAAAATAAACTCTCACACCTAATTCTTCTTTTGATTCAACATTTATTTTCATTCTCAACTTGCAAAATTCCTATTATAAGAACTCTCGTATTCCTTATGGCCAGGACGGGGTGGAGATATACAATTATACATACCTCCCAGAACACATGATGTGAAAATATATCAAGCACCTCAAATAATTATGGGAAGAAAAAGTTCATCCCATGAATCTAATTTTACTCGTCGACAAGATATTTTGTGCCTCTTTCCAATGTAGAAATTTGGCTTTGTCTTCTCCATCTTAGGTCGGAAAAATGGATAAATAAATACCGACAATTGTTCGATGCGCCTGAAATAATAGGACCGCAACCCTAAATTGAGATTACGCATATTTAACATGTACTCAACTTTGAAAAAGATGTGAAAAGGGTTACTTGCGAGTATTTTTTATCAATGAAAAATCAAGATAGGAAGTGTCGAAATGAATTTCGAATCAATGTCTACACAAACTGCGGAAAAATCTAATTCTCGTGGGTCATCCTATGAATGCAATACCCTTCAAGAGACACACATCACATAATCATGGCAACTTGTCTGAACAGAACATTTACACGAAAAAATTAAAAAGGTATAGTCTCGCCGATGAATTGAGTTGGCGGGGACGAAATTGAAAGAGCAAAAAGCTTGCGACGCAGACCCTTTACGGAAAGGGCGAGAAGGGACACATGCGATGGGGGCTAATCTCTGTTCATTAAGGACCACAAAAATTAGGTGGATGTTGAATGTCGAAAGAGACTGCGGACATTGGAAGCTAGCAGAAGCTGCTTCGCTCGGACGCATCACCCCTTTCGACCATGTGATCGTACGCTTTAAAGTTCGTCGCTCAAGGGCATGAAAGCTCAAGATAGATCCTTCTTGTTTGGTGAGTTGATATCATCATTGATTAGCCTCGCTTTATCCCTGCCGCCCACGGCAATCACGGCAAGGTTTGATTGAGATTATTCTCTAAGCAAATAGGGTGTTTGATGTACTTTTTGTAGGCTGCAAATGTTCGAAGATCACAATTGGAAAAGAAAAGGCTGTGCCGTGTATAGGGAAGCGTCGAGGCTGAAGTCCCGCCGCATTCACTCAAATCACGAGTGAGCTTTCACAAGGCTCGTCGATGGAACGGTTTCGGATTGATAGCATCATTGGCAAGTATGAGATTGTGCTAATTCAATACATGATGTGATGTTACATTTAGCACTTTTCCGTGATTGTCAGATCGGACGGTTATTATGAGCATGATCGTCGTTTAATGACAAGGACGGTTACTATGAGCATGATCGTCGTTTAATGACAAGGATAATCTGGAGTTCTTTCGCTGAAAGTTTTTATAATATCTCATAAATGGTACACTCTTATATTTCTAGCTGTACTTGATTCCTATATCATAAATTACTTGAGGACCAAATAAAGGTACCAAGCAAGGTTTAATTTTCTGGATGGGGGACTCAAATATTAATTGCCTCAACAGTATCATTGAATATATATGTCCATGCTAGAGCATCAAGCAACGCCATGTGCTGCATGTGCAAGAAGTCGAATTACAAATACAAATACAACAAAAATAATTAGATTCATCCCACTGGCCAAATTAAGAAAACTCTTTAGTCTGTCCTTTTTCCACTTCATTGAGAGGAGGGGAGAGAGCGGGAAAAGAGGCCAATGAATTGTGTCGGCAACAGAGAAAATGACCTCTCGTTTCACATGTTCCTCGGATTCTGTGTCGGCCAATTCATATGCTGAGCAGACACCTCATTACTTTGGCTTAGTCTAATAGCTCCCGTTGACGAAAGTTTTAAATTATGATTAGGGCACACGATGAAGGTAATTTTACAGAAGTTTCACTAATTTACTAAGTGTGTTTAAGCTCCGGGACGACTCCGCTAGAACTGCTACAGTGGACGATATCTCAAACCTTGTATGTTGCCGACAGATGAAGTGGGGTCGAGGAAGGTCGAGAAAGTCAAATCTTGCTGACGAAATAATTGCCTAAAATCTTGTCGGTTTGCCAACGACGCTTGCCATGCACATGCGAGGTGATCAGCAAACTTCGTAGCTTATCCTGAGCATGAAACAGATGGAAATCATTTGTCCAATTTACTCGAAAAGAAGGGATGAGCATGGATCCAGGGTAGAATCGCGAATCGGAGAATTAGACCTGTGTGAATCGATCCGATTTCAAGTTTTAGAGTATGCATAGTAGGTTTCGGGTTCCAAAAATTAGGGAACAAGTTCCGACCGGTAGATTTCAAGTTTCAAATTCTAAAACCTAGAACAAGTCTTTCTGTTTTCCTTATTCTATGTCTTTGTGCGATATTGCGGTACTACATGGTAGCCGATGATGAGTGCGTAATTTGGAACCAATAATCTTAGCTTCCATTTCTGGCGATATCCCTTATTGGCACTTTTACTTTATTAATGTTTCATATTTTTCGTGTGTCTAAATATGAGTTGTGGTCAATGGATTGTAACAGCAAAAGGTGGTCGGGTGATGATTCACTGCAGTTGTTCAATTAAGAATGCAAGTGGAACCTGGGTAGACTTAGGAACTGACCCCGAAACCTATTATAGGTTAGGTTTCCAGTTCAGGGTATGCATGGTAAGTTTCAAGTTGTAAAAATTGAAGTGCCGATTTCGAAAGATAGATTTCAGATAGAGGTGTGCATGGTCCGGGCCGGTCCGATCTCGGTATAGAATCGGGGACTGGACCGGTAGTCCCGATCCCCAAATTTTCAGGACCGGGGACCGGACTAGCCCAGGACCGACGGTCCTGTCCGATCCCAATGGGACCACTAACACCAAAAAAAATTAATTTTTTTTTTACCTCGAACTTGACTCGAGGCTGCTGGTAATTGTGCAATTTAGTTGAGGGAGGAAACCGCCCAACTGATGTAAATTCCTCTTTTGTGAGAGTGCGATCTATCGTATTTTTTTCGACTATTTTTTGATCCATTAGACTGGTTTGGATTATGCTAAAGAGATCGTATTGCTGTAATATACCTTGAAATAACAAAAATGTCCGATCAAACACTTGTTGCCAAACCCCTTAGCTACCAAAGCTTCATCCACATAACTTGAATGCCGCTCGGTTCTGATTTACTGTGTAAAAAACTTCAAATTTTGTAATTTATTTTAGAAGTAAGGAAGTTGCTTTTCTCTTTTAGTCAATAAATGCTCGTAAGAGTTGAATATCCCAGCAAGATGGTGTTGGCTATTATTATTATTATTATTATTTTTTTTTTTTTTTTTTTTTTTTTTTTTTAGGCGGTCCGGTCCGGTCCCATCCACCATGGGACCAGGGAGCGGACCGGCCCCCTCAAGGACCGGACCAACCCGGCCAGGTTGGTCCGATCCGATCCAGTTTGCACACTTCTAATTTCAGACGGGGCTTGGATTGACTCTGGAACAGCCCACCCCTAAAATAAAATAAAAAAAGTGCGTGGTAGTCATTGGCCGATGCAACCGATGAATGCTACGTCGTCGCCAGATACCTCATGTCCAGCTTCTCTTCCATGTGATCACTACTATCCGATGTCATGTCCTCGACATACCTGCATGCATTCATCATCAAAGTGCTTACGCAGTTCGTTTGCTAAATTGAGTTAAATTTCCATGCACCATACACAGTTTCAGGACATGCATCGCACCCGAACTTGTCTTCATCATGCATCGATATATTCATCTCATGATTCTAGGGATACACACTAGACATTCTAGATGGTACGGTCTAGTCAAATAGCTTCACCGATGATGTGGTTGTATGGCAACATTTTGATTTTTTTATTTTTTTTTTGGTAAGGACAACATCTTGATTTTGTATTGAGTAATACTGAGATTAGAAAATCATTTGACAAATACATCTGTGAAGACTTAATTAAACAATGTGGCATAGCAAGAATATTAAGGAGGTAATAACTTTTTCTGGAAGTAATTGAACCCCACTCATTTTCGATCGGAGGCACCATATGACATAGAGAAAGGTACCAAAAAAGTTATAAAATTATTGAATTTGTACCAATTTAGTCTTAAACCTTTCAATTTGATCAATTTAGTCATAAACCTTTTTACATTGATATCCGTCCATTTAGGCTAGAAATCACTGACGTGGACGCCGGCCTTCCTACGTGGCATGGTCGACGCTCATGTAGACATTTGTTTTTTGACATTTTTTGTATTTTTTTTTCTTTTTCTTTCTTTTTTTCCTTTCCATTTTCTTTCTGCCGATGGTTGGCTGGCCACAGGCCATGGCAGGCGAGGGTCGGCCTTGCCGAGTCGTGCCTGAGCGAGGACGAGCACCGATGAGACCCCCCTCACTAGATCTGGGGAGGCCGACCCTCGGCTAGGCCAGGGCGGCCTCACCGAGCCGCTCCTTGGCCAGGGCGAGGCCTCAGGACCTCGCTCCAGCCTGGGCAAGGGTCGTTCGCGTTGAGCAGGTCGTCCGCACAAAACCAAGTCAATATCCTTTTTCTTTGCCTCACCCAGGCCAGGCAGAGCTCGTCGGGCCTTGCCTTCACCCAGGTGCAACCCGACAAGGCCAGCCCTCGTTGGCCATGGCCCATGGCCCATGGCCGATGGCTAAAAAGGGAAAAGAAATAATTCATAAAAAATTTAAAAAAAATGTCCATATCACCTCCAGCATTGCCCCGTAGGGCAACCGGCGTCCACGTCAGCAATTTTCGGTTTAAATTGACTGGGTGGAGTGAATTGATACCAATTTGAAAAGGTTTAGGACTACATTTGGCCACTTGAACCTAGAATGTAGAAAACCCTAAAGCCTCCTTTGCTTCCCCCGAAAAAGAACTCATAAGTAGATTCTTATTTCAAGAAAGTGCGAAGGAAGGAAAGCTTTCGCACAAGTCACCGGCGCTGCCCAACCATTGCTGCCACGAGCCCTCATCCTCGTGCCTCCATCTACCGACAAAATGGCGACCTCCTCACCTGCTCGACTAATCTGGCACCTCTCTCTCTCTCTCTCTCTCTCTCTCTCTCTCTCTCTCTCTCTCTCTCTCTCTCTCTCTCTCTGAGTGAAGGTTGACTCACGACCATGGATATGCTTCGATGGAGGTCTCCCACCTTGCACAACTTAGATCTATGGCAACGCAAGGCTGGCAACCTCCATGGCCGCGGCGGTGGGGCTCATCGACTCCATTGATTTGCTCAAATTTGAGAGAGAGAGAGAGAGAGAGAGATATATATATATATATATATATATATATATATATATATATATATATATATGCTTATAATAGGTCGACCTTGTATTAGGTTCTTTTGAAATCCTAAAAATATGTGGAGTTAGGTACTCCAATTCCACATTTTCGAAGCTATACTGTTCCATGAGTAATCCCAACCCAAATTTTGGTTTCTTTCCAAACGTGAAAAGTCCACGAATTTGAATATCATTCATTAAGTAATCCAACTTCGCAGCAAACCAAACAAGGCCTAAGATGTTAAAGGTATCATTACTCTCATGAACTATGATAAAGCACGACATTTTTACGAAAATTACATCAGAAAAACACCTAAAGCTTTTGCATGAAAAGCAATGGAGCTCAAAACCTCAATATTCATACAATAATCTCCTAAATTCATACTACGAAGTTTCAATCTAGACTAAACATTACCTTTAAACTAATCAACTTGGACTTGAGAGTTGAGGGTCAGATTGATAATCAACTCTATCTTTTGGGCAATGAAATGGAAACAAGAAAATGACACCGACTTATTTTTCTTTTCAGCTTTATGTTCTCCTTGTTCAACGCTTGTGGTTGGAGATTGTAGGTTAGTTCTTCATCTTGGGCTTTACCCAATATGCAGGATGAGCTGATGAGTAGGCTCATCTTGGGCTGAGGATGTAGCCCATGGGCTGGATTGGAGGCCCACCTTGCTTCAAAGGAATTTCTGTAGTATGAGAACCTCGATTTAAAATGAAAACGGCAAAAGGACATTATAAGTGCCAAAGTCTGTGTACATGGCTCACTTTAGTGCCAAAAAAAAAAATCGGATCACTTAAGTGCCAATTTTTTTTAAAACAATTATTTGACTGCCAATTCCTGTCTGCTTGGCCGAAAATTCTACGTTGCTTTTTTTTATTATTAAAACTTAAGTCTAAGTGGCTCGCCGGAGAATCCAGTCTGCAATAAAAAAAAATTAAAATTTTAAAAAATATTTTGAAAAAAAAAATGAGCTAAAAACTATTTTTTTTTTTTAAAGAAAGGACTTGCAAAGCCCTCGCCGCCGCCGCCGCCGCCCCACCATCGCTGGCAATGGCCGGCGATCGGGGGGAGTGGGGGGGGGGAGAATGGTCAGCAAGGGTCGCCGAGCCTCAACCAGTGGCCAACGACCCTCGCCGATTGCAGGCAAGGACCAGCAGGCCCTCGCTTAGATCTGGGCGAGGGTCACGACCCTCACCTTGATTCGGCGACCCTCGCCCGATCTAGGGGAGGGCCGCAACCCTCACCTGAGGTCGGCGGTGTCGACGGCCACTGGCCGGGGCTCGGCAACCCCCACTGCCGTCCCATCATGGCATTTTTTTTTACTTTTTTTTTACTTTTTAGCTTATTTTTTAAATTTAGCTTTTTAAAAGTTTAGAAGTCCACGTGAACTCCATGTAGACTGATTTTTTTTAAAAATAGTTGCCACATAATATTAAAAATCTAAAAATAAATATCATGTAATCAATTTGGCCGGAATCTCTCGCCGTTGGCACTTAAGTGACCCCGAAAAATTTTGGCACTAAAAAAAATGTCGTACACAAACTTTGGCACTTCTAGTGTCCTTTTGCCAAATGAAAACTAGAGTCGCATGCTAAAATATGTTTCCAAGTGAAAAGCAAGAGTTTCTTTAGTTTCCATAACAGCAAGACTTACAAGCAGACATTACACGAAAAGGTGTTTCTTAACCTTGAAAAATGATCAAACTCATCTCTTAACTTTTATTCACGTTGAAGACTTATTCTATTCATGAACCCGGCACATTTTCAAGAAAAGCAGAGCACTCTTTTCACTCTCACTGGAAATTGAAAAATGACAATATTCACATGAATAAAACCGGGCTTCTTTTTCTTTGCAAGGATAGATTCTGAACAATCATCTTTGATCAAAATAAAATAAATGATAAGTGTACCGAAAGTCCTAAAATTTATCGCGAAAGTGCAGTCGAGTCCGAAAACTTTCAAAAAGTACAATCAAGTCCTAAAACTTGTCGTGAAAGTACAATTGAGTCCCAAAACTTTCAAAAAGTGCAAACAAATCTTAAAACTTATTAAGTTGGTGCAACCAAGTCCTTCCATTAACTTCGTCCAACTTGACAAACGAAAAATGCTACCAAGTTTTAGGATTTGATTGCACCAACTTAACAAATTTTAGGACTTGATTACACCAACTTGACAAGTTTTAAGACGTGATTACACTTTTTGAAAGTTTTAGGGCTCGATTGCACTTTCGTGACAAGTTTTAGAACTTTCAATGCACATATTCCGTAAAAGTATTATTCATGCGACGTGGATTTCAGTTCCAAAGTCTACACTTTCTCGGTTCGTAAAAACTTACAGAGTGCTTTAGACGTCTTTAAGTAGTAATCTTTGTGCTCATAATTATTTAAAAAGATGGAGAGGATAGAAGTTCCTAGGGTTTCTTATGCCTTTGCTCAGTTGAATGTCACATCTTGCTAATATGCATATCCCTTCACTCCACACACACACACACAAAATTCATGTCCCATCTTTTCAATTAGTGAAAACCCAAGAAAAGTGTATCTATCCAATGCACTCCTCCAAATTTAGGTGTCCCAACAACATTTGAGAATATGCTGTGGCATCTGACGAATGTGATCTTATACCAAATAAAGTTAGTGAAGATAAAAAGGCAATTAGATCCAACATCTAGCAGACATGGAGGTTGCGCAAAAGACCGAGTGCGATAGTGATGACAAGGATCACGGATAATGATTGGAGGAGTGGTGCTGTAAGATGAATAAAGACTTTCTTCTATTTTTCATTTATGTTCCTTTTTCTAATATAGGATTACGACTCCCCCGATTGATTGAACCTATTCATCCCTCAAATTCTTTCATGATTAAAATTCAGAAATTATTAAAAATAAAAATCATAAAAACTGTCCACGTCAGCGTCAGCCGTTTTATATGACACTGCCGGCATCCACTTCAGCGTTTTCGAACCGAAATTGGCCGGAAGGACTAAATTAGGCAAAATTGAAAGGTTTAAGACCGAATTGACACAAATGCAACATGTTTAGAACTTTTTGGTAATTTTCCTGTTGATCGGCAACTACTGCATTGCACGGGTGCACTTTTCGTTTCTTTATTCCCACCTAGATCTTTTTGCAGTTGAGGTAATTGTCTCTGTTGTTCACGAAATCCGGCTCCGCTGGGTTTATGGTCTGATGGTTCTTTCTCAAATTCATCTTTACTACACTTCAATTGGTATTTTTCCCGATCTTTAACTAAGATTTCGAATAAAACCATATTAATATTCCCCTCACACACACGGTGGACTGTATGAAAGATTATGATGTTTTTCCCTGAAAAAGAAGTAACTTTAATTGGCAATTCCAAGTCAACTTTGGAGACTGCAAGAGAGACCAACTTAGGCTCAAGGTGGTCAACAGAAACGTATGGTCAACTTATAGTCAAATCCGTAGTAGACCCATTCCCCTCCATGCGACAAAAAAAAGAGGACAGGCCTTGCAAATTAGGAAGGATCGTGTGTTGACGGCAATCATTAAAATGGACATGAATAGAGGCAACGGAGACTTTAAAAGTCGTCGGTCCACCAAATGATGCTACAAAAAGTTGGTTGTGAATTACATAATGTTGAATAGTATGACTTCTTTATTCATCTGATACACGTTTCGGATGCGTCGGGATTTCCGAATTTCTCTTTCTTGTTTGAATAGTATTGTAGTCAATTTTTCGACTGATCGCGTATTAGAAGTCCTTAAAACTGATCCGGACTAGTTTAAAAGGAACCTTCAACAGCTCCTCATTTAGGAAAAAAAAAAAAAGAGGAGAAAAATTGGGTCTGATCCGTTAAAAATTGGAGTCATGTTTTATAATCACTAGAACGTGATTGTCATATGTTTGTTGCGACCCGAACCGCATAAAACCAGAACCGAAGACGCGGTTGGGTTCAGGTTTTTCGCTTTTCGCTTTCGTATGTGGTTTGATCCGTTCGCTTCAGTTCGATCGAGTACCCGAACCTAACCGAAACTGTTTTGACGCCCGTTTGTTCACCTATTACCTGAACCGATTGAAGATCCGACCCTCGAAAAATCCGAAATTTGCAGGTCGGTTCGGATTGAATCGGACCGGTTCGGTTATCTTTGACACTCCTAATTAGTCATCACAGCAGCATGATCTTCTCTATTGGAATCAAGGGGAAGTTGTCATTTCGGACCCGAATTACAAAGAAGATCTTTTACTTAATTATCTAATTAGCGTGCTAATCTCACCTAAGAAAGCTCCTTGTTCCTCCTGGAGTCCACTCAATTGACTAAAGCAGACCATCGATTTGCCGCGACAAATTTCTCACGGCGTCCATATCAAGAGTGCAATGCGAGGGTCCCAGAAAACGTGCATATTAAAACGACGACGGAGGCAAGTGGTCGGTCAAGGACGGTCGGTCACGCCTTCTTCTCTCTTCTCTACTTAGTTTAGAAAAGTAATTAAATAAATGAAGGCAATGAAAACGATTAGTGACGAGTTACTACTTACTACTAATGGCTCCGATTTTCGAAGTATTTATCGACTATTCAAACTAAATCCAGATTTTTGCTATAAAAAAAAAATCTAAATCAAGATATATGACCAAGGTTTAATGCTGAAATCATTTGAAATGCATGAATTCTAGCATGTGTGGATACATGTTGCGTGAAGGACATATCGCCATAAGTAGGGTACACAAGAGAAGTTGTGTCAAGTTACCAATCGAGAAAATTACCAAAAAAGTCTTAAACCTATAGCAATCGTGCCAATTCACTCATAAACATATTGTAATTGTATCAATTCAGTCCTAAATATTTTGCATTCGTGCCAAGTCAGTTCTTTCGGTCAATTTTGGCTGGAAATCGCTGACGTGACTAATTTTTAATAATATTTTACTATTTTTTCGATTTTTAATTTTTTAATTTTTCTTTTCTTTTCTTTTCTTTTCTTTTTTCTCTTCTTCTTCTTCCTCCTCAAGCCGGCCGCCAAGCCCTGCGACTGGACAGAGGTGAGGTCCGTCGAAGCTCGCCCCTAGCGAGGCCAGCCGCGCCACGAAAGAAAAAAAAATAAAAATAAAATTATTATTAAAAAATGACCACGTCAGCGTCGGCTGCGCCACGTTAGCGATTTCCGGCCAAAATTGATTGAAATGATTGAATTGGCACGAATGCAAAAGGTTTACGACTGAATTAGCGCAATTGCAATAGATTTATGACTTTTTTTTGTAATTTTCTCGTTACCAATGCGTGTTTAAAATGTGATTAGCGATAGATTTTAAACGTAAAGCACAAGGCTACGTACTAAAGTTTCGAAATCGCATTTGGTTGTTATGTTCACACGTTCTTTGTTTTTTGTTCGTGAACATTATCGAGACGGTTTCGAGCTTATTTTACATGACCAGAACAGGATTCCGCCCGTATGTTAGCTCACATTAGTTTCATGTCCTTGAGTATATGCTTCCATCACGTAGCTCCCATCCCCTTGTTGTTTCCTTCCTCAGCTTTATTCCAATACTTAGGACATGACATGTGAATAGTTATAATCTAACGCATGTCCCTAAAAAATTTGGAGACTGGAGATCACAATCACACCTTGAGTATTGAGATTTCTCGAAGGGTAGCGCCGCATTAAAGTTTTCCACGTTAAAATTCGTGCCAACTTCAACTAGCCAGATTTGAAGTCGGGGAGACATGATTAAGTTCAAGAACCTGATTAGACAACTTAAAAGTTTGGGGAAATGACACAAATTGTTCTTGAAACTTTGGTTAAATGTACAATATAATCTATGAACGTTTAATTTGTGCAATATGATCTCTAAACTCTTTGTACATGTTCAATTTAGCCCTCGAATTATTCAACATTGTCCGGGGCAATTTTGGTGCAAACAGGGTCTAACACGTAGCAAAAGTTACTATTCAAGATTACTGAAAAGATCACGTTACCACCAAGAGGCCATCAGTCTCATAGTCCTGCCAATTCCCCACCAAGTCCATGATTGAATTCCTTCCCCCACTCAAAAAAAAAAAAAAAAAATCCACCATAGATCGACCAAAGCAAGCCGCACGTGCGACTAACGACAGTAAAACTTGTAAGTTGCCCGCAACAAACGTGCGTCCACTAGGATCACCACACGTGTCATTTACAACCATTTTACCAGCGCTTCATGCCGACCAGTCGTTCATCACGTCCCCAAAGAAGAAGGCCTCTTAATTTAAGCCCCCCAAAACCATTCTTGCCTCTCTCTCTCTCTCTCCACAGCTCCCTTTCTCTCTCTAAAATAATCAAGAACCCAAATTTGGAACCTCTCCAAAGAATTTTGAGAATTCAACGTTGCTGCAGAGGCCAAGCCGGATCCCTTTCCCGACCATTTATCGGAATCAAATAGATTGATGAGACAACCGCGGTAGACGCGAGACCGACGGTGGTGGCCATGGCGGCGAACTGGCTGACGTACTACCTCGCCGAGCACCCGGCGATCGTCAACTTCCGGTGGAGCCACACCCAGTCGTGGGGCTCCACCTGGTCCTTCCTCGTCTCCTCCGTCTCCCTCTACCTCGCCCTCTCCCTCCTCCTCCACCTCCTCCTCCTCCTGCGCCGACGCCCGGTCCCCGTCGGCCCCGCCCCGGCCCTCCACAGCCTCCTCATGGCCCTCCTCTCCGCCACCATCTTCGGGGGGGCCCTCCTCTCCTCCGCCGCCGAGATCCGCGACACCCGGTGGCTGTGGCGTCGCTCCCGGACGACGCCGTTCCAGTGGTTCCTCTGCTTTCCACTCGGCACCCGCCCCTCCGGCCGCGTCTTCTTCTGGTCCTACGCCTTCTACCTCTCCCGCTTCCTCCACATGCTCCGCACCTTCCTCACCATCCTCCGCCGCCGCCGCCTCTCCTCCGCGCAGCTCTTCAACAACGCCGCCCTCACTTGCGTCGCCTTCCTCTGGCTCGAGTACTCGCAGTCGTTCCAGGTCCTCGCCATCCTCTCGGCCACGCTCGTCTACGCCGCCGTGTACGGGTACCGCTTCTGGACCGCCATCGGGCTGCCCGTCGCGTGCTTCCCGTTCGTCGCGCACTGCCAGGTCGTGCTCTTGGGGTGCAACCTGGTGTGCCACGTCGGCGTGCTGGCGCTGCACCTGGCCAAGGGCGGGTGCAACGGGATCGGCGCGTGGGTGTTCAACTCGGTGCTGAACGGCGCGGTCTTGATGCTGTTCTTGAACTTCTACGTGAAGATGCGTCTGGGCAAGAAGAAGGGGGTCGTCGGCGGCGACGGCGTCGGTGTTGGGGGCGCGAGCGAGGCTTGTGATCGAGATCGTGAAGCATCTTCTACTTTATGCCGTGGGTTAGATGTAATTAAAGAGGCAAAGGAGGAGAGGATCGTCAAAGAGAAGGCGTTATAGGGATTGAATGGTGGGTGGTCGACGGTGGTGGTGACTTTTTTTTTATAGCTCTTAAATTTTTGGGGGAGCAAAAAGGTTGCTGGTGACCCCTCTCTCTCTCCCCCTCTTTAAAGTTTTTCTTTTCTTTCTTTCTTTTTCCTTTTTATGTAGAAATTGATATATTTATATATACTACAATAAAATGGTTCAATAGATTTTCCAATGTTTAGAATCCTAGAGTAGTGGGAGGATCCTGTTGAAATGGTTGCTTCATCTGTGCTAGAGAATTTTCAGATCATTATGGACGTTTCTGATCTCCCCACTTGAGTTGAGCGCGGCGTCAACTTGCTCCGAAAGTTCAAGGCGTTAAAAGAAAGACGCAAAATGCGTCGTATCGATTAGATCTTTAACCAGAGGCTTCGGCCGTGTACTGAGAGGAATTACTCTTTTAAGACTCTCCAATTTTCGAAACAATCTCGACAGATTTCGAGATTTTAAAGAGATTTTTAAATAGTGCCCCGTCGTGGTCAATTTGCTCCAACTTATTAATGAGGTCGGCAAAAGCTACTTAATAGTTTGTATTCGTTGAGAAAGACCCCCCCGTGATCAATATTGACCATGCTCAAATCAAATGGTCCCCTCGTAGTACATGGAAATGTGGAATCATTCCAATCTTCCGCCAATACATAAACATCAGACGCCCACTTGATGGCCTGATAACAAAACGATGCATGGAGACAAGAACGGTCGTGTTAGATATTTTGCTTCCATCAGTCAACTTTTCTCTAATTCTCTGTCTAGGGAAAGAGCTTGTTCAGCCTCTCATTAGGGATCTCCCGAAACGGGGATAAAAGAATATCCCTTCCCCCCACCCCCAAAAGAAAACAGACTTGACCTAGCGATGATGGCATCGAATTATCTTTATCGCTCACCGTTGCATGCAGATGTGAGGCGTACGACAGCGATGATCGACAAACGTCCGAGGAAGGTCAAAACCCTAGCAAGCACTAATTGTGTTTCTGCCAAGAACTGCGTGCAAGTGATAAGTTTGGATTCCTGAGAGAGAGAGAGAGAGAGAGAGTTCAATTTCCGATCCTGCATAGTAAATTGGTGAGATTTTAACTAAGGTGTCCTCGGTTTGGCGAGTCGAAGGAACACTTGGTTGCTGTCGGAAGAGCTCCCCGTTCTAACCTAGACAGGGTTCTCTGATAATCGCATCTACGCACCACCATGCACTCGTCCCGATTGATACCAGGATGCATCTTTGAGATCATCGTTTATAACCAGGGGGGGTATACACCAAAACATTTGCATATCAATTAGGAAAAGGTCTAGCTATGACCCGCCCCAGCAGTTATTCTATGTTTGTGACGCGCGCTTGTTATCATGTCAGGACGAGTTAAGCATCTGAAGGTCGTGTCGTGTCGCGTTTATTGATTATCTTGTCATGCATCGTGTTCATTTGATTTGTCACGTCGTGCTTCCTTATCATGTCATGTCACTTGGTTTTGTTATCGAGTCAAATTTGCTGTTTGTGCATCATTACAACACATCACTCATCTTTATTTCGCATCACTCGGACAATCGTTGGTTTCTTCGTTCATGCCATTGCATGATTTCAAAAGTACACTAACACTCATCGCACAACAGAGTCCAACCGTAGCTATTCGCTTGAAGGCGCCATCACTTAGAGCACATATAACGATATTTTTTACGGCCCGAAAGTATTTAACTGAGAAATGTGGCATCAAAAGGGCAGAAAAAGAATATCATAAGTGTCAAAAATTATGTACGGCGCTCATTTTAGTGCCAAATTTTTTCTTGAATCTGTTTGGCCGAAAATTAGAAGTGAAATTTTTTTATTAATATTTGAAGCTGACATAGCTCACCGGAGGTCTAGTCAGCAATAAAATAAGCTAAAGTTGAAAAAACATAATAAAAAATAAAATTGGTGCGATCGAGTCCTTCTTTAACTCCATCAATTTGGACTAATGGAAAATAATGGATTTTTTAATATTTTCTCTCTCTGACGTGGCTAAGACGACGTCGTTTTTATTCAAATCCAATTTTTAATACAAATTATATTTAAAATAAATTTAAAAATAAGCTCAAAGCTAAAAATTAAAAAAAAAAAAAAGATAATGTCTGAAATCAGGCGGCTTGCCGCCGTCACCCCACCATTGCCAGCAATGGTCGAAGAGGGTGGGGGATGGCCGGTGATCCCCATCGACGCAGGCAAGGGCCGCCACTGGTGGGACCCTCGTCGGCCACTGGCTGAGACTCGGCGACTCTTGCTGGCCATGCCCCACCATTGTCGGTGATGGTGGGGCAGCGACTCCCGCTTGGTTATTTTTCATTTTTTTAAAAAAAATAGTTTTGTTTGTTTATCTTTTAAGCTTACTTTTAAATTTATTTTAAATAAAATTTATATTTTAAAAAAATTAAATTTTAGCTTATTTTCAAATCTAATTTTAATTTGTTTAAATTTTAAAAGTCCACTGGCACTTTTTCTTTTAAATGCCACTTTATATTAAACATTTAATTAGTAATGCCACGTAATATTTTTTGCCAGAATATCTCGCTGGAGGCACTGAAGTGATCGGTTTTTTTTCAATTTGGTACTTAAGTGATCCAGCGAAAAATTTTGCCACTAAAGTACGTGCCATTCACAACTTTTGGCACTTCTAGCGTTTTTCTCCCTCAAAAGAGCGGCACGCAAGTGGTAACTAGAATCCCAACGCTTAACTCAAGCCTCAACCTCGGGTTTTGTTTTGTGTTTTCGTATCTTAAGACATGTTTTCCTTCTTAAGCAGATAGTTGACGGAAAACTACCAAAAAAGTCCTAAACCTATTGTAATTGTGCCAATTCAGTCATAATTTTTTTTTTTGTCAATTGAATCATAAACCATTTCCCTTGTGCCAATTCAGTCCTTCTAACCATTTTTGGTCGAAAATTGACGACATGGACACTAGTTGTCCATCGACCGTGGCATTGCCGGCACTGACGTGAATTTTTTAAAATTCATTTAAGTTTTTTGAATTTTTATGTGTTTTTTATTTTTATTATTTGTTAGTGGCCGTTGGCAGTCGCCTCGACCGGTGGCCGGCGGCTTCCTATCTACCATTAACAAAAAAAAAAATACGAAAAAATTGAAATAAAAAATTCACGTCAACGCTGACAGTGTCACGTAGGATGGCCGAGGTCCAAGTCATCAATTTCCGGTCAAAATTGGCTAGAAGGATTGAAATGACACTATTGCAAAAACCTTTAGGAATGAATTGGGAAAAAAAAAAAGGTTCAGGACTAAACTGGCATAATTGCAATAGGTTTAAGACTTTTTTGGTAATTTCCCAGACAGTTCACTACTCCAAGAAAGCATATTAAAGAGAATGAAAATTGTAGCTTAACAGGAGCCTAGGGAGGGAATCTCTAGCCTTAGGCGCATGTGTTTGATTTCATTTCAACATCATTTTTTTTCTTTTTGCTACATCAATTCCATGGAAGCTCAAATTTATCTCAAGATGAATTCGAATTCCACCTTAATAAGCAAGGGACAAAATAGTAATTTGGGAAACTTGGTTCTTTAAGCCTGCGATACCTTCTCAATTTTGATTTGAATATTTCTTATCTTGGATAATTAAGCTTCGTTTTCCTAAATAGACATTCTTTTAGCTTTTTAATTTTTTTCTTAACTTTAGGCTCTATTTATTTCTCGATAAATAAATGATTTAGAAAATGAATTCGTAAACATGATCGATTGTATCGCTTAAAATAATTAGCCAATAAAAATTATTTTCTTTATCAGTAATTATTTATATCTAAATATTTTCGTGGACAATGAAAATATTTTTCTTTCATATATTTTTATAAGCGATATAAATTATCACTTTTAGAAAATGCTATACAGATCATTCATTTTCCATAAAACAAACGGACCCTTAGTAGATTTGTTTTTTTTTATACTTTTCTTATCACAGGAACATCCACAGAGCGATGGAGAGGCCAGGGGATATTTCCCCCCTCCAAGTTGGAGTAGTAGGCACATATATTTTCGAATATGATGCATTCCTTGTTGAATTCAAGCTAATCAAAATCTCTTACATTAGTTTTTCTTGTATTAGTTTTTTACTAGGATGGATATAGCTTTTAATTCTTCATAATCAGCATAAACACAAGGCATTGAATCTTCCATAAGTTTTCGTCAAAAAAAAAAAAAATTTCTTCCATAAGTTCGAGTTTCTACGTCAAAGCAATGCGGTATATCATATAATAAGTCCAAAAGATTGTATCGGCTGAATAGAAATTTTTATGATACTCTTTATTCCTTCTATCTCACTTAATAGTTAGAATTGATTCTACTCCGTAACTAATACAAAAGACGTGACATTAAGATATTTTATGTTTTCATTTTTGACACCTATATGGTCTTAATATTTTTTTCACGTTTTGATTGAACGTTAAACTTGCATAAATGTGTCGGGTTTTTCCCTTTTTGATGTTATCGATCAACTAATTAAGTTGGTCTTACTCAATACAATTGTCACCAAAATTTAAGGTTAAAAATAAGTCCATTGTGATGGAGATCTGGCCCCCTCTAAGCTAGATTTCTGACTCCGCCACGGCATGGGGACAAAATAGTAAGTTGAACTTCATCAGCAAAGCTAGATTTCGATAGGGGTGAGCATGATTTTAGGTAGAACCGTACCGGACCGAGAACTGGTCATGTCCAGTTCCAGGTTTCGGTGGGAACCCGTCCGGTTCCCGGGTTCCATATTTTTAGGAATCAATACTATGCGATTCAGTTCCCGGTTCCCGGATGGAAAACGTATCGAACCGGACCAAGAGCCTGTGTAATCCTCAAATAGACATGACATATTAACACATGGGAGTACTACCGCTAAGAAATTATGTCAAAGGCCAGAGTGCTCTGTAGTCTGTAGCATACTTTCCTACTATAGATTTCTGCTCCTCTAGGTTCAGATGGTTTCAATAAGTTCTTCATCGCCAGTTTTGTGGATGCTGTCATTGCTTCTCATTAGTTGACTAGTTGGAAATAATGATCGGAGGATCTGGTTATTCTGATTGTCTGATCTCAGAGGAAATTGAGCCAATCAGTTTTCTATGACGGCAATAAAGGCCGAATTGTTTCGCTTTCTCAAGATTGTAGAGCAGAGGCTGAGGGACGCCTCTTGTACCTAAAATTAGGCTAAAGTCACAGGTAGAGCTTACTGTTCTTCCCACAGTGCGTGTCTTTTGCTTAAAAAACAAGGGTTAGTAACACAAAACCCCAAACTGGTACACTTGTGACAAATTTACCCCAAATTATTTTTTTTAACCACAAAAAACCCATAGTTATGACATCAACTGCTCACAATCAAGCAAAGCAACTAGCTGTGCATTTGATATGGCTTCAAACATTTTATACGTCATGAGATGTTTGATATGCTTCACCCAGCTTTTTATGATTCGGATCACAAACCTCGAAGAAGATTAAAACAGGATAAGGAAAACATATACCCTCAACCAATCATTTCCCTAAGGGAGAACCATGATTAAAAAGAATGCGTCAGCAAAAGTAATTTCTTCCTAAATGAATCAATCGTTTGATTAAGGGATAAGTGTACTGGAGGTCCTAAAACTTTTAAAAAGTACACTCAAGTCCTAAAACTTGTCAAGCTGGTGCAATCAAGTCATTCCATTAAGTTCGTCCAACTTGACAAACGGAAAATGTTAACAAGTTTTAGGACTTGATTGCACTTTTCGAAAGTTTTAGGACTCCATTACACATTTGTGACAAGTTTTAGGACTCAATTCAAAAATGCACTCAAGTCCTAAAACTTGTCAAGTTGATGCAATCAAGGTTGATTTGCAACCTCAAACCATTTATTCAAAACCTGCGAAATAAAGATAGTGCTCTTGTCAATCAGTCGCAACCAAACATTGCTTTTAGATTTAAATAGGAACCGTTTAAAAAACTCTAGTTTTATCATTTATAAATGAATACGAAAAATAAAATTATTCAAAATGTCACGTAAGAATATTCAAATCATTTTCACTCGTTTGGCCCAACGAAAAAACAGAAGAAGAACACTTTCGCTCTTAAATGGGCCGAATTCCATATAAAAAAAAACCCATACTTTAGGTTTTGTCCTAAATCTGCCCTAATTTTTATTTTTTTTTGGTAATCGAGGTGTCCGGGCCAGCTTGCGCCCTTTTTTTGGTAACCGAGGTGTCCGGTCCAGCTTGCGCGCACCTCGACTATTCCTCGGGGGAGACTAGCACAGCCACCTCGACTATTCCTCTGGGGAGACTAGCACAGCAACCCAGCACAGCAACCCACCGCCATGGCCCCTCACTTAAATCACAGGCGCTCAGCTGGGGAATCGAACCTGGGACCAGTGCGCCCTAACCAACTGAGCCACCTATGGGTGGGTTCCCTAATTTTTTTTTTGTCTTAGAAAAAATCCTGAACTTTCACTCTAATTCCAAATCTACCATAGTCTTCCCTAAAAAATTACTGTTAAGTCTTCTGACGTGGCAATTCCACGCCAGCACGAAATCCACGTTAGAAATTGACGTGGAAAAACTCCACATAAAACGTCCATTTTCTACGCGAAGGGAGAACATCGTTAGGGCTTGCTTGCTTCGTCTTTAATTCGCAGTCAAAGAGAGAACGCGGTCGTCGCTCTCTACCCAACGAAGCCAGAGCCAGAGCAACGAGCTTTTTCTTCCCACAGAGGCGAGGGAGAGTCAGGGCTTGCTACTGCTACTGCTTCTTCTTCAATTTCACTCAAAGAGAGAGAGAACGCTCGATTGCTCCCTTCGTATCGGATTCGCTCGATCGCTCCATCTGAATCAGATTCTCTCTCGACGACATGAAGCCGAAGCCAACGAGCTTCTCCTTCCTCCGCGCATCAGCCTTTCTCCGTGCGTTAGCCTCTCGACTCATTTCACTCGAAGGAATTAATCGCGGACATGAGGAATTCCTCCGCGAATCGACTGAACAGTATCTGCGCCCTTTAGTCGTGCTTTTCTCAGGACCTGTATCAAATAACCCATTTGATATGATAGCCTAAAAGAATATTCTTTTCATACGATACTAACTAAGGAAGAATTTCAGGTCCCATGTGGTTCTCATATCCTAAACTATTGCTAAATTTATTGAAATTGGTCCCAGAATTTAAATCATCATAGTGACAACTATTTACCCTATTTGCCTCTTCATGTAGAGCCTTGATATGCAGGCTCGTGCTCGGTCGCTCGAAGGAGAGGGTGGCAGAAACTACGAACAACCTTCGTGACAACGAGGTATTGTTCAATAGTTTCTTTTCTTCTTCTTTTTCCCAAAATTTAACGACGAAATTCTAATGGAGTACGAGTGCATTTATCTTGTGTTTGTCAGTTTTTACTATTCTTGTTACGTGTATGATTCTGATTAGAAGCTACATGTTTGCTTTTGTTGTTTCCCTGTTGTGCGTTAGTTAGCACCTTTCGTTGTTTCCTCGTGGTCATCACGGTTACCTCAAGCAGTGGAAATAAGAAAGATGTGCTCAAATTCCTTAGGTCCTTGAATAGAATTCAATCGCAGAAAAAATGTTGGTTGATTGTTCGGTAGTCAATTGTTCCAAGGATGTGAATTATGTTGTTCACATATTGTTTCATTCAATGTGATGTGTTTGACATTGAACTTGCAGGTTGACTGTCGTTTTTCTCGCAAGTTTTGCTCGTAGGAAATTGGAGTATTACTAGGTTGAATCAAAAGCAATGGTGAGTTGATTCGATTGTTGACTCTTTATGTTCGAATATTGTTTTTAGTTATTAGCTTATGACTTTTTGTGTGTTTTTTAATAGAATGAAAGTACCAGTGATTATAGCTCATTGGACTGGAGTGATAAAGAACCAAATATATCAGATGATGAAGAGTCTGTGGCAAGGGAGATATGAGAGAATTCGAAGAAGCAAGAATGGAGAAGGAGGAGGCAGATGATGGTCGAGATTTAGATGTAGGTTCCACCGATGTTAGTTTATATGTAGAAGAGGCAGCTGATGAAGATGCGAATTCTGATAATGAACCTCTAAGTGGACCCGATATTGATGATTTCGAAGAAACCAATGGCATATCAGGCGTTATGGTGTGACCATAACGAGGAAATATTTAGTATAGGCATGAGATTTGGATCTCATGAACAGTTCAAGGATGCCGTGAAAAGGTATGCCGTAATTAATGGATTTAACGTTTTTTGGAAAATAGTGAATATAAAGGAATGGAAGCAGGGTGTGTAAGAAGATGCAGTTGGAGGTTGTATGGTGGTTGGATTCAGAATGGGAAAACTTTTGTCGTAAAGAGAGTTGGATATCCCCATAATTGCAATAGAAGTCTAAAAAATAGGCAAGCCATTGCTACCTGGCTTGCTCAAGAGTACACACCCAAGATTAGAGCCAGACTTACTTACTCAATTGCTGAAATGCAGGCAGATGTAAGAGAATGGTTTGCCCTATCACTTAACAAGAAAAAATGTTACAGAGCTATATGGAAAGCTCTTAGTGATAATAAGGGGCCCGATAGAGAAGCAATATGGTATGTGGAGATCTTATTTGGCAGAGCTCAAGAGAGTTAGCAAAGATGGAACATTTGACGTAGAAGTCAACCCAGTAACCAAAGTATTTGAGAGATTTTATTTAGGTTTTGATGAGTTGGAAAGGGAGTTTTTAGCAGGATGTAGGCATCTCATAGGCTTAGATGGATGCTTTCTTAAGACTGCATTGAAGGGTATCTTGTTGTGTGCTATAAGTTGAGATGGAAACAATTAAATGTTTCCAATGGCTTGGGCAGTTGCAGAAGTTGAGTATGAGGCATCTTGGACTTGGTTTCTCATCCTGTTATTCACTGACCTGAGCGTCGGCATATGCGAGGGTTGGACTTTTATCAGTTATTAGCAAAAGGTGATATCTCATATTTGTCTTTAATAGTGTGATTATTCATGTGATTTGTTTATTTTTATAGGCTGATTTTTTTGTTGCAGGGACCAATGAATGCAGTTTCATGCTTATCTCCACAAGTAGAGCATCGAAATTGTGCAAGACACATATATGCTAATTAAAAAAATTGCACAAAGGGGATGCTGTTAAGAATCTCTTCTGGAGGGCTTTGAGGTGTACATTTCAAGCTAAATTTGACATAGCAATGGTGGATTTGAAGGACAAGTGCCTTAAAGTTTATGAAGACTTTATGAGGCAAGGCCCTGAGCACTTCTGTAAGGCTTTCACCAAGACATGTACCAAGTGTAATGCGATTGATAATTACTTAAGTGAGCCCTTCAACGGATACATTTGCAGACCACGAGCAAAACCCATACTTGAGATGCTTGAAGAAATAAAAACTATGTTGATGGACAACATGGCAGAGAAAAGTAAGTTAATGATGGATCGAACATATCCAATTTGCCTAAGGATTAGAAAGAAGTTGGAGAGCAAGTATTGCATTGCTAGAGTGGCGATGGGGAATATCTTTGAGGTTCAAGTATTTGATAATAGATTTGTGGTTGACTTGGCTGGGAAGACCTGTGCTCGTAGAGAATGGGATTTGTTTGGAATACCATGTAAACATGCCATAAGTTGCATTAGTTTCATGAAGTTCAATATGAACGATTACGTTGATGACGGCTTTAAGAAAGATGCTTATGAGAGATGTTATCAATTTTCCCTCCCAGCCATGTATAGACAACAAATGTGGCCCAAATTCAATGGTGAGCCAATCAAACCCCTAACTTACAGAAGGAAAGGGGGGGGGGGGGGGGGGGAAGAAAAATAGAATCAAGGAGAATGAAGCGAAGCAGTGATGGTAGGAAATTTGATGAAGGTGAGAATCCAAATGAGATGTTCAAATTGCCTTCAGTATGGGTATAACAAAAAAAACATGCAAGAAACCTACAGCACGTAGGCCACCCAAAGTAAGCTTATTTGACAATTTTGTAATTTTTAATAATAATCTTTGTTGGGGATATCACGAATGTTGCAATTGGTGTTTTTTTTTTTTCCACATGTAGGCAAAAAGAGGAAGACCAAAGAAGGCTACTGGTGCGCAAGATAGTGCACAGGCCAGCGAACCATCTAATCGGGACCATGCTATCATCATGAAGGAGACAGCACAGATTAGTAGTTTTTTACCCACGTTTTATTTTCATAACGCTTGTGTATATTGTGATTAATGTTTTATGGTCATTTTGTATCCTCAGACTCAACAAGGATATGGACTTTTTATGTCTGAAACTGGGAATTCGTATTTAAGGATAATATCTTTGTCTAATATTTTATGTGTATATCGAAAAGAAAAACAAGTCCATATGTCATATTTTTTATTTTATTGCAAATGCCTGATAGTGATAGAGTTATTGATATCGGAGGTCCATCCTTCTCCAACGAACAAGCAAGAGCAAGGAATGTTCAAGTTTCACCGAGTCAATCTTCAATTGATATCTCAAAACCTCCATGCACTCAGCAATCTAGAATTGGTCTGGCTTGAAGTTGAGGGCCTCGAGCCTCACAGTCCCATCTCCACCATCCATCTCTCCTGCGAATCGCAAATCAAGCTCGGACGAACTCAGAGGCACGACCAAGGAACCGAATCGATCACAAAGCCAGCATGTCGAATCTAAGGGAAGCTTCGGAAGGCGAGATTGGGATCAAGCGCCTGGGCGAGGTCGAGCCTCGTCGTGGCTGGCCTCGCCTAGCCTGCATTTGGCGGGGGTCGCCGACCGAGGCTCGGCGACCCCCGCCGGCAATGGTGGGGTGGCTGCGGCGAGGGCTGTGCAAGCCCTCTCTGCCTGAACAACCCCCACCCACTTTTTTCTGTTTTTTTAGTTTTTGGATTATTTTCTATTTAGTTTAATATTTTTTAAAAAAATTTAACTTAGAAATCTACGTGGAAGTCCACGTGGCCAGAGGTTCTTTAAAATTTTGGCACGTCAGATAAAGGCCATATAATTATTTTTGCCGGAATTTTTTTCGATTGGCACTTAAGTGATCGTTTTGAAATTTTTGACACTAAAGTGAGCGCCGTACACAACTTATGGCACCTAATGTACTTCCCCCTCCTCAAAAAGAACTGCTTACTTACACGATCCAGCCCTCCGCATTCGCTATCTGAGGTACGATTCTGGCGAAAGGCTTGTCCCTTTCCTTTTTAGTTTTATCGGTCTCAAATCATGCTCATTCCATTCTCGGTTGTGTGTTTCCTGAAATATATTCCCAAAAATGGATTTGATCTTGCGTTTCATCCCCGTGTTTAGAGCGTCGCTTGCAGCAAAACAGTGTTTGAGAATTAAGTGTGTTAATGTTTGAATTAGGCTATGCTATGTAAATCAGGCAACGTGCGAGAAATTTCTGTGCGGAAATTTCCGGACTTTCCTGGCGTTATAGACTTCCCTCGGTGGATTATCCTTATTTTGATTGTTTTTTTTTTTTTTTGATGATCCAGGATCCACCTGTCGTAATCGGGCTTCGCCCTTTCCGATAGTGACTATACTTGGAGGAAGGCTGGCCCCACAACCACCAGCAAGGGCCCCCCACTTAAGTCTGCGGAACGGGTTGAGAGAGGTTCGAACCCCTGTATGTGGCTTACGCCTGCGACAAAGGGTGCGATTCTCACCAACACGCCATGCGCGTGGTGGGTATCCTTATTTTGATTGTTCATACTAATATAAATGGAAAATTTCAAATAAGGACCTGAAGTGTTTTTATTTTCTCAAATAATGGCCTGAAGTGATCATTGTTTCAAATAAAGAGCATGAAGTGCCATCATTATTTCAAATAAGGGCCTAAAGTAGTCATGATTGTTTCAAATAAGGGTCTGACTTTGCCGGCTAAATATTATAGCCGATCAAGGGCACTTTCGTCAAAATAAAAATTTTGATTTAATTTTTAGTTAAATTAAATTAAGAAACAAAAAAAGTAAAAAGTAAAATACAAACAAAAAAAAGGAAATAGCATGTGATTGCCGTCCCACCACTAGTGGGGCGGCGATGGCCGGCAGGGTCGCTGACACCTCAAGGAGGGCCGGCGACCTGTCGCCTGTGTTTCTTTATTTTTTTAATTTTTAAAGAACAGAAAAAGGGAAAAACAAAAAAAATGGAGAAAAAATAAAAATTTAAATGACGAAAATGCCCCCAAACAACCGGTGAGAGGTCCTTTTTTTAGACTGTTATGGCCACTTCAAGCCTTTAGTTGAAACAATATTCACTTTCAGGCCTTTGTTTGGAACAATGAGGGCACTTCAGACCCTTTTTTGAAATAAAGTCCACTTCAAGCCCATATTTGAGAAAACGAGGGTATTTCGAGTCTTTATTTGAAATTTTTCCTAATATAAAGCAAAAATTGTGTATGTTACGAAAATGGGGAAGTCCGTGTTGAACGTACGGATAGTACCCCAGTCAATATGACGAGAGGGAACTCTCGAAGTTAATTGCAGCCAAACAGGAAAAGCTGAAGTGGATTTGCTAGGAAACTTGTCGCTAAGGCTTGGCTCACTTCCGGTTTCGGGGGGCCACGGACGCAGATGAAGCAGCTCGTCTTGCCGGGGGTAAGTTTTTATTAATGTATCAAGATAACCCATCTGGAAATGGAAGTTCGGTTGGTCTTTATGGAAACTTAGAAACGGCGTGGTGGTGCTGAATCGTACGCATAAGCTCTGAAATGCAAGGCACGACCAACCGCTCCACGCACCTGCATCAAAACTAATGTTGCACAAGCATGGTGGATCTCATTCCGAATGATGTCAGCTTTAGGTTTTCGTATCGAGGTCTATCACGGTAACACTTCGATTTAAACTATGACCACAAGACCGGCGAAAACACAAGTCTTCAGCTTTCGGCCACAAGCATCTTCAGATTTTCATAGAAGATGGAATGTGCTACAAATCACGGTTTGCATCTAGATAAGTAAGTCACAGGAAAAGCAAGGAATGAGAGAGACAAAAGCTCTCAATAACATGATCTATTTAGAGTACAAATTGAGTCAATTCGACCGAGCCTTCCCATAGATAGTAGATAAATCTATCAATAGCCACGAATTCGGTCGCCGATAGCCTATGAAGCAACAACACTCTCTGAGGGTCTACGTGTCGTAACCGACACTCTCCCGACACTCTTCGACATGCAATCGACCCGTAATTAACGCTCTAGACACGCCAGCGACACGCGAGTCCAGCATCTCGACATTTCATTTTGACACGCACGAGTCAATTTTAAGCATTTTCAATAAATTAGGAATCAAAATGTAAATTTATCAAAAATATATATACTTAAGTCATATATCCAGCCATCCCAAAATTAATATACTCAGCCAGCAAAAAAAAAAATATATTAATCGTGATACAACAGAAGAAGAAGAAACTCATCTAATATAATTTATCATGTATATATAAAAATATACATTTAATATACGTATCTCAACGTGTCGAAATTCTCTATTTTTTTAGAATGACATGTCGGCGTGTCGTGTCGTGACGCATGTCGGTGTCGGTGCTACTTAGCCGATAGCTATAAAAGGAGCACAGGGCTTTTTTTACCAGAAAATTGAAAAAAAAAACAGCAATAAAGAAAACATTAATTCTATTCTCAACTAGCCAATCAACTGCAAAAATATTCGATCATAACAAGCTGCAAAACTCCCTTCAAGTTTTACAGAGCAAACTGTAATTTTTGCCTCACTATCTTATTATAATTAATACTACAGAAGTAGTATGCATCTACACACTCATTTCGACTTCTTCCCTGCCTTCTTCTTGATAACTTCATCGATGTACATTATACCTTTGCCCTTGTAAACTTCAGGAGGCTTGCAACTACGAACGGCAGCAGCGAATTGATGCACCCTTTGCTTGTCGATCCCAGTACAGCAGACCACATTGTTTTTAAAGCAAAAGACACGCACTGCAGGAGGAACGGTCAGCTCTACCTCGTGACTGTAGCCTAATTTTAGGTACAAGAGGCGTCCCTCAGCCTCCGCTCTAGCTTTGAACCCAACACCTACAATCTTGAGAAAGCGAAAGAATTTGGCGTCCATTGCGGTCAAAGAAAACAGATTGCCTCAATTTCCCCTAAAGATCAGACAACCAGAATAAGCACATCCTCCAATCATTATTTCCAACAAGTCAATTAATGAGCAGCAAAAACAGCATACACAAACTGACGATGAACTTATGGAAACCATCAAAACCCAGAGGAGCAGAAATCTATAGGAGGGAAGTATACTATAGACTACAGAGCACTCTGGCCTTTGACATCATTTCTTACTCTATATCCATATCACACATTCTTCTACCGTTCTGGATTCTTTAACTACAAGCCACAGTGGCCCTCTTTCAACTTGAGCTTTTCAAAGTGGAAAAGGAAAAAACCCTATCATCCAGTCTCAGTGAACGAGTGGCGCGGTAAGAGATTGTTCCATTGGTAACATGACTTAATCATGACTCTCAGCTTTCATCGATCAAATCAAGAAGTTATAGGTCATTAGACCTTTCTTTCCCTTCACGGTGCCCACTGTTGTTCTACACATACTCATATGTTTTTGCTTGTATTAGATCATCCCCAACTCTTCACCGGAAAGCGAAAAGCTCAAGCCTCGAATTTCAGGTGAGATTTCAGAATAATAAAGCAACCTACTCACTGACACTTAGGACAAAACCTTTTACATGGAAATGAAAACCACCAGGAGTTAAAGAGAGAGAACAAACCAAAAGAGTTAGATGAAGCTAATTACAGTCACTCTGCTACATGTGACGAAAAATGTAATTAAAGCAATAACACGCTTAATTCTCAAACACTGTTTTGCTGCAAGCTACGCTCTAAACTAGGGGGCAAACGGTTCTCGGTTCCAGGTGTAAATGTTGGAACCGGTTCCCTAGTTTTTGGAACCTAGAACCTTCTATGCATACCCTGGAACATGGAACCTACCCTATCAACAGGTTCCAAGTCTAGCTGGGCCCAAGTGTGGGTTCAATCTCATACCCCCAGTCACTGCCCACTTTAGCACTTTGAATCACATTTTCCTTCCTTTTTTAGTTTTATTCACATAAACATTACCCATCTTTCCCCTTCGTAATAGTTAGGTTATATTCGCACACAAGGACAGAGAGTGCTCTGTTAATCCACTATGTTCAAATTGATCTAGGATCAAAGTCTTAATGATAGGCAACTGACATGATAATTTCCACAATTCTCGTATTAAGTAGTATTTTATGATCATGCTCGCTCATATTCACAATTCACATGAAAGGGTAAAGCGTCATTTTTCATACAAACACTTCTGTTTCATCTTACTTTTCATCTTTAGCATACAGAAGTCTATTTCTCCAGATTTGCTTCACCCCACATATCTATTCTTCCAGACAACTATAAGGAATATCGTTTTCTTCACAATTTTCTTTACCTCCCAAAATACTTACTAAACATAGTGTAACAGATTAAAGATTGGCAAATAAATGACCAGAACTGCTAATTGGCGTCCATGCCAACCAGTGAGGACCAACTAGAGAGCGAGCGAAAGAATGGAGGGGGTGAGTGTGAGCACGAGCAAGTGGTACAGAGTAACTACATGAGCGCGATTCCAAGAGATGACTACTGAAACTCACATACACTTGGTTTGCGCATTTCGTCGAACATGTGGTGAGCAGTTTCATGAAGGTGTTCATATAATCAAAGCAAGTGGAGAGATTCTAGATTATCGCCGTACATGAACTGAGAGTCAGCGGAATAACATCAAACTCGATCGGATTTTGCTCAAAACAGAAACGAGATCTTCAGGAATCTGTCCTTAATCAAAGGGAACGTGAGACAGATCATTCGGACTCACCTTTGAAGACGCGATTAACGGATGCGAACTGCGAGCGAACCAGCAACAGGAGGAGCTGAGGTCTTTTCGCTAGTGATCTTTCCCAGCGAAGAGATGTCGAGCGAAGTCTGAGCTATTCGTGCTCTCCCGGCTGGAGAACAGTGCACAACCACTGAGCTTGGTTGTGCGACGGTGGAAGCGGCCGGCGGCGGTGATCAGCAACGAAGAGCGGCGTCGATTTTAGGGTTGAACAGGTTCTTTGTCCGGTTCTCGGTATGGTCCGGCCAAAAGAGCAAAAATGGTTTAAAGATTCCTAAACCCCCCATTTGGATAAGGTTTTTTCTTTTCCATTTATAAACAATAGAATCATTTATTTCATTTTTAATTTACCCAAATTTTTCCTATTTAGAAGCAATATTTGGTTAAGCCTATTATCATTGTTTTTTTTTTTTTGGCAAACTATTATCATTGGTTATTTAACATTATTTTCATTAGAGTGAGAGAGAAAGACACATTTTAAATTAATACTTAAACATAAAATCCTTTTTGAGATCCGGTCTTTCGTCTTTGACGTGCAACATAAATATCATTTCGATCATGATAACTATCTCCCACATCGCAACTAAGAAGAACATATCTGTCTCCTGTTGACCTTTTAATAGAGATGACATAATCTTGAATAAGAAGATGGCTCCGCATATTACTGAAAAAGATCTTCTCAAGTTAGAAAGTTATCGGGTAAAGTTTGAAATGAACTTATTGGCAAGATTGATTGCTCGTCTACATTCAGATTTTCATCATCCATAGATACATTCAAGCAATTTCGATCATCTTGAATATTGTCTATTGAGATTTAAGTGGATGGTCAATTGAAATAAATACTCTTTTCTTAGTATTATAGCAGCAAACTATCTAAACCTACTCATAACAACACAATATTTAATTACCAACAAAGCACGAGTGAGTGAAATAATGAGTTAAACAAGTATAAATGATGAATCCCAACAATCGCGCAACTAGAATGGTTGTTTGGAAATTAAGTTCATCTACATTTTTATTTATGTTAATGTCGTGCGCTAATTTATCATGTCGTGTGTTCTCATGCCATGTCAGGTTAAGCATCCAAAAGTCATGTCGTGTTTAGTTGTTTATCATGCCACGCGCCGTATTTATTTGATTTGTTATGTCGTGCTTCCTTATCAGGTCGCCCATTTTTTGCGTTTGTTCATGTCGTTTCATTTGATTATCGTTACAACGCATTACTCATCTTTATTTCACATCACTCATCCTTTTTTACTTTTTTATTCCTTATTTTTTCCTGTTGCCATTCTTTACTTTTTTCTGTTTTTTCTTTTCTTCTGCCGGCCATATTTTTCTTTTCTTATTTCTTAGCAGGTGGAGAGAAAAAGGGCAAAAGATAAAAAAAAAATTAAAAAATAAAGAAGCAAAACAGAAAAAATATATATTAAAAGATAGAAAAAATAAAATATTATTAAAAATTATTCTCGTCAGCGTCGATGGTGCCACGTAGAACGACCGGCATCCACGTTAGCGATTTAAGCCAAAATTGGCCGGATAGACTCAATGAGTAAAGCGTGCAAATACTTATGATTTAATTGGCAAAATTTTAAAAGTTTAAGATTAATAGGCAAAAATACAATAAGTTTATGATCTTTTGGACATTTTTTCAATTTTTCCTCCCAAAATTCCATGGAAGCTCAAATTTATCTCCACATGAATTACAATTCCACCTTAATAAGTAAGGGACAAAATACTAATATGGGATAATTTGGTTCTTTAAGTCACCTCCTCAATTTTGATTTGAATATTTTTTATATTTGATAATTAAACTTCGTTTTCCTAAATAGACATTTTTTTTAGCTTTTTAATTTTATTCTTAACTTTAGGCTCCTTTTATTTCGCATAAAATAAATTACTTAGAAAATATTTTCTTAAAAATGATCTCTTGTATAGCTTAAAATAATTAATCAATAAAAATATTTTAATTATCAGTAGCAATTTAGGACTAAATATTTTCGTAGTCAATGAAAACATATTTTTTTTAATTCATTTTGATAAGCAATATAAACGAAAATATTTTCCTAATCATTCATTTTCGGCAAAATAAATTGGCCCTTAGATATTTGCTTCCATAATCACATGATGTTATGGTCATACCTCAACCACAAGTGGTAAAATGAGGGAAAAAATAATAATATAGAAGTCAAAGCTAGCCCCCCTTCTGATTTTGTGACGGGCATTTCACCATTACACTGTTACACGGTTACGTTGGCAATGCTCTTTTCAAATATAATGTATTCTTTGTTGAATTCAAGCTAATCAAAATCTTCTAAATTAGTTTTTTTGGTAGTACTTTTTAATAAGATGGATATAGCTTTTAATTCTTCATAATCGGCATAAACACTATACCTTAAATCTTCCATAAGTTCGAGTTTCTACGTCAACGCAACGCGATATATCACATGATAAGTCCAAAAGATTGCATCGGCTGATATAAATTTTTATGATACTCTTTATTTTTTTTTATGTCACTTAATAGTTAAAATTCATTCCATTCCTTAGCTAATACAAAAGACGTGAGATTAAAATGTTTTATGTTTTCATTTTCTACACCTAATAACCTATATGGTCTTAATATTGTTATCAAATTTCGATTGAGAAATTAAAATTTCATAAATGTCTTGGTTTTTTTTCTCTTATTCTTTTTTATCTTGTCCTTCAATTTCTGGTTTTCCAGTAAAAAAAAATTTAATTTCAGTAGAGAGAGAGAGTAAAAAGAAAAGAGTTATCTTTCTCTCTCCTCCAGCGAGGCGTCGCTGTTAGGGTTCGGAATTGGACTGCAACCCCCCCGCTCCTCTTCTTCTTCTTCTGCAGATCTCTTTACATGTCGTCTCAGTGATCCCCCAATCCCTCCTGAATGTGATTTCGCCATTCTACCCACTTTTCCCCTCTGCAATCCCCAATAGGACTGCTTACTTCCACAATCCGCGCCCCCTCCTCCTTCGCTCTCCGAGGTACGGTTCCGGCGAAAGCTTGTCTTTTTTCCTTTTCAAGTTCTCTCGGTCTCGAATCATGCTCGTTCCGTTCGTTGTTGCGTGTTTCTGGAAATCTTTTCTCAAAAGTGGGTCTGAGTTCCGGGGTTGTGGAAATGCTTGATCTTGTGTTTCACTTCTGTGTTTTAGACTTTCGATAGTATATGTCGTTATGTTTATGCAATGTAAAACTGCATTTTAATAGTAGCGCGTTAGGATAATTCTCTCCGTTACCAGGCCGCGGCAACCCAGCTCCGACCTCTCTCGGGTACCTGGTCTGTATTTTGTCTGATTACTTACTCGAATTTTTCTCTTCCAGTATTGATAGCTATAGATTTAGTAGTGCTTGCAGTTCATGGGCAATATGCGGGTTATCCACTAGTTTGATTTGATGAAATAACTCTTCTTGACAGTCTAGAAGATAAGCTCAGCTGACGAGGGGTTTAGGGAGAGAGAAAAAGATGCCTCTGTATGACTGTGTGCTTTTGCTGAAACCCCGTGTGAAGAGGGAAGCATTGATGGAATTGGTGGCTCGGATAGCAAGAGACGTCTATACGAAAAACGGGGTTGTCACTGAGATGAAATCCTTCGGGACGGTCCAATTGGGTTATGGTATCAAGAAGCTTGATGGGAAATTCTATCAGGTGATTCTTCTGTTGAAATTTGAGCCCTTTTGCTTGCTCGTTCTCTCCCTCTTTTGAACTTTCCGTTGGCAGATAATTCTCTTGGCTTGTCAATTCGTGTTGTGCTTGTGATATGCAGTTAGACTTGACCATCTTCTTCGTTAAAATACCCGGGTTTATGTAACTTGGAAGCTACAAAGGAGCCATCTGGTTTGACAGAATGACTGAGAGTACTCTCTAGAACAAGATAATGTAATTGAATATAACAGAAGATGACATAGAGATGCTGAATCTATTAGGTTTCATGACTTGAATGCTTAACGCAACCATGTATTTGGCTGGCTCTTTGCCTTATGTTCGAAGTAGCAAGCTGCCGGAAATTTATTATGTTGGCACATGTGTCGAGCAAAATTATCCTAGCTTATGAGAGTATCTCATAACGTGACAATATAGTCGGCTGGCTTTTTGCCTTATGTTAGAAATAAAAGCCATAGGAGACGGTAATTATACAGGCAGATATGTTGGAACAAAAATTAACTAGCTTATGAGCAAATCCCATACTGGATTTGAGTTGTATGTTTGGTTCTGCACAGCTGCTTTTACCATCCTAACTTATTGCTGTTAATACTTACTATAGTCTCTTTTGAATCTAAGTTAATCAATGACTACTATAGCAATTGATGGAAGATTTAATTTTGCCATGTTGGTCTGGCAGGAAATTCACACCAGAGTTCACTACTTTTTAATTACTTTCGAAGTGGCTATTCATTTTCAATTTTTCATTCACTTTCATTTTGCTTTCAATCGAGTAACTTTCGTGATTCACAAGCGAAAAACTCACTGGAAACCTGATTCGACAGCTGGTTTGTATAATTTTAATCTGTTTTTAATATTAATTTTACATGGCATTATGAGTTCAATAATATTTTATTAAACTAAAGGAAAGTCAAGTGACCAAAATGAAATTTATCTAAAGTTGAGTGAGTTGCAATGCAAAATTATCTACAGTTGAGTGGCCTATAATGGAAGAGTACTAAAGATGCATATGCCTTCCGTATCAATAGGTAAAATTTCTAATGAGATTTTTAACGGCTGGCTAACAAAGTGACCTTATGGAGAACAAAACCAAAGTTGAGTGATCTATATGCTGAAATTGAAAGTTGGGTGATCTATTTGAAAGTTAAAAGTCGAGTGATGCCTAGTGTAATTTACCTTTGTTCTGGCTCTAAGATGTACTGTTTGGATGGGCTCTGATGAAGCAGTGAGATGACATTTGGTTGGTTGCACTTCTACCTTGTGAAGGAAAGAGGATTGTAGGTCTCTCGCTATTTCTCTCGCGTTGGTTTCTTTGATCTAGACATATATATAGCTTTTTTGTTTCTCTTGCACGTCATGCAGGGTCAGATGATGCAGTTGACCATGATGGCTACACCAATGATGAACAAAGAGCTGCATTACTTGAATAGGGAAGATAGATTGTTGCGATGGCTTCTTGTGAAGCACCGAGACACAAAATTTGGGCTGGAATTACTTACTGAAGAAGACGAGATGCGTGAACTTAGCAAATTTCCTCGTAGCTCTATATTTGATGATAAGGATGCAGATAACGATAAAGATGTAGATGACGATGACGACGATGAATATGAGGTGGACCAAGAGGAAAAGAAGGAAGAATAAAGAGCAAATCGTCATGTCTGGGGTCATGGATTTCGTAGATTTGATGGGTATTTGGGTCCTGCTTCAGTGTTAGCAGATGCTCGTACTCGTGTTTAGTATCTCTCAAATGCAAAATGTGCTTCATTTATGTGCTCCTGCCATCTTCCCGGAAAAGTAGCTGTGAGAATAAAGGTTTTAGTTCCTTTTTGCAGGTTTCTTTTGTCAGTGAGTGGTTTGAAGTACCGAACTTTTACTAATAACATATACCTAAATGAGAGAGACTATTGCACGACTGCATGTTGGATTTGTGTCTCATGATCCGGTCAATCTCAAGATCATCTGGTTATTGGAACTTCTGAAGTTTGGCATTTTTTGTTTCGCTGCCGCTTTTGTCTTCTCTTCAGTTCTAGTTTAGATGTAAAGCCAATCCAATCAGAGAGCAGTTTCAACAGTTGGTGTGGATCTTGTTCAATGTGACGCCGGAAGGAAGAAATTCCGGATCTTTCGAGTGTTGCTAACGCATCGCTCTCCAGCAGTGTTTCATGAGTGATGCTGCTGAGCTTAGAATGACATGGTATTCTGTTACCGAGCTTTATGATGCCACATTAATTCTTGCCACAGAAATTCTGAATGAATATTGCATATGCGACTGACTTTATTCAGTCCCCCCATTTCTGTAGGTTCATGGAATGCATGGTTTAGCAGATAGATGAGAGGAACAATCAGTCCATTCATTTCTGACATCTTTTTGTAGTAATACTTTCACTGAGAACATTCGAATCTAAAGAATAACACTTGGGTGTCTTCATTGGGTTGCAGGTTATGCACAGGCTCTGAGATCGCTTCATTTTCCTTCATCAAAACACAATACACTGGTAAATAACCATGAACCAATGAGAATAGATTAAGGATTAAGGTATTTTGTGCAGCGGTTGTGCCACTTGATAGTTAGCATGAAGAACTAAACCCGAAAAGAGCCACGAGATTTTACAGCAGCCGTGCAGCTTATATTTATGAAAACCACATTAGTGTAACGCTTGAATCAAATTTTTTTTCTCTTTCAGTGAATCAAGTAAACAAATCAGCAATGGCATTATAACTAGATTAGCAGGATGAAGCTAAACAGGTACAAGTTCTCCCGGAGAGAGGCGTCTGCATTTTGGAAGCACACCTATGAAGAACTGCTTCATTGTTATTGATCTCCATAATCCTAATATTTGTATGGATTGGTTGAAGCCACATTAGCCAAATCAAGTTCAACCAAAAGGAGCAAAGCGATATGATCTCTGCAACATAAAGTTCTTCTAAGACAGTGAACTGCATTAACCGTTAAATTTCTAAGCATAAGAAAAGAACTAACGGCTGGATTCTCCAATTATCCTCTGCAATATCACCGTCCTTGCCATCCGTATCAGGCGGCTACTCTTATCAGCTTGATTACTGAGATCGTCCATAGTTTTCATGAAGACTTCCACCCTTTTCTTGGTCTCCAACATTACAAGCTTCACCGCTTCTTCATCTTCTTCTCCAAGAGCGAAGTCGGCCTTTTGCAGGATCGACTCAATCTCGATTTCCAGCTTATTCACAAGCGACCGAATCGTCTCCAAGTCATAAATCGAGAACTCAGTTCCCACTTTCATTAGGCATATCAACTCCTTTTTCCCCTTTAGCGCCCTTCGGTAGTTTCTCCACCAAGAATCGCACCACTTGCCGACTGTCCCTATCGGAGCTGCCAGAGCAGCGGATAGAGCGCTTGCGACAGGCGGCGCAGCGATCGCGACCGCCACGACCGAGAAGATCAAAGTGGCCACGAAGGCGGTCACGAATATGGCATTGGTCACCCTTCTCCAAGTTTGTGAAGATTTAAGATCCTTGTCAAGCTTCTTCTTGCGAGCCTGCAACTTCTGCAACATCTCCACCTGCTGCTTATGCACCGAGTGAAAGAGCTGGGAGAACTCGCCCGTGAACGGATCACCCGCTTCTTTGAATTTCTGGAGCTCCTGCAATGTCTTGACATACCTCTCCCCTCCCACATTCTCTGCTCTCTCTTCCTCAAAGCGCATAAGTGCAAGCTGAATCCTCAACTGGCTATCGCGGGCCTGCCTCAGGCATTTCTCGAGGGAAGTATAGAAATCTAGTATCTGCAGGCCATGCTTGAAGTAGTACTCGACTAAATGGGACAGCTCTTTGTCATTCCATATGTCTTCTTTGGATGCAAGAATGATCTTAGCTACTTCATGGTTCATCTCAAGAAGGCCAGTAGTCACCTCTCCTAGAGAGTTGAATGTTAAGGATTGAGCCACATCACCACCTGCTAGTGTCCTGATTACTCTATCAGCTCGGTCGTGCAAGGTCTTGTCAAAATTTTGCAAGCTCGGGTCGGCTCTACAGGCAGCTTCATAAGAGGTCAGGTCAGACTGGTACCTAGGATTGCTGTCTTCCATTGATGAAGAGTCTACTTCCTTGCTCTTACTAAATTTCACACCCATTGTTTGGATCCAACAATGTGAAAAGTGGGGATTGCCCAAAAAAAAACTCCAAAACCAAACCCTTCTTCAAGTTTGGCTAATCAAGCACAGTGCTTGAATTGTATCTATTAACGGTGGGCTACAGTTGAAAATTGCCCAGACATATGTGCTTAGCAGAAAAAAATGCAGGAGTCCACAGATTACTCACAGATCAGCTAAACCCCCTTCTCTTTTTGGCTCTTCTTTTTGTAGAGCTTACCTCAGTTTCAGCTGAAACTGCAAAGAGAAGATGATCTTGTTTCCACTTCAACTCCTCCAGAGGACCAAACCAAGCTCAATGAGTGCGCAGACACCAAGAGTCAACTGCAGAAACTGAGATCCACTTCAAGAAAACAAGAAAAAAAAAGAGGAGGGTCTTGGATTATGACAGGAACCCAGAAGTTGGATCGCTTCGAAGGCTGATCTTGAGGCGGCTTGATCGGAGGATTGAAGCTGCCAGGGGCTTGCGGAAGAGAAGAAAAGTCCCGGGGAGAACCAGAAGGAACACGGAAATGGGAAAGGAGATGAGAGGCAGAGCAATGCGGTCGGCAGTGACCTCAAGAACAGTCTTGCGGGCAGGAGGTTGACTTGACTCTTCCATTCTATTTATCTTTTTTTGTCCTTAAGTCTTTGTTTTCAGTAGCTTCACCAATCCAACCATCAATGGCCACAATAATTGCGAGGCCCTTCATTTTCTTTTCTTTTCTTTTCTTTTTCTTTTCTCTCTCGAAATTGATTTTATGAAATAGGAAGTGATATATTGTATTTTAATTATGTAGCATTTATGTTAGGATCGGCGCACAAACCACAGCGAAGTAAAGCGTAAAAGCGAGAAAAGGAAATCGAAACACAAGATTTATTCTGGTTCACTCTTAAACTAAGGCTATATTCATTATAATTAGCACATCGCACCTCTCTGTTACATCCCTCAAGTACAAAAGAAAGAGATAATATTTAGTATTAACTATTCATAGATCTAAGCCCAAACTATCAATGAAACAATATAGACTCAAACTATAAAAGCTCTTTGGCAGCTCGGGGATGCTGCCCTCTAGACCCCCGCCGGGGCAGCCCCAGACTCCCGTCCGCACACCGGGAACGAGACCCCGTTGTTTCTTGTCGATGAGAAGTGGTAATTCAATGGCCTCGACATTGAGAGCCAATCTGTTTGGTGGGGGAAAATTGGCAATGGTGATAGGTGATGTTGGCTTGGCAACGCCAAAGGTATATTCGCTTTGTTTATGTAAGGAAAACGAAAACAAAATTCATTTTCTTATATTTGGCTGTATTTCACGAACGATATATGGAAGTCATTATCGACGTATGTTACATGAAAAATATGAGACAGACATTTGAGAAAAAAATCTTAACCACAATACTAAGTCTCGAGTTCCGGCGCCGAGGGCGCAAGCTTTTGAGCTCTCAAGTTTCGTATGCGGCATTGAGGGACTCAGGCCAAGCTGCTGTGGTCCCAAGCTCGGCTGTCAGGAACCTAGGCACACGCACTTGGATCCCAGTCCTAGCCCAAGGGGACTTTACCCTAGTCATTGAGGACCCGAAAGACGCGGGCGCCAGCGCCGGCAACCCTAGCACGGGAGCCACATCCGAGCCCATCGAGGTTCTTGGATCAGGATTTAGTTATATTTCGAAAAATGAGTTATAACTTTTAAAATAAGAAATCAATTTTTTTTTTTAAATCTAAGCATAGATTTTCCAACGACTCATTAAGAGATCCAAATGTTAGTAGCAAATGAGGAAATTGTTTTCTGCCAATAAGTTTTCCGCAAAACAGAGGTATTTTAAGTTTAATCAATTAGGGCATCGTGGATTTCAATTCTTCTACTTATATAATATGCGATCATCGGATCAAATTAATATTGACTTGCTTCTCAAAAAAAAAAAACGAAGCAAATCATGGGTTTTATATATTGGTTTGGTAGCATAAGATAATCCGCAATGAGAACGTTTTTGTCCAAATAATTCACGAAAAAGTAACATTTGACAGATAATTCGTCCTTGGAAAAGTATTCTTTGTAGTTTTTTTATATGATGAGATAGAAAGAAAAGTACTCCATTACACCAGCTTGTGCTACAGTTGATGGGTCAACTCTCTTGTGCGCAACGAGAAGGTAGTCTACAAGTGAACAGCTTCCTTTACTTCAAAACCTCGTCGGCTTCCGTCGACGTTAACTTCATCGGGTTTCTGCCGGATCAACCTCTAAGGTCCCGGAGACTTCGAGGATTCCAGTTTATCCATCACCGGATTCGAGATCGATCGCGAAAGCACTCGAGTTATCGCCTATGTGGAGAAAGGAATCGGAGTTACTCGATATTCACGTGGAAAAAAATTAAGTATTGTACTCACTTATCCGCAGTCAATAAAATTAAGATTTGGACAAATCGAAACGAAACAAAAATGGTAGAATAAACTAAATGTAAGTTTCTTGTCATTAAGATCTACAGATTTATGAAATTTTGTTCGACTACTTTTGAGGAAAACTTACAGCGACTTGCCCTTTTAATAACCAATGTTAGGGACTTAGTCCCACATTGTTTGGATGCGCATGAGTAACGTGTAAACATGATTTTATCCGTAAAGGAGTTTCAAATCCCTTTGACTACTTTGTTGTCAAATACATAAATATTTTAATGAAAATTTTCTAGTAAAAAAGTGACGTGGTCGTTGTAGTATAGTGGTGAAATCCCCCCGTCATGCGGGAGACCCGGGTTCGATCCCCGGCAACGGCCCCTTCTTTGAACCTAAAGCGTTGGACTAATGTTTTGCATGCTAAGACGGTTTACAAAATCGATATACCAAGTAAAGTCCGGCACACCTCGAAGAACATCTGAACCAATTTGCCGCTGATCTTGTTCAGAGTTCATCATCTGGCTTAAAGATTCTCTCCGATCCCTATCCGTGGCTGATCCAAAAAGACACATTTACTTGTAACCGAACCACAGAGAAATCAGTAATCTGTAGCCCCATCTCGGTTTAGTCGATCTACAGCGTTAAATCTCCCTGCAAACCGCGATGACGCTCCAAACATTCTGTCATCGGTTTGTACTGTGAAGTTATGGAGACAATTTTGCGAAGAACTATTATGCCTGATACGACCGAACAGTTCTTCTGCTGCAACAGTTCACAAGTTCCCCAATACTGATTAAGAGGTGGCTTAAGAGTTTATCTTGAACATTAATCGCATTGACAAAGTACAAAAAATCCACCGCCCGTGAGTCACAAGACTTGTTAAAGCCTGGGGGAAGAACCAAAAAAGCCGAAAACATGAGTTCCCAACTTCATGTTACACTCGTCTCGACGTCGCGCGCACGGCGTACAGGAGAAACTGATTCCTGGGCAATGGAAACGAGAAGTATGCCCAGAATGTCTTCACAGAGCCAAACAGGAACATGGAAAACAAGGTCATCTGAAGCTTCTCGACACATAAATCTCCAGTATGGACACTACGTGCTTTAGACAAGGATCAATTTCACAGCAAACAGTACATAAACAAACTATGGTATTCTAGTTTCATTGATACGAATAGGACATTAGCATTTCCGACCCGATACGAGGTCGCCTCCACAAAGTACTCGGTGTTTGATTCCTACTAAATACCACGGTTCACTATCAATCAGTACGCTCCGACGGCGATGGACACTCGAGACGAACTTACCAACCAGAATCCTTCATGTCCTCTAAATCAAGAGTTTCCAGCAAGATCTACTGTAAATGATAACCCAGAACTTCATGAATATTGCAACTTTCCAACATTATCAAATTAATGAACATTATACATAATTTCTTGCTGAACAATCATTTTGGCATGTTAGGGTGCGTTTGGTAATATTTCTATTCTCGGGAACAATTTCTGTTCAGAAATAATTTTTCTATTTCTATTCCCCGAACGAGTTTCTGAACAGAAGAATGCGTTCAGTAACTGCACAAAATTTCTATTTATGGAATAGAAAAAGAACAGAAACTCGTTTGGTACGAACCTAAAAATTTCTATTCCCAATTTTTTTTCATTTAATAATAAAAATGTCAGTAGAGACTTAACAACTCTTATTTGGATAAAACTGAAATTTTGTAAGGACTTAATTGATCAAAAAATTCTAAGACGGACTTAGAAAATCCAACGTAATAGTTAGTTTAAGCACTTCAACATTCACGTCCTAGTTATAGTTGATTATATAAAGTTCTTGAAAGAGGAAGGTGGAATTGGAATTCTAAACTCATTCTTTCTAAATTTTTCAACATTCACGTCCCAGTTATAGTTGATTATATAAAGTTCTTGAAAGAGGAAGGCGGAATTGGAATTCTAAACTCGTTCTTTCTAAATTTTTCGACATTCACGTCCTAGTTATAGTTGATTATATAAAGTTCTTGAAAGATGAAGGCGGAATTGGAATTCTAAACTCGTTTGGCACAGAAATAGAGAAACAGAATGGTTATCATCCGCGCCCCTTGATTGAACTCTGAATTTAGGCTATGTGACATTTTTTTTTACTGTAATAAACAACATAACTTAAAAGATGATAGAGATATGTATGCTGCAATTTTAGATGTTCAATATTAACAAAAGTAATTTTCTGACGTTTACAAAAATACAAATCACGAAAGCTAAGTGCACAAGTCATGTAACCCACTTTTAGTGATTGAAGTTGCCGCGACTTTAGCTTTTAGGATGTGTTTGTTTCGCTATAATGAAAGATTTAAAATATGTTTTTTTTAAATGATCGCTTGTATCATTTATAAAATTGAAAAAAATTTAGACACAAATTATTTTGTCGATAGTGGTAATATTTTTCTTTTGACTAATTATTTCAAGCAATACAATCGATCATTTTTAGGAAAATATTTTTCAAATCGTTCATTTGAGGGTCCGTTTGTTTGAAGAAAAATTATTTCCGGGAAATTGTTTTCGAACGTACCAATGTTTGGATGACGGAAAACTAATCAATCTACAGAAAATGTTATTTATATGTTGAAACGACTAGTTTAGATTTTGAGAAAATAACTTCCCTTTCTAGCAAGGAGGAAATCACTTTCCCTAAAATTGGTCGAGCACAAGCTAAAAATAAAAAAATAGGTAACCAGCTTTTGATACTCCAAGTTTTGCGCCTAGTTTATCATCGTATCAAAGAATAATAGTTAATGTCCGCCAAGTCTAATGCAATCGTTATTCTCTTCCCTCCTTCGATAAGTAACCGTGACCGAAATTCAAATAGTCAAATCACTATTTTTTTTTTCACCGTATTATAAGTTATTAGTCTTAAAATCCACCACTTCTTCTCGTATCCCTCCATTGAAATTAATCATAGGAAAGGACAGGACTTCGAACGTTGCCGGGTCGTCGTCGGAAGTTTCTTGAAAACAGGACACCTTCCAGATCTTGATGTCTGGTTTCGGTTTGGTTTCCTTTGTTTGATTTGGTTTCTTGCACTCCATTGCCTTTTGATTTCCAATCGGACAGCACACCTTCCAGATCTTGATGTCTCAGATTGTTGTTGACGTTTGAATAACCCTTTTGTTCCCTCATCTCATCTCAGGCACAATACCATTTTATAATCTGGTGTGGATCGTTGCAAGTACTGGTGGACATCCAAAGCAGATTATGTCTTGGCAGAAAGGTGGATCATGGCGTTCGAGGATTTCGTACATGTATCATCTGGCATTGCATGTAGAAGATCCTCCTTGTGCAGTATGCATTGAAGATTCAGAAAGACACATTTACCTGAAACTCAACCAATGTGAAATCGATAATCCATGGCATGATCCGGGTTTAGTTGGTTTCAACATATTAAATCTCCCGGAACCGCGTTATCGATCCACATATTCTGTGATGACTTTATCTGGGAGAGCAATGTAAAAATAGTTTCATAAAGAACTAGAATGCCTGATAGAACCAAGCAGTTCTGATAGAACCAAGCAGTTCTTCAGCTACCAGTGCACAAGTTCCCCATCTTGCTAGTAGGGCAGTATGACAGTGATTATGAACATTAATCACATTAACAATCTGTATCGGACATAACTTCACATCCGGCTTATATTACGACTTGTTGAATCCTGAGAGGAGAACCAAAATGATGATGCTCTAGACACCGAAAACATGAGTTCAGGGATTTGGCAGAGATCACACATTGCTAATAACGGTATCGGTCGGTCGCTGTTATTCTCGATGAAGGATAAAGGCACGGGGTATGCAAAAGAAACTGACCCCTTTGCAATGGAAGCAAGAACTCCGAAACCCAGAAAAGTCTTCACAGTGCCGAAGATGAAAATGCAAAACAAGGTCATCTGAAGCTTCACATCGCATTAATCCTGAGTATGGAAACTTAAGAGCTTTTGACAACGGGTAGAACTGAAAAAAAGGATCTACGATACACAACATTGACAGTAGTAAGAACGACCCGATGGGAACATGCTACATTCTTGAGATCAAATTATGAGATACAACACTGACAGTATTTAAAGTTTACATGGTATCACTTTCTCCAAAAAAATCAAGGGTTTTGGTCTGGGGAAGACTAGTGATTAGCCTTCAAGCAACACCGAGAAATGTTTACTGGACACTTAAGAGGAATCTACCACCCAGTATCTTCATGTCCTCTTAACTTATGAGTTCCCAGAAAGATCTAGGGTAAATGATAACCCAAAATCCCCCCGAACAATTAATTCTACCTTTTATGGAACAATTAGTTCTGCCTGTTAGCAATGTAATCTGCCAAAGCAATCAACGGAGCCGCCTTTGCTCTATCAAATCCGGATAGCTGTTCTCGAGCGTCCTTGTTCAGTTTCTGGGCCAACTCCCTAGATTTTTCAATGCCCATTAGCTTTGGATACGTAACTTTGTCAGCCACCAAATCCTTGCCGGCCGTTTTACCCAGTTCTTGAGAAGACTTGGTCACATCCAGGATATCATCCACCACCTGAAATAACAACCCAATACACCTTGCGAAACGCCGCAACTTCTCAACTTCTTCATTGGAGCCGCCTCCCATAATTGCCCCAAGAACAACAGACGCTTCAAGCAACGCCGCAGTTTTGTGGATGTGAATAAACTCAAGCTGCTCCAATCCTACGTCAGCCATTCCTTCAGAACTTATATCCACCACTTGGCCAGCAACTAGGCCTTCTGCTCCAATCGACCTCGCCAATTCGAAGATTGCTCTGACTATCCTTGTGTGTGAAACCCCCTTGGTTTCTACCGCAATGTGCTCAAATGCATATGCCAGTAGGGCGTCTCCAGCCAAAACAGCAACATCCTCGCCAAAAACCTGCAAGATGAAGTTACACAACAGAAAGCTTCGAAGTATAAGTTTTCACGAAACTTGCATGTTACCCCTAAAGAAGCATAGTAAGTTTACTAGCACATTCAAATTAGCCAACAAGCAGAAATTCAACTGGACTAATTCTCCAACACTTATATTCATAATTCTAGTTTCGCCTGAAACCAACTTCATGAGCTACCGTACTATATCCAATGGCCATCACTTCTACACGAATCAACCATCAAGATAAGGCTGATCACGTTACTAATCTCAACATAAACAAGTTGCAGAAAAGCAGCCAACATAAACCCGTACCTCCCGGGACAATACTTTGCAATAACGAAGCACAGATCCACTTCAATTTCGCCAAATATAAGCACAATTAACATCCTACCCAGCATGTAAACAAGCGAGAGAACTACGCATAAGACCTTGTGGTTGGTGGGCTTTCCGCGGCGCAAGTCGTCATTGTCCATACAGGGAAGGTCATCATGAATCAAAGACATGGTGTGGATCATCTCAACGGCGCAAGCCGACGGCATGGCCATTGACTCCTGCCCTCCCACGAGCTCGCAAGCCGCTATGCACAGAACCGGGCGGACCCTCTTTCCGCCGGCGAGCAACGAATACCTCATGGCCTCATGAATCTTCAGCGGCGGCCGGAGCAAGACCGAGGAGTCGAGCGCCGCGTTCACAGAATTCGCCTTCTCGAGCATGTACTCCTTGAAATTGAAAGGGGGTCTGCCTTCTTTATCCTTGGTGGTGGCCTCTTCTTCCTTGGTGAGGATTGCGGAGACAGAGAAGCGCAATTTGGGAGAGGAATGAGAAATGGGTTTGGTGGATCTGGGAGAAATCGGAGGAAAGGTCGGAGTCTTCAGGGGATGCAGCAAATTGGATCTGCTTGCTTGGTTAAAGATCGAACAGGTGGTGCTCAAATTGACGCAGTTCATGTTTTCGATGCTAAAGAACGAAGAATCTGATCTTGGGTGTCGAGACCTGAGTCTCGAGAGGGGCGTGGTGAACAGAGAGCGAAAAGGAAGAGACGAGTGAGCAAGATTCAGGAGGATCTTGCGATCGGGCAGATGGTGCTTAAAGGCGATAATCCACCACGAGCTCCACTAAGAGAGTTTTGGGCAATTCCACCATTGACGGAGAACAGTGACCCAAACAGAAACGGAAGATGTTCTCGCAGAATTCCGGGACAAATCGCGTTGAGCACCAGCTACCAAAATGTGCCCGTGTTCTTGCAAATTCCAAGCGTAATGAAATAGAACGAGGCTGACTGGAAAAGGAGGTCCGGCGATAGGGGGTACAGGGCCAACCAACCACCAGATGCCACGGATAAGATTGCGAGTTGGGTAAGGCATTCAGATAATGGGAATCTCCGGTGCTTTTTAAGGCAGATCGAGTATTATAAGGATTTTTTTTTTTAAGGACAATTAGATGCCTTATGGACATATGAACTGATCGATGCGATGTAGCATCTGGTCAAAGCACATGTTGCACGATCTTGGGTCCATACAGCGACGGCGGCGTGATGAACGAGGTTCTAACGAGCAGAACCATTCAAATTTGCATTTCTCAACCCCTGTTCTTGCAGAAATCTATCGCTATAAGGAAATCTCGTCTCAAATATTCATATGTTGAGGCAAATTACCATACAGCATGATCATAATGTTTTGATGCCTAAGAACACAAAACCCAATTAAGTTTCTAATCCGTTTCATCTTCTGATCGTTCGTTCCAAGGTGTATTTTGATTTTTTGGTACCTAATCAAAGTTTGATTCAAGTGTAAACATAGAGTTACTTTCATAAGTCCAACTAGATGGACGTGACATTCTTATCCGTTTGTTTCGACCACTTACTACTTATTGGGGCATTGGTGACATGCGCATGGGTAGCCAAAGAACTCGGCACGAACAACAGGGTCTCAAGCCCAGATCCCTAACTCCTAGGCATGAGCATGGACACTGATCTTGGGTCCATTGAAATCGAGCTCAAGAACTCGATGCATGTGCCTAGCTCCTTGGCGCCTTGGCTGGGGTATACAGAGGTCAAGCCCAAGTCCCCAGGTCTCGGACACCAGAGTAAGAGACTAAGACCTCGGCCGGCGCCCGACCAAGTTCCATCGAGGCCGGGCCCTTGTCCTTGGTGCTCGAGCATGGGTCCATCAAGACTAGGCCTAGGTCCCTACCCGTGCTTGGGTAAATCGAGGTCGGGCCCAAGACCGAGTCCGCGGTGCTTGGGCCTAGGTCCATTAAGATCAATCCAAGAACCTTGGTGTCCTTGCTCGAGTCCCCAACGCCCCCACCTAGGTTATGAAGATTTGCGTCATAGACGGTAGCCTTTTTCTCTGTTCATTGGGCTCTCGCTCTCTTTAGAGTCGTTTAACACCCAGACTTTCGGGAAAGATAAGAGGGAAGGTTTCTTTATCACAGTCGCGGAGATCGAAGCGGAAGGGGAGATCTTGGTTTAGCGAAATAGTATAGTACTTGCTTTTCCAGAGCAACAATCCCATTTTCTTCTCTCTATTCACCAAAATTACCTCAAACTCGTGATCCAATCATTTCGTTAAAACGCAGGCTAAGCCCGGGTCCCCGATGCCCAGGCATGCACTTGGCCTCTGTGTCCATCGAGGGTGAGCCCGTGCCCGAGACCATCGAGGTCGGGCCAAGGACCCCATTGCTTAGGACAGCGCTCAGGACCCCAACGTCGAGGTCCACCAGGGTCCTTAGCACCCGAGCCTGGGTCCCCAATGCCGAGTCTGGGCATGGGCATTGGGATCCTGACCTTGGCCTCTGTGGACTAAGGGCTCGAGTGCCGGGGACCCAAGCCTGATCTTGATGGACCCAGGGCCAACGGGCATCGGGAACTAGGGTCTCAGGCCTGGCCTCCATGGACCGAGAGCAGGTGCTGGGGACCTGGGCCAAGCCTTGATGGACTTGGGCACAGTCCTTGGGGATCGAGCCATAGGCACGGGCACCGAGGTCTACGACCCGGCCTTAATCAACCCGGGTCCGAGTGGCCTAGGGTCCTAGGCTTGGCCTCGATGGACCTAGGGAATGAGCGTTGGGGTTCCTGTGGGCAAGCGTGGAGTTTTTGGTCCAAGTACCGATATCTTGTTATATTTTGAAAAATGATTTTCTTGAATTTAAACTTTGGTAGGAAAACGTTTACCGTTGACTTATTTTCCTAAGCAATCCAAATATTGAAAAATAAGGAAAATATTTTCCTAAATTTTTTTTGCGAAATAAATGAAGCCTGATAAAATTTTCCGGTCTAATCTACCTTAAGTTGCGAATGAATCCATGAATTGGTTTGCTAGGTGTAAACATCAAGAGTGCCTGAGTAGACTAGTGCAAACTCCACCTTTGGTAAGTGACCATGACTTGTAAAAGGAAAGTGACTTTCATTGCATGCCAAATTAGGTGGTTTCATCGTTGCATATAAGGAGTGAAGTTGGTGATATCAAATGGGTTTCTTCAATAATTGGTAGTTTTCTACTTTCGAAAAAATTACCAAAAAAGTCTTAAATCTATTGCAGTTATGCTAATTCAATCCTAAACTTTTTTTTATCAATTGAGTTCTAAACCTTTTGCAATTGTGTCAATTCAGTCCATTTGGCTGGCCGGCGCCAACATGGCAAATTTGTAATAATATTTTAACATTTTTGATTTTTTAATTAATTTTGGAACAATTTTTTCTGTCTTTTCTTTTCTTTTTGGTTTGTGCCAGCAGAGGTTGCCGCCCCTGGGCGAGGGCTGCAAGCACTCACTGGTGGCTGGTTACCTCCTATCGGCCCAAAAAAAAAAATTAAAAAAAAAAAGACAAAAAATTATTTAAAAATTTCAAAAGTGTTAAAAATATTGTTAAAAATTTGCCACGTCAACACCGGCTGGCCAAATGGACTGAATTGGCACAATTGCAAAAGGTTTATGACTCAATTGGAAAAAAAAAAAGTTTAGAATTGAATTGACACAATTATAATAGATTTATGACTTTTTTTTGGTAATTCTCCTTTTTATTTTCCGATGTAAAAAAAGTTGCCGGATATTTCGTTTATTTTTGCAAGAATCCTTCACTAGTACACATCCAATACCATACGGAGATGTGCGGTGTTCAATATACACAGTCTTTACAACAACGGGGCAAACGGGAAAATCGCAAATTCATACCAAAGCACAGTGCTGCACGGTGTTTGAGGTTCGAACATCATACTGCATGTTAATAGCAGCCATCATAGAAAGTTGCACCATACATGATACTGGACATCTAACTTACAACCGCAAAGCCTGCTAAATCTAAGTTAGCAGCAATATGGAACAGCACCTATCCCGACGAAATGGACTTGGTGGTCGCCCATGGCCCCTTCCATGAGAAGACGCATCACGACCTCTATCAGGACTGTAAGCATTCCCACCCTCATCGTCATCCTTAATTGTATTCCACCAGGATAAATCGATCCATCAATTTGCTGCGTTCGCAATGACAAAAGCTCTAGACACCAAAAACATGAGCTCAAGAGTTTGGGAGAGAGACCACGACTAGCGAAATCATGGAACTGGTTGCTGTAATTCTTGATCACTGCATAAGAAACTGATTCCAAGGCAATGGAAACAAGAACCGTGTATCCATGAAAGTCTTCCAGAAAAGAAAATGCAATACAAAGTCATGTGAAGTGAAGCTTCACATCACATAGTTATCAAGTATGGAAAGCTTGTTTGGTTCAGTATTTTGCCAAGGGACTTTGGCAAAATGCAAATACCTTTGAGCTAAAGGGGTTTGGTGAAATATAAGTACTGTTTGGTAAACTGTAATTGAAAAGTGCATTTGGATGCAATTTTGGAAAAAATACTGTTTGGTAAACTTTTAATATTTGATGTCTCAATTTAAAATTTTTTAACTTTAATTTGTTTAAAATTAGGAAAAAAAAAAATCGTCGGCGGCGGCAGCGGCGGCCGGCGTAGGAAGGAGGAAGGAGGAGAAAAAAGAAAAAAGAAAATAAAAAATTGTAGTTGCATTTCCGAAATACAACTTCCCAAAGTACCTCCGGGCTAAAAAGGTCTTTGGAGAGCATTTCAGATGCAATTGCATTTCTCTAAAGTGAGTCAAAAAAGTAGCCAAACAATATTTGTATTTGCCCAAAGGACTTTAGAGCCCCAAAGCTCATTTGAAATGCTGAACCAAACAAGGCCAAACTGCTGTGCTTTCTTCTGATTATATTAATTCGAACATGGAATTGGCGCTTCTGACGTGGTACGACAGAGCAACGTTATGTGCTCTCCTCAAGAGATTCCCCATGAAGAACTTGGTACACGTGGGTCCCACGTCTAATCCCACTAAAATCAAATGTTGTATTGTATTATTTAGCTCACACTAATCCGCTGCACAATTTTCTTTTTAAATGGATAAAATGAAAAGAAAATATCATAAATTAGGAACACAAATAGCAACATTTCTGTTTTAGAAATTAACTTCTGATCAGAAGTTGATTTTTTTACTTATGAAGAGAAGTAAATTTTATTTTTTTTGCTTTTTCAAGTGGCTCCAAAACTACTTCTGGAACAAAAAAAAATGCTTCAGAAGTAGAAAAATAAAGTTACGTAACCAAACGAATTTCTATTCCAAAAGTTACGTTACCAAAACGGATTGCTACTCCAAAAACACTTTTGGAGCAGAAACTCTACTTAAAAAAATGTTGTCATGCTCGCCCTTAAATGCTCTTGAAGTATTTAAAGATTACTAATTTAACACGACGCTTTCAGACGATGATTTTTCGAAATTGAGATGATATCAGAAGTGCGTTCGATTGATTAACATCAATAGTACCCCGAAAAACAAAAGAAGAATTGAGGATCGCAAGCAGCAAGCAATTAAAATTCTCGAAATTCCTAAGAAATCCATCGCGACATTAGAATTTATAAATCCCACCGATCGGCGACCACTCACTAATCAGCGTACAGACAAAGCTAGCCGCGGTCGCGTAAGGTAATGATGTGATCGTGCTTGTCTAAAACCAGAACCAGAAAGAAGTTGAAAAGGTCAAAAAGATAGAATCCCATCCAAAGCTGGTTCTTTTGTTTTTGGTTTCTCGCGCACAGTGAAGAATCCGTGTGCGTCGCTGCCTAACCTTTCTCTCGGTGGTTATTCTCGCACAAAGCTGATCGGATTCGGCTTTGGGTGTGCCTTTTGAAGATCAGAACCGACCCATAAGACGAAAGCTCTCTCTTTTTCTTGTCTCTGCCCATCTCTCCGCAGCTCTGTCTCTCCAGCAGGTTCGGGTCATGTCTGTGCCCATTACACTTCTTGATTTCGTTTCTTGGTGTGTTCGAGTTAATCAAGCTTCACTGTCGATCATTCTCCGCCTCGCATGACCATCGGTCGCTTTGGGCTGGGCCCGTGTTTATGCAATAACTCGAAATTGGGTGTGGTTGATTTCGCGATATGATCTTGGGTCGTGAGGCATCAAGGTTTCTTGCCGGAATTGAACGAAATGGATGCTTTATCGGGTGGTTGCTTGTCGCTTCCGTTTTCTGACTAAAAAAAATGGGTTTTGGTTAGTTATCGTGCTCATTTGAGCATGCTACTTGGGATGTTGCTGATCAAGTGTTAAATTGGAGTGACAAGTTATGGCCTGTAGTCACTTTTGTTGAAGCATGTCATCCTGTTGGTTTTCATGCTCGGTGGTGTTCTCATTATCATCAGAAGTATAGGTTGATTTTGATAGTTTCTACTACTTAGGAGGAAGAAAGTTATCATCAGAAGTATAGGTCAGTTTCAATAATTTCTACTGCTAAGGAGGGAGAAAGTTTTGGGGAAGTTTCTTCAACCCGTATGCAGCACTGAGACTTTGGTGCTTTCTTTGGTTTGCTATTATACAATTCTCATCATGCGATAGCTCGAAATGCTGGGATAGTTTTGACTTTTATGTATGTGGAGGCCTCCATGGGCTTAATTATGTGAAATCAACTCATTAATGGATTACTGCAATGCCTCTCTTTATTATATGTGGATTTTCTTTAAGGATACTTACTTCTATAACAAGCCTGGCTTCATGAGATGATCTCCAATTTGGGCCATTAAATGCTTGCTGGGCAAGGGGCGTGACTGGAGACTATACAGTAAAAACCTAAAATTACTGACAGTGTTGTTAGGTAGTCGGGATTATTCAGATGGTCCGATACTCTTTCTCAATCAAGATAGTGTGAGTCAGAATCAGGCCATATGAGTTCTTATCAAGTCAAGATGCTCATGAAATTGATAGGATAGCAGTTTGATAACTAGAGGGCTAAAGCTGTGACCAGTGGAACCAGAAACATGTCTCTTAATTGCAGACTTACAAACATACTGGCAACATCATGGTTTTTTGTATGTCCTAGTTTTCTTGTCATACTTGATTTATATTATGAGATAAAGTGATTAACGTTTGTGGCTTTTCACATTCTAGGAACCATGATTAAGCTCTTCAAAGTAAAGGAAAAGCAGAGAGAAAATGCTGAAAATGCAAATGGAAGGGGACCTGTAAAGAAGCAAACTGCTGGGGAGTTGCGCCTTCACAAAGGTTTCATCTAAGTTTACTAAGTTGCATCAAATTTTTAATTGCTTTAAGGAGCAACTCATAAAGTGGGAAGAACATAAACGAGATGTGAATTTGCTTTGTACTTTTGATTTAAAAACTATTTAGGTGCTCAAGAATAGTGTGAAATTGTATGGCTGGTCAAACTATAGATTTGGCCGAAGGTTCAATATAGTTGTCCTGTTATACACAGCCTCTCTCCTTCTTCAGGCAGCATCAATAGAATGATTAACTTGCATAGACACATATCATTGAAAACATTTAAGTTAGCTTATGGTAGAAGTAATTTTTTTTTTTTTGGTCGAATTATGGTAGAAGTAATTTGAGTACTACAGTAAGTGAACATAACATTGATGGGTTGTTTACTTTATCACTGTCACACTGACTTGTGAATAATGGATACCATGGCATTGGAGGTATAATTTCCCTCAGAAGCTTTAAATTTGTGTTTATGTGGAGTTGCCTGTGATTTTCTGTGACTTAACATTAGGGATGATACTTAAAGACGAAATATTTTCATGTAGGATGAACAGTAGATGGTGACAGGCATAAGATGTTCCTCTCCAATGAGAAAAGTATTCCTTGTGACTCCACAGTTAGGACTAGTATATGCTGCTGTGTTGTGCTTCGTTATCTTATTTCCTTCTTAGGTTTTCTGTGATCCTTTAAATGCCATTTGCTTTCATCCCACCTCTCTCTCTCTCTCTCTCTCTCTTTGAGTGTGCGTTGTTGGGGTTTGGATATGGATTACGCTGAAAGAAGCTGTGTTATTTTGTGCATGAGCATCTGAAAATTCCTATAAGGGCATGGAGTATGTTGTGTAAGCTGAACACATTACAGAGAGCATCTTGGCATTACTATACTAGCTGTTGTTTGACCAGTAGGTTTGATATCTCATTGATGCTGCCAAGACATCTACTTTTTTTTTTCTTTGGGCGAAAGTGGACCTTGGTCCATGGCAGAAATAATTCCTAATTGCACAGGGAAAGTGTTTGACCGATAGTTGCATATCTGATCATCGCAATTAAGTGATCTGCTATTTTGTTTTTCTTTGGACGAAAGTGAACCTTGGTCCATGGCAGAACTAGTTCCTAATTGTGCACACTGAACAGTGATGTAAGATTGGAAGCTCTTAGCACGGAGTAGTAAAACAAAAGTCCTCTTATCTTTTTTCAGGTATCTATTTGAAAAAAAAAAATGGCGTAGATGGATCTAGGAGTGGTGCTTCTTATGGAACTACTCATGACAGTTCTTTCTTTTTTATGATTTTTTCTTTGATTTCTCTATCAGTTCATCGGCATTTTGCAGATAAGTTCATTGATCGATATATGCTATATTGAGCTTTCATTTCCTTTTATCTGCTCCAGAAGTATCTTGTTTGATTATGGTTTGTTCTTGCAGATATTAGTGAGCTGAACCTACCAAAATCATGTGCAATAACATTTCCAAATGGAAAGGATGACTTGATGAACTTTGAGGTCTCAATTCGGCCTGATGAAGGATATTATGCGTAAGATGACCACGCAGTTTTCCTGGTCTTATGCTAACTAAACTAAACAGTTGCAGGATTTTTCTCATGAGGACATTCTCTTTGCTGGTTTCTGCAATTGCATTTTGAGGATCTTCTTATGAAGAACTATAAACTGTTGTCTTAAATTTCTTCTATTTGGTTTGTACAGAGGTGGCAACTTTGTGTTCACTTTTCAAGTTTCTCCAATCTACCCGCATGAGGCACCAAGAGTGAAGTGTAAAACCAAGGTAGTGCAGCTTGATGTGTTATTTCGCGCAGTTTGTTTACCTCAATGTTTGTATAGGATGTTCCATTAACTTGGTTGATCCTTCCTTGGAAATCCAACTTTTAGGTCTACCATCCCAATATTGACTTGGAAGAAAACGTTTGCCTCAACATCTTGCGCGAAGACTGGAAGCCTGTGCTGAATATAAACACCGTCATCTACGGATTGTATCACCTTTTCACGGTATTAAATTCTTCTCGTGAGCGTGGAGTCTGGGTTCTTGCCTCAAGATACTTGATGTTTTTGTCTTTGTCACTGTTTCTGTTTTTCCATTAAATGTAGGAACCGAATTCTGAGGATCCCCTCAATCACGATGCCGCTGCCATGTTGAGGGACAACCCGAGGATTTTCGAGACTAATGTGAGGCGGGCTATGGCGGGTGGCTATGTGGGTCAAACTTTTTTCCCCAGGTGTATATAGCTTCTGTCAGATAGTCACCTGCATTAACTGTGAACCTGTTGTATCAGTGTCTGAATGCCTGTCTTGCCATATAAATCATATGTTAATCCACCTTGCTGAGACGAATTGGGGCAGAAATTTCTCTGAACAAGCAAGTAAATCTAAGAGGTTAGATTTCTGTAGCTTATGTGACCCTTGGTCGGAATAACAGTCATGCTGTTGGAATGATGCACATAGACAGTATGCATTATGCTGTAAGGAAAATGCTGAGCCCCTCTCTATCTCTTTCTCTCTGTGCCCGTGTGTTTCTTGGCGTGATACGTACGTAGCGTGTCCTCTCTGCGATTAGAACAGGATGTCTTCATTTGAGAACGAGTTGTCTTGTTGTTGTTTTACTTTACATCGGCAGGTTTACGATTTTCCTAACATGGTATGAACAAATGTACGTTCTAATCGATTAGCTGATGTCCAAATGCATAATTAGCACTTTTACGGAGCCGGACATTATTGCCACCCTGCCGGCTTCAAAGAAACCTCTGCAAGAAAAGCTAGGAAGACCTGTATGAGCTGTTGAGCTGTCCCAATGCGGCCGCATTAAAGCTCATATTTCGTTTTTCCTCCCGAGATCGTCGCAAAAAAAGAAAAAGGCGAATCGTTTCTAATGGAACTCTGTTGTCTTCTGAAATTCTCTACGAGTTCATGGAAAGTTTCATAGATATAGGAAAAAGGAATACCCGAAAATTTCAGATGAATGTTCAGTGCAGGACGGTGCTTCACTGCGAAGCAGTCAAGAAAAACATATCCAGTTCATGCATCTTCATCCTTCATTTTTGGTCGGTTTACATGATATCTTGATATGATCACAAGCTCTAGACTGATTTACAAGCTCAAGTCCTCTGAAGAATGGTCATTCTGAGACCGCGAAAAAGAAGGTTTAAGGGACTTTTCGGAAGTATCATGTACCGAAGCCTCTTTCTCCCGCGTTTCACTGCAGTGACGTTTTCCGGTAAAAAAATTTGCAATGCTCTAGATATTCAGACCACAAACATGGTGTATTCCTCCCGAAAGGCCGGAACCAATCGTGAATCTTGTTCCGTGCTATCGCCCTCCATTGCTATAAGCTCCAGGCTTCCAATGTGTGCACCTGAGAACCTCGCCTCAACCGATTGTGCCGAAGATCATGTCATGCTAATTCCGTGACTGTGTTTCCCATCATCTCTTCGTCTTTTGAATTGGCAATCCTGGCAGTGTTGCGGTCGCGCCCAAATGCCACATGTAAGGGAGTGTAGAGCAAGCAACAGAGACCGAATGGCACTGCCATCATCGACAGGAGCCCCTTCGACAAGGCCAGAGCCTCCCTCGTGGAACCCGTGACTGGATTGATGGACTTCGCATCATAGCCATATATCTTCTCCGACATAATCCCAACCAGCGGGGCAGCGAAGGAGGAGAAGGAAACTTCAAAGGCCCGGTCGAATGCGTAGATCATAGTTCGGTGTTTGGCGGGAACCACCTCCGCAAACATGGGGGCATTGGCCGCCGTGAGACACCAGCTGTTGGTTAAACCCATCAGGAGTAAAGTGACGGCGTAGCTGAACCAGCTGTCGGTATTTTGCGGAATCACTCTGAGCAGGATCAGGGAGAAGGGGATTCCCATGAAGGAACTGAACTGCGCGCATATGACGCGACCCGAGTTAGGGAATACAAATGATAGCCGATCAGCTATGACACCACCGAGTAGTGACCCGACGGCACACCCCACGGCGAATAGACTCAGCAGCGCTGCTGTGTTATTGTGATTGAAACCTGCAAAGCAAAATGATTGAACTATTGAACGACACCCACATAAGATCTGAGAACAAACATTTAATATATAGATGCAAAATACTCGGTTGACTAGGTATATGCAAAAAACAACTGGATCATAATGCAGAGGACATGTGAATCAACGGTCACTGTTGTCCTGAACTTCTGCTACATAGGATTTCCTAGCAAGACTAATTTGTTGCTGGTCCTACTGAAGACGGCACGACTTAAGCCGTCTTGAGATAAGCGGAAGCTATTTAACTTTCACTAAAGAAAGACTGCAATTCTTGATTCTAAACAGGCACGGTGAAAATGCCGAATCGAGAACTCACCAATCAGTTCGAACCACATGGTGAAGAAAACCATTGCTGTCCATGGCAGCATCCCGACGACTCCCTGCAATACAATTATCTGAAACGTCTGTACTTTTATTACAGATTTCATGGCAGCCCAGGACTCCATCCAAACCGATTTCGCATCTGAGCCCTTCCCTGTTAAGTCACCTCTGCAGAGAAAACATAATGCTGATAAACAACAAGGTACTACCATTGACAATCAATGTCGAATGGTGTAAACATGGTCCACCATCCCAGGAAACAGAAAAATATGACCTCGTAAGAGTTACTACAGAACAAATAGTACCCATTTCGGCTCTTGCTAGAATCGGGGGCGAAGCTGTTCACTTTCCTTGGATCGTCAACGAACAAGAAAACAAGAACCCCGATGAGCGAACTAAGGGTCGCCATCAAGATAAAGGCGCATCTCCATCCTGGTATGCCCCAGCAATCCTGACCAGCCATAACTGTTGCCAGAACTCCGCCTCCAACACCGCCAATTGAACCGATAAGACTCAGGAATCCGAAACCTGCGCCCCTCACACCAGCCGGGTAGCTATCTGCTATGAAAGATTGGAGAGCTGGTATCACGATTGCTAGCCCAAGCCCGTTAACCGCCCTCCAGAACGCGACTTGCATGAAACGCTCGCTCACGCCTACTGCAGCAGTCGATAGTGCCCAACACAGAGTGCCAATTGTTAGAACCGTGGGCCGGTCATAATTGATTGCTAGTATACCTGCCAAAGGCGAAGCTATCCCTTGCACGAAGTTCCTTATGAATGTGAGGTAACCAAGGTCGGACGGCCCGATGTTGAAGGCTTCACTGACTTCTTTGTAGACTGATGGGAGCAGATTTTCGTCGGCTCGCTCCATTATTGAGGCCATGTTGATGAGAATGAGGGAAATGGAGAAGCCAAAGATCCTTCTTGTCCTGTTCCACAAGGATTGTAGCACAAACAACATTGCAGATTAATATGAGAGAATCAATGGGAAAATTCGAGTCAACAAAATGGGGAATAGTCTGCCAAGCATGGCATTAGCACGATGCTTATGGTTCATATCATGTAAGAATACATGAAACATAGTCCTTGGAAGAATTGTAAAAGCTGACCACTATTTAGACATTTTAGGGCCTCTCAGACTAACCGAACCGGCGTGACTGTAAAAAAACTAAGGCATTTAAGCTGTGAAGTTGAACTCAGGAAGGCCAAAAAGAGGAATCACCAGGTTGATAAGATCGTTGTGCATAATTAGCAAAGCAGCAAAGATTCGCTCAACCTATATGAAGGCGTCGTTAGAAAAATCTGCATTAACGACCAAGCAACAGCCTTTAACATTCCATGATGACTGCCAGACACAAGCGAAGAAGCCGTCCTTGATCAAATAAGTAGAGGAACTACATTCTGCACTCGAAGGATTAATTTCACGCACACGCAGCTCAAGTCATTCTATTGAGTGTAGCTGTTTCTTAATGTGGGAATTTTGCATTAGCTTCTGATCTGTCTTCCATTCCAAGTTATGCATTACAGAAAAGGAACTGCGCATTCCGCACCCCTGCTAGGTGGTTCCCGGCACAACGGTAGACCGTGTCATTTTCTGATCAGACAGATGCCCCTGGGGCTACCAGTAACCAAACGCTCTCTCGACGGAAAAAGACGGAAAAAGATCGGCGACTTTTACCGGACCTACGATAATGTTCCCCGAGGCAGGATCCAATTAAATAAGACAAGATATGGGCAATCTTCTCATAATAAAGTGTCCTGCTACTTCACTTTGAAAAGTGTTTGTTGAAAGAGCAATGGTGTAGAACCTCTGGGCTTCCGAGCGCGCATTTTCATCACGCGTTCCTCGTTGTGGATCCTCCTAACACTAACACTAACACTGAGCTAAAAATGCAAACCAGCACTCTCATTAAAAGCAGAAGTGCAGAACCTTAACCAGAACTCACGGGGTCCTTCTGGTCAAGTCAACCTCCATGACCATCTCTCTTCAACATGTCCAATTACTTAATACGAACATAAACTTGAAGCGTGAAGTTGACTGAGGCAAGCTGAGATTTTTCATTTGCCATTCATCTACGACGAATGAAACAGTACTATGCATAAAAGAATGGAAGAAACCGATTCTCTAGCAGAAAATTTTCAAGAAAGAAACGGAAAACAGAGGTAAAAGTCCAGAGAGGCTTACTTCATATCTTGCAAGAATCTAGGCAAGAGATGTTTGGATCTGTGATCAGAGCCAGACTTGTGATTCTTTCGTCCCATCAGAGAACCCGAATCCTGAAACCTCTCAACGACCCGAGAAAGTGGCCAGCTTCCTCGATGAAGCTCAAAAGCTCGATCATCCCTTGACTCTCCATATGGATACTATTGCCTAGGATGAATGCTAAGACAAAGATATCATTCGTGGGTTGAACTTGAATCAAAAGGTGACAAAATCAAGAAGACTCTCATGGAACTGTGGAGGAGATAATGAAGACGGGTCAAATGGAGGTTGGCCGTTTGGGATGTTGGAATTGGGACAAGTCGGAGTTTTTTCTTCTTTTTTTTCTCAATGGCTACGAGATTCTTCAGAAAAGTCCGTTTGTCGTTTGGAGTTCTTTCTTTTTTAATGTCCGAAGTACAAGGGAATTAGGACATGTTATGTTTGTTCGGCCTTAAATAAGAACACAAAGTGTTTTTTTTTTCCCTTGCCCCTTAAAACTTAAAGTATCATTCGAATTTCAGAAAATTATGAAGCAATTATACATAAATCTACATGTCACTATTTTAATACTATGAAAGTTTCAGGAGTTTCGGATAAAAAGAAATTAAAGTTCCTGAATTGCAAAACTTAGATTAAGCAAAAAGGAAAAAGGAAAATTAGAATAGGTCACCAGATATATCTTCTAGTTATATATACTCTTATAGTAAAGATGACTTTCTATTTTTCAGGGATGTCAATCGATTTTTTCTTTCTCAAAAAAGTCCTACACCTTTTGCACTTTTGCCAATTCAGTCTTAAACTTTTAAATTTAAATTTTATCAATTGAATCCTAACTATTTTTATGTTTTGCTAATTGAGTTCATCTAGCCAATTACGATCGGAAATCGTTGACGTGGACTACCGCCGTCCTACGTGATACGACAGAAGCTGACATGAACAAATTTTACTAATATTATATATTTTATTATTATTTTCTTTTGCTTTTTTTTTTTTTTTACAATTATGGCTGGCCCTGGCGAGATCGTTGGCCATAGGCGAGGGGCTCGTTGACCAACAGGCGAAGGTGTTGGCCCTTGCTTAGATATGGGCGAGGGCCCGATGGCCTCGCCTGTGGCCGGCGAGGCGCGGATGCCCTCGTCGGCTATTGTTGTAAAAATAAAATAAAATAGAATAAATCAAAAAATCATAAATATTAGTAAAATGTGTCCATAGCAATTTGCAGTTATAATTGGTCGGATGGACTAAATTGATAAAACGTGAAAAGATTTAGGATTCAATTGGCGAAATTAAAAAGGTTTTTTTACCGAATTGAAAAAAACGCAATAGATTTATAAGTTGTTTGACAATTTTCCCTAATTAAAAACGAATCTACCCTACTAAACTTAACGTGCAACTTATTTAGTTTATGCATCGCGGAAACGGTCAATCGCCGACTAACTAGCTACATTAGCCGGGGAAGAAAAAGGGCGGAAAGTACAATGTCATGGTTTTTAGTCAACGTTGATGAGTATAATGATAAGATAGCATGGGTGACTAATATTCCAAAAAGATCCTCACAAAGCCAATCTTGACCTTTGGATCAAGTTGAATTTTGTACTAGCGTGTGAGTGCACGCATCATGTGATTTTAAAGTGCTAAAAAGATCATGATATTTTCACTACTTCTTGACAATTCTTTATATACCTTTAGATTAGGGGTGAGCAAAATAGACCGGACCGACGGGTTTGGTCCGATTCTGGAGGTCACCGGTCCAATTTCCGGTTCTAGGAGGAACCGGACCGATGGACAGCCCACCTGAAATGACAGAGTTTTAATTATTATTTTTTTTTAAATACAATTGGTATGCGTAGAAATGAGATTCTAGTTGCACATGGGGAAAAATTTCCAGTTAATTGTTTTCTCGTTAAATACAATATTGTACGTTGAAATGAGATTCACATAGCTAATCTACAATATCGAACATTGCATTCGATATTCACTGTGACATGGACATCCCCGTGTGAATCGTGAGAATATTGTACGTAGATATGTGAATATCGAACAAGTTCCTTTTTTTTAAATACATTTCTCTTTTATTTTCATTTTACCGGTTCCATTAGACCGCCTGGGAACTAGACCGGACTGGTGTCCGATCCTCGATTTCGGAAATTGAAGATTGGGACCACCAATCCGGTCCCAAGGAACCGGACCAATCTGGATCACGCTCATCCCTACTTTAGACTGATTAATTAGCGATGAAAATAATTATTTTCCCATGTAGGCCAGTTTATTAGCAAGACTGATATGCCCCCACTTGCTGAATTATTCTGGGGAGAACAAAGTAAAATTAAACTAAAAAACAAAAACAAAAAAATACAAATTTGCGCTGTCTTTGAACGTGGTTAAGTGTGTTTCCGCACGTTAGCTTTGTTCACACCACGACGGACCGGTTTCTTAATAATCGCATACTTAAGTCAATAATTAAACTCCCACTTGCTAATTTTTGTCGGGACGAGAGAATCTCGGTTTAAAAAAAAGGGGCCAAAATTTAAAATAAAATAAAATAAAATAAAATAAAACAAGAGATGGGACAAATGGGGTTTCTCGAGGACATAGTGGAAGATGATCTTGGGCCACGATATGGGCTCAATACAATGGGCCTGTTAGGCCGAGCCTATTTCTCGTGAATGCCGTGAAATCTTGCTTGGGATTCAATTGGGCAAGACAGGAAAAGGTTTGGATCTAGTTTAAGAACATATGGCTGATGAGAGAGTAGATTAAGAATAAATGACCAAGTAATTAGAAAGTTTGAGGAATCACTAATCAATCAATGCCACAGTTATGATTAATGTGCCATTTGGACCGACTCACCCGGTCCGCTCCACGTATAATTTGACTAATTACATGGTGGTGATCATTTAGGGTGGATGGACTTTTGAATCACTTAGCTTGGCCTCTCCTAACAAATATGGGGCTTGAGGCGTTACAAATTTCCCCACTTAAAGAACCGACATCCTTGCCAATGTTGGCCCACATCGGCCAATCCTATTCGTGTTGGGTACAGTCTGTTCTTGCCTCCTCCGTCATCTTAGAAGCATGCTAGGAGTTGCACCTTATTCGAGCTTTCCTGCCCTAACGATTCCATCCACGAACCACATACCTACTAGAGTAGCTCCTGTTTTGATAAAAGCTATAACGACTTGGTCGTTTCACACTAGCCAAGCCTCCAAATGAAATATTATTCTAAGCGGAAAAAAAAAAAACAATGTGGTGACCATACCCTAATCAATTAATTTGGTCATTTCCACGTAGGAATTAGAACTTAATAGTAATCACGAGAGCTGAGTGCCACTGTGCACACGCGTGAGTTTTGCTCAACACACATGCGGAAGCAGTAATCCTGAAAATTAAATGAAAAATTACAACTTAAAAAAAAGGGTACACGAGTGCAAGAAAAAGAAAAATTATCCTGCGAAATCGTCATCGGATACGTCATCGTTCGTATAAAGTCGTACCCACGTGAGGCATGGGGCGACCGGTCCTTGTCCGGTTAGCACGCGATGCCTTGCGAAGAAAGCAATGTTGAGAAATTTTTTTTTTTTTTTTTTGGGGGTGCACGATAGGACCACAAATTGTACGAATTGGTCAAATTTTCGTTACAATAGTTTTGAGGGGTTCACAAGCTAATCAATCCTCAACTTGCGTAATTAAATACTAAGAGGAGATTGTCCAAAATTTTTTTTTTTTAAGGAAAACAACCTTTGACCCAAGTGGGGTGAAATAAAAAAAAAAAGGGGAAAGTAACCAAGTGGTCCATTTTCTTCTAGAAAAATCGTGACAAAATAGAGAGAAAATATAGAAGCACTCAATAGAGCAAGTTGCGTTCGACGAAAATCGGGAGGATCGATCTCGGGTATTCTTTTATCTATCCGTTGCCGTCCCGCTCGGCGAATGATGCGCTGGTAACGCAATTAGTATGATAGCGAGATTTGAGAAGAAGACGTCGGGGACCATTTGGCAAAAAGAAAGGGATGGATAGAGGATTAATAACTGAGCAATGTTCAAAACATCGAGGCTCGTATATTTGATGGATTTATCAGATGATATGGCAAACATCGAATGATTATTTAAGTTAGGAGATCCGTTTAAAAAAACCCGAAGAAAATATTTCGCGCCATTTAGTCCATATATTTAATATTATGGATTTTAGTATTGCTAACATAATAATCCGGGATGAATCCTCCTACACGGAATGACCCCACGTGCTCTTCTCCTACCCATGAAATCAAATCCGCACCAACAATAAATACTGAAGATACGTTCATCGGCATGTCCATCGAGATGGGCCTTACCGTGGTCCCTAAACTAGAAAATAAGACCACCTATCTCTCTCTAAGCGCACGTGCGCACGTGCGCGACAAGCCCTATGAGAAGATGAAAAAGATTTTGTATGATTTATAAACAAATCATGCGCATCACATCCATTTCTACCGTTGATCATGTCAACCCTTCGGTCATGCTCTGATAAATATCGGAGAGAATGACCAAAAAAGTTATAAATTTATTGTATTTTTGTCAATTCAATTCTAAACTCTTTTTTTTTTTTGGCCAATCAAGTCCATCACGTTAATTTTGATCGGAAATCGCTGACATGAACATCATCTGTCCTGCGTGGCACAGTTGGCACTGATGTTGATATTTTAATAATATTTTAATATATTTTTTGAAATTTTTATTTGTAATTATTTTTTCTTTTATTTTCTTTTATTTTAATTAAGGCTGGCGACCCTCGTCGGCACCATGCGAGGGTGTCATGGCCCTCGTCGGCCCCGTGCTAGCCCTAGGCGAGGCCGAGACATCCTTGCCCGGGACTGGCAAGGGCCGTGATGCTGACGTGCTCACCCAATGTTGGCGCCAACCCTAACTACAAAAAATAAATAAATAGTAAAGTAAAGTAAATAAAATAAAAAATAATTCAAAATTTTTCAAAAAAATATTTGAATATTATTAAAAATATTTACGTTAGTGTCATCTGTGCCACGTAGGACGGCCGACATCAATGTCATCCGTTTCCTGCCAAAATTGGCGGATGGACTCAATTGACAAAGCGTGAAAGTGCTTAGGATTCAATTGGCACATTTTTTTTTGTTGACCAATAAAAGAAAAAAATTGGCACATTTAAAAAGTTTACGACTGAATTGACACAAGTACAATAGGTTCAAGATTCTTTTGGTAATTTTCTCGATAATTTTGGTCCTCGGAATCCTGGTCATACAATAAATTCTCGTGAGATGATACATCAGATGACGCTCAAATTAGAAAGATTGCTAGTTTTGTATAGCCAGTAATGCCTATTACACAAGGGGACCTCGGTTTCTTAGTTTATAACATAATCAAAAGGAGATCTTTTCACTTCTCTTTCTGTTTTTCCCAATCCAATATCCTATCGACATATTTAAGTTATGATAAGTTATAATAAAACAAAAGGGGGACCGTTTGACACCATTTTAAGAGTGTTAGCAACCTAGATTTACATGTATGAGTGAGTTCGCTCGAGCGAGAAGTTCTAGCATCGATGGACAGTTTTCTTTCTCTAATTAAGTGTAGCCGTCATCATGGGCTTTTTTTCTTTGGCGAAAAGGAAAATTTTCATTTCACTTCAAAGAAATACATAATTTCAAGATAAAAATACAAATCAAAACAAGGCAAGTAAATCTTAAAGATAAATTAACTTAGTGCAGCCTACAAAGCACAACCGGCATCGATCACTGAATTTCGCATCAACATCAATGATGAGCACACACCGAGATTTTCTTATCCAGTGGCTACGATTTTGTCAAAAGGCGTTGTGTGCTTAGGTTCGGCGTTCCCAGCATCATCACCGTATATGAGACAACAACAATAATAACACCATCAATGGATTGAAAGAGCATATAAACGCCTTGTAAATCCATCATGGGCCCCTGTTATCTAGTTCCATAATGCACAAAATTAGGATGAGGAAATCAAAATTGTCGTGACCGTTCCATTTCAACATTGTCGGTGTAAATTTTCTTTTACTTACGCGGTCGTGGCCCGAAAATAATCCTTTGCTCGTTAAACAAATAAAGTTGTCGAAACTAAAGAATATCACTCCTTTCGTTTTGCGAAAACGAGAGATTCATAAAGTATTTTTCAAAAAAACGATCGCTTATATCACTTACAAAAATGAATGAACTAAGGCCTATTTGGTTTAGTTTTAGGGAAATGTCCTTGGGAAAATGCAAATACCTTTGGGCTAAAGGGGATTTTCGAAATGCAAATAGTATTTGGTAAAGTGTATTTTAAAAACGCATTGAAAAGCAACTTTGACGTAAATGTCGTTTGGTAAAAAAATACCCTTTGTAAATAATTCAATTTTTTTAATTTTTTAATCACTTTCTTTAATTTTTTTTTGTCTTTTTTTTTTCCTTCTTCCTTCGTTAATTTCTTCTCAGCCTATCGCCGGCCACAGGCTAGGCTCAGTCTCACCCCGACCTCGCCTGATCTGGCGAGGTCGAGGCTCGCGTCGCCAAGCCTCGAGCTCGCCGACCCGCGTGTCATGGTCGATCATTGGGCGGCCACCGTCGCCGAGGTCCGCAGTCAGCGGAGGAAGGAGCAGCAAGCGGAGGTAGGAGGAAGCAAGTAGAGGTTGGAGGAAGAAGGGGAAAAGTAAAAAATAAAATAAAAATATTTAAAAATAAAAATTGTAGTTGCATTCTAGAAATACAACTTTTCAAAGTACATACGGAGCTACTTTGGGCTAAAGGCTTTTAGGGGCTTTTGAAATTGTAATTGCATTTCTCCAAAGTTGAGCAAAAAACACACCAAACGCTATTTACATTTGGCCAAGGAACTTTAGAACCCCAAACCTCTTCCAAATGCTCAACCAAACAGGCCCTAAAAATAGTCCCATCGTCTATGCAAATGTTCAGACACAAATTGTTGTTAGCAATGTCAATATCTTTAATCGACTAATTACTTCGACCGATACATGCGATCATCTTTGGAAAAACGTTTTTTAGATAATTTATTTTTCGCTAAACGAACGGAGCCTGCGTGTGTATACTCCTGTTCGTGATGTGTTTATATATCTAATTTTATTAGTATGTCTAATGAAGAATCCTTTCAAAAGAAAAAAGAAAAATCCATCATTGACGCTTGGCTTGGCCAGCTAGTTTTCGCGTCCCTTTCCGTCTTAGCTGGATGCACGGCGTGCGTGCGTCGAGCTCGATCATGGGCCAATTCCAATAACCAAAACAAAAAAAGGACTGGCATTCCACATTGCACATGCTCTGTCTTTTCATGTTTTTCTCCCAGCACGCACAGTTAATTTGGGCTGATTTCTGTCTCTTCTCATGATCAACCACATCAACAGCCCGATCGCGATCGGAAGCCGCACGATGTGTTCCTGGATCAAAGGCTGGACATTAGACAACATGCGCGGCCAATTCGCTAGCGCAATCGGTCATTGTACTTCGGAAACTATCTAATGGGATAATGACAGAAATGTTCTCTGAATTTTGATCGGACGTGCAACGTGGCTCCTGAATTCCTAACGTCTTCGATATGGTCATTAACCTTTAACCCAATGTGCAATGCGGTCCCTGAACTTTGAATCTGTGCAATCTCAATGCAATCCCTTAATTATATGGAAATATTCGATGCCGTCCTTTCTATTTTATTTTTTTCCCCTCAAGATCAAGGACATCAATGAACATTTTCGTATAGTTCATGGGTTAATTTGAACATGTAACAAAAGTTCAGGAATCACAATGCAAATTGAGTCAAAAAAGTTGAGGGATGAAACTAGTCTAAGCATTTGGGATGGAAGTGAAAATCAATCCCTTTTGGCAGGTTTAGTTTCAACGGAGTTAGGTAGGGATTTTCAATATGGGTCACCGATATGCTGCCTTGCCTAATGAAAACCCTAGCAAAAGTTCGGCAGAGGAACGCTTACATTTTTATTTTCACACAGTGACACAGTGAACAAGTATGTACCTATTCGACCCAAAAAAAAAAAGTTATGTACCAATTAGTAAATAGTAATTTCCTTGGGGGATACATACTTCAAATTGTTCCATCAGAAAAGCAAGAAGAGAGTGAAGGGGTTGGTGGGGACCACATTCACATGTTGTGTCCCGCTTCTCGACTCGTCAATCCACGTCGCTCGAAATAAATTTTACTTTACCTCAAAATGCGATTTCCTTCCATCATATGAAAAAGAAAAAAAGAAAAAAGGAAAATTGGGCAATCGCATATCCGACGAGTCCAGGAATCGCAAAGTCAAAAAAATTGGATAATGTTGGAAAAAGAATCGTCGCACGTGTGGAGCCGACCGGGACATGCGAGACCCTGCGGTGCGGGGAAGGGTACGGGTGGGGCCCGCACGCTGTTTGGCCGTATCCTGACCGTTCAAACTGAACATCACGGTCAGGCTGAACAGAAACCCCAATTACCGGAGGCGGCAGAGCATCTTTCTTTGCAAAAGCATCATCAGCGCCTGGGGGCTCGCGTGGGTGCGTCGCGGATACGGTGGAGCGCGTGGTCCCCGCTTCTCGCCCGTCCGATTCGCGGTGGCCGGCAGTGTCTACGCGGTTGAGGGCTGCGATTGTGTGTCCCCATATCTCCACATGAAAAAGGAAAGCAACAATAAGATAAAAAAGTTCACTCTAGGGGGGAAGGACTTGCGTGGGGCTGATCTCTCCCGTGGGGTCTCACGTGGGATCCACGTTAGGTTCCCAAAGGCCGAGATGAATCCGCTCCGGTGGGCTCGAATTAAACAGAAATTTCACGGCATTTGGATTTCGTGTATGAACTGTGCACCTGATTCTCAACGCGTGCACGAAATGAAGGAATTAGAGATAGATGTTTGCTATTAGGGGTGAGCGATTTCGGGATCGATTCAGGTTTAAGTTCTACCTGAAATCTAAAACATACTCTGTCGAAATCGGTTCCCCAATTTTAAAAACCTGAAATATACCCTACATATTCCTGAATCTTCTTAGGTCTGCTCGGAATCCTGTGATTTTTTTTTGTTTCAATCTTGGCAATACATGCACGATAGGTACTTGTATTAGAGCAAGAAATTCAATGACAAAACCGACAAACTGTTCCCATAAAAAGCAACTATTTTCATGTTGATCCGCACTCAAATTGATTCAGAACCATAGAGAAACTCACATATACTTGATTTGTGCATTTCGTCCAACATATGGTGAGCAGTTTCATGACGGCGTTCTCATAATTAAAGCAAGCGAGAGATTATAATCTAGATTATTGTCGCCATATATGTTAACATTTTGAGAATCAACGAAATCACATCAAACTTGATATACGATTTTGCTTAGACAGAAAAGAGATCTATGTTCTTTATTAAAGTGAACGGAGGCAGATCATGCGGATCTCACCTTGAAGACGTGATTAACAGTTGCGAATTGCGAGCGAATCAACCATAGGACATTCCGGAGGTCTTGTCGCTGGTGAACTTGGCCAGCGAAGAGGTCTCGAGCGAAGTACGAGCTATTCGTGCTCTCCCGGTTTGAAAACAATGCACGACAGAGCTTGGTTGTGCGACGCTAGAAGCGACCAACAGAAAACAATAGGAGATTCCAGAGGTCTTGTCGCTGGTGATCTTGGCCAGTGAAGAGGTCTCGAGCATAAGCTTGACCTCTTCGTGCTCTCCCGGCCAAAAAACAATGCACAATAGAGCTTGGTTATGCGACGGTAGAGGCGACCGACGGCGGTGATCAGCAATGAAGAGCAATGTTCTGACTCTTAAGATCTGGATGAGTCAAATACCACAATGAAGGCCAAGGAATCGCTCTCGGAGAGGAAGAAATTTCTTTTCGTTTGCTCAAGATTCATCCATACTATATATGTCAATTTCTATTTTAGGGTTAGGGTTATGTAGGTTCTTGGTTCGGTTCTTGATCCGGTTCTCTATTCTCGGCCCAATTCGGCTCGGTTCCTACTTGGGAACCGAAACCGAACTGCATAGTACACGTTCCAAAAAATATAAAATCGGAAACTAGACCGAATCTCACAAGAATCTAGAACTGAACTGGTTCCGATTTTATCATGGAATCATGTTCACTCCTATTTGCTATGTCTTTATTGTGGCAGTTTCAATTGTGAAGGAGGGCGCTTTCGCTTTTATCGGGTGCTTGGCAAACATTTTCATAGCTAAAATTGTATCACCTTCAAAGCCGTGAGTTGCCTACGACATCTTTTAATAAGGGTGATCGGTTCCCGGTCCGGTTCCCGAGCGGTTCCATTGGACCGGTAACATGACCAAAAAAAAAAAACATGCACCATAATTTCCTGCTCATCGATCATTCTCTTTCCACGTTTGTGCAAAAACTGTTTCCTCCACTTTATGCACATCCACAAGAGTGTTTCATTTTGCTAATAGAAGTGAAGAGGCAAGAAAGGAGGGCTGCGAAGTAAAGCAAATCCTAAATAAGTAAACATTAGGGTTACTTTAAAAAAAAAATTAAAAAAATTGACCTGTTCGGTTCGGGCGGTCTGGTTCGGTCCTATGTCCCTGAACAGGGAATCGGACCGCCCGGTCATTGGTTCCAATTTTAGGAACCGAGAATCGGACCGAACCCCTTTAGAATCGGGAACCGGATCACCGGTCCCGGTCCGATCCTGGCGGTCCCGATCCGATCGGTCCGATTTGCTCACCCCTATCTTTTAACAAGCTGCTCTCCAAGCTTTGGAGTGTTACGATTCTAAAAGATGCATTATTAGACTTACAATTTGCAGCCTTCGCAATACGATCGCAACACGGTTACAATTCAGACACGACTATACGTAGCGACTTCTAAATAAATCTATAATACAATAACAGAAGTTGTGGATATAGAAAATAGCAAAGACCCTCCAATTTATAATGAAATTCTCATTTTCCAATATTTTTTCTTATGCTTACGGATTATCCAAAAAATTTTTTTTTTTGGTCAATAATGGAGGCGCCCATGCCTTGGGGGTCCCCATTCGAGCAGAATCGCAGTGTTTGTTGGGTTACACAAGGCAAGCCACGTTCGCTTGGAAGAGCTCTGCTTTGACCGGTCCGAATGCTTCGTGCGGCACTGATCCACTCCATATCATATGCTTGGATTTCCCCATACTTTACAAACCCTACATTTTCTCATTTTAGTTCTATTATAATATCTCTTGCATGCCATTTTTCGTGCACCATCATAATCTCGCTTCTTCGGTATGGTCGAACGCGGACCATCTGCGTGGAGATTAAGGGATTCGTAAGGAATTACTTGTGATCAGATCTATTGAAAGTCGTGCTGATGGGATCGAATTAGAAGACACCCTTTTTTTCGAGATGTGAAAATTTAATTACTAGTTCGGTACTCGATCGTCTTCAGGGTTTCAATCGATCATGTCCTGAATCGCATTGATGTGGATCCCGTTTTAATCTAATAATGTATAGCCCATCCTAGAAGGGATAAGAGAGAGAGTCAATAGTAATGGCATGATTAAATAAGATCAGCATGTAGTCCCGAATAGGTTTTGGCATTTCAAAGATCAGGTATCCAGATATGGTTGGTACTTGGTGGGATTCGTGGCATAAGATATAAATAGTTACTTTGTACTTTTTCTAGTAATTTTGGAGTAGGTTTGAAATTGTTAAAAGTAGTTCAATATAGAGGACTTTCTATTAACTACTTATACTATTTAACTACATGATCAGGGAAAGGTCTGTTTACAACACACCAGGGCCCCCATTAAGACGCGAGCACGAGCAATCAGCCTCTCCACCCGAGATATGTCATAGGGAGAGCTGTTCGGAAGATGCTCACAATTTGTATCGAGCTCGTGATCTCGTGAAAGAGAGAGGACACTTTATAATTAGACCGACCATCTATGTGATTATTAAAACAACATATTAAGCGATGCGATAGACTACAAATGAAACGACTATTTAGCCGGAAGTACTGTATAAATGCCCGCCACGTCAGTTGAAATGTTTTACGATCCAATTTAAGTATGCTTAGGATTATTTTATTTTTTTGGTAACTGTTACTGTTAGTTCAATTTACAAGACTGGAGACTCATTGGGGGCACTGAAAGAAAAGAGAAAGTCTATAAAGTGTGAACAGGGGAGGAGAGAGAGAAGAATCTCAGCACCCCTCTGCCACATGAAATATAAAAGTGTGAACAGGGGAGGAGAGAGAGAGAGAGAGAGAAGAATCTCAGCACCCTTCTGCCACATGAAAGATTAAAGAAAGAAAGCAGAGAGGTCTCAAATAAAAAAAGAAAAGAAACCCTCGACCTCGTGAAAGAGGAATAGCACCAGTAGAGAGAGGAACAAACCCCCCCACCCCCCAAAACACACAGAGACTTTATAGAGAGAGAAAGGTTGTTAGAGAGAGAGAGAGAGAGAGAGAGGGAGAGTAAAGAATGGCCGGAGGGGCCTCAGGGAGGCTTCCGACATGGAAGGAGAGAGAGAACAACAAGAGGAGAGAGAGGAGGAGGAGAGCCATAGCTGCGAAGATATACACAGGCCTCCGAGCTCAGGGCAACTACAAGCTCCCCAAGCACTGCGACAACAATGAGGTCTTGAAAGCTCTCTGCACTGAAGCCGGTTGGGTCGTTGAAGAAGATGGTACTACTTATCGAAAGGTGGTCCCTTTTTCTTTTTTTCTTTTCCTTTTTTGTATGATCTCCCTGTTCTATTAGAATCGTTTCTTTTCAAGATCCAGTCCTTCTTCTTCCTTTGGATTTTGTGTGTGCGTGTGTGTGTATGGTTGGTTTGGTGATTTTCAATCTGGAGATGGGCTGAGGCTTTTGTCTGATTTGCCTTTCTTGTTTAGTTGTTGGATCTGGTGATTGGGTTGCTTCTTTTTACGCCATTCAAGTCGATTTCTGTCCGATGCACAGCTAAACTCGTTATCACATATAGGAACTTTCAGATTTCTCATGGGGTGGCTTTTGTCTGAAGATGTGGGTTTTTAGGGCAATCAGCTTTGTGGAATTTACCATGGACCAGAGTCTTGTTGTTATGACCTGGATATAATGAGGGAGTTGAGTAGTTCAGCTTTGAGCTCTTACCTTTGTCCTCCCAAATTAAATGCTTTAGCCCCATTCTCATCAAGCGATCTCTTAATTGATTCTCTTGTGCTGAGTTGACATCTGAATTTCGCAGTTGACCACGTAATTACTCTTCCTGTTTGTAGAGTTACTGGTTTCTTGTCCCTTAGTTGAAGAGATTTGAGTATTGGGTTCTCATTTTTGCTCTTTCTGGGGGCTGAGCCATATTGCCATTTCCCCAAAAGGATATGTTTGGCGAAAACAATGACGATGTGTGCTATTCTGCTTTCCGATTAGAGATTTTGGCCTCTCATTTTGTTAATGATACTACTCACCCAGGGAAGCAAGCCACCTCCGGGCGAAATCACAGGCATTTCGGCAAACATCAGCGCATGCTCCTCGATTCAGCCAAGTCCGCAATCCTCGGCATTTCCGAGCCCTGTCCCGTCCTACCACGCCAGCCCCACATCGTCGTCCTTCCCTAGCCCTACACGGTTCGATGCCAATCCGTCCTCGTACCTCCTTCCGTTCCTCCGTAACATCGCTTCCATCCCGACAAATCTCCCTCCCTTGAGAATCTCCAGCAGTGCCCCTGTGACACCTCCTCTCTCTTCCCCGACTTCTCGGAACTCGAAGCGGAAACCTGACTGGGAATCCCTCTCCAATGTCTCCATACACAAGTCCTCCTTCCGCCACCCGCTGTTCGCGGCCTCTGCCCCCTCCAGTCCCACTCGCCGCCAGAACATGACGCCTCCAACAATCCCAGAGTGCGACGAGTCGGATGCCTCCACAGTGGACTCTGACCGGTGGGCGAGCTTCCACCAAAACATGGTGGTGGCTGCGGCAGCTCCGCCTTCGCCTACGTTTAATCTGGTCAACTCTGCGAGTCAACAGGGTCCTCTCAAGGATGGAGTTGAACAAAACGGCGGTTTAGGGTGGGGAGCATCGTCTGACAGGGGTTGGGGCTCTGAATTTGAGTTTGAGAATGGACGAGTTAAGCCTTGGGAAGGTGAGAGGATTCATGAGATTGGGGTGGATGATCTGGAGCTCACACTAGGGAGCAGCAAGGCTCGTGCTTAAGCATTTCGCAAGCTCTTGCCCAACAACAATCTTAATGATGTGGCTCATCCGACTCGGGGACTCTAGGCATTCCGGCCGCTTACTATGTCTCTTGAAACTGTGTTTGCGAAGTGCCAGTTTGAAGGGGAAACTCTGGCTCGATCTCATGTGTCCTGAACCCTTTTCCTTAAAAGATTATGTATAGTTAGTTTTTTTTCAGTTGGAGCATTCGCTGTGAAAGGTCCTTTCCAATTCAATTGTGAGAGAGCAAATGCTCGGTCTGCCGCCTCGCAGGGACCTCTATTTACAATCATTCAAATGATGGTGAGATTATGCAGAAGCTCAGGTCGAAGGTTACATTCTTTCCTATGCTTATTTACAGTCAATCTATCCTTTATTTGTCATGCATCTCTTCGAGCTTGAAACCCAGAAATTATCTTCTTGAGAGTCAGGAACTACTACGTGTGCTTACTCTTGCTTTGATGTTAAACCAAAACCATTTCTGCATTTCTTCTGTTAGGTTTGATTGATTGGCAAACAGAGTCACTACTGCGGTCTGTCCGATTGGCATGTGGAATTCATGTGATCTAATCTTTAGATTCGCGTGCATCTGCCGTGTTAGTCTGCATAACCCGACATTGTCCGGAAAAACTTTCTGGGAATTATTGAGCTGGTTGGAAATGGGAGGGAAGCCCTCATTATCTGTTTTTTTTTTTGTCGTCGCTAGCTCGACTTGGGGGACATCAACCCGATCCCAAGCTTTCCCTTTCGGTAGGCATGCGTGAGGGCCGAAATCGGGACAAAAACTAGGTTCGAAAGGTCAGGGGAAGTTCAATGCTGAGTCCGAAAACTATTTCGATCCAATCTTCTTTTCCTATGTGGTAGGGCCTTTGCTTTGTGTGTCTGAAAGTTTGGTTTCTTGCTCGTATATCATCCTGAGTTGTCCTGCAACTTCTCTTGTCCCCTTTGGTCGAAAAGTCCCGGGTGGGTCTCTTCCCATGTGGTGTGCCTGATCTTGGGGGTATATGGGGCCATGTCCGGTTTAATGTCGTGATGTGTCTCAGCATCGATCAACTTGAATTGCTTGTGAGTGTTCATTGCCCATTGGATAACGGGTCAAAATCTAGATTTAGTCAATTTTCTTTTTCATTGACCCGTCTAACTCGCTTGATTTTTACGTAATACGACCTCTATTTTACTCGTCGGGATTGATTTCGTTGAAATGCCGACGCGACATTGGTGAATCTCGGCGTGTGGTGCCCGACATGAAATCAACACGCGACCGTAAAAAGGGACATGGGAAGGAACCGCTGTCAAGCCATGTCGAGGGTTTTGCACGACCCTTTCTTGCCCCTTTTTTCTCTATCGATTCATTATCACGTGCTAAACGTATTCATGAGAAAAATTTAACAAAAAAAAGAAGAAGCGGGCGGAACTATCGAAACTGTGGCAGCCGGCCCGTTTGTTACAAATTTTCCTTTTAAGTGGTCTCCGATTCGTATTGAAATTACGATGAATGATTGAATGTACATGATATTGCGACATGTTCATAGGAGGGCCACCGATGGACGCATTGAAAGAAGATGACACCTTGAGTTATGCATAGCATGATCAAGTTGGAGAGCCACAAAGAAGTCTTTATCGACGGAGTCGATGGGAGGGAGCACTTGCTTTCTAGGCCTAGAGGGAAATCTTCGGTCCAATCTTGAGGCTTGGCCCTAAATTGGAAAAGCATTTGGTCTGGACCGGATTCAACCGGTTTGATCTGGGCTGATCAGACCGAATATTCTTTTTTGGTCTTAAAAAAAAAAAATCATCAGTCAATTATCAATTTTCAAAGCTCTTATATGCAATTATGACATTATCAACATGAAATTGCTTAAAATTAATGGGTCTGTTATATACAGAAAGCTCATTTAGAGCCACATGGGGATTGTGGTTGAGTAGGTCGAGGCTGTTTTGAACCTCGAAAATCGACTTTTTGGCATGATTTTGGGCTATTTTTCTGAATTTGACCTTGAGCATCAAATTCTGTTTGGCCATTAAACTGTTTATCTTACAAATGGCTTTAATGGTGTTTATAAATAACATATGTTTATTTCCTAGACTATATCTTTTACCATTGACTTTCAAGTTTGTATTATTTTAAAAAATTTTCGGGTTGACAAGAACGAATTTTTTTTTTTTTTTGCCGGAAAAGCGGCCCGGCTCATCTCGGGCACGAAAGAATCGAGCTAGTTTGTGCTTTTGGGCTTTCCAAGACCTTTTATTCGTCGACCCTACCTAGAGCCTTCGTCTTCGTGTCGTATGAGTGAATTATCACACATGGTCGTATGTCCCGAGATGATAGACACTTAAACCTTCATCACTCTTGCTAGACTTAAGTAGGCCTTGCGCACACTCTCGTAGTTAATTATGAAACAATTATATCTAACTCTACATGTCAAATTTTGTGCATCGCGAAAGCTCCAAGTGTCTCGGGCTAAAGAAAAACTCAAATCGGTCCATTCCTCCTTTGCTATAATGCCCTCGCTTCTTGCCTTGCTTGAGCAATGTCCTCATCATCAACATCACGTGGGCAAGTTGTAGACACTAAAGTTTCCTCATCTTCATTACTGAATAGAGCCCTAATTTACTCTATTCCCCTCTTCAGGAAGTGTGTCTCCAATATCAGATGTGCCACCACATCTCTCAAGTTGGTTAAATATCTCTAAAACATGAGCTGTATGCGAAGCCTCAGTCTTCTCTGCTCTCAAATATTCTTTAAGAACAGATCTGTCACCAAGATGACTTTAAATACCAGCTTCCAATACTGTTTCCTCATCATTATCACCGTCTATTCAACATACACATAAACGTCATGAACATGGAGATAATGGTAAATAAGATCTCTCACATTATTATCATCATACATATATCTCAAACAATCCTTAAGACTCTTATCAGGTACCTTATAATGCAATTTCCCTATTATGCATCAAGCGGTTCCATTATATCCCTGATAAATTTTCATTTGATAGTCTACTCACACTGACAAGGATAACAACGACATTTCTACCAACATATTCCCACTCATTACCAATAACAAACTCACCATCGTAGCAAACATTAGTGGGTGCAGTGGTATTACCCATGTTAATATTGCACCCAAGCAAAAAAAAAATAATAATAATAATTTGCCCTCCAACTATCGCATTTTCCCGCGCCTTTAGTCTCTGTCAACAACACGAAATTAAATAAGCAGTCTCTGATTTTGTCGGTCAGTGGACACAAAACAACAAATGTACCTCACGAAACACAACCAATCACTCACCTTTAGTCTCTGTCGACCAAGATTCATCGTGCGACAAGCCCTAATTTTCCTGACATGGCTTCCATCGTCGTTTTCCCCCTTGACCGGCAAGAATTCTACTGGCATCTACAAATGCTGGCAAATCACTTAGATAAAGTGTTGGAAAAACTTGTTCCTGTTGCGGTGACAATCCTGTATTGACGTTTCTTGGATCATCGCGATTGCTCGAGCGAGAATTGTTATCACGGTACAGCTTAGAGGAAGAGACCACAGGTGAAGGCGGGCGGTATAGCAATTCGATTCTGAGGCTTAATTAGTGTACAAAATCAAGAGTTAAAAAGCATTTTTCTACTTTAGCATGGAATTTGAATGGTGTCTTATTAGCAGACGATAGTTCTGACTGATACTGCACTACATACATTGGAGACATTGTGAACACTGGACGTAGGTAATTCCATGTTCATGAGTTTGTCTGGACACTGATCAAAAGCTCCAAATCGTGTTGCAAGAATCTTTGGTGCTGAACGGCTTAAAAAAGGACTTGGAACGGCAGTTGAAGGACCGGTGGGCGTTGGTGATCCCCCCAGCGAAGGTTTTTGGACTTCTGCTGCGTACTCACAACAACTGGTATCAGAGCCTAGATTACCAACAAGTTTGGACCCAACAGTCACACGAGAGAGATACGGGTTGTTGCGACTCCGACCTAGGGCTTGATGTGTGAGGGGAGATTGTTGGGGTTGTCCCACATCAGTTGTGGAAGGGGCTGGTGGTCGGTTTATAAGTGTGAGGGAAAGTCTCATCTTGTTAGGATGCACTTGTGAGTTGTGTTAGAGAAGTATCACATTGGAGAATTGATGTGGTGTTGAGCAGTTAATATATCCAAGTTGGCCCATAACTCATTGGCTTAAGCTTTTGAGTAAAAGTGGATCCAACTAGATATGTTGACTGGCTCGGACTTGGGTTCCTTCTTGGCGATCTCCCCGGTGAAGTATCGGGCTTCTGCTGTGCGCCCCCAACAAATGGTATCAGAACCGATAGTTGATTGGGCCCCACTCCCAATATGTATCGGTGTTTAATGAATATCTTAATGAAGGAATCTGGTGACGATCTCCCTGGTGAAGTATCGGGCTTCTGCTGTGCGCCCTCAACAAATGGTATCAGAACCGATGGTTGATTGAGCTCTACTCCCAATATGTATCGGTGTTTAATGAATATCTTAATGAAGGAATCTGGTGACAAACGCGGTTGCCGGGGCGGTGGGCTTTGTGGTGTAGCAACGCGGGCCTGATAGGTAACCGCGCCGGTGGGCGTTGTGGTGTCGCAACGCAGGCCCGATGTGCGTTGATGGAGATTCAAGTTGAGATATTCTGGTGTAGAAGGATACTTGAATTAAGGGGGAATAGACCTAACACTAAAGCTCACATGTGAGGGGGAGATTGTTAGTATGCACGTGTGAGATGTGTTAGAGAACACATTGAAGAATTGATGTGGTGTTGAACAGTTAATATATCCAAATTGGCCCATAATTCATTGGCTTAAGTTTTTGAGTGAAGATGTGTCCAACTGTTTATGTTGACGGGCTCGGACTTGGGCTTCTTCTTGTCGATTTCTCAGGGTGAAGGTATCGGGCTTCTGCTGTGTGCTCTCAAGGATCGCAATAATTCAGGTTCAGATCTATGTACATCAGTTCAACGACGAAAGACAGATAAGAACACCATACCTCCTGGAACCCTAGAATCACTGGTCAACTCTTCCCTCTGTCATAACCAAAGCATGCAGAATTGACTAAGGCTTCCGCATCGCCGGTTTGTCTCTTTTGTCTCTCCCTCTCTCTTGTCGCTTTTCTTGCCGGAACCTTTCGAGTTTACGAATGAATGAGATGGGAGTGGGAAGTGAACTCAACTCGAAGTAAATATTCCGGCGTTTAGTGGAATTGACGCGCGCACGGCGTCATTTTAGCACGACTAGGCTCGTACCTTTAAGGGCTTGAAGCTCAATTACTGAGCGAACCTAAATTATTCAAAGTTGGATAGTTCGCTACTTGAAAAACCCCTTCCATCGAACCTGTGGGGTAGCTAAGCATATCTTTTTCCATACCCTCTCTCAGCTTCACTTCTTTCCATAGATTTCAACCTCTTTTCCCTCCGATCCATTCGATGGAGAAGCCGAAAAAGCTCCATGCAGCGCTCCTCTCGAGCCCCGGCATGGGCCACCTCGTCCCCGTCATTGAGCTCGGCAAGCGCCTCGTTGCAGACCAAGGCTTCGAGGCCACCGTCTTCATCCTCCCCTCCCAGGCCTCCCGTGCCGAGGCCGAGATCATCGAGTCCACCATGACCCCCAAGCTCCTCCACGTCGTGGAGCTCTCACCCCCCGTCCTCTCGGCTGCAGGCCTCGGCCAGGATGACGGCGTCGTCATGAGGCTCGCGGTCAAGATGCGCGAGGCCCGGCCTGCGTTCAGGTCCGCGCTCACGGCAATGGTGGCCCGGCCCGATGTCCTCATCGTGGACTTGTTCGGGACGGAGCACCTGTGCGTTGGCGACGAGTTGGGGATCCCCAAGTACGTCTACGTCCCTTCCAACGCATGGTTTCTTGCATTGCTCATATACTCGCCAACGCTGGACAAGGAAGTGAAGGGAGAGTACATGGACCGTACCGAACCGCTCGAGATCCCGGGTTGCAAGCCGGTGCGACCAGAGGACGTGGTGGACTCGATGCTGGACTGGTCCGACCAGCTGTACCGCAGGTACCTGCGGCGGGCTGGCGAGGTCCCGATGGGAGATGGAATCTTGTTGAACGTGTGGGAGAATTTGCAGGCCGAGACGATCGCCGCACCGAGGAACGAGGAGTTTTTGGGCCGGGTTGCGAACGGTCCGGCATATATGGTTCGGCCGCTCATTAGACCGGTCAGACCGACCGGTTTGGGGAAGGAGCTGCTGGAATGGCTGGATAAGCAGCCGAGCGAGTCGGTGATGTTCGTCTCATTTGGAAGTGGGGGGCTTTGTCGGCTGAGCAGCTGGTCGAGCTGGCATGGGGATTGGAGCTGAGCCGACAAAGGTAAGGTTTGAAATTTGGATGTTCCTATCTGTAAGTTATTATTAGGGCAATGCTAGGATAACGGTACGGTTATTATACACTAATGACGGTGCAACACTGACCTTAGATTGAGATTTGCGGAAGATGGGCAATCAGAATCTTGATTAGCGATAGTTTGTTACAGTTAAGGAAACAAATCCTAGGATATTATTCAAGCCATAAAATTTCATGGAAGATTCAAGTGTCTTTCTCAGGCGAAGAATATTATCCAAAATCAAATGTATATTACACACTTTATTTGTAATATAAGTATAAACATTACATAGTACGTGATTCACAACGATATATCATTATTATCTTTAAAATATGTGAAAACCTTGCTTGTTCATGGTTCCACATTTTATTAAGTTATTTACACAATTACATAGGCTAATTAAAGAATTCCTACTTTAATTCGTCATGTTGGAATAACCAATTAGAACAAAAAGTATTCATTATCTAGTAACTAATCCGGCAATGTTGGAATTTCATCTTATTAAATAGTACATGCAGGTTACTTTAGCAGCTGTTCGTAACATGTTTGAGATATATTCATTATAATTTGTCTCCAAATAAAAAATTTATTGGGAAACTTCATAACATTTTGTACAATTGGGTTAATGGCTGAAAAACAGACATGCTTGCATTACATACATACAGCAAAATTTTAGTGTGTTATTACATTGTGTCATAAATTCTTAAATAAATAATGGAGGAAGATATGAATAGTACATGCGGGTCACTCCAGCCGATGTTCTTAACATGTTTGAGATATATTCATTATAATTTGTCTCCAAAGAAAAAAAGTTATGTGAGTTATTGGGAGACTTCATAAAATTTTGTACAATTGGGTCGGTGGCTGAAAAACAGACATGCTTGCATTAGATACATACAGAAAAATTTTAGTGTGTTCTCATATCGTGTCGTAAATTCTTAAATAAATAATGGAGGAAGATATGAATTATAAACTGTTTACACCGATCGCTACATAACAAGTTTATCGAAAAGGCTTTAAGTTTAATAAAAGAACAAAGATAGTATTAATCTGAACTCAAATAAAAAAGAGAAGTATCATGACACACATAAATAAACAGGAAAACCCCTTTTTGTATTGGTTTTTCTCGAGGCTTTTTAAATCGTCCAAATAATTAATTAAAGTAAGGAAAAAGGTCATCTACACACGGACAATTGTTGACTTAACCAAAGACAATTGCTCAAAAAAAGAAAAGGTTATAGTGAAAGAGAAACCGGTAAAGCAAGTTATCCGGTTTCTCTTGCAATATTGATGGTGGAGAACAGACCGTCAATTTGCCTCCAACTAACGGCTCCGTCACCTACTCATTCTCCTTATTATTAAGAGGCCCGGTTGTAGGAAATTCTCTCTTTCCTGTAACCACTCTTTGATTAAGGATGAAATAAAATATAGTCTTTTTCTGAATCAAAACAAAATCCATTAGCCAACATTAGCTCAGTGTAAAGAATACATTGCACGTTGCTTACTACCGATTGACATGTGAAAGATTATGCGTACATGATTAACTCGTTGCACACATGTCTTTCAATTTAACCGTAAACGTGTAATTTTTTCGCGAAAGGCCTAACAATAGAGTAAGCTTTGCTATTAGTGTTATTTTTTTATATACTCAATACATTCCTTCCTCTTACAAATGTATAATTTCAATAGGTTTATATGGGTACTCCGACAGCCAACCATCAAGTCTGTTGATAAATCTTTATTTGAGGCGGGAAAGGGTGGCGTCGGCGACGAGGTTATGAGCTTTTTGTTGAGTGGATTCACGGCACGTACTCGCTACGTCGGATTCATACTCCCATCATGGGCCTCACAGCTGGAAATCTTGAGCCATCCATCTGTCACTGCGGATGGAACTTGATCCTAGAAAGCATAGCGAATGGGGTGCCCATGATTGCCTGGCCACTGTACGCCTAGCAAAGGCTAAACGCGACGCTCCTCATGGAGGAGATAGGGGTGGCGGTCCGGCCGAAGGTGCTACCGTCGAAGAAGATTGTGGGGAGGGAGGAGATAGAGAAGTTGGTGAGGACGGTAATGGTGGAGAAAGAAAGGCACACGTTAAGAGCTAGAGCGAGAGAACTCAAGAGCAGCGCACAAAAGGCCGTGGCGAAAGGTGGGAGTTCCTACGTGTGTCTATGTAAAATGGAGGAAGATTGCAAAATAAGGATCCGCCAGATTAAGAAGGCTCATTGAGAAGTGGTTGCATATACGCGTGGCATTAGAAGAATTGAATTGGCAAATATCATTATCTTGGTATGTGAATCTAAGATATGTTGGGGATAGAGCTTGAAACACGACTAGTCCAAATTTGTCTGCGTCATCCAAAAGCGTCGACAAAACACCTTTAGAAATGTGAGTCGATGTGGAAATCGTCAAATGATGTGAAAGGTCATTCGTGGATCCTTGGACAAGAAACACGGATTGACGAGAAAATTAGAAGTACAAAGACCGGAGGCAATCACGGTCAGCGTGAAAGGATACTGAAATGTAAAGATAACAGGAAGATAAAATTGAATAATTAGTGTTCATTGATTAATTGACGCCGTAGCTTGCAAACCTTCGTCCTGACGGTTATAACAACCGGTATTTGCGGATTCACGGCCAGAATAATTGGGACGTGCTAATCAAATCTGTTGGTCTCAAGGCTCGAACACTTATCTCGCTCTTGATTTGGCGATTTTGGCTTTAGCCAAGTTTTACTTGCCGACATCTCGTGACTCAACGCTTAAGTGATTTTCTCTTGTATCGCTTGTCGGCAGCTTCTCATCAGTCCTGTCAATCATCTAAAGTTGCCGACCAAAAGTACTTAGCCAATTTCATCTTTGCCATGTCTTGCTCGGTCTTATCCAGCCCGAGTCGACACTAAAAAACTTGGGCAATTTTCTCGTGTCAACAAAATTCAACACAAGAAAACCCTACCTCCGGAACCGCTCTCTGAACCCACCAACTAGTGAATGGTGGAGACGGGGTTGCTCGTGTGCGATTTGCTCAGTGAAAGCGACATAGAGCAAGAGACATGTGGCACGGACCGGTTGTTCCGTGTCCTAGGTGGGTAAGTTCTCCCATACTCGTGTACCCTTGTAAGTGGAGCTTGTGGTGTCATCATGGTGAGTGAGCGATTTAGAGGAGAAAAAAACTAATGGGTCATTGGGAGTGGTGTCATGGTTGTTTGTACTAAGAATTCTAGGTTACATAGAATATACCCTTAGGGACTTTGAAGGCGGGGTTAGCCTCCCGTGTACAAACTAGTCGGGATACTGCTATCCTAATAAGGCCATGACAGGCCGAAATCAGTTGTGGTGCTTAATGTGTTCTGCTCGTCTCGCTCGATGTACTGATGTTAGAGCTAAGCTGGGTGTGGTATGATCCAATACGGTACAGTTATGTGCCTAATTGTTCTATGGAGCAACTATATGAGGAAGGCTGGCCTGGCTTGGCTTGCTAGGTGCCGCACAGGCTAATTCAGCGACTGAAATCTGTCTGCCTGTGACACATGGCATGGAAAGAGGCGTCGATGGCAAAAGGGTCATTTTCTTCAGCCCAACCCTGAAGCCTAGACGTTTGCTCAAGCCCTACCACCATATTTAGTAAAAGTAACCAAAAAATAAAAAAATAAAAATAAAACTATTGCTTTTGGGGTAATTTAATCCTAAACATTTCAATTATATCAATTTAGTCATAAACATTTGTACATTTTGCCCATGTAGTCTGTCCGGTTAATTCTGGTTGAAAATCACTAACGTCGACATTGGCTATCCTACGTGGTACGACGGATGCTGACGCGGACGAATTTCATTGATTTTTTTTAAATTGTCTTGAAAATTTTAATGATTATATATATATATATATATATATATTTATTTTCTTTACTTTTATATATATATATATATATATATATATATATATTTTTCTTTTCCCTTTGTCGGTTGCTGGGCCTCGGCGATGGCTGGCGACCAGCCAAAGGCAACTATCGGCGAGGGGTTCCTCGCGAGGCCTGCGCCTAGCATGCGGCCAGCGAGGGCGACTCTTGCCAGTTGTAGCTTATAGCTTGTTAGGATTCGGCACACAATTACAACGAAGTAAGCGTAAAACGAGAAAGAGAAATCAAGACACGAGATTTATCCTAGTTCACTCTTAAACTTGAGCTACGCCCAATCGAGGATTTCACTATAATTAGCACATCGCACTTCTCGTTACACCACTCAATTACAAGCGAAAAAGAGTATATATAATTAGCACATCGTACTTCTCGTGCTTTCCTGTCGTTGGGGAGAATGAACCACACCCCAACATAGCTAGTTGCTGGCCATAGCCGAAGTTCGACAATCGGCAAAGAAAGAAGAAGAAAAAAATAGAAAAAGGAAAATATTAAAATAAAAAATATCTAAAAAATTAATAAATTCCATTCACGTCAGCTCCAGTTGTGCCATGTAAGATGGTTGTCATCCACGTTAGCAATTTCCTACCAAAATTGGCTGGATGGAATACATTGACAAAAGGAAAACAGATTTAGGACAAAATTGGCGCAATTGAAAAGTTAAGGACTGAACTGGCACAAGTGTAATAGGTTTATGAATTTTTTGGTAATTTTTCAACATATCTATAACAGATATAATTCTATTTTTTTATATATAAAAAACATAACGTTTCTATTCCTATACGTTAAAGTGTAAAATCTGGTAACTTATAAATGTTATAGTCAATTCCATTTCATACAAGATTATTTTCTGTTTCATTTTTAGAGATATATATATTTTTCATTTATTTTTCGTTCTGTAATTTCAACTAAAACTTTTTCAAAAAATATAAAACCCACGTTGCCTGTGTTATCAGGCAAGGCCCGCTCATCCTTTCTCGCTGGGCGAGCCTGGGCACTTCATCTCGCTTGCAAATTCAAGCCTCAACACGCCTGGTGTCACCGACTAATTTATATCATATAACTCTTCATAACTTACTACACCCTAGAATTCAATGCGTACATTTCCCAAATTACCTTTGGAATAATTTAGAGCTCTCGATAAAACTCTAGATTCAAGAAGGATCTAGGCATATATGGATCATCTCGGCTGCCTTTTCAATCGGTTGTGCAGCCTGATGGTCCTCTTGTCACACGCATATCCTCTACTTACTATATGGAAAAATTTCAAATAAAGGCCCGACATGCCCTCATTTTCTCAAATAAGGCCATGGAGTGCCCTCATTGTTTCGAATAAGGGCTCGAAGTGGATATTGTTCCAAATAAGACCTTGAAGTGGCTATATCAGTCTCAAAAAAGGGCATCTCACCGGTTGGTTAGAGGCATTTCGTTATTTATTTATTTTTTCTCTTTTTTTTTTCCTTTTACTGTTTTTCCTTTTGCTGCCTCCCGCCTCCCGCCTGTTTCCTTTTTTTTTTTTTTTTTTTTTTTGTATTTTAACTTTTTTTTTTCTTAATATAATTTAACTAAAAATTAAGTTAAAATTTTATTTTGGCGAAAATGCCCTTAACCGCAGGAATATTTAGCTGGCCGGCGAGGTCAAGCTCTTATTTGAAAAGGCCATGACAATTTCAGGCCTTTATTTGAAATAATGATGGCACTTTAGGACTTTATTCGAAATAAGGACCACTTCAGCCTCTTATTTGAGAAAATAATGACATTTCGGACCCTTATTTGAAATTTTCCCTCACTATAAGTAGAGGCTCTTTCGTCCAATCATTTTCATATTCTTCCATGCTAATAGAACCAACACAAAAGAAAAAGGAAGGCAAAGAGTAATTGTAGCTTCAAATTAAAAGCTAAACTCAAAGCATAATAGAAAGTCCTGGTTCTAAAGAAGACAGGAGTTGGTATTCGAACAATAGACCAATAGGCCTTCATTCCAAAGTTTGGGCCTTTCTAAGAGATTGCTTTTTTTTTTTTCGTCGAATAAGAGATTGCTTTACTTGCATCAAATTTAGTTAATGGTGTCGTCCATGAAATTCCCTTTGGGCCTGTTTGTTTGTGCTTTTCAAAATATAAAATAACCTTCCTTTCCCTCCAAAATATAAAATACCAATCAAATTTCAATAAAAAATTATGGAATAATATACACTGTGTACGCGTCAAATTTTGGACACTGTGGAATTTTTATGTGTTTCGGATTAAGAAAAAGTCAAAGTGCATCCACAATAAAATTTAGATCAAGCGACAAGCGAAAAGCGAACAAGAAAGGGTTTATACCGACCGATCAAGTTAGAAATCGAATTACACTTTCAAAGCAATCATGGAAAAATTCAATGGTTTTATTTTTGTCCTTTTTCTTTTCCTGCAGATAATGCATTATTCGGATGCAAAATGGAGTAATGGGTTGACTGGAAGACTTTATTGTATTCATGACCGAAGACTTTAGTCCAATTAATCCTTGCTTTCGTCGAATGGAGATCACAATTTATTTCCCTTGATCCAGCTCTGAAATACGTATCTACCCGTACTAATAAGTTCTAGAAACTCTTTGAATATACGACTTGAAAGTCGCATATACATGACGAGTGACACGACTAATATGCAAAAAGTTGTGGCTAAATAAGAATGTGCACAATGATTCAAGCGAGATTTGATGCACTTAATTAAACTAATTGACAAACTAGGTGAGATATAGACGGTCCAAACGTAACTCCCATGCACGTAATTAAACTGATGTAAAGCGTAGCTCTTGCGAGGTGGTGCTTGTACTTCAAGAAGGCTTTCGCAAACCCTACTGGCGGCCTCTCGATTTCTCATCGAATACGAATCAAGTGCGCCTAGAGCCGCCCCTAACTTATTCTTTAATCGTTTTCGAGCCCAGTAAGGCGCGGGAGCCGCCTTTACTTATGCAAATTAGAGTATTTTGGTTCGAGGACTTGGTTACTCTAGTTTTGTATAATGCTCGTTGTCTCTCTCTCTCTCTCTCTCTCTCTCTCTCTCCAAGGTCTGATATATGTTGGTGAAGGGCTAAGTGCTACATGATGATGCGAGTCTCGTGAGAGCCAATTCTAGAGCCTTGAGTTGAATATTGAGCAAGGAAATTGATCATTTAGGTGTGATTTGAGATTGGCCAATGGAATGGACCATTGACGGGTGATTTGATGCGATTGATCAATGAACTTGACCATTGATGCTTGGATTGTGGTGGTGAATTGATTGGTATAAAGCTCTACTGAAATGAAATAGCTGTCGTGACCTAAAAATCAGGCTAATGGATTACTAAGTTAATTAAATTAACTAACCTAGCTCGGTGTGACGGCCAGAATTTTCATAAGCGGATTAATCAATGTCGGGCTTGGACTATTAGGGATTATAATTTTTGGGGGATTATTAATATTAGAGCGTTGGATTAATTGAGTGTGATGTTGTAATTTGGACACGGTATTTTTTGGACCATTAGTAATTGTTTGAGTGCTAGCCTTTGAAGTCGGTCCGACGCGAATTGGTTCGCGATTGGAACGTGAAGCTCCATGAACTGCCTCAGCCAAGCGACCGCCCCTCACCCCTCTATATATACCCCTCTCTCTCTCTCCCCCCTCTCTTTTTCTTCTTTGCGTGGAACCCTTTTATTTTCCCCCTTCCTTGTTCACTCCGCCCTCAGCCCGACGCCTTCTCCTCTCTATGTTGCTCAAGCCCCAGCCGACCCGACGACGCTCCTCTCCTCTGCCCGACCCTGCTTGAGCCCTCATCCTTCGACGACAACAGCCCCAAGCAGCTCATCTTCTCACCCTTGAACCCGCTCACCCAATCGGCCATGAGCACTCTCCAAGGAGGAAGGAGACCCGGCTCGATTTAGCGACGATTCAAGCTCCGTTTTCTTTGAGCTCGAACCAAAGATAAGTGGTGCCTCTAACCCTTCCACTAGATTGGTTATTGTTCACCGATTTGGCGCGGTTCTGCCATTTGATTATGGGTATCTCGATGAGAAGAATGGTTTGCATGTGGGAGAAAATAGTTGTATATGGACGATCCGTCGCTTGATCTAGTATCCACAGGTCTTGGGTAAGCTTGTTCTATAGTCTGATCATTGTGCTTGTCGTCAATCTGAGGTGAATTGAAGTTGGACGATATATGAGTGTTTGGCCGCGCGCGCAAGGAGGAAGGATGGAGGCTCATGTACGACGAGGTAGCGATGTCATGGTTATTTCGTGCAAGGAATCAAGGTGGGCTCGAGCTAGCGGTGGCACGGTAGTTCGGATTCGTGGTGGTGTTGAGCTTAGGATGTCAGGTGAGTAGAATTTCTAACTCGCCGACCCTTGATTCATTGATTGTCCTTGCATGTCATGTATTTGGGTTAGATAGTTGTCCTTCTTCGTTTGATTTGTTGACTCTATGGATGGATCGTTGAATTTGATGGCGGATGGTGGTTGACCGCGTGTGAGGGGTTCGGTTTTGGCGGCGTTGGGACGCGTCAGGTCTTGGATGATTTTGCATATTGAGTTTGATAGATGGAAAAGCTACCTATGGTGTCGGGTAGGATGGATTCGTTGGTTGATCGTCATGAAGGGCGATGAATGATGATGGATCGTACATGAGAGGCTTCAAAATGGTTGGTTATGGGCATGAGAGGCCCTAAGGTTGCTTGCATATGCTGTCTTTTAGTCTGAGAAGGTTGGCGGTAGCTTTCATGGGCGCGTAGACGGTCTCGATGAGTTGCTTGAATGGTTTTGGTTATCCTTGATTGATTTGGTTCTACTTGCCCTGCATGGATTGTTGTGTTGCTTGCCAGGTGATTAATGTTTCCGATCGTCGAAGTGTTAGGGATTGTACTCGCGGAGCTTCGGCTCACCCTCATTGATATAGCCGTTTTCAGGTGAGCTAGCCATTTGAGAAGTAGTAGACGTGGATGGTGGCATCAAAGGAGCACGTCGGTAGTGGTTGATGTGACGGGAGCGGATATTTGGTTGTAGTCCTCCCAGTTGTTTCTCTTGCAATGGGTGTTGTAAATGACTGGCTAAGTTTATACACACACGCGCGTGCGCGCGCGTTCGATGTTTTCTCCTGTGAATGCGTGTGCTACTATAAAGTTACAGGTTAGTGGAACCTATTGAGACCATACCCTTTAGGCGTGCCTACCCTTTTTGAATGCACTTGTATGTTCATGTATGACCAATGATTGTTTCGATTTATAGTCTCCCGCGTGCGCTCTCTATTATATGTAATAACTAATTAAAACATATCGTGATTAGCGTAAGGATGGCACTCTGGGACCTTACACTCGGACTCTCTCAAGTCCTACCAAATCGCAACTTAGGTTCAAGTAATTAACATGCAAAAGATTTTCAATTTGGAGTCGCCGCTAATCAATTTAGTGTAGGCTGATTAGAGACCTAAATAAAGTACCGAGAGAAATACTTTATTTCTACGAACCAGAGATAATGAGTCCAAAGACTTGGTTACACTAATATTTCTATTAACGCCCTTTCAGTACCTTTCATTTAAATGAAAATGTTTGAGCAGGCAACTTGGAGTAGTTTTAATCTGAAGTCCTAATCATGCGGGTGCGCAACATTATTTAACACCCAATAATCAAAACATTAAATAAATTGCAAGATTAGGGAAGGAGGGAACGTACCTGGACGCTGCAGCCTAAACCCTAATGTTTATCTCTCAAGCGTAAGACTTAGTCTAATGTAATGTTCTTTTTATGATTTTTGTTTATTTAATGAAGAATGCAAATGAAATGCAATGCATATGCAATTATTCTAAGATGACATGACATGTGGAAATTTATTAAATGACCTAACTCTAAATGAAATGCAAGAATTAATTTAACTAGAATTACATGCAATTCTAATTAAATGACATGCAAATTGACTAAATTAACCTAGTCTAAATCGCATACAAAATTGAACTAAATTTAACTTAAGTGACATGCAACATTACGTTAAATATCCTAAACATGTAAACTAGATTAATTAACCTAGACATGCGAACTATATGAATGAACCTAGACACGATTCTAGGTGACATGCAAATAATTAGGGGTGAGCGGTTCCCGGTTCGGTCCGATTCCCCTCAAGAACCGGGAACCGGACCAGTGGTCCCGGTTCCCAATTTTCGGAACCGGGGACCCGACCGACGGTCCCAAGAACCGGGAACCGGACCGTTGGTCCGGTCTGGTTCCTGTGCGGTCCAATGAGACAAGTAGTAAACTGTAGAATTTTCATTTTGTCCCTTTCACTCCCAAGTTCCAGTAAGTTGGATGGTGATCCGGGGGACACCTCTCTCCTCTGCCTTTTATTGTGATCTCATGCTTCCATTCGTTGTCATTGCTACCGAAGATTTTCTGACCTAAGTTGCAGCTCATTGCAATCACGGATGGATCCTTGGATTTAAATCATAGCTAATAACACCCACTCGAATGAGATCGTGATCACAGGACAATGAGATGCAAGTTGCATTTAAAGCCGAAGTTATCAACATATTTTGCAGCCGGGATCAAGGAGGTTCCAAATTATATAGCTTTGACAAAAAATCTGGCTATCTAATTGATTTGGAGAAGGTTATATCCATTTGCATGATTTTTTTCATCAGTTTAATGTGAGAAGAGAAGCAAAATGGGAGTAGTGGATTTAGAGTAGTAGAGTAGGAATAGAAACTCAGTGAAGAGAACATGGTAGTCAGCTCAGTAAAGCTACACGTTGAAATTGATTAACAGTAGAAAAAGACGACTGCACAGTAGCGTCATCTCCCTCACGATCTAGGTTACATTTAAAAATTAAAAAAAAATAATTAAAATCGATCGGTCTGATCCGAGCGGTCCGGTCCGGTCCTATACCTTTGGAACCGAGAACTGGACCGCCCGGTCATCGGTTCCATTTTTAAGAACCGGGAACCGGACCACAGATCCGGTCCGGGCGGTCCGATTTGCTCACCCCTACAAATAATGACATGGCATATGATGACATGGTATTCTAAATGATGCGGCAAATGACATGACATACATGCGAACGACATGGCAATATGTGGCATGCATACGACGACATGACGAATAACATGGAAAACTATATGACATGCATATAAAATAAATACCTAGTCTATATGCATGACACTATATGGAATGCAAGTGCATGAGATAATTTTGGGTATTTTTGGATGAATTTCGAAATTATTAATTAATGAAATAAAATCTATTCTAAATGAAGATTATCCTAAATGCCTGGGAAATAATTTGAATTAAATCCTAACATTATCTAGGAAATCTTTGATTCTAATTCTAAATGTTTCATGATGTGATATCTATCTAAATGAGGATGCAATCCTAGTTTATATGAGGATATTTAAAATGCTCCTAATCTATTAGATACGATTTCTAATAAATCGCATATTGCTAAATGAATGTCTATCTTACAAGATAAGATCTCTAGAAAATCTTATCTAACTAAGGCAATTTGAATTAAAGAGTTAAGGCTTCTAATAAACCTTATCTTTCTAAATCATTTTGAATTTTTCAAATAAGGGAACAATCAATCAAATATGTAATTAAAGATATGCATGATTTTAAAATATTTTCCAATTCAAATTTGATAACAAATTGAATCGAGGAATCAAATCTAGTAGTTGTAGATTAGATATCTCGATTCGAGATAAATCTCAGGATCGAGATTAGTCCGAATTTGCACGTTGTTGATAGGTGAATATCCTAATTTGAATCGATTTTCTAATGACTAAAAAAAGTAAGCATGAGATAATGATTGAGCTCCGAAAATAAAATCAAACATTCACATAGATATCAATAGGTTCAAAAATAGCAAGCATTATCTAAAGAATCAATCAGATAATGGAAATTACCTATTTCGGAGATTATCGGCTTCCAATCCGAATGCAATGGACCGAATCGGAACGGGACGGCTTGGGCGGAGGACTGGTGATAGTGATCCACCATGGTGCTGGTGGAATCTCACGGTTTGGCAACCAACGAGTGGTGAATTTGTTGGTGAAAGGTGGCTGAAATTCAACGCCCACAGATTGCCCCAATATTTTTAATTCGGACGCTTGTCGACTGACTATGTTGACGGGAACTTGTTAAATAATCACCGTATCAATCTGCAAAAAAAATTCACGAAAAGAAACTCCGCAAGGTTGCTATTGATGGGTGAAAGTTGCAGACCGTGGCTGAAGCGTGCCGAGAATTCATCCGGACAGTGAAAACTTGCAAAAACGACGAGCACCGACATCACTGGGGGCTCCGGTGCAGCGACTCATCGAAAGGAGCAGAGACCGTTGCCGTTGGGCTCGGTCAGAGAGAGAACAGCGGCTTCGTCTAAATCGTCGAAGGGTATATGCGACGGCTCAACAACAGGATCGACCTTGGTTGAATGGAAACTCGGGACGTTGCGGTTGCTCTCGATGAGGCACGACCACGGCTGGTGACAAAGATGAGGAGATCTGCACAAAAAAGAACACCTAAAACAGCAGGGTATAATATAAAATCTGATGACTTGTTGGTGTGTTTTGGCTACAAGACAAATGTGGTCTTGGCTCGGTGACAAAGCTGCTGTGCACTCGTTGACTTTAGCAAACGATCGTGAAGTGCTGGGAGACCACCAGAATTCGAGTAGACAGTACGCCGAGGAATGGAGAATACGCTGCTTAGACTAAAGACCTTTGCTTTTTGTCATATTGTTCTCTATTCTGAAATATAAGGGAAAACTAGATCAAATTAGGGGCTCTAACTTATGATTTTCTATGGAATAGACCCCAAATTGCAAGACCCTTTTTAATTAAGTTCAAACCAGCCCTTTCCCTTTATGAACTTCGGCCTAGTCCCTCCTTGTGGGCTTGCCGAATTTCACTTCATCACGAGCTCAGTCCGGACAATTGAGTTTAGAGTCATTCGTTGCCGGTCCAAATTAAAATGCAAAATGTAATGCAATAGATGCTAAAATTAAACTATATGAAACTGAATTGAATATTTTGCTAGGAACTAAGGTTAGTCGCTAATTTTTATGCAATAAAGGATTAAAAAAAATTAAAATTTAGGTGTCAACAATAACTTAGATTTGATTTAATATGGATATTATATCTTGGGTTTAGAGTATGGATTTTTGGTATTGCTTTATATATATGCGCAATGGTTGCTCAATCTGCTTAGAAGAGATATACTACTCATTGAGCTATGCATGCTCACTTCTTTCCTTCCAAATCATTTCAGGTTCCTCGATTAGGAGCCGATAGTTCAAGTGCGCTATTAACGGGGGCTTTTGGGAGTATGAATTTTGGGTATGCCTAAGGGAGTTGTATATATGTATGAGAGGACATTTGTTGGATTCATTTGAGTTGGAAGTGTAAATATTCTTTTCATGGATTATTGAAACTCTGATATTGTAACCAACTCGCTGGGTATGGCCCGGACGAGGTGGCCCATGCCGGGGATCGAGAGGAGCGCTGCATGGAGCTTTTTCGGCTTCTCCATCGATGGATTGGAAGAAAGAAGTGAAGCTGAGGGTGCTGTATAAAGAAGATATGATAGCTACCCCACAGGCCACAGCCACAGCCACAGGTTTGGTGGAAGGGCTTCTCCAACTTTGTGTGGTTGAAATGGGCCTGCTCAATAATTATTCGAGATCCACATAAGCGAGTCAAGCTCTGATTCGCCATACTCTAGTCGATAATCACTTTGAGTTGAGTTCACTCCTCACTTCATTCGTTCGTAAACTCGAAAAAGTTCCAGAAAAGATATACAGATGGAGGTTAATCAATTTTGCTTACGGACCTATCTAAACCGATGTTTTCACCAACTTTTCTCTCCAACTCATCACCATATCCGTCGCTGTTTCTAGGTTCTTTCTCAGTGAAACGTGGGAGAATGTCGAAACCGATGATTGGGCTGCTTCTGTTTACTTGGGTTCTGACAGGAGGAAGAGTTTACGAGTGATTCTACAGTTCCAGGAGATGTCGTGTAATCATCTTTTGTCATTGAAGTATGAGATGATTTGCCTCAACATCTTCCTCGCTTTCTCCTGCGGTCTCTTCCTCTAAACTGAAACTGTGAAAACAACTCTCGCTCGAGCAATCGGGATGTTCCCGAAAGACATTGATAAAGGATTGTCACCAAAACAGGAACAACTTTTGCCAACACTTGCCTAATTGATTTGGGACATTTGTAAATGCCAGTAGAATTCTTGCCGGCCAAGGGGAAAAACGACGAGGAAAAGCTGTCACACTCTGAATCCATCAAGAATGGGGAAATGACACGGCTGTCTTTCCTCCCAGGGGACGCAACCTCAAACGCAGCCAACAACTTGTTATCTAAATTTATATTTCCGCCCATCGTCCCCATCATCGAGCTCGGCAAGCGCCTCGTTGCCGACCATGGCTTCGAGGCCACCGTCTTCGTCCTCCCCTCACAGGCCTCCCGTGCCGAGGCCAACATCATCGAGTCTGCCATGACCCCCAGCTCCTCCAAGTCGTGGAGCTCCCGCCCCCGTCTTCTCGGCTGCAGGCCTCGGCCCGGATGGTGGCGTCGTCATGAGGCTCGCGGTCATGATGCTCGAGGCCTGGCCCGCGTTCAGGTCTGCGCTCACGGCAATGGTGCCCCGGCCCGATGTCCTCATCGTGGACTTGTTCGGGACAGAGCATCTGTGCATTGGGGACGAGTTGGGGATCGCCAAGTATGTCAACCTCCCTTCCAACGCATGGTTTCTTGCGTTGTTCATATACTTGCCGACGCTGGACAAGGAAGTGAAGGGAGAGTACGTGGACCAAACCGAACCGCTCGAGATCCCGGGTTGCAAGCCAGTCCGACCAGAGGACGTGGTGGACCCAACGCTGGACCGGTCTGACCAGCTGTTACCGTGGCCACTGGCCCGTGGGTACCTACGGCAGGCTGGCAAGATCTCGATGGGAGATGGAATCTTGTTGAATGTGTGGGAGGATTTACAGGCCGAGACGCTCGCCGCACTGAGGAATGAGGAGTTTTTGGGCCGGGTTGCGAACGGTCTAGTATACACGGTTGGGCCGCTCATTAGATCGGTCAGACTGGCCGATTTGGGGAAGGAGCTGCTGGAATGGCTGGATAAGCAGCTGAGCAAATCGGTGATGTTCGTCTCGTTCAGAAGTGGAGGGGCTTTGTCTGTTGGGGTGTGGTTTATACTCCCCAACGACAGGAAAGCACGTGGGTCCTGCTCAAGGGGGCAGCGCCCCAAGGACATTAGAGGGCTTTTACGATTTAAGCCCATATTTTTTCATTAGTAATTTAGGCTTGGGCTCATGAATAGCTACTACTATATATACTCCTTTTCTCTTGTAATTGAGGGATGTAACGAGAGGTGCGATGTGCTAATTATAGTGGAATCCTCTGCTGGACGTAGCCCTAGTTTAAGAGTGAACCAGGATAAAATCTTGTGTCTCGATTTCTATTTCTTGTTGCTTTTACGCTTTATTTCGTGTTATTGTGCGCCGATTCTAACATTGTCGACTGAGCAGCTGGTGGAGTTGGCATGGGGTTGGAGCTGAGCCAACAAAGGTACGGTTTGAGATGTACCTTTTGCTAGAATAATAAATTTTCCAGGTTACTAATCTTCATGGTATATAGTATATGGTTTTAAAAACCACTAACATGATGTTCCTACTTGTAATTTATTATTAAAAGGCCCGGTTGTAGGAAATTTTCTCTTCCCTCTAACCAATCTTTGATTAAGGATGAAAGAGAATATAGTCTTTTTTCTGAATCATAACAAAATCCATTATCAAGCTTGAGATGATTTTAGGTTCGAGAAGGTTCCAAAAGCTACTAATTTCAAGGAGGCATGGGAGATCCTTCACAAAACACACCAAGGAGTACAAAAAGTTAAGAAGACTTGTCTTCAAACTTTAAGAGGCGAATTCGAGGTAATTCATATGGAAGAATCTAAATCGATTTTTGATTATTTCACAAGAGTTTTAGCGATAGTCAACCTAATGAAAAGAAATGGTGAAGATGTTCCAGATGTTCGAGTTGTTGAAAAGATTTTTCGGTCCTTAGACAAGAAGTACAATCCCATTTGGGTTAATTGAAGAGTCCAAAGATATGGATATTATGACGATCGATGAGCTTTTGGGTTCACTACAAGCCCATGAAAAAAGATTCAAAAGAAACAAGCATGGGTTGGTTGAGGAAGTACTCCAAACTAGTTTGACCATTCGAGATGAGAATGACCAAAGTAGCGATCCCGTGCAAATTCGTGGGACTAATGAAGATTGTGGTTGAGGTCGAGGCTGAAGTAATTTTCAAGGTAGTGGTCATGGATGAAGCATATGAGATATTGCTTGAAATGACAGTAGGAATGAAAGAGGTGTTTGTGGAAGAGGAAAGAACTGGAGAGGCCAATGATATGATAAATCTAAAAGTCGATGTTATCATTGCAACAACCTTGGTCACTATGCTTTGGCGTGTTGGTACAAATAAAGTAAGGGACCAGATGAAAAGATAGATTGGGTGAATGATGCAGAGCAAGTTCTTTTGTCGACATTCAAAGAAGATGAAGGTGGACAAAATGATACTTGGTACTTGGACACTAGTACGAGCAACCACATTTGCATGTGAAATGAGATGTTTGCCAAATTACATGAGACAATCAAGGGGAAAGAATCATTTGGTGATAATTCCAAAATTTCTATCGCAGACAAAGGTACAATTATGATTCGTTTGAAGAATGATGCACATCAGTTTATCACTAATGTTTATTATGTACAAAAAATGTCAAGTAATATCTTGAAATTAGGATAGTTTCTAGAGAAAAGGCTATACTGTCTACATGAAAGATCTTAACCTTGTGCTAAAAGACCAAAATAATAAACTGATTGCAAATGTGAAGATGTCGAAGAATATGACGTTTACTCTCAATATGGAAAAATTAAATCTCTCAATGCTTGAAGGCATGTGTGATGATCCTTCATGGTTGTGGCATTTGAGGTTTGGCCATCTCAATTTTGGTGGACTCAATTTGCTTTCCCACAAGAACATGATCTATGGCTGATCACATATTGATCATCTTGATCAATTAAGTGAAGGGTGTCTTCGGCAAACATTCCAGAAGTAGCTTTCTAAAGGAATCAACGTAAAGAAGCCACTTAAATTGATTCATTCTGATGTGTGCGGCCCTATCACTTCTCATTCATATGATAATCATCGATATTTTGTTACTTTTACTAGTGATTGTACTTGAAAAACTTGAATGTATTTTTTGAAAGAAAAGTCAGAAGTGTTTGGTACTTTCAAACAATTCAAGAACTTAGTTGAAAAGGAGAGTGGATATTTTATCAAAGCTACGACGACTGATTGTGGAGGAGAATTCACTTCAACCATATTTAATAAATTCTGTGAGGATCATGGTATTCAACGTTTCTTGACGGCTCCATATCTCCTCAAAAAAATGATGTGGTTGAACGAAAAAACAGAACCATTTTTGACATGATTCAAAGCATGTTGAATTTTTTTTTTGGCCCAAGGAGCTTTTGGGTGAGGCTGTCATGTGTGAAGTCTATCTAAAAAATAAGTGCTTCACATATGGACTTGAAGGCATAACTCACAAGAAGTATGGAGCAGAAGAAAGCAACCGAGATTTTCGTTAATAATAGTTCTACTATTGCTTTGGCAAAAAATCTAGTTTTTATGCACGAGGCAAACGTATTGATATTTGATATCACTTCATTCGATAACAGGTGAGAGAGAAAGAAGTTGAAGTTTCACAAGAGAAGACAGCAAATCATGTAGCATATATTTCTTCTAAACCTCTCAAGATTGATGTTTTTGGGAAGTTCAGAAGTCTGCTTGGAACAATTGATGGAAGAGAATTTGGTTTAAGAGAGAGTGTTAGTAATTGAACCAAATTCATAAATGCCCTTCATGCATGCATCTAGATTGTTCCTGTTTTTATGTTTAGTCTAATGTTTTGTAAGTTCAAGGAATTTATTTCTTTGAAATGCTGGATACATAAATGAGTCATTTAAGAGTAAGAGTAGACTATATAAATGCAAGTCTTGTGATCATTTTTGATAGGAAGCTGTTTACTTGACAGTCTGATAGTACCGTAAGCTATTTCTAACCAAACGATTTTTCAATCAATGAGTGCTTTATGCAAAACATGCAGTGATAGTATATGGATTTACGGTTGAGATTATACCGTCTCTGACAGTACTGTCGGTGAAGCATTTCTTTTTCCGAAAAGGAGAAATAATAAGATGAAATAAAAAAAAAAGGCATAGTTGTCTCCTTCACTTGATTAGGTTCGAGTTGTCTTTATTGTGAGTATTTCACCTTCATATTGTTAAGGATAATGGCACAAATCAAGATTAAATCAAATCACACTAGTACTAAAGTCAAGGAAGAATCTCACAAGCAAATGCTAAGATCAAGGGATTGTAAATTCTATTTGATTGATTCTAAACGGCTTGTAATCTCTTGTATAAATACATGTACTCAGCACATGGAAAATGTATCAGTTGCAATTTTTTTTTTCTCAGAATTCTCTCGATTCTTATAAACATTATATGGTATCAGAGCTTTTTCGCTCAACCAAGCCTTCGATCCCACCACGTCGAGTTCAACCAGTGACAACACCAACTCTTCCGCAACCGGTCTCATCACTATTGGAAACACTGGTCTCATTACCATCGGCAACACTGTCTAGTTTCCCGTGAAGCTCACAACCGGCAACTTTCCCTCTTGGCGAGCACAACTTCAAGCCATTTTAATTAGGCATGATCTGCTCCGATTTGTTGACGGCACACACCCTTGTCCGTCACTTGATTCATCCGGATCAGCCAATCCAGCACGCACATTGTGGATCCACCAGGACCAGCTGTTGTTATCAGCCATTTTCGGCTCAGTTTCTGAACCTATTTTGCCGCTGATTGCATTCAGCAAAACCTCTCGAGAGGCACTAAAAAAGTTCACCAACCTTTATGCCAACAAATCCTGTTCTCGGGTAATGTTTCTCAAGGACTAGTTGTCCACAATCTGGCGTCAATTGAGGTTAGTTTCCGAATATCTTCAAGAATTAAAGGGTATTGCCGATGAACTCTCCATTATTGATACACCCCTTCAAGATGATGATATTGTTATTCACGCTTTACATGGAATTGGTCCTGAATTTAAAGAGTTAGCAGCTACAATTCGCGCTAGAGAAAATCCTATTTTATATGAGGAATTACAAGACAAACTTGTCGCTTATGAAACTTACCTTAAGCATGAAGAAAAAGATGCAGAATTCACTACTGTCACAGCTGAGTATACTGCTAAGTCACGGTCTAGTTTGTCCGCTGCTCGCTAGAACGGTGCCCAAAACGGACGCAGTGCTTCTCATGGTGCTCGCAACAACTCTAGCAGCCAACTGTCACGCCCCGATTTTCGGGCACGCGACAACCCTGCCAAACGCTTTAGGTTATAAAGGTTAATGTCCCAGGCACGCTAACGACCTACCTAAATAAACTACGCATGCGGAAACGATCTACTCCCCAAACAATCATAAAACAATATGGATAGAAAAGCAGGAAGTCACATCAATCAACATCAGCAATCTCAACAAAAGATTTCATTCAATAATAGATATTCATTAACCCTAAGGAAGCTGCAGAAACTACAAGCCTATCTTCAAGGCTGCTTCCTAAGACAAACAAAAGGGTACCGGGTCAGTATAGGATTAACTTCATATCTACTCCAAAAGAGAGGGGGGTCCCGACACCCTCGTCATCCACAACAACAGATCTCCAAGGCTACGGACTTGAAAAAGGGTTAACCATGACGGGGTGAAAAATAAATCTCAGTGAGTTAACGCCTAAGCCCGGCTAGGGCGTTGACTCGCTCAGGCGACCTATACATATAACAAATCGCAATAGTATAACGCCAATCACATGCAAGCTTACCACGCCTTGGATCACACATATGCAAGACTTGACTTGACATGACAGTCAACCAACCAAGGCAACAACCAGAATACCATAATAGCTTGCAAGCATAATGCAACACGCGTGTTCCGGTTATTAATGGCCACTAGGCCCCGCACACTAGACAGTTGGTGCTCTTCCGGCATGACCGGGCTTCGTCCCTTACTTTCGGCGACGGCAACCGATAGACCGTGTGGTTCCGATCGACACGGTATGGAACTACCAGGAATCCCTTTAGGGGTTTCTGTCCATCACAAGCTACGACCGGCATCCGACCAGCCTGGCGACAGACTGTCGCGCATGCGATAAGTCGTGTGATTCCGATCGACACGGCACAAACATATCAGGCATTCCATCATATGACTACGCAAGCATACTAGGCAACCAGCCAGTTTATATCTTTACATTTAGTCCAATGCACCCGCACACAGAATCGTGCTCAAAACCTGACCCAAGGCCATTTTCATGCTCAAATATGCAATTTAACTCCACACGTGGTCATGTGATGCACGAATTATCCACTAGACTTTGCATCTAGATACGGGTGATCAATCCTCATATAGTCAATCACAAACCATTCAGAGCATTCAACAGTCAGGCATTGATCACCACATCAAACAGTAGACAACAATTTAACATATCGCATTCAAACATTAACACTGACCACATGCAACTCAACCGCTTACCGACCAACCAGTCAATCAATTCATCGCCCTCTCTGCTACAACCAAGCGCTTGCTCGCGGTCAAACAATTACAGTCAAACAAGCAACCTAGTCTACTCACCAATTAGCCACAGACAACCTAGCTAATCAGTATAATTTATTTAATTATGATCATTTAACCTAAAATCAGTCTCTAACTAAATCGACTACAATTAATTTACGTGAACGTCTAATTAGACTAATTAAACTAAACCCGAACGCAATTAGCGATCTAACCGAGAGTTAGGGGCTAACTCACTACTCTAAGCGGTTCGGCGACGGTGACAATGGCGGCGAGCTCCGGCGAGCGGCGGCTACTGTTCACAGGCTGGGGGTGATTGAACGGCTCGGATCTTGGGTCACGGGCGGTACTCCGGTGACTCTGGTCAGTGGCAGCAGCTCGGGCGGAGGAGTGGGTGGCGGTTCGACGGGTCGAGGAGCTCGGGTCGGTGAGGCAAGGTCGCGGGGGTGGTGAGGCTCGAGCGAGGGGGAAATGACGACTGTCCAGCTCGGGGTGGTGCGGTGTGAGATTGGCGGGCTCGAGGACGACGACGGCTGGGCAGGCGACGACCGGAGGGTGGCTGGTGAGCGGCGATGGGCTCGGGCCAGGAGAGGAGGGTGTGGTGCAGGGGAGGTCGCGGGTCGGCGGGCTCGTGGGGAACAGCGGCACGACAGTTTGGACGGGCAGAGGAGGCGATGAGTTGACGGCGAGGTGACTCGACTGAGTTGGGCGGAGGCTGGAGGTGGGTCACGGAAGGGACGGCATCAGACGACGAGCTCGGATGGGTCGCGGGTCGGCGAGCTCACGGGGTAGGGCGACCGGCACAGCAGCGAGCTCGGCTGGAGCTGAAACGGCGCGGCGGTGGGTGGCTGAGGCGGCGACAGTGAGCGGCGGAGGTGGTGCAGCTCAACCGAAGAAGGAAGAAGAAGAAGATGATGAAGCAGATGGAGCAGAGGAGGGGGGCGGTCGCGCGAGCAGAGGGGGAAAGGGAGAGAGAGAGAGAGAGAGAGAGAGAGAGAGAGAGAGAGAGAGGAGAGAGAGAGAAAGTGATGTGAGAGGGGAGGGGGCCCACGTGGATTTGAATTATTTTGACTTTTAGCACATAAAGCTAGGGATGAAGGGAGGTTTCGCGAAGGGTTCAAGTGCGAAGAGGGGGCTAAGGGCGCGAAGAGTCTCTGACCCGCGCTTCAGGGTTAACAAACCCTTTGAACTAAAAGAAATAAACCGCGTCCAATAATTATCCCTTAGACCACAAAAATCCAATTTTATTTATTTTATAGACCTTAAAATTTCGAGACGTCACACCAACATTCCCGTAGAAACCCCACCTAGCGGGGTAGCCCATCTTAGTCTCATGACTCTCGGCCTCTATGTCAATTTTGCGATAAATATAGCCATATGGCCAAGGCTTGCTACCGTATCCGAGGTCGTCCAAATACCGAACCTATTGTGCACCACACAACCGCCACATGATCAGCCCCGCAATGGCTTGTTGATTCAGGAGCGTCCCACTACGTCACCAACGACTTAGCAAACGTATCTCTCCACTCGGAGTATGAAGGATCAGATGACATTGTTATTGGCAACGGGACAGGTCTGAGTATTTCACATGTTGGGACAACAAAACTTGTGTCTCTCGAAAACACCTTTGTTTTACCTAACACACTTTGCGCAATGTCTCTTACTCAAAATTTAATTTCTGTCTCTAAATTTTGTGCCCAAAATAATACCTTTATTGAATTTTTTGCCACGTTCTTTTTGGTGAAGGATCTTCGAACGGGAGCGACGTTGTTGCGTGGCGAGCATAAGCACGGAGTTTATCGGATGCCACTCTCCCTATGGCCACACAAAGACCAACCCGTGGCGTTCATATGAGAGAAAGTGGCTCATTGCGACTGGCATCAACGTTTGGGACATTGTTCTCTCTCCATTCAAAATTATGTAGTTAGGACATTTTCATTACCCATAAGTCCTATGTCCAAATCCATTTTCAAATCATATTGTGATTCGTATCAATGCAATAAAAGTCATCGTTTGCCATTCAATGTTTCTACTCTCTCAAGTCAAGCTCCACTAGAACTCCTACACATCGACATTTAGGGTCCTGCTCCGGACACCTCGGTTGATGGTTTCAAATATTACGTTTTATTTGCCGACCGTTTTACAAAATACATATGGCTTTATCCTATGCAAAAAAAATCCGACGTTTATGCCATTTTTAGTGCTTTTAAACCAATTGTCGAAAAATAATTTCAACGTCCTATTATCTTTGTCTACTCCGATGGCGGAGGTGAGTATCTAAAACTCAAAACTTTTTTCACCACACACGGTATTTCTCACTTCACCACTCTTTCTCATCCCCCGCAACACAATGGCACCGCCGAACGGCGACATCGCCATGTTGTAGAAACAGGCTTAACTTTACTCCACAACGCATCTCTTCCAACCTCGTTGTGGTCCTATTCCTTTCAAACCGCCGCATATCTCATCAATCGACTACCCACCCCAATCCTTCGGTATCAATCTTCATATCAAGAACTCTTCAATTAAAAGCCGAACTATCTCAAACTTTGAATTTTTGGATGCTTATGCTATCCATGGCTTCTCCCATATGCCCAAAACAAGCTTGATAACCGTTCCCATCCGTGTATATTCCTTGGCTACTCGCTCTCTCAAAGCGCATACAAATGTTTCGAACCCCAAACCAAACGCGTTTACACTTATCGTCACGTTGTGTTCCACGAACACATTTTTCTATATCTCACAACAAAATCCTCACCTCCAAACCCATTATCACTTACGAATCCCCCATGGATCCAACTCCCAATCACTACCCAAAAAACGAGTTCAGCCTCGCCTCCTGTCCCAACGCTGACCCAATCGCAAGCTCCTACAATTGCTGCCGACCCGCTGCCTGCTCCCCACGCAACAATTGTTTCTCCGGTTCGCAGCACTAACGCCATCAACAACCATTCTCTGCCCAGATTTGACGCTAACCAAAATGGAAGAAGCTCCTCTCATCCCCACCACGTGACCCGTCTCTTTTGATGCTCCCTTTTCGAGCTCGTTTCATGGCCACCCCTTTTCCCGCTCCTCACCTTCACCCCACTCATTGCTTTTTTATTTTTCGATCATACTTTTGTGACTTCTCTTGCCGGAAATTTTACAGTTTAAGAGCGAATGACGAGGGGAGTGAACTCAACTCAAATAGAGGCTCCGTTTGTTTCGTAAAAACTAGTGATTTTAAAAATATATATTTTAAAAACAATCATATCTATCGCTTGAAATAGATAAGTATTTTCACTACCAATAATAATTTATGTCTAAATATTTTTGTAAATAATGAAAATATTTTTCGTTTATTCATTTCTGTAAGCAATATAAGTGATCGTTTTTGAAAAATATTTCTCAAATGAATCATTTTTTGCGAAACAAACGAAGCCTGAATTTCGATTAAAAAAAAAAAAAGGAGCGTGAATATTTCCTCGTTTAGTGGAATCCACCCACGCAAGGTGTCAAGTTTTAGCTCGACTTGACTCGTACTTTTAAAGGCCGAATCTCAATTCAATTCGGTTGGATTACAATCAAGCTATAAACGAATATTGAATTCAAGTTGGACAAAGTACTTTTCCCTATATCGGTGCACTACGTAATTTTATAGGAAAAAGTGTTCAAAAAATTCTAAACCTATTCTACTTTTGTCAATTCAATCATAAATCTTTAATTTTGTCAATTGAGTTTTAAAGCTTTTGCCATTTTGTCAATTGAGTCTATCCGGTCAATTTTGGCCGAAAATCGCTGACGTGGACACCGGTTGACCTACGTGGCACGGCCGACACCGAAGTGAACAAATTTTAATAATATTTTAGTATTTTCTTGAATTTTTTTTATTTCCTTAATTTTTTCTTCTTTACTTTTTCTCCTTTCTCTTTTTCCCTCGATTGGGCAACGGTGGCCCTCACCAGCCCAGGCCCGGGCATCCCTCATTTGAGGCCGGCAAAGGGAAAAAGGGAAAAAGAAAAAAAAAAGAAAAATGAAGAAAAGAAAAAAACTAAAAAAAGGAAAATAGAAGAAAAGAAAAAATAAGAAAAAGAAAAAGGAAATATAAACAAAAATTTCAAAAAATTATTAAAATAATTTCCAGGTCAGCGTCGGCCTTGGCATAAGGATAGTTTGCATTCACGTGAGCGATTTCCGGCGAAAATTGACCGGATGAACTTGATTGGAAAACGTAGAAAAAAAAATTTAAGGCTCAATTGACAAAATTAAAAGGTTTAACGTTGAATTGTCTAAAGTATAATACGTTGAGGAATTGTTTGGACAATTTTTCCCTGATGTTATAGATTCCTTTGTTTCGTCTTATGAATTGATATGCTTTATTAAAAAACTCATAAAGCTTTGATTAAGTTCGTGACCCCGTCGAATTGAGTAATGACTGAGTTAGAGCTTCACCGTAAATCACGTGGGTCGATCTCGAATAATCAAATGCAAGGACTACCACCAACCAATATTTTCTACCACAAGAAGTTGGATACTCAAACTACTTTAAGACCCCTTCGCCAACATATCTTCTTCGTACACTCTCAGCTAACTTCATTCCATAGATTTCCACCTCTTTTCCTCCAATTCAATCGATGGCGAAGCCCGAAAAGCTCCATGCCGTGCTCCTCTCGAGCCCCGGCATGGGCCACCTCATCCCCATTGTCGAGCTCGGCAGGCGCCTTGTCGCCGACCACGGCTTCGAGGCAACCGTCTTCATCCTCCCCTCCTCGCAGGCCTCCCACGCGGAGGCCGAGATCATCGACTCCGCCACCCCCAAGCTCCTCCACGTCGTGGAGCTCCCGCCCCCCGACCTCTCGGCTGCAGGCCTTGGCCCGGATGCCACCGTAGTCACGAGGCTCGTGGTCATGATGCGCGAGGCCCGGCCAGCGCTCAGGTGCGCGCTCGCGGCGATGGAGTCCCGGCCCGACGTCCTCATCGTGGACATGTTCGGGACGGAGCATCTGTGCATTGGCGACGAGTTGGGGATCGCGAAGTACGTCTACGTCCCTTCCAATGCATGGTTTCTTGCGTTGTGCATATACACGCCGACGCTGGACAAGGAAGTGAAGGGAGAGTACGTGGACCGGACTGAAGCGCTCGAGATCCCGGGTTGCAAGCCGGTCCGGCCAGAGGACGTGGTGGACCCGATGGTGAACAGGTCCGACCAGCAGTACCGCGAGTATGTGCGGCTGGCTGGCGAGATCCCGATGGGAGATGGAATCTTGTTGAATGTGTGGGAGGATTTGCAGGCCGAGACGCTCGCCGCACTGAGGAATCAGGAGTTTTTGGGCCGGGTCGCGAACGGGCCGGTATATACGGTTGGGCCGCTCATCAGACCGGTCAGACCGGCCGGTTTGGGAAAGGAGCTGCTGGAATGGCTGGATAAGCAGCCGAGCGAGTCGGTGATGTTCGTCTCGTTTGGAAGTGGAGGGACTTTGTCGGCCGAGCAGCTGGTGGAGCTGGCTTGGGGATTGGAGCTGAGCAAACAAAGGTACGGTTTGAGATTTGGATAACTCTCCGGGAACCGACACTGGCCGAATGAGCAAAATATTACATGCAGAAATACTCCACGAGGCATTCGGTGGAGCACTGGGCGGGCCTGGTTTTAACCCTTTTCTCCTTGCTAATCTGCCCAGTGTACGCTTTAAGAAAAAGAAAAACTCTTTTTTTTTTTTACTTTGTTTTATTTTGTTTTAACTGTAAAGTATATGATATAATAGCCGGTTCAAAAAGTCCTAAACCTACCGCACAAAAATTAATTAAGTTCTAAACTTTTAATTTTGTCAATTGAGTCCTAAATCTTTTTCATGTTTTTTCAATTAAGTCCATCTGGCTAATTTTGATCGAAAATCGCGGATATGGATGCCGGCCGTCCTTTGTGGCACGGTTGACACTGGCCTAGACAATTTTTAATGGTATTTTTACATGTTTTCTTGTTTATTGTTGTTCTTTTTGTTCATTTCTTTAGTTTTCCTTCACTTTTTTCTTTCTTATTTCTCCCTCCACCGGCTGCAGGCCAGGGCCGCACTAGCTGGATTGGGCATGGCGAGTGCTTCCCTTCACCAGATCGGGCGAGGGCGACCCTCGCCAAGGGCTGGGGAGGGCAGCCCTTGCCAAGCCAGCGAGGGTGACCCTCGCCCAATCAAGTGAGGACAGCCCTTGCCCGAGGCCGACGGAGGTCGACGAGGCCTAGTAATGGCCATCGGAGAGGAAAAAAGGAAAAAGAAAAGGAAAAAAAAGAAAAAAAAGAGTAAAGATAGAAAACAAAAGAAAAAAAATACATTAGAATATTATTAAAATTATCCACGTTAGCGCCGGTCTTGCCACTTAGGATGTCTGACATCCACATCAACGATTTTAAGCCAAAATTGATCGAATAGACTCAATGGCAAAACATGAAAATGTTTAGGACTCAATTGATAAAATTAAAAAGGTTTAAGATTGAATTGGCAAAAGTACAATAGGTTTAGGACTTTTGGGACAATTTTCCTCTTTTTTTGACCCATTTAGTTTAAATCTTATCTTTATGATCATCTTCTGAGTTTCTTTTTCCTCCTTTCAAAATCTTGGTGCTTGGGATACCGAGAAAAAACATTTTTCTTAGGCTTAATTCTTTCACGGATAATGGGTATTTTCTTAAAAATGATCGTTTGTACAATTTCAAATAATTAGTCAACGAAGGATTATTTCATTATCGATAACAATTTATGTCTAAATAATTTCATGGACATGAGAATATTTTTCATGCATTCATTTTTGTAAGCAACAAAAGCTATCAATTTTCAGATAATGTATTTCAAGTCATTAATTTTTTGTGAGATAAACGGAAACTTAAGATGATCAATTTTTCAGGTTACTATGTACATGGTATGTGGTTTTACTATTAAGAGGTCGGTTGTAGGAAATTGTCCCCTTCCTCTGACCAATCTCTCGTCAAGGATGAAGGAAAATATAATGATAAAAACATTTTTATTAAGATCATTGTCAGTGTAACTTTTTTCACACTCGGGGAAGGCCTAATAATAATCCAAAAAGCATAAATAATAAAGTGTGGCATTTCAAATTAAGCTTCGGTTTAGCGTTCTTTGGTTATAATACTCGATAAATTCTTTCATGTTACAAATGTATAATTTCGTAGGTTTATATGGATACTCCGAAAACCAACTGTCAAATCTCTCGACGATGAAACATTCTTTGATGCGGGGAGGGCGGGCAGTGGTGACGACGAGCTTTCGAGCTTTCTGCCGGATGGATTCATGGTACGCACCCGGGACGTCGGATTAATACTCCCGTCATGGGGCCCGCAGGCGGACATCTTGAGCCATCCATGCGTGGGCGGCTTCCTATCTCACTGTGGATGGAACTCAACCCTGGAGAGCATAGTGAACGGGGTGCCCATGATCACCTGGCCACTGTACGCCGAGCAAAGGCTAAACGCGACACTCCTAGCGGAGGAGATCGGGGCGGCGATCCGGCCGAAGGAGCTGCCGTCGAAGGAGGTCGCGGGGAGGGAGGAGATAGCGAAGCTGGTGAGGACGATAATGGTGGAGGAAGAAGGGCAGGCGATAAGAGCTAGAGTCAAGGAGCTGCAGAGGAGCGCAGAAGAGGCCGTGGCCGAAGGGGGTACTTCCTACGAGTCCCTGCGCAAAATGAAGGAAGACTGCAAAAATAGGATCCACCAGATTATGAAAGCTCATTAAGTCGTCGTGCATTGCATGGCCATCGGTAGAATGGAATAATTATTAATAATGCAGATTTGGCAGTACAATGCTTGAGTTGGTTCAAGTGTATTGATGATGTAGGGCCCCTTCCCTCGTTCGTGTGTGTGTGTGTGCGCTCAGTATCGAGGAGACATTGCTTTCAGTACTCTCCCAAAAGACGGTTGTCGTATGGATGAGCAATTAAGTGTACTCACGTTTATTCAACAAGAAAAACCCTACCTCGTAACCACTCTCTGTGCCCGCCACCAACTATTTAGTAGGGCTGAGCAAGACGTACTGGTTCGGTCCGGTTCCTGATTTCATAAAATTGGAATCGGTGATTTTTGGTAATGTTCTCGATTCTAGGGAGAACCGGACCAGATCGATTATTATTTATTTTTTAATGTAAACCTAATGATCTATCGGTTCTTTTTTATTTTTTTTAAATGTAACTCTAATTTCAATTAATATTTTCAAAATTAAGGTCCGTATTGCTCACCCCTGCTCATAAATCCACCGGTTCCATTGGACCGACTAGAAATCGATCACCCGTACTATTCAATGGTGCAAACGTTGTTGCTCGTGCACGGATTGCTCGGGGTGTGTGCGTGTGTGTGTGTGTGTGAGAGAGAGAGAGAGAGAGAGAATGGAAAGAGGCATCTGCGGAAAAGATGGTGGTCGGAAGAGGGAGCCGAGTGCTTAGTGTGATTGGCTAGACCTGATCCTGTGTTGAGCAACCACAACCATGTCCGTAAAGGGTCATCTTCTCAGGGCCGACCCCGAAGCCGGAACAGTTGCTCAAGCTCTCCTACTATATAGTATGGCGAAAATAATCCTACGTTGGCTATGCAATTGGTCGAGCCATTTTATTTTTTAATTCCATAGAGATGCTTTTGACTCATTTTCCCATCTTATGTCTTGTCAGCTTAAACCCGTTTCAAAAATATATAAGCCCACATTGGCTATGCAATGGGGCGAGCCTTGGGCAATTAACCTCGCTCGCAGATTCAAGCCTCACCATGCCTGGTGTAACGTTTTTGAGGTGCTTGTCGTTGTCAAGGCGATGCCACATCAAGTTGCTCCACCATTTTCTTGTGTCGAGAGGAAAAAAATGTCTCTAAGACTCGCACTAGCTTTGTTGGGCACAACTGTCGGATTGAGATCTGCTGAACGGTTGAGACATGTTGTAGCATTTCAATCCAGCGGTGAGAATTACACGGAGAAGATGCCTCTTGAAGACCATAGAATTGCCTCTAACTCTTCGCGAGTCTATTGTACTTTTTTATTCTTTGGATCTGGAAGCGAAATAGAAATTACACTAGTTTAAGCTCAGATCTGTTGTATTTCAATCCAATAGCGAAAGATCAAAATTACGTGAGGGAAAGGTCTAACCTTAATTTATATGTTAGAGATGAAAGGTGCCTGGTGATCAAGGGCGCCACCAAATGGAGAAAAAACATGATTATGACATTTGTTGGTCCTATCTTATCTGGAGCGACTTGATGGAATCGACCAAGTCTTTCCCACATCTAATGCTTGCTTTATTCTCCCTCCTGTGACTTTTCTTGCAGGAATTTTTAGGGTTCACGAGCAAATCACGTGGGAAGTGAAATCTACTAAAGCCTTTCCTCGTATGATGGACCCTACTATACACGTGACGAAGGCGCGATATCCATAAAGGACAACAGACTCGCATCAAATTCACGCATATGGTGTCAAGTTTGAGCTTGACTTGACTCTCGTTTTAGGGTTTCGAAACTCAACTCATCTCGACCTCGATCAAGTAATTGAATTTCTTGCTTAATCTTGGCGCAAATGGAAAAATTACGATAAACGACCTTGATTCAACTCGACTCGATTATAATTGTTAAAATATTTAAATCTTAATCTAACAGTTTAAACTTCTGAAACTGTTGGAAGTGATCTTACAAAATTTCATATAAAAATGTCCCGAGATTAAATCTTTTTGCCTCCCTTACTATATAATTTCCCGCTTAGTTTTAGGCTAAAGTCCAGCCTATGTCTTAGAAGGAGCGTTGAATTACTTAGATATTAAATGACGTATTCATCCGATATTTTAAATTTTCAGAAAACAGTGGGCAATAGTGCCACAAATTGTCGCAACTTATAAATGAATGTGGAATTCAAGCTAAATATGAGTTTGAGTTCGACTCCGGGTCAAGTATGCCAATCTCGAGTAATAATTGAGCAGATCTTGAAATGGTTAAAACTTAATTTATAAATATTAAACATGAGAGGTGCCTGGTCATCAAGGGCGTCGCCAAATGGAGCACCCTGCGATTGTCACTTTATGATCCCATCTTTTCTTGGGCCACGCCATAGAATTGACTAAGGCTTTCGCATGGCATGTTTAAGTAGTTTAAGGACTTGTTTAGGTTTAGATTGTCAATTTATGATCCCATCTTTTCTTGGGCCACGCCATAGAATTGGCTAAGGCTTCCACATCGCCTGTTTGTCTTTTTCTCTCTCTCTCTTTCGTCGCTTTTCTTGCCGGAATCTTTCGAGTTCACGAACGAATGACGTGGGAAGTGAACTCAACTCGAAGTGAATATTCCTGGTTTAGTTTAGTGGAATCCACGCGTTATCAAGTTTTAGCTCCACTTGGCTCCAGCTTTTAGAGGATCGAGGCTCAATTTGACTCGATTTGATCACAATCTATTATAACTGTATGTCGAATTCAAGTTTGGACTCGATCTTAACAAGCTTTAGTAATTTTCTCTGCATTATATGTATATCTGTATGGTAGATAATTTTATGAATTCTTTGTTTACTTTTATGATATTATATGTTTCAAAAAGAATCATAGAAGCTCGATTAAGCTCGCGAGCCCGTCGAGTTGAGCAATGACGAGTTAGAGCCTGAACCATAAATCCGCACTTGATCTTGCATCTCTGGACATTTATAAATTCAAAGCAGTACCACCAACCATATGATCAGCCTCACGAAGTTGGATTCTCAACCTCCTTAAAGACCCCCTCTCCAGCCTGTGTTGTAGCTGACATATCTTCTTCATACACACTCTGAGCTTCACTTCATTCCATAGATTTCGACCTCCAACTCATCGATGGAGAAGCCGAAAAAGCTCCACGCAGCGCTCCTCTCGAGCCCAGGCATGGGCCACCTCATCCCCGTCGTCGAGCTCGGCAAGCGCCTCGTCGCCGACCACGGCTTCCAGGTGACCGTCTTCATCCTCCCCTTGCAGTCCTCCCGTGCCGAGGCCGAGATCATCGAGTCCGCCATGACCCCCAAGCTCCTCAACGTTTTGGAGCTCCCTCCCCCTGAACTCTCGGCCTCGGGCCTCGGCCAGGACGCCGCCGTGGCCACGAGGCTCGCGGTCATGATGCGCGAGGCACGGCCGGCGTTCAGGTCAGCGCTCACGGCGATGGAGGCCCGGCCCGATGTCCTCATCGTGGACTTGTTCGGGACGGAGCACCTGTGCATTGGCGACGAGTTGGGGATCCCCAAGTACGTCTACGTCCCTTCCAATGCATGGTTTCTTGCGTTGTCCATATACTCACCAACGCTGGACAAGGAAGTGAAGGGAGAGTTCGTGGACCGAACCGAACCGCTTGAGATCCCGGGTTGCAAGCCGGTCCGACCGGAGGACGTCGTGGACCCGATGCTGGACCGATCCGGCCAGCAGTACCTCGAGTACGTGCGGCAGACGGGCGAGATCTTGATGGGAGATGGAATCTTGTTGAATGTGTGGGAGGATTTGCAGGCCGAGACGCTCGCCGCACTGAGGAATGAGGAGTTTTTGGGCCGGGTCGCGAACGGTCCGGTATACACAGTTGGGCCCCTCATTAGACCGGTCAGACCGGCCGGTTTGGGGAAGGAGCTGCTGGAATGGCTGAATAAGCAGCCGAGCGAGTCGGTGATGTTCGTCTCGTTTGGCAGTGGAGGGACTTTGTCGGCTCAGCAGCTGGTTGAGCTGGCTTGGGGATTGGAGCTGAGCCAACAAAGGTACGGTCTGAAATTCGTGTATTTCGGGGCACGGGCTCGAGAATAAAACCATTTGCTTATAAATAATTATTTTTCCAGGTTATTATGTTCATGGAATATGGTTTTAAAATCATTAGGACGTTGTTTACTACGATTTTTATTTATTTATATGGAAGAGTTCGTACACAGAATTAATTCATTGCGCACAAGTCATTCAATCCAACGATGAACGTGTAATTTTTTCCACACTTACCAATGACCTAATGATATTCCAAAAAGAATAAATGACAAAGTGTAGCATGTATAAAGTAAGCTTTGAATTTGTGTTATTTGGTTATATACTCGATAAATTCCTTCCTCTTACAAATGGATAATTTCATAGGTTTATATGGGTAGTCCGACAACCAACTGTCAAATCTCTTGATGGATCATTCTTCGACGCGGGAAAGGGTGGCGACGGCGATGAGATTTTGAGCTGTTTGCCGGTTGGATTCACGGCACGCACGCGCGACATCGGATTAGTAATCCCTTCGTGGGCCCCGCAGGTGGAAATCCTGAGCCATCCATCCGTGGGCGGCTTCCTATCTCATTGCGGATGGAACTCGACCCTAGAGAGCATAACGAATGGGGTGCCCATGATCGCCTGGCCACTGTACGCGGAGCAAAGGCTGAACGCGACGCTCCTCGCGGAGGAGATAGGGGTGGCGGTCCGGCCGAAGGTGCTGCCGTCGAAGGAGATCGTGGGGAGGGAGGAGATAGAGGAGCTGGTGAGGACAGTAATGGTGGGGGAAGAAGGGCAGACGACAAGAGCCAGGGTCAAAGAAGTCAAGAAGAGCGCGGAAAGGGCCGTGGCGAGGGGCGGCAGCTCCTACGAGTCCCTACGCAAAATGAAGGAAGATTGCCAAATGAGGAGCCACCAGATTAGGAAAGCCCGTTAAGGGCGTTCGGATACATGCATGGCGTCAGCAGAATAGGGGGACAATAATGGAGACCGACAGTACAGTCGGAGTGTATTGATGAGTTAGGATTCCTACCCAAGCTTGTGTGTTCAATACGGTGGAGACATTTGCTTTCATTACTCTCCCACGTACAAGTTGTTATGCAGATGAGAGATTGAATGTACTCTAATATGTTTAAAACAAAGAAAGAGGGGGGGGGGGGGGGGGGGGGGGGCGGGGAGGGATCGACGGCAAAGATGGTGATCGGAGGAGGGAGCCGATGGGCTACGGTGACCTGATCCTGCGTTGAACAGATCACGAACATGTCCAGAAATTAGGGGTGAACCAAGAACTGAATCAAGAATTGAACTGAACCAAACCAAACCAAAATTTAGTAAATTTTCGGTTTTACTAGAAAAAACTATAATTTTTTTTATCGGTTTAGTTTTTTTCAGTTAAAGTTAACTGAACTGAACTGTTCATATATAACCTCATGTACTCACGGTTCAGTTATGCTTCCGGCTTCTCAAACTCAAAGACGGAAAACCCTAAATTCTCTCCGGTCTCCACTCGATCGCTGAATGAGACCGAGTCTTGCCCTGTCTAGACTCAAACGGAAGCATCGAATCTTGAAGCAGCAAACTCCGAGGTCTGTTTGTCTTCGACTTTGCTGCTAATCGAATGTCGAGAGAGCTTGTTTTGTATGCCGAGTTTCTTCTTCGTTTCGTTTCTGGGGATTTCTTGGTTTTTCACTGAAGCATGAAGCAAGGACAGAAGCATGTCGTCCGGGTTCGGCGGGCTCGGGTTGGACGGGATTATCGGCAGCGTGGATACGGCAGGGGCGGCCGCCTCTCTGTCGGGGGGACGGAAGCAGCGGGGCGATGTCGGGCGACAATGCCGGGGAGGAAGCGAGAGGGGAGGACGGGAGGAGTGACGGGGTGGCCGAGATGGTGGTGGATGGGAGGACTGAGGGGCGACGCTGGGCAGCGTTGCTGGTGCTGCAGAGATGGTGGAGATGAGCAGCTTCTGGGGCGAGGCAGAGGTGGCCAGTAAAGTGCAGGTCAGCGAGAGCACGAGCATTGCCAAGAGCGACCCACCAAGAGGAGCCATTAAACGATGAACTAATTGCAGGTCCCTTCTTGGGAAACTCTTGTGAATGTCTGAGTCCTAGAAATAGAGAGAGAGAGAGAGAGAAAAAGATGATGCGGGAATTATGAGGAGAAAGTGATGAGGTTATAATTGAGCATCGTTACAGGTAGAGAGAGAGAGAGAGATGAATCACGAAGAGGACAGAAGGTAATTGGGATCCGTTTGTGATGATCCACAAAAAAAAAATGGAAAAAAAAGAACTGAAACGAACTGAACTGGATTTTTTGTTCAGTTCATCTGCAGTTCAGGGCGAGAATGGTTCGGTTCAAACGCACATCTTAATGTTTCAGTTCAGTTCGATTTTTCAAGAAAACCGAACTGAATTGAACCATTGACACCCTTACCAGAAATGGGTGGGCGCAGGCTTGACTTTTTGTTTGAGGGTCATTTGCTTAGGCCCGACCTCGAAGCCTGGACATTCACTCAAGTACCCACCCACCATATTAATGACAAAATAAATCTGTTTTTTTTAGACAACAATTGATCTTTTACACCTTTCCAATGTGAAAGGGAGAATTACAAAAAAATAAAATAAAATAAAATAAAATCCTAAACCTATTAAATTATGTCAATTCAGTCATAAACTTTTTTTTTTGTTAATTGAGTCTTAAAATCTTTTTGCATTTGTGTCAATTCAGTCCATCCATTCGATTTTGACCGAAAATTACTGACGTGGCCAGCGGTCGCCGACGTGGCACAGCCGGCGCTTACAAATCTAATGGATAATTTTTATAATTTTTTAAAATCTTCTGAATTTTTTATGTACTTCTATTTTTTTCTTTTTCTTTTTCTTTTTCTTTCTTTCTTATCCTTTTTATCTTCTAAGTTCGGCCAGATTTAATCAGTAAACATCTTTTTCGATTGAGAGAATATCGTGGTTTTGAATTATCGATAGACATCGGGAAAAGAGCAGTTGAATTAGCAAACTAGCGCGAAGGATAAGGCATCGACTTTGAACGAGCAACTGTTTTGAAGATAAGATTTGACAACGTGGGAAAATAGAACCAGAATTTTTAGAGACGTGGAAACAGACTTGCAAGCGCAGGAACCAAAACTTTCGGAGACGTGGGAACAGGCGTGCAATCGCAGGGAAACTGCTCCAAGCGGTTATGATGGAAGGCTTACAAGTATCAGTGTTCATCAACTGAAGAAATCCCCGCAAAACCAAATCTATCTTTCAATTATCTTTATTTTACTGCATTTTAAATTTCCTTAGATGTGTAGCTGTAATTTTCAGATTCTCGTCGTCGAGTCAAATTCCGCCGTGAATCTTTATCCTTGATGCTTCGTTGTCAAGTCAAACTCTGGCGTACTATCGTCACGTTTTCAAGCTTCGTCGTCGAGTCAAACTCCGACGAAATTTGTTTACGTTGGTTCGTTTGTAATAGTTGCATTTTCGTTTTCAAGCTTCGTCGTCGAGTCAAACTCCGGCGAAATTTGTTTACGAATGGTTTGTTTGTAATAGCTTTACTTTCTAAACTTTTCCGTCGAGTCAAATTCCGGTTCGATTTATGTTTGTACAATTCTATATTGATTTCTATACTCGCTCGGATATTCCCTATCCGGAATCACCTCAGAACCCGGTCTCATTCAATTAAAAGGCGAATATTTACTTTTGGTGAAAGATATTTCGTTACTGATTAAATTCCGGCGAAAAAGTTGAAATATGAAAGTATTTTAGTAATATGAATCGACTCAGATATAAGCTGAATTGGTTACTAAAATTCAAAACTCATTAAATGACTATTTTGGATCGGATTATTTTCGACCATACCTAAACTTCACCCCTACCCGATTCATCTATTCGACAAAGTCTACTTCCCTGTGACTCCAGGTTGCGCCATTCTTGACTCGATGCCGACAAGACTTGCAATTTAATGAGAGCAAAGTGCCCAGCATCGACGGAGACAGCAAGCTCGATAATGCAAACGGTTCGTTGATGCATGCATTGACTATGCTCCAACATTTAATAGGGATGTTGCAAGTTAGAAAACGACAGTAAAGCAACTCATGACACTTTTCAGGATGACTAAAATGATCAAACCTTTAGAATATCCCGCACAAAGATAGTTTGTAATCCACGTGTTTTTACACGCCGGTCGTTCGTTCATCAGTTTAACAAAACCTCTAAATGTGAATCAATACGATATTTTTTCTCCAAGTCAATTTAGCGCAGTTAGGTTTTCCGAGATTCCTTAATCCCCTGGCAAAAGCACCATCACTGGGGCCTTTGAGTTTCGCCCTCGACTTCAATCCTACATCGAGGGCGCGCGTGCGACGGAGGACACGTATTTGCGCACCGAGCCTTTTTTTTTTTAAAATTCCGGCCGGCAACTATTTGAACGAAGAAGGGCTCCCATGGATCGAAATTTGAATGCAATGTAAGAATTTTCAAAGAGAGCTCAAGTTCAGACAGCTAACATGTTGTGTTCACAAATCAATGAGTTGACCTTCTGGATCGAGGGAAACTGAATTGAATCTTTAGCTAGTTGCATGTTTAAGGCCATTGATTGCTCCATCCGTCCCTTTAATAGCGCATGGGAGAAAAGTTCCAAAAACGTCATAAATTTATGATATGAATGTCGATTAAATCCTAAATCGTTTAATTTGACCGAATTAAGCCTAAATCGTATGATAATTTGCCAATGTAGTCCTTTCGGTCAATTACGTCGGTTGTCCTACGTGGTACAGCTGACACTAAGGTAGATAATTTTTGTAATTCTTTAAAAAAATAATTCTGAATTTTTTTATATACTTCTTATTTTTTCTTTTCTTTTTCTACTATGGAAGATGACACTAGGCCAGGACTTGTAGGCCCTTGCCATATCTGGTCGAGTGTGGCCTCGCCAGCCGGCGAGAGGCCCTCTCTAAGTGGTCGGTGAGCGCCAGGCATAGTGAAAAAAAGAAGAAAAGAAAATAAATGCAAATACAAAAAATTAAGTTTATTACAAAAAAAAATCAAAAAAATTATTCACGTCAGCGCTGACCCTGTCACGTAGGACAGCCAGCGTACATGTCAATGATTCTGGTCAAAATTGGCCGGAAGAACTAAATAGGTAAATTATCAAAAGATTTAGAATTAAATTAGTCAAATTAAAAAGTTTAAGATTGAATTGACATCCGTATATTGCATTCAGGACTTTTTATTATTATTATTGTTAATGCCGCACATGGGAGACCTAGGGCGCACATGGTAACACTTCTGCTTTAGAAATCAACTCCTGGCTAGAAATTGATTTTTCTAGTTCTGCTTCAGAAGCAGAAGTTAATTTTTCTACTTCTGCTTCAGAAGTTGATTTCTAATCAAAGAAAGACGTTTGATAACAGGATAAAATTTCTGCTTCTCAAATAGAAATTCATTAAGTAACGGTTGAAAATTTTTACTTCTGGAACATTATTAACACAAAATATTCTACAAAAAATTATTGATCATAACTTAAAATGCATGTTATTCAAGAAAAGTTAAATGCAAATATTGACCGATTTACATATAATTCATTATTTTATTATTTATGTAAATGCGGACCAAATTATGGGAAAATTGTATTAATGAACACGATGGCCGAGCTTCGGCATGGCCACGGGCCGGTTTGGGCCCGGAACCAGCCTGAGTCAAACCCAGCCCCGGCCAGTTGACCGAGCCCGCTGTTCCAAATCGGAACCTGCCTGTGGCTTCCGGGCCCGGTTCCGGTTACTTCAAACCTTGAACCGGTTCCGGGCCGGCTCCGAACCGCTAGAAAAAAAAAAGATCCGTTGCAACTCTATGCTAAACAAAATACACAAACCCCATCAAACCAAATTAATTAAATATCTGACCAAAAAATTTATTAAATAAAACCCTCAAATGGGAAAATTCGCTGTTTTCGCTGTTTTACCTCGAACACTATTTTGGAATTTTCCCCTTCTTTGATGTTGCAACAGCGAAAACAGAGTGGGAGGAGGAAAAATCAACTTTATTAAAGTACCATTTTCATAATAGAGTGCTCTGACCAAAACAAAAAAGAATAGAGTGCAGAGTCATGTCCGTCCATCCATCCATCGAAGTCGTTTCGGGAACCTAAAGATTCATCCTAGCCGTTAGATATTTTATCCAATCGAAAAATCTTCATGATGAAACGTCACACCATCTTGCTCCTCCAACCTGACGAAGATCTTTTAAAATCCACTCTTATTAAGCAAAAAGCCTGCCAGGTAGATTTAACGTGTTTTTGTAAAGATTTGCTTTGTCTTCATCTTTCTTTTTCATTAAATGGGGTGAAGTTTTAGCGTAGAGTCAAGTGGGACCCAGACAAGAGTGGTCGTGAGGCTGCAGTGCATCCAGAAAAGTTGCAAGCATTTATTTTGGTATGGAAAATCGGTATTTTTTTTTTTTGGTATGAGGCCCCAACTTACAATCTTTATTATCTTTTATTTTGGTATGGAAAACCAGCGTTTTTTTTTTGTGGTTCGAAATAGGCGGTTCCATTTCCGGTTTGGAACCGGAACCGCCACTTAAGGCTCCGGTTCCCCCGAATTTTGAACCGGAACTGCCGGTTCATGAACAGAAACCGGCAGTTCCTGAACCATGGCCATGCCTAGCCGAGCTAATATATCAACTCTAAAAGCACGAGTAGTTCCAGTGCTTCCTCTCCTGTGCCTCTAGCGTGGTTTATATCGTAATGGGCATAATGTATGAACCTTTTCGTGCCTAAACCGTCTCTAGAAGCACAAATCTACGGTAGTTGTATGTGCCCTGAGATCACCTAGATATTAATGAGAACTTGCGATATAAAACTATAATAATGATGAGCTTGTTTTGGCACGAAGGCATCTCTAGGTAGAAAGACAAAAGGCAAAAACTGAGGTGTCATCATCTTTATCTTTTCAACCCAGTTTTGGTTTTCTTGAAAATAATTTTTTTTTTTAAAATGAAGGGCACGAGATCACAGGCTCCATCGGATCAGAGAAGGGTTTTTTGGAGCAGCCGCACCCATTGATGGACTGAACCAGACAAGCAAAAAGAGAGATAGAAAATCTAAGAGTTCATGCAGATAGGAATATCTAACCTATCAATCACAATCAATAAAGTAGGTGTGCAAATCAAGGAACCAGGAACATGTGGATAAAACGCTTCAAATCAAAACATGGCATCCCTAATGAAGCCCAAAAAGCTTAGAGAATGAGTGTTTGGAGGTTTGGAAGGAGTTGGGGACATTTGGAGAAAATTTGTCCAAATGGGCAAAATTGTCATTTTTTAAAATATTTGGAATCAAAATCATCAAAAATAGGGTTGGCCAGTTGAATGTGTCCATAATCCCAATTTCTGAGATTTTCTGGAATGTTTCTGGATTTTTCGAACGATTTTCCCATAGGAGGGCAAAATCGTCGTTTTGAGAAAGATCGGAAGTGACAATCACAAAAGACGGGTTTGGCCAGTCAAATTTGACTATTTTCCATTTTCTGTGATTTTTTGGAATTTTTTGGAATTTTTCGAGATGATTTGCCCATAAGGGGCAAAACCGTCATTTTTGAAGAAAGAGAGGGTAAAATCATCAAAAATAGGATTTACCATTTGAATGGACTCATTTCCTAATTTTTGAGATTTTCTGAATTTTTCCAATTTTTTCCAATTTTTTTAGAATTTTTTTATGAATTTCCATTTTTTGGATTTTTTAATCATTTTTTATTTCTTTTTATTTTCGCAATTTTTTTTATTATTAAAAGAATTATCCGGACCAGGTCGGGTTGAGACAAACAAGCGAAGAGAGAGACAGAAATTATGGAAAGGGAGGGCCTAAAAAGAAAAAAATGACTTATGATGATGAGAAGTAACCTTTTTTTACTTCTCAAAAGTTCCCCAAAAACAGTTTCTGAAGTAAAAATTTGTTTCAGAAGTAGAAATATACAATTGCGAACCAAACTAATTTCTGCTTCAGAAATTGCGTTACCAAACGAATTTGTGCTCTAGAAGCACTTTTGAAGTGGAAATTCTGCTTCATAAGTGTTACCATTCGCGCCCCCAGCTTCTGACCCGGCAATCCACTTTAAAATCGTTGAGAAGTGCTGAACCCGATGGTCAAAAAGTAATCAATTAGAAGAGTCAAGTTGTGCCTATAACGGATCGGCATTTGTCCTTTTCATTCTTCTTCTTCTTCTTCTTCTTCTTCTTCTTCTTCTTCGTAATTATTGGTAGACATTATGATATGTTCCCAAGAAGGACTCGGACACAAGATGTTGGAGAAGTCTTCCTCATGAATTTAACTTAGTGTATAGCAGGATAAACTTCGATACTACATGATGTGTGTGCTCAAATCTTCTAATTACAAACGATATGCATGCTCTAATCTTCTATAACAAGAATTGGCATTAATTCATTCCTTACATATATAAATATAAATCAAAAGTGCCATGGGACACTTGTTAATAACTATTTGTTGACACTCAAAATAACTCGCCCGTCGAGGCATGTGCTGCACGTATGGGAGATCAATAGATATGCAGAGCACGTGAGGGATCAGCACACATGTAAAACACGTGAGGAGTTGACACCTAGGCAAAACACATAAAGAATTAATGCACGTGATATACTGTTGGGCCGTTTAGGCCAGTCTAGCCCATTTGAGTCTCCTTTTAGCTTCTTATTATGTTGGAGAGGGGCTACCATACCTAGGGTAATATATCAGCACAAAAAACGTGAAAAGGCAATAGCAAAAAAAAAAGTGGGATAATAGCAATTTTTTGGCGAAAAACGAATCTGTCCAGCAGCGATCAACTCAACGATCGGAAGTCCATCTGTGGTCCGATCGGGCTGAAATTTGTCAGCGGCTTCGGGACTTATTGGTCTTGATTCTGAATGGTTGGATCGTGTTTTCAAGGTGTCTACTGTAAAATTTGTGGGTGATTTCAGACCACGTTTTTGGGGTAGTTTTCATCCGTTTTCTCTCGTTAAAGGTGATGTTGATGCTTGCTCTTCACTTATAGTTTTGGGATTTCTGTGTTGTTGAAATCAGTGAGGTTTTATACCTAAACTATCAATAGTGGAGATTCGGGTGGACTCTGGGAACAGTCCCGTGGTCTTTACTTCACATTGGAGGAGTTTTCCACGTAAAAATTCTTGTGTTATTTTTCTTTTGGTTCGTATATTTCCATTAGTTGTGTTCGATTCAGTTTCTCACAGGTTCGGTCAAAAGGGGAAATTTATTCGTTATTTTTCCCAATAGAGTGGTATCAGAGCGTTGTTTTGGATTGAACGATGGAACTGAATATGAGTAGGATGGTCATTTTGAATGGAAAGAATTATCACGTATGGAGAGGAAAAATGGAAGATCTTCTATATGTGAAGCACTGGCATTTACCGATGTTTGCCGAGGCTAAACCTGATAACATGACCGATGCCGATTGGAATCTTGAGCACAAAATTGTGTGTGGGTTTATTCGACAATTTGTCGATGATAATGTTTTAAATCATATCAACAAAGAATGACATGCTAGAACATTTTGGAACAAGCTTGAGTCATTATATGCACGGAAGACTAGCAATAACAAAATATGTTTGATTAAACAATTTATGGAGTTGCATTACAAAGATGGCCAATCTATATCAAACCACTTAAATGACTTTTAGAGAGTGATAGACCAACTTTCTGCCATGAATATTAAACTTGATGATGAAGTATAGGGACTTTAGCTGCTATGTATCTTATCGGAATCTTGGGAGACATTTCGTATGTCTTTGATTAATGCCGCACTTGATGGTATTGTTACTATGGATTTTGCAAAAAGTGGTGTTCTGAATGAAGAGATGAGAAGAAAAACGCATGGTTCTTCCTCCCATTCTGAAGCTTTAGTTGTTGAAAACATGGGTAGAAGTCAGAGTAGAGGTCCGAAAGGTAGAAACAAGAGCCGAAGCAAGTCAAGAACATGGAAAAAGACTGTTGAGTGTCATCACTATGGTAAGATGGGTCATATTAGGAAAAATTATTTTCAGCTGAAAAATGAGAAGAGAAATGAGAAGAAAAATGGCAATGACAACATTGAGAAAAGAGATAATAGTAATGATGATTGGGTGGCCACTGCTACTAAGTAACTTGTTATTGTTTGCTATGATGACAATGTTAATTTTGCCTGCGACGATTCGAACTGGGTTATTGATAGTGGAGCTTCCCTTCATATCACCTGTAGGAAGGAGTTCTTTACATCCTATAGGTCGGGAAATTTTGGCACCTTAAGGATGGGCAATGACGGTTTGGCTATAGTTGTGGGTATAGGAGATGTGTGCTTGGAGGCTAATAACAGAGTAAAACTAATTCTGAAAGATGTTAGACATGTTTCGGATATTCGTTTGAATTTGATTTCGACTGGTAAGCTTGATGATGCAGGATTTTGCAGTACTTTTGATAATGAATAGTGGAAACTCACTAGAGGCTCATTAGTTTTGGCTAGAGGCATGAAGCAATCTTATTTGTATTTGTTACAGGCTAAGATGTCCAAGGACATGTGTAATGTCGTGGAAGATGAGAATGCAACTGCGTTATGGTACAAGAGGCTTAGTCACATAAGTGAGAAATGTATTGGTTTGTTGGCTCAAAAGGGTTTACTCTCTGGAGTGAAGAGTGCAAGACTTGAGAAGTGTGCACATTGTTTAGCAGGAAAACAACGATGAGTTTCGTTCAAGAGTCATCCGCCTTCGAGAAAATCAGAGTTGCTAGAATTGGTGCATTCAGATGTTTGTGGTCCAATAAAACCACTATCACTTGGTGGTGTAACCTACTTTGTAACATTCATTGATGACCATTCGAGAAAATTATGGGTTTATTTTTTGAAAACAAAAGATCAAGTGTTATGTGCATTCAACCAGTTTCAAGTTTCAGTTGAAAGACAGACTGGAAAGAAGTTGAAATGCATTCGTTCAGATAACTGTGGCGAGTACATCGGACCATTTGATGAATATTGCAGGCAATAGGGGATTCGATATCAGAAGACACCTCCTAAAACATCTCAGTTAAATGGTATAGCGGAAAGAATGAACAGAACATTGGTTGAGAGAGTTAGATGTTTGATTTCAGATGCAAAATTGCCAAAATCCTTTTGGGGTGAGGCTTTGAGTACAATGGTACATGTTATCAACATATCTCTCACTATTGCTTTGGATAGTGACGTTCCAGACAAAGCTTGGTTTAGATAGGATATTTCATATGACCATCTAAAGGTGTTTGGTTGCAAAGTTTTTGTTCATATTTCCAAGGATGAGAGGTCTAAGTTAGATGTCAAGACACGAGAGTGCATCTTTCTTGGTTATTGTTCTGATGAATTCGGCTACAAACTTTATGATCCAGTTACGGAGAAAATTGTCAGAAGTCGAGTTGTGGTATTCGTTGAGAATGAGACCATTTAGGATATTGAGAAGATGAAGAAGACAGATTCCCATGAGTTTGATATGTCAGTTGATACGAGCTCAATCCCATCCTTTGAGTTGCAGGGACAGTTGCATGATCGGGTTGAAAATGGTGTTCAAGTTCAGACTCCAGATCAGCAGGTTTAGGGTCAGACTCAGAATAATCAGCAGGTTCAAGATTAGACTCAGGGTGACCAGCAGCATTCAGATGGCATTGATACTCATGAAAGTGCACAATTAGCTCCGCCAACCACTGCTTTGAGGAGGTCTACCAGATACCACACTCCATCTACTAGATATTCTTCTAGTGAGCATGTTTTATTGACAGATGCAGGTGAACCTGAAATTTTTGAAGAAGCGGTAGAAGATAAGAATAAGAAAGAATGGTTTGATGCAATGCATGATGAGATGAAGTCACTGCATGATAATCATACTTTTGAGTTGGTGGCACTACCTAAGGGCAAAAGAGCTTTGAAGAATCGATGGGTTTACAGATTGAAGCAAGATGAGACTAATTCGCTTCATCGATATAAAGCCAGACTGGTTGTTAAAGGCTTCAATTAGAAAAAGGGAGTTGACTATGATGAAATTTTCTCACCAGTTGTGAAAATGTCTTCAATTCGAGTTGTTTTAAGTCTGGCAGCTAGTCTTGATCTCGAGGTTGAGCAGATGGACGTGAAGACTGCTTTTCTTCACGGTGATTTGGAGGAAGATATATACATGGAGCAGCCTAAGGGTTTCCAGATTAAAGGTAAAGAAAATTATGTTTGCAAACTAAAGAAAAGCTTATATGGCTTAAAGCAAGCACTGAGGCAATGGTATAGAAAATTCGAGTCTTTTATGGGGGAGCAAGCCTACAAGAAGACTACTTCTGATCATTGTGTGTTTGTGCAGAAATTCTCTGAAGATGACTTTGTTATTTTATTGCTCTATGTGGATGACATGCTTATAGTTGGTCAGAATGCTCAAGGATTGACAAGTTAAAGCGAGATTTGAGCAAGTCTTTTTCGATGAAAGACTTGGGGCCGGCTAAGCAAATTCTTGGTATGAGGATTACTCGTGACAGACGGGCGAAGATGTTATGGTTATCTCAAGAGAAGTACATAGAGAAAGTACTTCAAAGGTTCAAAATGGATAAATCTAAAGTGGTGAGTACACCTCTTTCTACACACTTTAAACTTAGTCATAAACAATGTCTGTCTAGTGAGAAAGATCTGAAAGACATGGAAAAAGTTCCTAATGCTTTTGCAATGGGTAGTTTGATGTATGCAATGGTTTGTACAAGGCTAGACATAGCTCACACAGTTTGAGTGGTTAGCCGTTTTATGTCAAATCTAGGTATAGAGCATTGGAATGCATTAAAGTGGATCCTAAGGTATCTATGAGGCACTTCTAGTTTGAGAATTTTATTTGGGAGTGAGAAGCCGATTCTTGTTGGGTATGCTGATTTCAGACATGGCAGGGAATGTTGACACAAGGAAATCTACTTCAAGTTATTTGATTACTTTTTCAGGGGGAGCTGTGGCTTGGCAGTCAAGGTTGCAAAAATATATTGCCTTGTCGACGACAGAGGCAGAATTTATCGCAGCAACCGAAACATGCAAGGAATTGCTTTGGATGAAAGAGTTCACACAGGAACTTGGTTTCACTCAAGAAATGTATGTTTTACTTTGTGATAATCAAGTGCTATACATCGTGCAAAGAATTCCACTTTTCATGCTAGGTCAAAGCATATTGATGTGAGGTATTATTGGATACGAGAAACTTTAGAATCCAAAGGGTTGGAATTTGAGAAAGTACACACAGAAGATAATGCTTCAGATATGATGACAAAGGCTCTCACCAGAGAGAAGCATGAGTTTTACCAGCGCTAGGCCGGCATGGTTTTCTGTTGAGTTTCTTTTGTATCAAAATCTCCCTCAATGGGCTGGAGAGGGAGATTTGTTGGGCCGTTTAGGCCGATCCAGCCCATTTGAGTCTCCTTTTAGCTTCTTATTATGTTGGAGAGGGGCTGCCATGCCTAGGGTAATATATCAACACAAAAACCGTGAAAAAGTAGTAGCAAAAAAAAATACGTGGGATAGTAGCAGTTTTCTAGCGAAAAATGAATATGTCCTGTAGCGATCAACTCGACGATCGGAAGTCTATCCGTGGTCCGATCGGGCTGAAATTTTTTCAGCGGCTTCGGGACTTATGGGTCTTGATTCTGAACGGCTGGATCGTGTTTTCAACGTGTCTACTACAGATTTTGTGGGTGATTTCAGACCACGTTTAAAGGGTGGTTTTCATCTGTTTTCTCTTGTTAAAGGTGATGTTGATGCTTGCTCTTCACTTATAGTTTTGAGATTTCTGTATTGTTGAAATCAGTGAGGTTTTGTACCTAACTATCAATAGTGGAGATTCGGGTGGACTTCGGGAACAGTCCGTGGTTTTTATCCTCACATTGGAGAAGTTTTCCACGTAAAAATTCTTGTGTTATTTTTCTTTTGGTTTGTATATTTCCATTGGTTGCGTTCAATTCGATTTCTCACAGATTCAGTCAAAGGGGGAAATTTATCCGATGTTTTTCCCAACATATACATGTGGAGAATAGGCATTTTCGATAGGGAGTGAAAAACCTCATTGTCGCGACTCGAAAGAAGATCCCCTAAGGATCGAATCTAGCTAATGGATTGCCGGGCTCTCCTTTCTGATGGGGGCCTTGGCACGGGCTCTCCTAGGCCCATACCAAATCGCGACGGGAATTTATCGGCTTCGACCTTGGTGTGGTCGGGCGATATGTGCTATGTATGCATGCAATTGGAGTCGCCATCGGTCTTTCTTGGGAGGTAGACCGAATGCCTCACCGAGCAATTGAGAGAAATCGCTCGGTCCTACGCAACCAGAGATTCTAGGGCCGGGGATTTGGTTACCCTAGCTTAAGCTAGAGTCCTTGCGGTTACCGTCCGAAATTGATTGTTACCTAACTTGTGAGCACGCGAGGTTTTATCAATTTGACTCCTAATCATGCTCTTATCAGTCGCTAAGTGTTCATGCAAATGTTCTTGTAGATGGGTATTTTTCATGGCATTTTCTATGTTTGAATGTATTCTAAAAAAAGGTGTAAAATCATCCAAAGCAAACAAAGGGTTAAAGAGAGGGCATATAAATTAAAACTACCCTAAGCACGATGAAAAGAAAACCCGCAACTCATCGGGTGAATAATTACACACCAATTGAATAAAACCCGAGACATGATCGGGGGGTGCAACAGAAGGAAGACCGGATGGGACATCGGTCGTAAATCTCCATTCTTCAAGGTGTCAGACCGAAAGCTAGGCAATAATGGACAACTCAATCAAACGTGCATAATCACACTCGCAAACACATTAAGGATCATAAATTAACGAGATAAACGATACCACTCAAAAATGTGCCTCGGGATCGGCCTTTGTATGCATACGTCGCGATTACCCGTTTGGCCTCGTTGATTTGCTTAAGAAATGGTTGGTTTTAACGGTCCCGCGAGATTCCCCACGTGTCATGCATCGACCCTAACATTCATCTAAAAAATCGCTTGCAAAGGATCCTAATTGAGCAATGCGCTTAAGCCATTTGAGCCTTAGACATCAAACAATCACAACAGGACTAGTGAGCCTACCAAAGGATCACTTATGGAATATAATTGACCACATTTAGGCACAATTATCAATGAAAATGAGGTCCGATTAAGCCGATTCAAGCGCTCAAAGAAGGCTTAAGACATGTTGATCAAACTTCATTAAGAACAATTTTTACATTTTCCAATGTATTAACACGAAAAAAGGCAAGTTTAACCCTACTGTCCAGGAACGTGTTCAGGAAAAAATCGGTAATCACAAAATACGTAAAAAATAGTAAAATACATGAAAAAATTCTGATATTTTTTTATACAAATGGGAAAATGTGTCATTGACGACTTTCATTTTTTGTACTTTTATTGAAAAGACCCTCATTTTCTTGTAGAAAATGGTTTTCCACGAGAGCTCAGTAGCAAACAAGCAAATCGTACAAAACAGACACACTTTAGGGTTATGCTCCAATGCACACTTAAAACATCAAATTATTGCACGAAACTTTTCAGTCTACTAAATAAGACCCCAATGAACAACTTTTATTTTTTGTGATTTTGGAAACGAAGACTCTAAGCAAGTCATTATCGCAACTTAAGGTAGATAAGCACTGAACAAGACACCAACTCCAGAATAGTCACAAGATGACACGATTTTGTTAAATGCACTAAAAATATGAAACATACACGAATATTTTTGGATATTTTATATGTTATGCAACAGGATGTTATGAATGACTTTCATGAAGATATTTTTATAAAAATGAGTCTATAAAAACACACGGAAAATCCAGAAGCACCAACGGTCGAGTCAGAAAACTCAACTCAGATTCAACCCCAGACATTCACAGATTCGTATCCCATACTACGGGACCCTTTTGGCATAGTAAACAACGTCCATTTTCATGTCATAATATATCAAATGGAAGTTCGAGACGCTCTCTACGAATCTCTAGAACACCAATCCATGAAATAACCACGTTTTGACCCTCAAATGTATGTTACAGGAAGATTGCACAGTCTGACCCGAGAGCAAAAACATGTCAAAACACACCATAACATCATCCAATACCCTTAGGCACGCACAAGCAACATAGCAACGTCACGTTCATTAACTAATCAATCATCTCAACCAACCAAAGCCTCCGGTTCACCTCATGTTTAGGCTAATAATCCATCCTCCACATGCTAGTTTATAAGCTAAGATACGGAATCAAATCCCTTTACCGTTTAACGCAAACCTTTATGGACGAAATGGTTGCACTAGGACGAGAAAAGGTCGTCGTTGGACGTCGGGGTCGAAGCGGAGTCACCGGTAGGGATTGGAAACGGGCTCGGCACGGTCAGGAAAGCACCACCGGCGTGGGCGCCGGTGATGGAGCCGAGAGGCTCTCGGCCTCTTACTAGGAGCTACGGGCGGTAGTTTGGGGCGAGAGCGATGCGAGGGTGACGATTGGAGAGAGAGGAGTGTCGTGGTGGTGGTGGTCGGCTGAGATAAGCCGCCGGCTGGTCGGGGGAGCGGCACAAAGGTGAAAGAGACATGGCCGAGAAAGAGAGCTAGGGAGATTGGGGGAGTGAGAGAATTAGAGAGAGAATTTTTTGGCAAATGAGGCCTCCCCTCTACTCTTCCTATTTCTCTTTCGGTGAACCCCAATTCAAAGAACCCCAAGATCTTTTCTTTTTCCCAACTCTCTGTTCACTCCCTTTTCTCTCTCTTTTGAAACTCTCTTGCTCTCTCTTTTTTCTTGAACTCCCAGAACCGAAAGTCTACTCACTTTCACGGCCTCCAAAACTGAACTCAAAAGTGCTCTCTTTCTTTTTTTCTCCACTGCTCTCTTTTGCTCTCCTTTGCTCTCAAAACTAAGAGCCCACTTGCCTCCTCTCTACTCTCTCTAGACCCTTTTTAGAGCCCATCGAAGTTCCACCTACAGCTGTGTCCGTTGCCCCTTCTGTTGTTCAGAGAATCACCAGGAGCAGATGGGGATTTTTGATGCAGCGTCTGGGGAAGACAATGTTCAGGCTTGACTGAGCTAGTTTGATGTTTTTGTTCCCTAGGCTCTTGTGTGCGCGAGAAATGGAAGAAGAAAGACGCCATTTTTAGCTTCCGCTTCTTAACCGAAACCAGTCCCCCCTCCCAGTACTTTTCTCTATCAGTTTTTTCTTTTGGCCAAATGGAGGTCTCACCGGGCGGGAGGTTTTGGGTCTTTTCCCTAAAAAAACCAGCCCATATTTTGTCATCGCATGGAGGGTTTTGAAATAAATTTTTGAGAGATTATTTACGAAAACCCGGAATTGGGTCCAAAATGCCCTAAAATTAATATGTCCAAGATGCGAAATTGATTTCACCAAAGTGAATTAAAGGTCTCCAAACCAAACGTTATTGCCGACTCAAAATAATAAAAAATAAGAAGAAGGTCGAATTGATTTTTTTTTTTTGGCTCAACTAGGCCATGAATTCCTTTGATTTGGAGAAAACTATGATCCTAATCGAGTATTTTTCAAAACAAAAGTGGCCCAAGTGAAATTGAAATTGAAAGAAGACAAATGACTATTTTTCAGATTTTCCTAACATCATTTGGTATTTTTTAATTAAAAATAATATTAAAATGCCGAAAAATTCGAAAATTATTTTTTATTCAAAATTGGTTCCTTAGGCTTGGCCAAGGCTTCCAAAGCTGATTTTGTAATTTTTTGGACTTTTTATGAATTTTCTATTAAATTTTTAAGAAAAATGTTATCAAAATTCAGGTGTCAACACTCATGCAAAGCACGTGCTAGTGTCGATAGGCATCGATTGATGAGGTCAGATTTGAGCTCCAGCAAGAAGCAACCCCACCGGATTCAAGGTTTTTCAGGAGTGCCAAAAGATACGAAAATTATCTTTTTGAATTCCATGACGGGAGGATAGATTTGAGGCAGATAAGGTTCGAATAGTCTCTAAGAATAAGTCAAGGAACTCACAGAACGCGGAGAACGTGGGCACACCCCTCACGATCGAAGGAGAGTTGGTAAGTGTCCTATTGACGGTTATTGGATTGTCAAATCTCAAGAAAAGAAAAAACTCCCAAGATGCGGAGAACATGGACATGGCCAACACAATTGGAAATTGAAGAAAGGCCCAATATTATCAATTATTTGGAGGCAAATAACTGGTCACAGATTGGTTTAAAAGAAATCGAAAGATCGAGGAAAGTGGCAATTGTTGGCGCGCAAGGATTACAACCAGCAGTTACCATTTCAACCATTATAAATACCACCAGACAACCATAGAAACCCCCCCCGAACAAATCAACAAATTTATCATATCTTTACTTTTCGTACTGCATTTACTTTCATTAGTTGTAGCTTTTAGATTCTCGTCGTCACGTCAAACTCCAGCGTTTATCTTTATCCCAGATACTGTGCCATCGAGTCAAACTCAGGTGCATTATCGAAGCGTATTCAATGCTTTGTCATTGAGTCAAACTTTGACACTGTTTTGGGTGCGTTGGTTCGTTACTATGACGGCATGAATTTTCATAAGTTGTTTAGTTTATGTCGAACTTGGATTAGAGATGGTCGCGAGTGAGATGTCTTTGACGGGCATATCGAGATTGTGATTTGGTGTTCGATTATTTAGTACGGTGGATTATGTGAGTGCGGCGTTGGAATATTAGGCGCGGCAATTTCAAAGGGACCGCTAGTGTTTATTCGAGTAAATAATTTTGAAGTCGGTCCCAACGAGAATTCAGTTCGCGGTTTGAGCATGAAACCTTCTTGAGCAGCCCACCACTACCTCAGCCCATTATAAAAGGGAAATCCTCTCTCTCTCTCTCCCTCCTCCTCCTCATTTTCACTCCCATCTCTCTCTCGTTCTCCCTCTTTCTCCCTCGTTGGATCCGGCCGAGCCCTCCTCTTCCTTCCGATGATGCCGGCAACTTCGTGGTTCCTTGAAGGTGAATCCTTGAGTTCCCCCAGCCGTGCTTAGCCCTCGACGTCACCCACATCTCTCAATTCCCGTCAGCCTTTCTCTCGAGCGTACAAAGGAGGAGAAAACGGCGTTTCGAGCTCATCCGGAAGGCGAATCGAGCTCTATTTCTTCGTGTGCAACCCTAAGGCAAGTGTCCATATATCCTTACCACTAATCTGTTCATTTTCCGCTTGTTCTAGCGTGGATCGTCGCAGTTGGGAAATGGGTATGCTTATGGACGATTGAACTTGCATGGTGGGGTAAATGGTGTTTCATGTATGATCCATTACCTGTGTTGGTGTCTACGGGTCTTGGATAAGCTGAATATGTGAGTGGATCATCTGGCTTGTCGTTGAATTGTGAGGAATCAAAATGGGTCTCGGAATCGTTAGTTTGGGCGCGAATCATGGAAGGCGATGACGCGGGTGAAATCCATTGCTTGAGTTGACATCTTTTGGTCACGGGTAAGCGGAATATATAGGTTGATAGTCCCGATTTGGGGATCGTTTGTGAAGGATCAAAGTTGGACCCTATAGAGGGTGGTTCGGCCATGGAGTGTGGGGAAGGATTCATGAGTTTTTGGTATTTGTTTGGTATGTTCGTTGATCATGTGGTTGCTATCTGGCTTTGGGTAAGCCGAGATTAGCATTGGTTAGCCTGATAGATCACCGGATAGGCGCGTTTCGGAATGGAGACTATGTGAGTGTTTGGCTTTAAGATGTGAAAGGGAGGATTAATGTAGTTTTACGGCTCTTCCTTGTTCACTTTAGCCGCTAGACTTTTGGTTGTCTTGTGACCCCTTCGTTCTTGTGTTTTGGGGGGGCTTTTTGTTAGTATTCCGTTGATTTGTTGCTTGTTGATTTATGCTTGAATGAATGACTTAATGGATAGTTTAGTCGTTCGATTAGATGTTATTCTTGTTAAGTTTCGGCTCACCCTTATTGTTGAACCCTTTTTTAGATACCCAGGTTTCCATGGCTCAAGGTGATGGCGATGGTGTCGGAGCGAGGCGAAGAAGATAGTGGATAGTATTCAGTGTATTTTCGTTGTTATGAATCGGATGCACTAAGCGATGTTTCATGTGTAAAATGTATGTATTTTTTTATACGGTAGGTGGTGTTACTACTTATTGTAAGCCATAGCGAACCTCAAAGGCCGTAACTCTTAAGCATGCCTACCCTATGCATGCACTTGTCTGACGGCCTCGCCTGTTTAGTTATTGAGCTTCCGCATGCTCCATCTGTTATATATATATTAAAACAGGTAAGGCGAGTAGCTTAAGAAGGCGGGCGGGGGACTGGGACGCCGCGCCTTTATAGTTACCTTTGAAGAGAATTGTGCTTGCCAGACCATACCATCGAGTCAAACTCTGATTTGGTTCACGTTTGTGCATTTTCTTTCAATTTCACTTATATCAATTCCTTTGGATTTGTACTTGTAGACTCTCACCATCGAGTTAAACTCTAGTCGAGACAATATTTGTATAATTCTATTGAATTTTGTACAAGTTTCGTGGGTTGATTTTCTGATTATCTGGAATTCTCCTATCCAAAATCGTCACAAAACCCCTTATCACATTTAAAAGCCGAAGCACGAATTTCGGTGAAAGATATTTTGTCGCAGAGCAATTCCGATGAAACACTATTACATACGATTAACATGTATTCTAAACAAGTAATTGAATGTGGCTCATCACGGGGGAAATAACCGCACGAAAGCGTTGGTATTTAGACAATGTCATGAAAATTGTGGTTTGGATAATCGCTTTATATGTGTATGAAGAGCGTCTATAGAGGAACTATTTTGGTCACATATAGAAATTTCCATCTATATGGTGCTCCGTGTGAATACGAAATATTTTAATTGACGCGTGGGTAAATATCCTTGTTGAGTCAATATCATGCTTGTATGTATGCTTAGGGCTTTTTTTAAAAGAAAAAACCTTTTCGCCAAAAGGAACTTCGTTAACCAAGTAATTAAATGTTTGACTTGATTAAATCAAAAGCCAACCAGATAGTTAACTTCTTTCATCCAAAATTTCTACATCAACGGGCACATTGCTCATTCTACAACAACCCAACTCGATCGAGCAAAAAGCTAAATCAACATGTGAAGCTCCAAACCATGGCTGGAAACATGCAATTTCGCAGAGTCAAACGGCCACTTGAACCCCAACTCGTCTCTTTCATGCTTTGATTTGACATCATCAGATGCGTACGCCACACTAATCTTCATATTCGCCCCGCACGAAAATTGCCATTTCTGATGGCGATGGCGAGGCCAATAGATACAAGGCCCCATTTGAACCGTTTAGCAGATCTTTGTCACGTGCTGAAGGAAAATCTCTCTTGGATGTAGGTCAAAACGAGGCTCAAGCTTGCAGTGAGCTTTCACTTGTGCGAGACTCTCCCTCGTGCAAGACTTTCCCTCCTCGACATGTTCGCACTTGGATCGTAAAAGGGTTTCATTTCTAGCTCTGATACCAATTGTCACGGGCCAACAGATTTCAGCCGCGAAATTAGCTCGTGCTACCCCTGGCGAGTCGATCGAACGCCAGGCCAGCCTTGTTTCTCATGTTGCCCCTTAGAACAGTACGGTGAATAGTTTTCTCATATCGGATCGTACCACGCCCAACTTAGCTCAGGCATCCAGTCCATTGAGGTCCATCGAGCGAGACGAGTAAAACACTTTAGGCACAACAACTGGCTTCGGCCTGCCATTGCCTCATCAGGAGAGCGGCATAAGCTCCCGACCAGTTTGTGCACGGGAGGCCAACCCCGCCTTCAGAGCTCCCTAGAGGTATAATCTTCCTATCCTATAACTCCTAGCATAAACCGCCCTTACGCCATTCCCATAGACGGCACCAATCTCCCCCCTCACACGTCGGGCCCTGGGTTGGAGCCGCAACAATTTCTATCTCTCCCGTGTGGCTGTTGGATCCAAACTTGTTGGTAACCTGGGCTCTGATACTAGTGTTGGGTGGTATTGGGCCTCTCCCATCCTAAAAACTAGCTCAAACAATAAGGATTTCCCTCACACTTACAAATTGACCACCAACCCCTTCCACAACCAATGTGAGATAACTCCAATAATCTCCCCTCACACATCAGGCTCTAGGTTAGAGTCGTTACAACCCGTATCTCTCCCATGTGACTATTGGGTCCGGACTTGTTAGTAACCTGGCTTTGGTACCGGTGTTGGGTGGTCTTGGGCCTCTCTCATCCTAAAAGCTAGCTCAAATGATAAGATTATTCCTCACACTTATAGATCGACTACCAGTCCCTTCCACCATCGATGTGGGATTACCCAAACTATCTCCCCCCTCACACATCAGACCCTGGGTTGGATCCGTAACAACCCGTATCTCTCCCGTGTGACTGTTGGGTCCAGACTTGTTGGTAACCTGGGCGTTAATACCATTGTTGGGTGGTCTTGGGCCTCTCTCATTCCAAAAACTAGCTCAAAGGATGAAACTTTTCCTCACACATATAAACCGACCACTAGCCCCTTCCACAATCGATGTGGGACAACCCCAACATAGTGAACCATAAAAAGCACACATCGTTTGGGAGAAATCAATCAACTCATACAGTTATAAATTTGAAGAAAAGTACCAAAAAAATCCTAAACCTATTACTCTTGTGTTAATTCAGTCCTAAAACTTTTGATTGTAACAATTCAGTGATAAACTTTTAAACGATTTACCATTGTAGTTCATTAGGTCAAACTAATACTTTTATTTGAAATTATTATTTATTGTTATGCTTTTCTTTTCTTTTATTTATTTCTTTTATACAACTTTGGGCCGGCAAGGTTGTCGGCCGACCATCGTCGACCATAGGTGAAGGCCAACGACCCTTGCTGGCCACAAGCGAGGTGTTGCGCCCTCGTCTAGATCCAGACGAGTGCTGAAACTCTCGTTTAGTCTCAATAAGGGCATCAATGGCCCTCACCGGCCAACAGGCAAGGGCGTCGTCCCTCTCCTGGACCCAAGAAAGGGCCCAACGCTCTTGCTTGTGGTCGACAAGGGCGCTGAGGCCCTCTCCCAGACCTCGCTTGTGGCTGAGGGTCCGCCCGTGACCTCGCCATCCCATTGTTGAGACAAAAAAAGAAAGGAAAGAAAAGAAGAAAAAACAAATCAACAAAAAAGTAATAAAATGCTCAGAAAGCTCAAAACAAATTAAAATTATCCACGTCGGCAGCAGTCGTCCCACATGGGACATTTGTCATCCATGTTAGTGATTTTCGGCTAAAATTGGCAAATCGTAAAAATGATTAGGACTCAATTGGCACAATTGAAAGGTCTAAAACTGAATTGACACAACAAATACAATAGATTTAAGACTTTTTGGGTAGTTTTACACCTTAGATGTGTGCCATGTGGATTGCCACAAAGGGGTACCAACGGCGGTTTCTCTTTGTTAAGGATTTAATTCTTCTTCTTCTTTTTTCCCCTCTATTCAATTGAGACAAGTACGACCTTCAATTCAATCATAAACTTTGACGATTTTTCAATGTAGTTTTTCTAGACAATTTACGTTGGAAATTGCTGACGTAGTGATCCAGTCAGCGCCGTTTGTCCTACATGGCATAGCCGATGATTTAACGTGTTCGACCAAGTTCAAAACAACGTCGTTTTGAGAAAAAAATTTCAATTCTCGATTTTTTTTTCTCATCTTTTGTTTCTTTTATGTTCTTTTTACTTTTTTTCCTCCATCTTCCTGGATCCCGTTGGCCGGGGCTTCAACGATGGTCGACGACCCTCGCTCACCATAGGCAAGGGCGTTGCAAACCCTCAACGGCCACAAGTGAGGGTCACATGGCCCTTGCCCTGGGCTAGGACCGCAACCTTCATTTTGGCCGGTGAGGGCCGCAACACCCTTGCTTGTGGCTGGCGATCGATGGAGAAGAACATGAATAATGGAAAAGGCAAGAAAAAAGGATATTTTTTTTTAAAAGAAATTGCTTAATGACATGTTTCATTTAAGATCGTCCATGTCAACCGACGACCGTGCCATGTCAGATGGCCAGTGCTGGATCGGACCGCCATGTCATAGATTTTCAGCCTAAATCGGCTTGACAAACTACGTTGGCAAATCGCGTTGAAATGTTTAGGATTATATCGGCCGAAATGAAAAGTTTAGGATTGAATCGGCGGCTCCATAATAGGTTTAGAACCTTTTGGACGATTTACTTCGTTCTCAACGTCCGCAACCATCTTTCCAGACAAAATACCTCAATAATTACCATCACCATCATGAAACTTATTGCTAACGTTTTTTTTTTGTCGGACATTGCTAACGTTGACATACGCAACTTCTTGTGGCGTAGGCAACAGTGGCGTTCATGGGCTTCACCATAGCAATAATTTCAGGCTGAAGGGATCGCAAGCAACAGCTTTTCAATTCCTCGTGAGATTGAGATCGGGACATATTTGTAGCGAGGAGGAAAGTTTCGCCGTGCTCGACAGATTTCGACCGGTCAACCAACTTGTAGACTTAGGGAAGCCGTTGGCACGACGATCCCAGCTAAATTGGAAGGTTAGATCAGGAGTTATTTGAGGCGGCTTCCACACATGGTTGGAAGTGTAAAAGCTATGATTTTCACATTATCGGGACAGACGCATGATAATGTAGTTTATACGTACATGATAATGTAGTTAAAATACTAACATGATTCGCGGCAAATGTATCAACTAGGTCCGTCCAAACTGACTAATAGAAAAGAGTAATTTTAGCATGCTCCGGCCGTGTGAAATTATTATTCCCACAACTGGGCGTACCCATGATTAGACCCATTGGGTAGGGTCGGGACGAAAATGGTCCGACCCAAATTGACATATTTAACCCACTTTGAACCATTCCCATGCAAGAAAAATCTAGCGACCCTTACCCGACCCAACCACATATACAACACACACCCGACTTGATCCATATTGCTAAAGCACTTCCATATTTAAACACAGTATAGGAAAAAAGTTTCTTATATTTTTTAAAAAAGATGCAATGCAAAGCGAGTAGATATTTTTTTAATAATTATTAAAAAGTTCTGAATTTTTATTTTTCTTTCTTTCTTTTCCTTTTCCTTTTTTTCTTCTAAGTCCGGCGAGGGCTTCATCGGGCCATGAAGCCCTCGCCGGCCACGAACGAGGGTCGTGGTCCTTGCCTTTTTTTTGGCAAGGGTCACCGTAGCAAAAAAAAAAAAAGGAACAGAAAAAACAAATAAAAAAATCATAAAATTTTAAAAAAAATATAAAAATTGTCCTGATATCTCCAACTCCACCTTATATGGGTTAGAAATAAGTTAGTTCTCCATTTTTAATATGAGTTCAAAATGACTTAGTTCTCAACCCATTAAGTTGTTAGAAAACCCATTTATGACCCATTTAAGCTTGTTTTTAAAACTTAAGGTAACACATTTACGACCAGCATCATCAAATGGGTTAAAATATGGGTTCTAGACCCATTTTGCCATCTCTACTCATGATTGGTTTGATGGTTAATGAGAAAGTGGGCGGTTAAAATTCTCAAGAATGAATTAGACTGCCTGTGAAAAATTTCTTTAGGTGAATTCGCTTCTTATGCATGCTAAATTATTATATTAAAGGAAGTAAATACTACCAAAAGAAAAAAATAATTCCCTCTCCCGAATATTGTGAGTATATTTGGTGTTGCTTTTAGGTTTTAGTTTTTACTCCCTTTTCCGTTTCTTGTTTACCATTTGATTCTAAACAAACTGTTCAAAGCTTTAAAAAGATTTTTAAGTACATAAATTTCGATATGCATATATAGAGTCGTGTGAAAGTTTTCATAATGTTTTAAGACTGTATGGCGGTCTTGAAGTTCATAGATAAAGGGCATGTTTGGTTCGGTTTTGGGGAGATGTTTTTGGGAAAATGCAAACGCCTTTGGAAAGGTTTTCTGAAATGCAAGTAGTATTTGGTAGTGTGTACTTTAAAAACGCATTGGGAAACAACTTTGACCTAAATGGTGAATTACACTTTGTAAAGGACTTTTGTTGATAAACTTTTTTTTATAAAAAAAAAAATCTCAAACTATTTGCCGGCAAAACTCAGCCGCCGTCGGCCAGTCTTGCCTAAGGTCATGAGGCCTGGAACGCGAAGTATGGGTCACCAGACCCTAGACGGTGTCACCTTCGGTCGCGACACCCCAGGCGAAATCGCCTGGGGTCACGCGACCCAAGCCTCGTCTTAGGTCGCTTCACCTCAGGCGATGCAGGTTGGCGGCAGATTTGGCTCGCCGACGACCGCTCGCCGGTAGCTGAGGTGTTCGCCGGCAAATTAGGATTTTCGAGGACATTCACGGAATTATGAAAGTAGAGCGAGGTCAAAGTTGGAAGAAATTGTATTATGAGAATGCTACTTTCCAAAGTAGCTCTGGATCTGTCTTCGACCAAAGGTCTTTTTGGAAATGCAATTGCATTTCCTCAAAGTTGAGCAAAAAATGAATCATACGTCATTTGCATTTGGCTAAGGGACTTTAGAGCACCAAAATAAGCATGGCACCGCAAGACAATCCTAGCTAAATTGGAAGGTCAGATCAGGAGTTACTCTGGGGCGGCTTCCACACATGATGGAAGTGTAAAAGCTATGATTTTCACGTCAATGGGACACACACATGATAATATACTTTACACTGATTCAAGAATATAGTTGAATTCTAACATGATTCGCGGCAAATGCGTTCATTAGGTCCGTCCAGACTATAAAAAAGAGTTATCGTAGCATACCTCGTGTGAAATTCTTATTCCCACGATTGGGCTTCCCCATGATTGATTGGATGGTTAATGAGAAAGTAGGCGGTTTAAAACCCTCAAATCAAGAATGGATCAAACTGCTTTCGTAGAATTTTCTTTATGTGAATTGATTTCTTATGCATGCACCAAAAGACAAAAAAAAAAACAAAAATTCCCTCTTCCGAAAGTTTTCACAACGTTTTAAGACTGTATGGCGGTTTTGAAGTTCATAGATAAAATATGGAAAGATAATAAGCATGCCGGTTTTGAAGTTTCAAAAGGGTGCTGAAGCTGACACATGGGGATGGGACAGCCCTTCTTCATTACATTGCATGTCGGGTTTCTTCCTCTGTCGTTCTGAACTCGGACACGTCGCGTCGCCAGGACTCCAAATAAAGCTAAGGGTTGACAATGAATTCTCCAATATAATATAGTCACTAGTCCGGAAAGATACGTATGTAATTCAGTAATCGTAACCTTATACAACTCTATCATGTAGATACTTCTTGATCAAATAATAATACTCGTCTTCGCTATAAATACCGCTTGCACGAACCCATTCATGCAACGCAAACTCAAACCCTAACCCGAACCCCAAGATCCTCTTGCTAAGTCCCCCCCCCTCTCTCTCTTCTTTGTCCTAGAAAAGCCAGCCATGCAAACCCTAAAGCCTCATGCAGCTCTCCTTGCGAGCCCCGGCATGGGCCACCTCATCCCCGTCGTGGAGCTCGGGAAGCGCCTCGCCGACCACCACGGCTTCGACGTCACCGTCTTTGTGGTTGCGCCTGACTCGTCTATCAAGGAATCCCCCATTTTCAGTTCGGCGCCTCCGAACCACCTGGAGCTCGTCTTGCTCCCCCCGGTGGACATATCTGGGCTCGTCGACTCGACCGCCTCAATCGTGACCCAGCTAGTGATTATGATGCGCGAGGCTTTGCCTTCATTGAGGGCTGCAATCTCCACCATGAGGGCGCGCCCGACGGCTCTTGTGGTTGATTTGTTCGGAACCGAAGCTCTGGCTGTGGCTGAGGAGTTCGACATGCTCAAGTACATCTTCATTACTTCGACGGCGCGGTTTCTTGCGGCCACCATTCACTTGCCCACCATGGATGTGAAGGCAGAACATGAGCATCGTATTTTGAAGAAGCCTTGGGAAATTCCAGGTCTTGAACCGGTCCGATTCGAGGACACCTTCGACCTATTTGTCAACCAGACCGATAAGAGTCTTTATGCCGAGTATACTCGAATTGGGAGGAAAATACCGACGGCCGATGGAATTTTGGTGAACACGTGGCAAGATCTAGAGCCTTCAACATTGCATGCACTAGAAGATGATAAGTTCTTGGGCCGGGTCACTAAGGCGCCGGTTTACCCGGTTGGTCCATTGGTTAGACCGGTTGGACCGAATTCAAAGAACGAGGTGATGAACTGGTTGGACATGCAACCAATCGAATCGGTCGTTTACGTTTCTTTTGGGAGCGGTGGGACCCTATCGGCGGAGCAAACCACCGAGCTGGCTTGGGGGCTGGAGCTGAGCCAGCAGAGATTCGTTTGGGTTGTGCGGCCACCCGTGGACGGCGATGCGTCCGGGAATTTCTTCAACGTGTCCAACAGCCAGGACGGGACGCCGAACTATCTCCCCGAGGGGTTCTACTCCCGGATCCGCGACCGGGGAGCGGTGGTGCCCATGTGGGCCCCGCAGACTGAGATCCTGGCCCACAAGTCCGTGGGAGGGTTCGTGTCCCACTGCGGCTGGAATTCGACTCTGGAGAGCATAGTGAACGGAGTGCCCATGGTGGCGTGGCCACTGTACGCGGAGCAGGGGATGAACGCCGCCATGCTGGTGGAGAAGCTCGGCATGGCGGTCCGGTCGAGGACGAGGCCGGCCGGCTCGATCGGAAGGGAGGAGATGGCGGACATGGCGAGAAGCATCATGGGTCCGAAAGGGAACGGAATGAGGACTAGGGCCAAGGAGCTGCAGCGCGGTGCGACGGGAGCCATATGCAAGGGCGGTGCGTCTCACAATTCGCTGACCCAAGTGGCCAAGGAATGTGAAATCAAGTTGCACAGCCTGAGTGCCAAGGCTCTTGGTGCTTAGAAATTGCATAAGATTAGCCTTCCTTTTTTCTGTTTGGCTGATACTTTTCGTGATTATCATGCTCCGATGACTGAGATGAAAGAGGAAATGGGATTCGACTCAAAGGGATGAGCATATTAGATGAGCAGACCTCATGGGTTCTCAGGCCTAGACCTTTCATCCCAAGCATTGATCCACAATAAAGATCCTTAATATATATATATATATATATATATATATATATATATTGATTTGTGAAATAGATGTGAAAGGGAAACTTTGTAAAAAAAAGTCTGGAACTCATTGTACGGCAAACAAATTAGTCCTAAAATTTTCAATTTGGCTAATTTATTGATAAACCTTTTGACAATGGAAGCTGTTAGCCTGACAGTCTGACAATACTGTCTGTTATTTCTAGCCACACGATCTCCCAATCAATGAGTGCTTTATGCAAAACACGCGGTGATAGTGTGTGGATCTCCAGTTGAGATTGTACCGTCCCTGACAGTATTGTCAGGGAAGCATTTCCCTTTGACAATTTGCCAATGTAGTCGTTTCGAGCAAATTTGACCTAAAATTACTGAAGTGAACGCTTGCCGTTTGGCCTTAGGATTGAATTGGCTGCCGTACAATATGTTTAGGGCTTTTTTTCTTACAATTACCTCGATGTGAAAGATAATTCCATTCTTCGTTAATATTAGCATATTGTATACTTTGTGTTTGGTTTGGGGAAAATTTGATCCAGCGAAGTACTTTTGTTTGCTCTCCAAAAAAGGAAGTGACTTTGGCAGGACATTTATCCACATTTACTCTCTCTGTTTCATGTTTAAATTGACATTCATCCACATTTTCTTCTCCTTTTCCATTTGTTTCTCTCTTGAAGTTGCCAAACAAAATAGAGGACACATCTTTCTAAAGGATAGTTTAGTCCGTATGAAAAGGCAAGCTATTCCGAGAATGAGCTGAACAATGTTTATTGGACACCGGCAAGAAAGACTAACGTACGATGAATATATTTCTTTATAGGATCATGTTTTCCTCTACGCGATCGGAGGAAATTTCGGTAGAAATTGGCTCTATTACTTCTATGAAAGTTTCGTTTATCAGGTGATTAAATCCAAACTCGGCGCTTGATTGCAAAATCTGCCTATAGCCTATCGAACATCGACGGGATTTATTTGTCATATGAAACGTGTCAATGCACGGGATCACTTCAACTAATCTAAAAGTTTAATAAAGACATAGTTTAATATCTAAAAACCACGACAATCGGCTGGAAGTACTATTAGGGTCAAATAGCACGATGTGAACGGACGTATTTTTCCTAGTCATCAATGATGTTGAAAACTACATTTTTAGCTTAATTAAACCTAGGATTTCAAGATTCTCCTGCCGTGGTAATTGGAGTAAGCCGTGTGGGTAACAAAAACTACAAATAAATAATCCGAGGTGGTCGCGTGTTTTGTTCAGACACTCTTGTCTCTTGGATTTTCACCATCTATCTTCCAAAAATCAAACTCTCTCCCTCGCGACTCGCTGCTGGCACGAAATTGACCATTTTGGTGCCCAACCGTTCCCACACAGCTTTGAGACGCACTGTGCAAATTCGAGGTTCTTACAAGAGTTACCCTCGGGTACGATGCGGACGTGAGATTGCGCGGGACTTATCTACCAGCACAATCATCCAAGCACGAGCACGGGTACGCTTGAGACTTATGGTTGCCCCGACAAGTTAGACCTGATCGCAGAGTTGGAAACCCGCGTGGCCCATCCAGGCCGAGCCCGAGCCACATGGGCCCGAAAACAATTTGCAGTAGGCTTGTTCAGGCATTTAGTGAAAAAACCACGGCCAACCCCAAAGATTATGATCGTGTGGATCGTCAATTTTTCTCGGTACTATAGCTCCGTTTGTTTCGCGGAAAACATTTTCCGGATTTTCCGCCGTTTGGTTCGCTGAAAGTAAGCTAGTGCCAAAAAACATTTTCCCCCTATAGAAAAAACTCCATCAATTTTATCGAGGATGCCTTGATCGGCGAGATCCGAAGATGCCCATCGAATTGGCCGAACACGAATTCGAAGAAGCGGATCTCGTCAATGAGATCAAGCCGACCATGATCGGGCTCTTGCACTCAGCCCCAGGAACCTCGGCCTCTGTAGGGCGAGGGCTGCTCTCTCCCTAGAGCGGCCGAGTGGCTGCCCTGCAACAACGCGTTGCTGGGTTTGGCGAGTAACGATGTGAATAAGGGAGGGACGGTGCATTGGGAGAGGGAGAACAGCAGAGAGAAGAACAGCAATGGCGATGGATGTGAACAAGGGAGGGACGGTGCATTGAGAGAGGGAGAACAGCAATGGCGATGGAGAGTGCAAGAAGATAGAGCCCAAGCGACGGCAAGGGGAAGGGAAGAGGGGAGAAAGAAAAAAGAAAAGAAAAGGAAAAAAAACAGAAATAGGAAAAGAAAAAAGGAAAAAAAAATCAAAAAAATAAATGACGAAAATGCTCTTCGACTAAGCCCTTTTTTTAGATAATTGGAGCACTTCAGGCCCTTGTTTAAAACAATGTCTACTTCAGACTCTTATTTGAGAAAATGGAGGCATTTCAGGCCCTTATTTGAAAATTTTCATTTTCTTTATTTTCTGCGAGAAAGGACCGAAGCGCACGATGTTGGAAAGACTCGTGAATTTTGCTTAGGGTGTGTGAACAATTATTGTTTTTAATTTTTTGGTTGATGGCAGGAAATTTTTCGGTAATGCGTGATGAATATCTAAAATCAGTTGAAGTTGTTGATATGCACGCGTGAGTTTTGTTAAAAAATATTCTTATTTCAAGAAATTGATGTGTTGTATAGTAGTTAATATCCTAAGAGGCTCATAACTCATTATTTAAGCTTTTTAGTGAATGTGAATTCAAGTATGTATCGATAGGCTTGTACTTGGGTTCTCTCGTGGTGATCTCCCTAGACAAATATATTGGGATTCTACTGCATGCTCTCGGCAAGTGGTGTGAAGGCCAATGGTTGGCTGATGACCCACTCATAATATGTGTCGGCGTTGGTATATCTCTCATTAAAGGAATCTCGTGAACAATACAGTTTCCGAGCAATCTTCATAGTTTATTTTGGCGAAAGTGACTTGGGTGAAGGTAGTGCCGCTGTCCTGACAAAGCAATTGTTCAGATATACATGTGAGTTATGTTTAAAAAAAGTCTCACATCGAGAATTGGTGTGGTGTGGGGTGATTAATATAAATCATAGTTGACACGTGACTCATTATCTTAACCTTTTGAGTGAAGGTGAAACCAAGTAGATATGTTAACGGGGCTCATATGTGAGCTCTCACTTTACGATCTCTCTAAGCGATAATATCAGACTTCTATTACATGCGCCCAACAGAAACTTCTACCACGGGAAAATTGTCCAAAAGTCTTAAACCTATTGTATGATGGCCAATTCAGTCTAAATATTTTCAATTTGGTCCTAAACCTTTTAACGATTTGACAATGTAGTCATATCGGTCATTTTTGGCATGAAATTGCTAACGTTGATACCGACCGTCCTACTTGGCACAATCGACGCTGAGGTGAACAAATTTTGCCATTTGTTAAATATATTTACTAAATTTTTATTTTGTCCCTCCAGTAATCAGCCTTGGCAATCCCGGTGGCTGGTAATTTAAAGAAAAAAGAAAAGAAAAGAAAAGAAAAAGGCAAAAACAAAAATAGAAAAAAATCGTCCAAGTTAGTAGTGGCCAGTGCCGTGTAGGACAGCCGGCAGGCAATAACTAGACAGCCACTTTAGCGATTTCCAGCCAAAGCTAGCCAAAATGAATAAATTGACAAATCTCAAAAGGTTAGGACTAAATTGACAAAATCGAAAAATTTGGGACTAAATTGACAGCCATACAATAATTTAAGACTTTTTGGATAACTACTCCGAAGAGCCGTATCCTAATTAAAGACGAAAGTACCACATAACACTTATTGACAATGACTACATATAATAAAATATGTATTCATAAGATATTGAATAATAAAACAAGTAAATGCACACAAGTGATGCTCTAAATATTTCTGAGATATTTTGTTGATGTTGTTGCTTTAATTAATGAGCTAGACAATCCTAAATTTTTTATCAGTTGGTCGGTCAATGTCATGTGTCTTTGAACGGCCAATTCCATGACCTTAACGTTCCATTTCTGTTTTTTATTTTTATTTTTTATTTTGATTGATCAAGCAAAAAATAGGTATTTGAGCCAACCGTGTGACGCAATTTGCTGAGAGTAGGCCCACCCGGACTCGCGTTGTTCAAATCGATGGTGTCTCGGTGTTGGAAAGCAAAGGTCAAAAAAGTAAGAAATACTAGAATTTTCTCTTTCCTTGTGGTGAAGTGTCTGGTCATGGACTCATAGAGAAGAATCAATTCCATTGGAGGCGGACCAGAACTACAATTCTAGATGCTCCAAGTCCCGGGAAAATTTGTCCAAAATATTCTAAATCGATTACACCTTTGGCCGCGGGGGAGAGCCTGCTAGAGAGGCTCGCGGCCCTCGCCCAGTGTCCGGCGAGAGTTGCCGGGCCTCGACCAGTGGTCGGCGGCCCCCAGCCGGCCATTAACAACAAAAAGAGAAAAAAGAAGAAGAAAATTCTCATAAATATCAGAAAAGTTCAAAAAAATATTCAAAAATGTTCCACATCAGCGTAGACCATGCCACGTAGGACGATCGGCATTCACATCACTACTGTCCGGCCAATATTGACCGAAAGAACTAAATTGACAAATTGTCAAAAGGTTTAGCACTAAAATGGCCAAAGCCCCAAAGTGCAATAGGTTTAGAACTTTTTGAACAATTTTTTCTCTAAGTCACAGCACCCTTCTTTCTTGGGCAAAGACCGAGATGGAAGAAAGACTAGTTTGGACTCTACTAGAGAGAGAGAGAGAGAGAGAGAGAGAGAGAGAGAGAGAGAGAGTCAGCATTTCTAGATGGATGCCCAAATGCTCTGTGCGCAGTATGAACTGGTCTTTTGGGTTCCAAGGGTCCAAGTCTATTTCATCTAGAAATGCTGATTCAAGCAAGTGCTTTATGATCCAATGGTTCGTCCTTATGTGCCATTTTGACACGCCAAGCCCACATTTGAGTCCCCCTAGAATTACAAGGTTTTAACAGGCAAATCATCTTTGTAATCTGCATTAGTACCGGACAAAACTATGTTGACTAAATTGCGCATCTACATCTTATAGCTGCAAATCCCCCTACGTTTCAAACTTCACCACGAATTATCGTGTTCATGAATCCTTAAAAGTCTCACACCTCCTTTTGATAACCGGTCTCGTTTTTCGTCATACATGTTGGTTATGACCTCATTCACGAAAAGGTTCAAAGAACGTATTACGAGGGTATACTCCTAGCTGACAGCGCCATCCGGAGGCCAAATTACATTATGCCGCTCATGAATCCGATCAAACTTCAAGCGTGCACAGTTTTTCTAGTCACCAATCAATATTTTAGGCATAAGACATATCTCTTCCACTGACTTGATCCTGGTAAAACCAACTAGACCCACTGGACACGGATTTCTCGAGTCTCGTGCCCTGGTCGTCGGGGAAAAAACCTTTTGGCTTAACAAAAGCTAACGCAAGAAAGTTCGAGGAGGTCGCGTCTTTCTCACAATCTTCATCGTACCCATCATGGTGCTTTGACTCTCCCTCACACATCGGATCCCGAGTCAAAGCAGTATTGGATGGTCTTAAGAAAAATTATCAAAAAAGTCTTAAATCTTTCACACTTTTGCCAATTCAATTCTAAACCTTTTAAGTTTGCCGATTCAGTCCTAAACTTTTTCACCTTTTGCCGATTCAATCCTATTGGCTGAAAATCGCTGACGTGTACAAATTTAATAATTCTTAATAATTTTATATAAAAAAAGTCGCTTTCTTTTATTTCTTTATTTTCATTTTTTACTTTAGAGGCCGGCGGCCCCGCCGGATTAGGGCCGGCCCTAAAGCCAGAAACCAAAAAAATGAAAAAGAAAATAGATTTTTTTAAAAAAAATTAAAAAAATATTAAAATTTGTCCACGTCAGCACCGCCGGTGTCAGATAGGACAGCCGGCATCCACGTCAGTAATTTCCTACCAATAAGACTGAATCGGCAAAAGGTAAAAAGGTTTAGGACTAAATCGGCAAACTTAAAAGGTTTAGGACTGAATTGACAAAAGTGTGAAAGGTTTGGAATTTTTTTGACAATTTTCCCGATGATCTTGAGCCTCTCTCACCGAAAAGCGAGCTCAAATGATGAGGCTTTCCCTCATAATTATAACCGACCATCAGTCTCTTCCACAAGTGATTTGGGATAATCCCATCACTTCGTTTCAGTTCTTTGTCTTCGATATGAAACAGCAATTTTCACCTGCTCAAGCTCTCGTCACTAACACACAAGAATCACACGGGCATGACTATTTGGACTCTTGTCCATATTTGTTTGATTGTTGACCCCCTGGTTCGATACTAGTTTCCATGTGAACGTGAACGTTGGAACGTGTGTCTCGGTTACTATACATAAAGTCATGAAAGAAAATCCCAAATAGAAGCTTAATTCTGCCTATATATATCATTCAGTCGAACTTATGCGAATTCATCACAACCAGTCCCATATCAAGTACTGCATTGTTTTCTCTCTCTCAAGTATTGAGCCATGCAAAACACAAACCCTCATGCGGTCCTCCTCGCCAGCCCCGGCATGGGCCACTTCATCCCCGTGGTGGAGCTCGGGAAACGCCTCGCCACCCATCATGGCCTTGACGTGACCATTTTCGTGGTCGCCGCCGATGCCTCCATCACAGAATCTCCGCTCTTTAAGCCGCCGCGGACTCCGAATCCGCTGAACCTCGTGTTGCTTCCTCCAGTCGACATTTCCGCCCTCGTCAATTCGACCACCTCGGTCGTGACCCAACTCGCGATCATGATGCGTGAGGCTCTGCCATCGCTTCGGGCTGCCATCTCCGCCATGAAGTATCACCCCACCGCTCTCATAGTCGACTTGTTCGGAACTGAAGCTTTAGCGATAGCAGAGGAGTTCAACATGCTTAAGTACGCCTTCATCACATCGACAGCATGGTTTCTTGCGGTCACCATTCACTTTCCGTATATAGATGAAGAAGCAGAACACAAGCACCGCGTTCTGAAAAGGCCGCTCGACATCCCGGGCTGTCGATCCATCCGATATGAGGATACCTTGGACATATTCCTTGACCCAACCGATAAGAATTTCTATTCGGGCTTCACTCGCATTGGGATGCAAATATCGAACGCCGATGGGATCTTAGTGAACTCGTGGCAGGATCTCGAACCATTGACTTTGCGTGCACTCGAAAATGAGAAGTTCCTAGGTCAGGTCGTCAAGGGGTCAGTTTACCCTGTGGGTCCGCTCGTTAGACCTATTGGGCAAAGTTCAAAAAGTGAGGTGATGGAGTGGCTAGACATGCAACCCATGGAGTCGGTGATCTACGTCTCTTTCGGGAGCGGTGGAACCTTGTCGGTAAAGCAAACGTCCGAGCTCGCCTGGGGTTTGGAGCTAAGCCAACATAGATTCATCTGGGTGATACGCCCACCAGTGGACAACGATATGTCCGCAAACTTCTTCAACGTGACAAATAGCCATGATGGTACCCCGAGCTATCTCCCCGACAGCTTCTTCACTAGAATCCAAAACCGGGGCATGGTGGTACCGATGTGGGCTCCGCAAACCGCGATCTTGGCACATCAATCTATTGGCGGGTTCTTCTCGCACTGCGGTTGGAATTCGACTCTGGAGAGTATGGTCAATGGGGTGCCCATGGTGGCGTGGCCACTCTACGCCGAGCAACAGATGAACGCGGCGATGTTAGCAGAAGAGCTCGAGGTGGCCATCCGGCCAAAGATACGGCCGAACACCGGCGTGATCGAGAGGGAGGAGATAGCAGAGATGGTGAGAAAGGTCATGGAACTGAAGGGCAATGAGATGAGAGATAAAGTTAAGGAGCTACAAAGAAGTGCCAACCAAGTACTGATGCAAGGTGGTTCCTCTTACAATTCACTGTGGAGAGTGTCAAAGCAGTGTGAACTCAAGCTGCATCGTCTGAGTGCTATGGCTCTTGGTGCTTGAAGAAGAGATGGATTTTGCATTTTGTGCGTTTGACTTTTCCGGACGTTTCTCGATATCGTGTTCATTTAGTCGTTCATCCACTATAGTAATGTACACACAGAGCTGTTGATTATGGTCAATGATGATATGGATGATAGTCGAAAATGAAATGGTAAGCAAATCATAAGTCGAGATGCGAATTCGAATCCGATTCCCAAGTCTTAAGTCATTCAATAGCACCGGAAACTTAACAAGAAATCCGTTTTTTGGTCAGAGAAGGAGGAGATGAGTGAATTAGAACTTAGAAGATCCTTGTGATTCGATAATTACTGGATATGTGTGAAACGAGAAAGAGCTGAACAGGCAAGTGTTAAAAGTTCAAAATTACCCAAACTACCATGACACTGATACCGGCCAAACTTCGCCTACAGGGGAGAGACCTCGGTGACTTACGCACTAACAAAGATTCATAGAAGCATGCAATGCTTGTTCCTTACGTTATAAATTGTGAATCAGTTTTCCTCGCTTGCCTCACCAGCCTTCCAATTAACTCCCACACATCCAGGTCCAACAGTTACTGTCAAGGGCTTGTTTGTTGTAAATTGAGAAAAATATTTTTAAAAAAAAACAAATGGTTTTTTTCAAGTCCTAATCAAAAGTTTAATTTTGAAAGATATAAAGAATATAAGCCTAATACCCTAAAAAACCTCTAACTTTAAATCAAGTCCTAATTCTATCATAAGCTTTTTTTTTTCTCCCATAAAAAACCCATAAAATTATGTCTACTCTCAATTCTACCCTAATTTTTTTTTTATCTCGTATTCAATCCCAAATTTATCTCCTTCGCCCCGCCGTCCAAAATTGCTATTGATAACCAAAAGATGGAAAACCCCCGAGCACGAGCTGTTCGAGCGTCTTGAACTGAGTGTCTCGAGCACGAGCTCTCCAATCTCGAGAGATGACAGACTGCCAAACACGAGAGATTGAAGATTGGGTGAAAAATCGAAGGTCCTCGAGCGAGATGGAAAGAAGGCTCTCTTAAGAGTAAGAGAAATTGAATAAAGTCAACGCTAATTGCTCCAGTTTTTACCCAAATTTCAAATCGAATAAGACATTTATGCCGACATGAAAATTGATCTCCAAAAAAACATATTCCTGAATTTTGGGAAAAACTAGAGCAATGACGTGAAAATGCCACATCACTAAGGGCGACTTTGGACAAAAGGTTAACAGATGCAAATACGGAACTCAAGTAAAAGTTGATGATCTTCTAATACAGAAAAAAAAAATTAAGGGTAGAATTGAAACTAGACCAAAAGCAGGGAGTTTTTTATGAGACGAAAAAAGTTAAGATAGAATTGAGACCGAAATTAAAGTAGAAATTTGAAACATTTCAAGTGTTTTGAGCCTTTGACAATAAACAAAAGTGTTCTGAGTCAGAAGCGAAGGCACCACAAAATTTTCGAAAGAAGACGGAGTTAAAAGTTAAAGCAGCTTTGCATGGCCTTTTTTTTTTTTTTTTGTCTAGTCATATTCTATTCTATTTTACAAACCACCGTGTGTGCTATGTGTGTGCGCAGGTAGCGAAACCATACTCCCTCATCACGCGTCCCCACCCCAACTCCCCCCGAAGGTAAAGATTCGAACCCCACATCTCCCCATTCCCAAGTGAGAAGAGTGGCCACTGGAGCAAACCCCAGTGGTCTTCAAAGGTATGCTCCTCACTATAAGTTTTCTTTAACTTCGCAAAGGCTTATGCGTAGGTATTGGGGGTACAAGTTTAGTGGGTCAAATGGCTAGTTGTATGGTCAACGTGGGGTGTCCAAGCGCCTAGTAAACGTTTCTGACCAGCTTGCGTGACCTCAATGATCGTAAAAACCTACAAAGTCCAAAACCCATTATGGCTGTTTCTATTTGCCTTTTGCATTTCGGCCTTCATACTTTTCATGCCAACTGTGTTGCCTTTCTTCACACTAAATGCCCAAAAGCCTTTAACCCAAAATCTTCTCCAGAGAGAGAGAGAGAGAGAGCTATTGGCTCAAAACCGCCGGACAGATCAACCTTTCAAAACCGAGCTTCGCTGTCTTATAAACTAACCAACCACCCCAAAGAAAAGCAGAAAATAATTTGCCTTCTTCCCTTTATCACCTGATAACCTATTCCTCTGTGCGTGTGCGTGTGCGTGTGAATAAAGATGACCGCACCTTCGGCACCGTCATTCATTTTCTGCACAATCTATGTCTCAATATCTCTCACCTAGCTCAAGTTCTGCTCCAACCAAAAGCTACCAACTAAATTAACCCATCCGCAGAATCATCCCCAAAAGGACTGAAAAAAGGTTAGATGAAGCAACCATAAGAAGTACAATTGACCACAAATCTGTAAAGTGCAATTGAGATTCAAGACGAAAATGGAATCGATGGTTTCTCTGCCAAAGAAGCCTCTCCGAAACATCTAAAACAACAACATTTTCTAAGTGTCACATCACACGATTAACATGGCAAGATCAGGGTCTACACAAACATAAGAATATGCAGATCAAAGTTCACCACGAACCTTCTGCACCAACGGTGGGGTTCTTATATGCTTCAAAGCCCCAGAAGGTTTTCAAAGAGTAGGGTGGAAAGATTGTTGCTCCTTCTTCAGTGATTTTTGCAATCTGCAAGTCAAGTGCGCCATGTCATTTAAATGTTTCGAAATCAAGCTACTGTCAGTACTACAAAAAAAAAACACATGTGAACGCCTGTTGACAGAACTACATATAAGCAAATGCAAGGAAACAAAAAGGCATGTGAGACAACTGCAACAAGGGAGTGTGACAGGAAGTCATGCACCAGAGGAGTCCAATTGCTGTCCATAAGGAACATGACCAATGAGAAGCTTCTCCACCATCTTAATTATCGTATAATTCCTCCAATCATTGTAATTACTACTTGTCAAAATTTACCAAGCAACTTGTCAGTCCTAAGCACTATGAAACCGACTTGTCCGCCCACCACTCCTTTGATCCCTTCATGCTCAGTCCTCAGTACATTTTATTAGTTTATAGCATGTATTTTGAAGTAGATCAGTATGTATGAGAAATTGCTCCAAAACAAGAAAGAGACAGACCTCAAATAAACTACTAATTCAAACACTAGCAGTTCTCATTTGTCAAGATAGAAGGCTAAAATTCTTTAAAATATCCAAAGAACAGTAGGACATCTCTTGGGATCCAATTTTGACTTAGAACCTGGGGTTTCCCAATGAAGATCAAAAGCAATATACTGGGAAGAAGATTTGGGGGACAAAGAGCTTGAAACAACTTGACATTCATCCTCATTAATCTTCATCAAGATGCAGACTTCAAATCTGTCTGGAAACATCTCCTCAGAATTTTTAAGATACAAACCAATAAAAGTCATCCATGACCAATCCTTGTACAAACAAGTATCATGCATCACAGGTGGGTTGGACAACTTAGGTGTAAATGTAGAGAGGGCATGGACCATATTGGCAATGGTGGTTTTAAGAGGTCAGAGTGAAGGTTTTATAATGCAGGGGCTGGATGTATAATTATGTAATCCACAAAAGGTGGAACACTGTAATTCTCCCTCTCAATCCTAGATAGGACAACCTTTCCTTAACAAAAGGAGGAAGCCTAAGTGTGCATCAGTTCACCAAAACCACACAGTTATAGGAGGAAGAGGAAGATCAAGCCAACAACTGACACGGTACTAGCACATCCTAACCTCATTCTAAGCTGCCATATGCAAAAATGGACAAGTAAAGAAAACCATAAGTCATAACGCAGAGAAGACTAGAACCTGAAGCTTGTTGACTGCAGATCTGTCACGATACAAAAGCACACACATGCACTTCTCCAATAGCTTAACACCATCTTCAAAACTCAAGTTCTCGTTCCACTCGTCGCGAAGAATTGGCCGTGCAAGGTGATTGCCAAACCCAGTAGCGACATGGTTATCTTCGAAATTCACACCTATCATGCTAACCTGGATAAAATTGCACGACAAGTGAATGAGAATTAGACAACATTCTGAAAAGTCAAATGAATAAGGGTCCAGACCTACCATGCCAAGATATTTTTGTCCATTCTTAACTCCACCTAGAACCAGTGAGTTCCACAACGGGTTGAACTTGTTCCGCCTATTGTACATACCCGAGTCAGATAATTATGCACCTCTTTGGGCCCCAAGGAATTCCCATCATCCCACATATTGTCGTAAAGACTGCAACAACAGACCCCAGAACCAACAGTCTTGGTCAGAAGCAACCTCGAAGTTAGAGAAGCAGGCTAACAAGTATTCGGCAATAAAAACGAAACTGCTTCTTAATCGATCCATACGTACATGAGTTCATCTAGGTAACGCAAAATTTCCCGAAAATCACTTATCTCTCCAGTCGCACCCAGGAGAGAATGTCTTCCGATAGGCTATATTCGCTCAACAGTTTTGAATCTCAAAGTGGATCCATAAGAACCTGTGCAATATTTGTCACCATCAGAACACTGAGATGAGCAGAACACTAATGTTCATAATGAGCAGCTATATAGCATGCCAGAACAAAAGGAGCAGTGAAGATGTCAACACCTTTTCTGATTTTCCTTGAAATCCAATAAGGAGCAGGTACCGCCAGAAAAGACATTCAGCAACCCATTTTCTTTTGAAAAGTAGAATCACTGAGCTGTTGTATTCAAATTAAATCAAATTCACATATTTCAGTATGGAATACACAGAGCTGAAATTTTCCTCAAACTAAAGATTTCAGAAGTAAACAACATTTGTTCACAAATGCACGTCATTTAAAAGATAGGAGAATCAGCACCTGTCTGCATTAGCAACAACCAACCATAGTCAATGGAACACTGATACAAGTGAATGGTGCTGACAGAATCATCTCTATCCATAAAGGGTACAAGAAGACCATCTCAATGCATTGCAAACCAGTCTACCATCAATACACCTCACAGCTACACTTGCTAGCGCTCCCTCGGCATTACTTGTGATTCCGTAAATAGTAAACAGTGACAAGCTGCCTTTTTGGCTCGCTTTGGATAGTTTAACCCAGAAAAGATCAGCTCTAAAATCCAAATATTCCAATCTTAAGACAATGCCATTGGAGAACTTCAAGTGTTCCTAGATTCCGAGTGTACGCAATAACCAGTCCAATTGTTACAATTAGTTTCCTCAGAATCTTCTTGCAGTGACGTTCCTGCATATCTTCAAAGCTATTGCGTCAACCAAGAAATTTAACTCAATTCCTCCATCCACTCAGGAAGTAACAAAAACCGAGCATCTTAATCACCATTTCAGGGGCTCGACGGATACCTACATCACGCGAGCAATCTTATAATTAAAATATACACACTGCTTATCTCTATCGGCGACATAAATGAATATACATCGACCGTTCATTTGTTTCTTTAATCTTTCAAATGAAAATTTTCGATTTCGTGAGACATCGAAAGGAAGTTCATAATATCATTTTGATTAAGATAGTAAATAAAAAATTACCTTTTTTTTTCACTAGATAAGCTTGAAAGACACCAATTGAATATAAGAAAGCCGATACGATTTTTGATACCAGTACATTTATTATGGAGCACGATGTGTTAGTAACATGTCAAGAAATTAACAACACATCCGCATTTGATAACAATCTAATTAAGTGTAAGCTACGTATATTTTCTTACGACACGATTAGCATGGAAAATTCAAATTCATCGAGTTGTATTCTCATACACAGTGCACTACAATTACCATTGATGAGTTCATATCGTATTTTGTCGTTTTTATTATTGTCACGTACAGAAAATTAAAAAAATTTAGACAATTGCATACATATAAAGGCAAAATGCATAAATATGGTTGAGAAAAAATCGATTAAGCAATCTTAGTTTTTTAGGGGTCTGTTTCCGACAATTTAAAGTAATATCAAAAGGGTGGGAAGGGGCAAATATATCTAGCAAACCTTCCAGATAGGATTCACCACAAGGATCTCACACCCACCATGAGATGTTCGATTTTTATTTTTTATTTGTTTTTTGTCAAAGACATGTTCGTTTTGAGTCATAGTTATTTCACACGAACTATAACAAAATGTTCGAGATTAGCGGATCTGTTACCGAAACTCAATCAAGATACTAGTAGCCAAGAAGTCTCTCCACAAGAGCAGCACGAGCCATTGAGAGGTTCACTGACGATGTGAATCAAACCCATAAACTTGTGGAAGATAAGTGACCCAATTATCATGAGGCCAACCACTTTGATGGTATACTCATTTCATAATTATTAAACACTCGTTCCCTTTTTAATAAATTATGAATGTAATTCTAAATCACTATAACGATTGCTAGGCATACATACATATGTATTTATATGTGCATATATTATATAAGTGTGCAAGGAACTTCGGCTTTTAGGAAAGGATGTTTGATTTGTAACTAAAAAGAAATGAAGAACCAAATTCTTTATTACGAATTCAATCAAACACCCAATTTTTCAACTGGGCTTTGGACTTGGATCCTATATGGGCTACAAGTTTAGTGGGTGGGCTTGACATAGTTTATAGATTGCAGATAGAGGCATGTAGGACCAATCCCGATCATAATTTTGCTGGTGAAACTCAAGATAATGGAAGGTTGACACACCCAGCTGCCCTTGATGAACTTAGTTGACTGGTGGAGAACATGCTAATGAGTAAATTATTGGTGAAATAGGGTGTTTTCTAATGTGCTCTTAAGGTGATATTTCAGCTAACTTTCACATATGGTTGCAAAGGCGGGCCATCCATGTTAGGATTAGGGATTTACAATGAGTTACTTCCGTGTGGCCCGACCCTAAGAGGTTGTGCTGAGTGAGAATTGATTAATCCGAGACCTCATGTCTTTTGAAACCCAAGATTCCAATAGTGTTTTTCCGATCGATCAACCCCTTGAATATAGAGGACTTAGAATTTATTGTCACCGCACCCGTTTGATAGCCGGTGCTAGCTTTACAATTGGTAATCGAACGTGTCTAAAACAAATTAGGATTATGAATGTAGAGTACAAATGATTTAGAGATCCCCTCGGTAAGTACGATTGATGTACTAACTAGGCAGATTCCTTTCTTTTATCATCTAGTACCTAAATCTTGAGCTCGTAACAAATTAAAATTGCGATTATCTCAATTTTTTTTTATTACTAAATTCCTTGAATGGAATGATCTTGAGTTAAAACCCGCTAAGAGGTTGGAATAATCGTTCCATTTCTCTTTTTCATACTCCTTTTAGGAATATATTGGCCAAATTGGTGTTCGTATTTAAATCCCCGCATCCCTTCTCCATCTAACCCTTTAAATTAAGAATTGAATGAAAATGGGTGTTGACAAGCATGCCTAGAGGCGTCAAACGGGTTGGTCGGGTCGGGTCGGGTCGAATATGATCCGACTCATATTAACCCATTTAACCCGTTTTGACCCATTTTTATACAATACAAAACTTATGACCCATACCCGACCCGACTCGTATTATTTAAATATTTATATATTTAACCAAATCATGAAATATCTGTTTCATAAAATTAAAAAATGTAAAAACTGTTTCACCGACCGCCGCCGCCCGTGGCTCGCCACCAGCCACCGCCGTCGCTCGCCCGCCGCCGTCAATGTGGCCCGCCCACCGCCACCGCCACCGCCGCAGCCCGCCCACCCCGCCCACCGCCACGGATTAGTGAAAGAATAATTGGTAAATCACTCTGGGCTTTGTACTTCGTCAAAACACATAATGCCCTAAAACTTTTCTCCTCCATTTCCTTTTGGATTTTTACTTCTTTCCACAGAATCTGAAACTCCTCGTCAACCCTAACCCGTGCCTCTTCGTGGTTCCTTCCATCCCAATCCTCCAATGCCATCACCATTCACAGGGTTACGTTTGCCCCTCTCTAGCTGTTTGGATCGTCTGCTCGTCCTTTTGTCAATAAATTGATCATGTGGGATCGACAAGAAGAATCCCATGGAGTTGAAGATAAGAACGAGCAAAAACGCATCCGAAGTGCTAGTTGGAGTTGGTATTCAGAATCGCTTGGCCGGCTTTGTGCAGCAACGGAGTCATAGAATTCATCGTGCGGGCACTGTTAATACTTGTGGTTGTTCCTCATTCGTCTTGCCGCAAGTATGAACCCCACCACGGTGACTGGGCGCTGCGGATTTCCCCTTCTGACTCTTCTTCTTGACCGGGCGGGTGGGCGGTGGCGGCGGCGGCGGTGGCGGGAGGCGGCGGGAGGGGGGCAGCGGTTTTTTTTACTAAAAAAAATAAAATAAAATTACATCTTATCAAGAAAAAGCCATGAAAATGGGCTTTATAGGTCTAAACCCATATTTGAATAGGCTTTACAGGCCTAAACTCATATTTGACTCAAATGAATAAAAGTGGGTCAATGACCTATATTGATACCTCTTGCCCAAGGTTACGGAAACGAAATGAGCATTGGCAATAAGAGACATTGGCATCCCATTAACAAGAGGAAGAAAAATACTATCGCACAACCTATTAAAAAAGAAAAAGGGGATAAGTATGCTAAAAGTCTTAAAACTTGTCACGAAATGGGTGATTGAGTTATAAAACTTTCAAAAAGGACGATCAAGTCCTAAAACTTGTGAGAAAGTGTAATTGGGTCATACAACTTTCAAAAAGTGCAATTAAATTCTAAAACTTGTAAGATTGGTGAAATCAAGTCCTTCCGTTGATTGTTATTATTGAAAGTTTTAGGACTCGATTGTATTTTCATGATAAATTTTAAGACTTGATTGCACCTGTTGAAAAATTTAGGACTCAATTGCATTTTCGTGACAGTTTTAGGACTTGATTGCACTTTTTGAAAGTTTTAGTACTCAATTGCCCTTTAGCGACAAGTTTTAAGATTTCAAGTGCACTTGTCCCAAAGGAAAAAGGTTTGATTTCTTCTGACCAAACACAAAACATCCAAGACATAAGCCGTGAAAAAAAAAACACCACGTAATGCCACAGGACCCCTCTGCAAAACCTTTCTTTAGACTTTCCATCGCATAAAGCAAAGAAACCGAAAGTGTAGCTTAAGAAGATTGTCATCATATGTACAAAATCTGTGAAGGGCCAAGATGAAAATAGCATCACCGCTTCTCTACCAAAGAAAGCCTTTCCAAAACATCTACAAACACATTTCCTAAGTGTTACATCACATGATCGACATGACAAGATCAGGGGTCTAAACATACAGAAGATTATGCAGATCAAAGTTCGACAGGAATGTTTAGCACCAACAGAGGGGTCCCCAGAGGTTTTCAAAGCAGTAGGCCGGAAAATCGTTGCTCCTCCTTCAGTGATTTTTTGCAATCTGCAAGTTAGGTGCACCGTGTCGTTTAGATGGTTTGAAATCAAGCTACTGTACACAAAAAATGTCCAATGCTCATGGACAGAACTGCATATAATCAGATGCAAGGGGAAAAAACAGAAGCATCGAGCCATCGAGGCAGTGCAATATATATCCTGAAAACCACTTATCTTTCCACTCGCACCCAGGAGAGAATGTTTTCCAATAGGCTTTATTCGCTCGACAGTTTTATATCTCAAAGGTGGATCCATAAGAACCCGTAAATCGCTGTGAGAACGCCAAGATGAGCAGAACACTAACGGAGCCGCGATTAAGGAGAATGCAGGACTCAATAGCAATGCTACTAGAACATGTAAGCAAACAACAAGCGGAAACCAGTCCTGAGATCTCTATTCTCTATACTATCTACAGTTAAGAACTTCGGTTATAACTTAACTAGGTTGAAATAGTTGAAATAGTCGAAATGGAAGAAAATACACAAGCAGTAGAATGCTTCCTTCTAGCATGGCTACTCAAGACTAATGTTCATAACGACGGATAATATATTATGCCCGAATAAAAAGAGTAGTGAAGCTATAGACAGCTTTTCTGATTTTCCAAACGTGATAACGGGTAGTTACTGCCAAAGAAGACATTGAGCAATCCATTTTTTTTGTGATGTTCATGTAAGCCGTGAAAACGGCGCCCATAAGATCATAGCTAGAATCTAGAATACAATAATTGAGGAAAAGTGATTTGTGCACCTAATTTGAAATCCATCGCTCAATTGCCCTCTGTATCACTAGCTCAATGAGATCGCTCCTCATACGAGGTTATTTGTGCATCCAGACTAAAGCACTATTTATAGACTTTTAAGCCACAGACCGTATCATCACAAGCCGAGTTTTACTTGGTCCACACAAGCCGGCAATGATTTTATGTCTTACCTTATTAGACAGATCCCATAAAATAGTAAATTATAATTTCAATTGATATAGCCCACGTCAGAAGAGCTCTTGCAGTTCCTACATTTCTTCAGAGACATTTGGTCAACCAAGAGATTAACCTTAAATTCAATGATCATCTCAGGAAGCAACACAAACCGAGCATTTTGAACTCATTCAAAATCGACTCAAACCTCTTAATCATCATTGTAGGGGCTCGACAGATGTCCAATTCCCTTACACAGACAAAAGGACCAAATTAAGAACTAGTTTAGTACAGTGCTGCAAGTTTGGTGGGTGGGCTTGAGATGTGCGGTTCGTATGTTCTGCGAGATAATTTTTTAGGTGTTCAAGTATAGTACAGTTCCGACCAAAAAAAAAAGTATAGTACAGCAATTTCTCGTCAGTGACCCCACGTAATATAAGAAAAATCACTTAATTAAGAACTACGAACTTTCGTCCAATACGACGTGGAACTCATTCGTCAACAATGCCAAAGTTAAACGGAACTTGCAATCTAAAGCTCACATGAAGAAATTGCAAAGGAAATAAACCACCAACGATCAAAGCACCAGAGACTTAAGGGGTTTTGTAGGAGTGTCCGTACTTACTCAACGGAGAGAGGCGGCTAGATTACAGTAGCTCAATTGTTCAAGTCGTTCTTGTTTTGCTTTAGAGTGTATTTGTTTCACGGAAAATGATTTGAAAAATATTTTTTTGAAAAATAATTGCTTATATTCCTTGAGATAATTAGTTGCAACAATAATTTATATTTAATTGTCTTCATGGACGAGGAAAATACATTTTGTTCGTTCACTTTTGTAAACGATCATTTTTAGGAAAATATTTTTCAAGTCGTTTATTTTTTTGCGAAACACACAAAGCCAATCACCAAGTATAATTTCATCTCATATATGTACATTGTATCCTAAGTAGGTAACCTCTTTAGGGTGGATTTATTTGAGTGAAAGTATTTTACGGGAATTAGTTTTTCAAACTTTCACCCGTTTCGTTCTGCGAAAATAACTTAGTCAACGGAAAACACTTTCCGGCCAACAAAAAATTCATGTTCAAAATTAGGAAAGTGAATTCCTAAATCTAAAGAAATGAAAACACTTTCCGGAATTGCACAACTCGAATTTTTTAATATTTTAATACATTTATGTTTATTTTTAATATTCAAATTTAATATATATTAATATTTTTCATTTTTCATTTTTTCTTTGAGAAAATTTCAAATAAAGGCCTAAAGTGGACATTGTTTCAAAAGGCCACATGCCCTTATTTTTCAAAAAAGGGTCTGACCAAGGGCATTCTCATCATTACTTTTTTTATTCTTTTCTTTTCTTTTCTTTTTTATTTTTTTATTTTTCTTTTCTTTTCTTTTTTCTTTTCCTTTTTTCTTGTTTCCCTCTTCCCTCCCCCGGCCATCGTCGGGCCACTAGCGGTGGTCATTAGGTGAGGGAGAGGGTCGTCCTCTCTCGCCCAGGCTAGGGTCGACGCCGGTGAGGGCGAGGCCGAGGGAGGGGAGAGGAAAAGAAAAAAGAAAAGGAAAGGAAAACAGAAAAAGAAAAAAATCAAAAAGAGTAAAGGACGAAAATACCTTCGGTCAGGCCCTTCTTTGAAATAATGAGGGCACTTTAAGCTCTTATTTGAAACAAGGTTCACTTCAGGACCTTATTTGAAAAATGATGGCACTTCAGGCTCTTATTTGAATTTTTTTTTTTTTTTTTTTGGCTTCTTCTGTGGCCAGTAGCCAGCCATGGTGATAGCGGGACCTACCATAGGCAAGGACGAGTTCGCCCAAGGCCATCAAGGCTCGGCTCGCCGGAATCTGGCGAGGTCAAGCCTCGCAGGCCTTGGGCAAGCTCGTCCTCGCCTATGGCCAATGCGGCCGTCGCCGTAGCAAACCATCGACCGAGAAAGAAGGAAAAAAAAGAAAAGGAAAAATAAATTAAATTAAAAAATTCATAAAAAAAAAAAAATCACCTCAGATAAAGTTATGAAATTGTAATCATTTTCCAAATAACGAAGAACGTTTTAGTCACATATCACCAAACTTAAAAAAACTAACCATTTTCTTGAACTATAATTTTCGAGAAAGCATTTTCTTTATGGAGTTTTCCTTCAACCAAACACAGCCTTAATTATACCACTCAAACTAAGAAACTTACTCGAATTAGGAATCCAACTCCCATTCGAAGGTATTTCGAAAAAATTTTACTTTCCCATTTGGAATTGGAGTTTTTACTTGAATCGGATTTGACTTTCCTATTTGGATTTAGAGTTTCTACTCTAAATATTATATTTCATGTTTCTATGGCTTTTTTGCTGAGGAGTTAATCCACTATCGACCAACGCAAGGCGTGATTACCAATCCCGAGAGGGAGCCTTAGAACTGTCTTATTATCCCGACCAATGCATGGGATGGAATCAACTGACGTGGGGCTGGGGGCACCAAGTAATTTAGTGCCCGTTTCACCTTGAATTACGAGCTCATAATCCGACACTCAAGTCCATCACATCCACTAAATTATTAAATGATATTGCCCTAAATCAAGGAGTGATTTAGGGATTGTTCATGTCCGACTTAGAAAAGAGTTTTTTCTTTGGGTGACGTTGCCGAGAGGCCTTGCCTTTTGCATGCCCGACGGCAGCAATCAATCGGTGTGCGAGAGAAGAAGAAGAAGAAGAGGGCAAAGCCTACCAAGTTACAAATCCTATCAGATCACATCATATCACATGATAGCCTAAAATTTGCTATTGTTATTTACGAATATACGTATCGCTGAAGAACGATAAAGATACTTAATTAGTCGATGACATCATGTCAATATGACACATGCTATCATCTTTTGTATTATGCAACTCCCTTTTCAGAGAGAGAGAGAGAGATCACGTTTAGAAGAAATGCGTGGCAAAACTAGTCTATGCGCGTGGCATACATATTCAAAAGAAAAAAACTTGATCAATCTGCTCGAATAATCATGATAAATCATGCATTTGGATCTTCATAGTTTATTAGATTGCACATAGAGGCGCATATGACCAATCCCAAATATAATTTTGCTAAGGAAACTCAAGAGAATGGAAGGTTGACATTAAGGAGCTGCTCATGACCAACCGAGCTGACTGACGGATATCTGTTTACTAATAGGTAGTTTTCCAATGTAATCCTAAGGTGATGTTTCACTTCTCTTTCACATATCGGACCAAAAATCTACCTCCTCGATTGTCGCAACCTAAAAATAAAATTCTTAGGTTAACGGATTACCCGATTAATTAATTAGATTAACTAACTTAGTTCGAGCTCTCCCAAACTTTACCAATTCACAACTTAGGGCGTGCATGACAACCATTTTACTTCTCTATTTCGATTCCAAACCTATTTCTGGATCAGTTTTGGAACAGAAACTCGTTTGGTAAAGTAATTCTATTTTTCTATTTCTTGAACAAAAATTTGTTCCGGAAATAGATTTGAAAGAGAAATCAGAAACAGAAAATTATAGCTTCTTGGAGAAACAGAAATCATAAATAATAACCCCTCACTTTTTCTCAAGTACCCGCCGCCGACCACCACCCGCCGTTGCCCCTTGCCTAACCGTCGCCACCCACCGCCGACCATAGCCCGCCGCCCACCGCCACCCTCCGCCGGCCGCCTCAACCATCGCCGGCCGCCACCGTCGCCCACCGCCCGCCACCGCTCGCCGACGCCCCCCGCCTCACCGCTAGTCGTCGCCACCCACCGCCGGCCGCCGCCACCCACCGCAGCCTGCCACCAACCACCGCCCACCGCCAACCTCTACCACCCTACGTCGATCACTGCAACCATCACCGACAGCCGCCAACCACCGTCGGCCGCCGGAGAAAAAAATAAATAATAATTTTTTATTTTTAAATAGTAAATAATATTTTCTAATAATAAAAATTATTTTTTAAAGAAATTAAAAATAAAGTAGAAATTTTTCGTTGAAGATTTTGTGTTAATAATATTCTAGAACTAGAAATTTTCAACTGTTGTCAAACGAACTTTTGTTCTAGGATCATAAATTTTATGTCGTTATCAAACGCATTTTTTTTACTCAAAAACTCATTCAGAAACTAGAAATAGAAAAATCTATTTCTAGCCAGAAATTGATTCCATAAGTAGAATGGTTACCATGCGCGCCCTTAGGTTCCTATTAGTAATATGCAAGAGGTTTTCAATTAGGAGTCACCATTAATCATTTTTTGGTAGGTTGATCAGGAACCTAAATAAAATATTGGGAAAATACTTTATTTCTACGAACTAGAGATTAATGGGTTCGGGGACTTGATTACGTTAATTTTTCGATTAACGCCCTTTCGGTACCACAAATTTCATGAAAAAAAGTTTAAGTTTGGCAACTTGAATTGGTTTAGCTTGATGTTCAAATGGAGCAATTATTTTTGGATTTTCTCTTGTTTAATGAATGCAATGCATGAATGTAATGATGATAGGAATGACATGAAAATTATACTAAATGGCATGATTAATGTACATATGCGAATATCAAAGGCAAGACATGCAAAGTATGCAATATTATCCAATATGCAAGATTTAACTAATCAATTAAAACATGCAAGATGACATGATATTAATGCAATTACAATGTAACATGCAAGATGATTTATTCTAACTATATGCATGACATGAATGACAATTATCCTAGATGTCCTAAGTCTAATGACATGAATAACATGGATTCTAATTTACATGACGTGCGAATAATTATGCAATTAACTATCCTGACGTGCAAAACTATATGGGGATGCGAAAATTATATCTAGCCTAAGTGACATGCATTTTTCTTAAATTAAATGACCTAAGCATGCAATCTAAGTTAATGAACTAACACTTATATATCCTAAATGACATGGCATAGCATAACATGACCACTATGACGTGGCAAACATGTATTCTAACTTAAATAACATACGACTGAATTCTAAATTAAATGACATGGAAAAAATGCAAATGACATGCAAGAATGATGACATGCGAGTATGGTGACATGGACGCAAATAATGATGTAGCAAATAGCGTGACAGGCAAATAATATGACGATGATATAGTGAAATGCATGCGACGAACTATATGACATATTAAAATATGCATTCTATCCTACATGATATGCAATGGGAATGAATTTTTTTGGTATTTTCAAACGGATTTTCGGGATTTAAGAAAATATAAGAAGATGATGCAATTGATTCAAATGTCTTTGACTTTATTCCATTCAATCCATGAGATTCCTAAAATTTAATTAGATAAGGTTTGTAAGAAACCGTATCTTACTAAAAATTTTAGGAATTTTGTACTTATTGAAACCAATCAAGAGATGCGGATCAAAGGTTTCAGAAGTTTCAAACTTGGAAAGATTATCACCAATATATACCATCAAATATTCCTTTCTGGTTTCGAAAATATTCCTAATCCAAAATGGCTTTTGAAATTAGCGGATCGAATCCAAGTAATTACGGATTGGATCGACTAATTTCCCGTACTTATGATAAATTGGCATATCGTACCCAAGTAATCACTGGTCGAATGGTCCAATTTAAAGTACGTTGCCTTTTTAGGAAAAACTTCCTAAATTGGATTAGATTTTTTTAATTTTGGAAAGATATGCTCAAGAAAATCTCGATTTTCCAATCAAAAGTTTACATCTTGCAATGGATGTCAAATCATTCAAAGTAAGAAAGATATCTAAAAACTCAATCAATCAAAGATCGGAAATTTTTAACCTTATCTTGCAAAAAAACTTTCTTAATTTGATTTTCAACCAAACTTGTGGATTAAGCTAGTCGATCAAAGACCGAACGACCTAGAGCCACACACGGCCGTACCATGGCTCATTCAGACTCTGGTTGTGGCACGGCGCAAAAGCGACTGGCTGCATACGAGGTCGAGTGAGCTGTGGCATAACAAGGTGCAACTTAAGGGCGTTCAAACTTTGATAAACAGCAAAAAAAAAAAAACTGAGAACGAAAACCGCCTAAAAAGTAACTCCAAACAGCAAGTAAATTTCAACCAAAAGGGTTAGGGAATTACCATTTATCGTCGAGCAAAAATCTGCGCTGAACTAGCAAGCAAAACTGTCCAAAACAAGGCTGTTTTGAACCCAAACAGCAGTGAAATTGAGGCTGAACAGTAGCTGAAACATCCTCAAAACAGTGGCAAGTCCTCCGAGCAATGGGCGAAAACTGCACTGAATAGTTAGTAAGAACCGCTCAAAAAAGTGCTGTTTTGGGCATAGAACAGCAGCAAAAACGGCTTGAACAGCAGCAGAAAATTCCCCGAACAGTAGCGAATTTGGGACCGAACAGTAGCGAATTTGGGACTTAAACAGCATCAAATTGGGCCTCTAAACAGTAGCGAGAACCCGGCGCCGAACAGTAGCTAGAAACGGCCCGAACCAGTGATGATTCAGCACCGAACAACAGCTCGAACCAGGGATCGAACAACAGGGATATTGTCACCGAATCAGCAAGGAAAGTCACAAAAACCGCAGCAATAGGTGAGAAACCGCAGGGATAGAGACTGGAACCACAGCTACAAGTGAAAAACCGCAGGAAAAAGCCTCTGGAACCGCAAGGAAAAGAGAAAACCGCAGTGACAAGCCTAGTTGCAGACCCAAAAACCGCAGGGAAAAATAGCCAATGCTCTCTCGTTGCTTAGGAATTCGCCTCTCATTTTCTCTCTCTGAGTTTTTTTTTTTTTCACGTGATTTTTCAGAGTGAATGTCGTACTCCAAAAACCCTAGACTTAGTGATATCTTTATAGAGAGAAAGGTCGCAAGTCGGGGCTTTGAATTTTCAGATTTTCGCAAAATAAGCCCAGGATAAAAATATAACTTGAATTAAATCCCAAAGGGCTAAATTGCGTCAAATTAATTTTATTTTTTCCTGAAAGTTTTAGCTAAGCCCATTGTGCCTTAAGCTAGCCGAAATTCATGTATCATGCGGCCGTAGGTTTAATTTAGGCTTTAATCGATTAATAAACAATTAATTAAAAGCCTTGTTTGAATAATGGGCTGAATTAAAACTCAAAATAGGTCAAAAACCCTTCAGAATTTCGGCACACTTCCCCATAATAGCCTAACGCTTTGTGTTGTGTCTAGTCCAATCGCGCATCGATTAAAGCTCAATTTTCTACCGCCGGTCCAATGCAAATGTAATGCATAAATGGTAAATAACTATCATGAAAAATGATTTAATTATTTTTTGTAGGAACTAAGATTAATTCCTGATTTTTTTATGCAAAATTAATGACTAAAGAGGTTAGTCAAAATTTAAGTATCATCATCGATTTGATTGCAAAGGCATGCCGTCCACCTCAGATTAGGGATTCACAAGGAACTACTTTCATGCGACTCGACTCCACGAGATTGTGCTAAGTGGGATTTGATCAATTTGAAATGCAAGATTCTAGGTTTTACCCCACGAGATTGTGCTCGAGGTTACGAACAACATTAGCAAGCGAAATCGGAGGTGTTGGAATATGGGTCTTACGGTGTGCGCCCATGCAGGCAACCACAACCACCCACTACAGATAACTGCCAAAGCAGTTATTAGTAGTTTTTCTTTTTGAACGTGGGAATGTCACGTCTTTTGAAAAGACGTAACTTCCCTCTCCCCTTCAATCAGTCTATCGTTCTATAGAATACAACGACAGAGAAAACGAACGACGCTCTCCCTCTCTACTGTTGAACCGCGATCGAAGCGAGGAAACTCTTGGAATTGCCGACATCTAATCTGTGGACAATACGATACGTCCCTCGTGTGATGTGTCGTTCGATCTATCATACAAGTTAGGTTTGGGCATGTTCTTCCACACGTGTTTCGTTTAGAAACAAGGATTTAGTATCCTTCATTGGTATCAGAGCCTGTAAACTTGTTTTCCTGATCGTATGTTCACTGATTGAACCAATTATGCCATGTTTCGTACACTATTTATTGAAGTTCATCACGTGTTTACGGTACTGTTCATGCATTTTCTGGAAAGTTGGTTCAATAAAAATACAATGTGAATAGATTGTTAGAAAGTAATCATCGATACGAGTCTATGGAGTGGTCGCCCATCGCCGAAGGATACCGGAATACGTCGGACGCGCCACACGCACCGCCACGGGGCGAGGCTCCTCGGGGACCGAAGCGAAAAGTTGATATTTCGTGAACTTTAGTTCTATGAAAATGAGTTTTGACCATACCATTAGGACGGGCTTGGCCATACGAGCATTTAGAGAGGCGGAACGTCGTCGAAGGACGACGAAAGGAGCCGCACGCGTCGACAGGGGCCGGAGGAGCGCTCTACGCGTGGGTCTCACGTGCCCACGTGCATCGCGCGTGCATGGAACCGTCTGCTGACGTGGCGCTTGCGTGGCTGCCTACGTGGCAGGCCAAGTGGCTGCTGACGTGGCAACCTGATCCGACCTGAAACCCGACCCGGTCACCCGTTGACCGGTGACCGTCCCAAAAAGAAAAAAAAAACATAATCTTGTTGGGGCTCTTGAGGGGACGTACGTCGTTCGATTGGGGTGATTTTGGTACCGATGTGTTCGTATCAAAATTTTCTACAATGTGGTATATTTATTTTACCATATTATGCATCAAGGATTATGATTAATTCCATTTTTTCTGCATTTGTCGTAGGAAAAATGCCTTGAATGATGCGAACCCCTATAAGAGTGGACAGTGAAGAAAAAGAACAAAGACTCTTGAGGCTAAGGAATGCTTTAGCGCTTTACTGCTGGAATGGTCAAGATGACATGATGACTCATATAATGAAGGTCAACGAACAGATTCAGGAGGTCATTTTGAATCGTCATAGAATGCGTGATGACATGAGAGTCATAGCGCTGAGGACCACTCTTCCTATGGAGTGGCATGAGGTCATCGATCATTTATGGGATGCCAACCCCAATTCTTATAAGAGTCTCAGGATTAGGTTCCTAAATGAGTATATGAGTAGGGGAATGCAAAGGACGGCAACCCTGGAATGAATGGGTCTTGGCGAAGGCATAATGTGCCCTGGCGTATAGGGAGTGGTACCCCGATAGCTTTTATGAGGCCACCTTGTAGACTCCAAAATCTTCCTGGTTTTAATGATTTTGTGAGATCATTTCATACTATTAGGAAACGTTACTGGAGAGGAAATTGATGCTTTGTTTCAATTCCTTTAGTCTCTAGGTTTGTGAATATCTCAATCTGGTTGTCGTTGAAGTTAATTTGTCAGTCTGTGAATACTTCCTACTGTTGTTGTTTGTAAATATTTATGAAATGTTTGTTTTATGAGTGAAATATGAATTGCTATTTTATAATGCTTTAGTAGTATTATATAGTTGAGTTGGGAGTTCTAGAGAGTTTTAGTGACTTTAAATAACTCAATTTTACCTAAATAAGTATATTAATGATAATTTCAAACGAGGATCCTTAGACAATGATTGGGAACTTAGTGAACTTTCGAATCTAAGTCCTTATGTGAAATTGTATATTAGTATAATTAGTTAGCGTAAAACCTATCCATAAATGTTAGGCATTAATAATTCATGCGAAATGTCTAAAGTACCTCATATTCAGATACAATGGTAACGGTTTCAAAGAACATCGTGGCTGAGCTCAATAAGGGCGAGAAGTTAAACTGTGAAAACTATGAGATCTGGAATATGAAAATCCAGTATGTACTGGAAGAGCTAGAGGCACTAGAAGCTCTTAACCTGGTCATGACTGAACCAGAGGATGGAATCACTACGCAGCACAGAAGGGATAAGGAAGCCTTCGCTGCTTGGAAAAAGAAGAACTCAACTGCTCGCATCACGTTGTTGAGCAGTATGGATAATGATATCATTCGTGAGTTCAGGCAGCATGAGAATGCAAAGGATATGAGGGACGCATTAAAAATAAGGTTTAGGCAGACTTCGGTCGCCAAACTGAGGCAACTTACCATCAAATTCAACACATATAAGATGCCATATGGGCATAATATGAAGCAGCATTTGAGACGTAAGTCGACTATGATTAGTGATCTAAAAGATGCAGGTCACATATTATCTGATGAGCAACAAGTGCAGATAGTGATTCGCTCTTTGCCCCATAGTTAGGAGCACATGAAAGTTAACCTGACCCATAACGAGAATATCAAGACTTTTGAGGATGCTATGCGCCACCTCAAGCTGGAGGAGGGCCGCCAACTGGCAACAAAGACACAAACTAACGTGTATTTTGCTGGCTCTGGCTCACATGGAGCTTCGGGCTCCAAGCGCAAACATCCTGGAGGGTTCAAGAAGTGGAAAGGTAAATAGCGGAACCATATGGCAAGAAACCAAAGTTTGACAAACATGGTAAAGGGAAGCGTCCTTTTAAGAGAAACATTTCAAGAGTGAAATGTTATAATTGTGGGAAGAAGGGTCACTTCGCTCGCGACTGTGGTGAGCCGAAGAAGGTAGAAACCCTTTGTACACTTAAAAGTGTTAGTTATGTATCAAGTTCTATATTTCTAACTGAATCTCATCCTTTGTGGACTGTTAACTCAGGGGCCACAGACCATGTAGCCAGAGACAAATACTTTTGTGGAATTTCGACGAATTTCACGTGAAGCGAGGTGGATTTATGTGGGGAATAACTCTAGAGTAGAAGTTAAAGGAATTGGCACCTGCCAACTTATCATGCGCGGTGGTCACACTTTGTTCCTGCACGATGTCCTATATGCTCCAGAGATTCGTCGGAATTTTGTCTCTGTGTTGGTTTTAGTCAAGCTTGGTTTTTGTATGAATTTTCATGACAATGGCGTGGCTTTGTTGTTAGGTACAACTTCTATGGTTCAGGTTATTTTGTGGATGGCTTTATTGTGTTGGATGTTGAAAACACTAATGTGAATGTTTGTTATTCCCTGCTTACATCTTCCCATTCTAGTGACAATGATGTGAACGTATGGCATGCTAGACTTGGTCATATTGGCCAACAACGTATGAATAGATTAGCCAAAGAGGGCTTAATGGGCAATATTGAAAAAGTCGAATTGCCCACTTGTGAATATTGCATGGTGGGAAAAACAACTCGAAAGCCATTTGGAAAAAGAACAAGAGCTGAATTTCCATTGCAATTAATTCATACTGACATATGTGGCCCGATGAATATAAGGGCAATGCATGGGGATGTATACTTCATCACTTTCATAGATGATTACACTCGATTTGGATATGTCTATTTGATTTCTCATAAATCTGAAGCATTAAGTTGCTTTAAGAAATTTATGACCTTAGTGGAAAATCAATTAGATAAGAAAATAAAAGTATTGAGATCCGATCGAGGCAAAGAATACTTATCTAATGAGTTCAGAAGTTTGTGTGATGAAAAGGGAATAGAAAGACAACTATCTATCCCATACACTCCGCAGCAAAATGGTGTTGTAGAGAGAAGAAACAGAACCCTAATGAAAATAGTTAGGTCTATGATGGCACAGGTTAATCTCCCTATCACCTTTTGGGGGGACGCATTGTTAACTGCCATCTATATACTTAATTGTGTGCCTTCAAAGTCGATTTCTTCCACCCCATATGAATTGTGGACAGGTCGAAAACCTGATTTAAGCTTTCTTAAACCTTGAGGTTGTGCTGCCTATATTCTTGAGACCTCTCATAAATATGGAAAATTGGGTCCAAGAGGCAAAAAAAGTATCTTCATAAGATACTCAGAACACTCAAAAGGGTATGTGTTCATAGGCGAGCAAGAAAGCGAAAGTATGACTGAATTTGAATCTCAAGATGTCACATTCTTAGATAATCAAATTCCAAGAAAGGGCGAAATAGGTGAAGACTATTCCCTATTTGAGACCTTGGATCGAGATAATGGGACAGTTGGATATAATGATCCAAGTGGGAGCACTGTGAGAAGTAGAGAGTTAAGTACGAACCAGTCTCAATTGCAACCACTTGATGAAACAATGCCGTTATCAGATCCTAGCGGGAGCATAATGGAGAATGAAGTACCTATGGTACAATCTTCTCCACGGCGAACAAGTAGCAAAAGCATCTGCCATCGACGCTTTAAGATTGAAGGGCAAGCTTTCATGGTCGCTCCACTAGAAGAGGATGAGCCAAGGAACGTAAATGAAGCTCTATCTTGCCCTGATAAGGAAAAGTGGATGAAAGCAATGGAAGAAGAGATGGAGTCAATGACATCGAACCAAGTTTGGGAACTGATCGATCTTCTGAAAGGACGCAAAGCCATTGGGAACAAGTGGGTTCTCAAAATAAAGCGTAAGGCTGATGGCTCGATTGAAAGATAAAAGGCTCGCATTGTGGCGAAGGGGTATAACCAACAAGAAGGAATTGACTATGAAGATACTTTTTCTCTTGTGGTAAGATTCACCTCAATTCGCCTTATTCTGGCAATAGTGGTCATTTTGGATCTTGAATTACATCAGATGGATGTGAAGACTGCTTTTCTCAATGGAGAATTAGAAGAAGAAATATATATGGAACAATCCGTTGGGTTTGTTACTGAAGGCCAAGAACAAAATGTATGTTGACTTTTGAGATCGATATATGGCCTTAAGCAGTCTTCACGACAATGGTATATACGCTTTCATAATGCCATAGTGGCATATGATTTTGAGATGATTAATGAAGATAATTGCGCGTATATCAAGAGGTCCAAAGGTCATTTTGTGATCTTATCATTATACGTTGATGATATACTAATTGCCAGAAGCAATATGGAGTTTGTCAAGACAGTCAAAAGTTCGCTATCTTCTAATTTTGATATGAAAGATATGGGTGAAACTACATACATTCTTGGAGTTAAGATTTCGAGAGATCATTCGAAAAGGTTGTTGTCTCTTTCGCAAGAGACATACATAAATAAAGTCCTTGAACGATTTCGTATGCAAGATTGTAAACCCATTGATACTCCTATTGCAAAAGGGGAAGGTTTGAGCCGCAGAATGTGTCCTAAGACTTCACAAGAGCAAGAACGAATGAAAAGTATTCCTTATGCGAGTGCCGTTGGAAGCTTAATATACGCTATGATGTATACAAGACCTGATATTTGTTATGCAGTTGAAATGGTAAGTAGTTACCAATCCAATCCAGGTCAAGCACATTGGGCTGCTGTCAAGAGAATCCTGAGGTATCTGAAAGCTACTGCTGATTATGCGCTGAGTTATCAAGGAAGTGATCTGCACCTTGAGGGCTACACTCATGCTGATTGGGGAGGAGATTTAGATGAGAGAAAATCTACCTCTAGAAATATGTTCTTACTGAATAATGGCGTCGTATCATGGAGCAGTAAGAAGCAGAAGTGTGTAGCTTTATCTACCATGGAAGCCGAGTTCGTGGCTTTGTCGGCAACAGCTCAGGAGGGTGTCTGGTTTATGAGATTTTGGATCATTTAGGTGTTACTGGTGAAGCTGCAAATCCAGATTTGGTATACTGTGATAGCCAAGCAGCAATAGCTTACACCAAAGATCCCAAGTTCCATTGTAAGACCAAACACATAAACTTTAAGTATAACTATGTTAAAGATATAATTGCACGAAAGGATGTGAACATACAGTATATATCTACGCATAGAATGTTAGCAGATCCGATGACGAAGTCGATTCCTAGAGATGTTTTTCATAGTCATGTGAAATCTCTTGGATTGCATAGAATGTAATATACTGCACATTGTAATTTCCTCGAATGTTCACAGTTAATGAAGTTTGATATTATTGCCTATGATTTTTTTGTAAAATTTATGGATATTAAAGCTTGGTGCTTTATGTCGAGAAGGTATGTTGGACAGATGAGATATTAGCACACTCACACGGGTAATCGCCTCTATTTACTGCGTGATGAATAGAAATGAGACAAAATTTAAGCTCATTATCTAGGTGATAATTGAGAGCTTGAGCTTAAATGTAAATGTTGCCTTAATAGAATGTTAAGATGAGGACTTAATATTTATTATATCCAAAAGTGAAATAACCTACATATTTCACTTTATCTGTGTTTATTGTCAGATGTGAGTTCTGATGGATACTTTTGAGTAGAGTAGTTATGTGAACTCAAGTTAGACATTGAGTGTGTCTAAACTATCATATGTACTGTATTAAATGAATAGACATACGCTCCATAGGGAATGAGAAAATACCATAATACGTATTTCATATTACGCATGCATGAGTCGACCAATGAGAGTAGGCAAAAGTTTAGATCTCAACTTTATAAGCCATGTGAGACTCACGATGATAAGAATTCCTCATTTAGTGCCCTAACGACTCTTCATTATTCTCAAGATCTCTATTTAGTGTTCGCTATTTTAGAATGTTGCCTATGGTCATGAAATTGATTCGATCTAATGGGACACTTCTAGAAAAGCGAGTTGAACTAAGATTGAGAGGTCTAATAGAAGAGGAAGATCGATTTAGAGTTTTAAGTCACATTATAGATTTGTATTCACAGACCGGTCAGTTATGATTATTAAGTGTGATCATAACTGTGAATATAACATATCATACTTAAATGAGATTGAGAGAGAGATATGTATGTGACTGATCAATTTATGGTATAGCATACGAAAATCTACTTTTGATCATGTCCATATTTTGAGCTGTCATATACTCTCAACGGATGTACGACAACGAGCTCTCAGTGTATGCTGGTCGCACAGATTATTTGTCATTATGAACTTTGCAAAGATAAAGAGAGTTATGTTTGGCCCTCAGTGGGCGAGTGGGAGTTGTTGGTCCTCCATGGGCATGTGGGAGCTGTTTGCCCTACATGGGCGAGTGGGAGATGTTGGAATATGGGTCTTACGGTGTGCGCCTATGCGGGCAACCACAACCACAACCACCCACTACAGATAACTGCCAAAGCAGTTATCAATAGTTTTTCTTTTTGAACGTGGGAAAGTCACGTCTTTTAATAAGACGTAACTTCCCTCTCCCCTTCAGTCAGTCTATTGTTCTACATAATACAACGACAGAGAAAACGAACGACGCCCTCCCTCTTTACTATTGAACTGCGATCGAAGCGAGGAAACTCTTGGAATTGCAAAAGGCGACATCTAATCTGTGGACAATACGGTACGTCCCTCGTGTGATGTGTCGTTCGATCTGTGATATAAGTTAGGTTTAGGCATGTTCTTCCGCACGTGTTTCGTTTAGAAACAAGGATTTAGTATCCTTCGGGAGGCATTGGCACCCCTTTAACAAGAGGAAGGGAAACCCCATCACTCAACCAAATAGAAAACAGTTCGATTCCTTCCGGACGAACACAAAACATCCAAGACACAACAAGCCCTAGAAAAATCCAAGTAATGACACGGGACCACTCTGCAGAACCTTTCCTTAAACTTTCCTTCGCATAATGCAAAGAAACCGAAAGCGTAGCCTACACAAATTGGGGTCATACGTTAAACAAGATGGCCTGGTGACGAGCCTATGGCACTTGGGGATTTGTTAATTTCCCCCTTGACTCGAGGGAAGAGCATGATTAGCCCATTAAACAACGCATTGGGAATCTGATCACCAATTATCATCCCGATACCGGAGTTGGAAGATGGGGGAACCATGTCTCCTTGTGTCGGGAGAAACACGACACACCAATGCACAACGTTTAAGGATTCGATCATTTAGGACGAAAATAATGCAAGAAACGACTCAAAAGCATGCGAGGGAATCAATCCCACGCCATGCGCACCTTCTCCAAACCTTTCTTTATGCCCTTCATGCTCATCAAATCATGACACTCACTCCCTTTGTTTCATCCTTATCCCTTCAACCATAAACAGTAAAATACATCAAAAAGTTTTCTAGGCTGATCTGTCTTCTGCTTAATATAACATTCGACTTGAAGACCATATTGCGTTGGCAACAAGAAAGTTAGTGACGTGACAGACCCGTTTTGCCATAAAAAGTCGAGTTACGGAGATGGAGGAAACAAAAAAGCAGGGTTTTGAAGCAACAAACAGAAGCAACAAGCCAAATGTATCGTATAGGCATCGTGGTGAGGTCATGTTTCGCCCTCCAATATCATGCGAATAAGATCCGTATCTTGACTTGAAGTTGCATGGAGATATATGAACACGACACAATATCTAGGTAACTGTTAAAGGGTCTAATGTTTGAGGAATGCAGAACACGGGCGACACGCGCATAGCACGAGCACGTGCACGGCAGCGGTCGTTAGAGCTTGGGCCATTGGCCAACACCAATGGCGCGAGATAGGTCGGCCTGCCATATAACTAGGTCGGGCATGACCCATTAAAGTGTCGACACACCCGGCATCATAGGTCGGTCTAAGATTCGACACAACCCTAATCAACAACTTTCAGAGAGTACGAGCAACACAAAAAATAATTCGAAATGGAATGGCAGGAAAATCCATTGAACATGCGGTAAGCTTTTACAAGAGCTACATCCATTGGACATCTGGGTAGAAAATTCCTGGAAATGTGCAAACATATCATGAAACTCTTGAAAGTTTGCTACAAGATGATCATGCGCTCAAGGGACCCCAATATGATAACGTACCCATTTTGTCAATATGGCCAAAGAGAGCTTGGTGTCATGTTCTCATCTAAGTGAGCTGAATCTATTACCAAAACAAAAGATTTCGACCAAAAAGCTGTAAAGCAGATTGTGTTTCTCCCACCACGGCACTGTACATAGACAATGTTGTCTCTTACTCTTGGTGATTAATAATGGCTTTTGCAAGAGATCTTCTATATCTTTCTAAGATCGATCACTACACAGAAGTTGAGTGCGTGAGGCATAGGAAAAATTACTAAAAAAGTCATAAACCTATTGCATTTGTGCCATTTTTTTTTTGTCAAAAATTTGTGCCAATTCAATCCCAAACCTTTTGATTGTGCCAATTGAGTCTTAAACTTTTTCATTTTTTGCCAATTGAGTTCATCCGGTCAATTTTGACCGAACATTGCTGACATGGACACCAACCCTACTACGCGGCACGACCGATGCTGACGTTTATTTTTTATTTTTTTTATTTTTGCTTTTTTTTCTTTACTTTTTTTTTTTTTACCGAGTGCCGGCGAGGGCGTCACGGCCCTTGCCGGCTCTGGACGAGGGTAGCCCTCGCTAGATCTGGCGAGGGCCGCCTTGCAGGCCACGGGTGAGGCGACCCGTGCCAGTAGCCAACGAGGACGGCCCTTGCTAGATAGGGAAAGGGCGACCCTCGCCCGGCCAAGGCCGGTCGTAGCCTGATTGTGGCCGTGGAGGGCAGCCATCGTTGGAGACCAGCCAACAACAAAAAGGAAAGAAAAAAATCAGAAAAAGGAAAAAAGAAAAGAAGGAAATTCAGAAAAATGTTAAAAAGTTGTCCATGTCAACATCGACACGCCAAATAGGACGATCTGTGCTAACTGGACCGCCACGTTAACGTTTTTTCTTTATAATTAGCCGGATGAACTCAATTGGTATAAGTGCAATAGGTTTAGGCCCTTTTTTTTGTAATTTTTTCATGAGGGATTTGTTGCCAAACCGAAAAAGGAAAAAGAAGAAAATAACACTACAAATATACCTCACTTTTGACGTAATAAGCACTTATATCTATTTTTTGCCAGTGTCATCCACGTCAACAAGACCCCACATTGAAAAGATCAAATTACCCCCTCCTTGCAAACTCATTTTAGCAACTCGCTTAGGGTTCGAACGGTTGAGTGCTCCAAATGGGTTTGAGACTACAAGATTTGGAAATTGGTAGAAAGAAAATTACATTTACCTAAATAAAAGTAACGATAATTGATGTGAATGTACAGAGTGGTGTCCAGAGATAAAACTCAGGTATGTATTTGATATTAAAAAAAAAACAACAACAACAACAAAGCTATATATCAAGGCGGTTATTGGATGAAAGATGAGGTGCGTTTTTACCATTTTTCAGAAAAAGAAAATGTTCATATGCATGTTTGCATGTGAGTGTTTGTCATGACAATATTCATATCCCCAATTCATGCCCTTGAACCATGTGAAAAACTATGTCCTTGAACTATGACGAAAATTATCAAAAAAAAGTTCTAAATCTTTTACACTTGTGCCAATTCAGTTCTAAACATTTTAATTTTGTTAATTCAGTCCTAAACTTTTTGCACTTATGTCAATTCAGTCCTAAACCTTTTGCATTTGTACCAATTTAGTTCATCCGGCCGACGCTGACATGGATACCGGCGGGCACAGACATGGATAATTTAATAATATTTTAATTATTGTTGGAATAATTTTCGTTTCTTTTCTTTCTCTTTCCTTTTTTGTTCCATTTTCTCTCTCATGGTTTCTCGCTCCTCCTCCTCCTCCGCGCAGATCCCTCGTCTGAAGTAAAACAGGAAGAAAGGAGGGGAGATCGATTGCTGCTGCTAGGTCGCCCAGATCTAGCCTGGGCGAGGTTACCTCGCCGGCCCTAGCCTCTGGCCGATCGCCGAGAGGAAGAAGAAAAGAAAGAAAAAGAAAAAGAAAAGGAAAAAGAAAAAAAGTAATTCGAAAAAATATTAAAATATTACTAAAAATTGTATACGTCAACGCCGGCTGGCCAAAGTTGGTCGGATGGACTGAATTGTCACAAATGCAAAAAGTTTAGGATTGAATCTACATAAAAAAAAGTTTAGAACTAAATTAGCACAAATGCAAAATGTATGTAACTGATTTGGCAAAAGTGAAAAAGTCTAAGACTTTTTGACAATTTTCCCAACTATGTGGTTAGCGTATGATAATAATTTGGCAAAGACACATTGTGGTACCACATATGCATACACACGTATATATATGGTTGGATTCTTTGCAAGGCATTGGACTATGTGAATGAATGTTAAGATAAATTAAATGGCCATGTCGGTAGAACAACACGTGGACGATCAGCAAGTGTGGACGCGTTGAAGCTCTTACCAGTCGACACGTAACCTATTTCGGCCGAACGAAACGTGCTCTTCCTCGGTTCATGGCCCTCTCCGTTTGGACTCTCCATCGCCCCAAAACGAAGTTCCAATCTCACTTGGCTCCATGTCTAAGACATCAGCTTGTGCGTCGATTCTTTATATGGGGATTTGCGCTTCAACGTACGACTTCTCAGTGTTATCTTCGATTTCAATAAGGTTAGGCACGTACCAGAGAAAAAGAAAGATCACGGGCGTAATGCCGACGCAGTTAGGTGTCGATTTTATATTTTTGGTAGTCTACTTGAATCATCTACAATTGACTAATTCATAAGTATCAAGTTGCTAATCTTTGTTGACCTTTGATGTTGATTAGGGTTAGTGGTATTAGTAACTAGTTCCATACAAACCAACCAAACGGCGGGAATCGTGGGATAGTCTAAGGACTCGATGGAAAAAGTCTGGTGTTGACTCTAGCTAGTTACTTGTGGATTTCCATAACGATGTTAAGGGCGTGATTAGACACCGACATGTTTATGCTTGGTGACAACTTATTAGCAAAACATGATCAAAGTTTGAAGACGAGAGATCGAGAGAGATGTAGAGAGAGAGGGTTGTCCAAACCCTAACCGAACACTGAGGTCTTGCTCAGGCGACCCCTCAATAGCCACCAGCGAAAGTCGCACGAGTGCAATGGGGGTCGATGGACAGACTCTCGTCGATGAAGTTAACCTACAAAAATGATATCGCGAACGTACATATTAAGTACGAAACGTCGAAGAGAAATCTTTCAACATCACGCAATTCATGGTTTCCGGTCATGAAAAGTAGTAATATCTCGAGGACTAGGGTTTATTTCGATTTCGAGTGTATGTCAGGGGGGCGTTCTCAAGGACCATGGAGTTGCAGAAAGGAGAACTTTTGCCATTTTTCCACTATGTATAGATACAAGATAAGATTCGTAGTCACTTATCCAAACTTGACGTAAATTAGACGTAAAAGTCTATCTACCAAAATTAGCTACCAATTACCAAGTTATAAACATGATGGCCCCAATCCGATGAGTCATATGATCGAACCAATCTCCTTGTCTTAGCCCTTTTTCAATTTTTTTTCTTCTATGTTTTTTCATTATCGTTGGCAGCTATGGAACACTGATAGAATCCAGGTAACATGTTCCCCAGCAACAAATGAAGCAGCTAACCCATTTCCTAATTACAAGAAAACCTTTTAGATGCCGGAGAGACGCTAAATAAAACTTATAGGGCGTGGTCGTTCACTCAATCTATTTACCGATGCGCGAGCGAGGGTGTTAATGAAATAAAATCTCGGATAAGATCAATGTCGATGTAGTCAGAAGCGGTTAACGCACGTACTTGATCCATGATTTAATGACGATAATCTGGGCTTTCTCTTGACTCTCTGGAAAATTGTCCAAAAAGTCCCAAACTTATTGCGTTTTTGCCAATTGAGTCATAAACCTTTTAATTTTGTCAATTGGGTCCTAAACCTTTTCGAGTTTTGCAAATTGAGTCCATTCGGCCAATTGTGATTGGAAATCACTGTCATGGACGCAAGCCATCCTACGTGACACGACCGGCGCTGGAGTAGACAGTTTTTAAAAATATTTTGGTATCTTTTCCGATTTATTATTTTTTCTTTTCTCCTTTTACCCTTTGCCGACCTTCGCCAGGCCTCATCAATGATCGGTGGAGGTCGCCGGCCTCAGGCGAGGTCAACCCTTCGTCAGATTGACAAGGGCGAGGGCCCCCCTCGCCCAAGGCCGACGAGGCCTAGTGGTGGCCGACAAAAGGAAAAAGGGGAAAATACAAAATAAAAATTAAAATGAAAAAAAATTAAAAGGCGGTGGTCGTGCCACATAGGACGGCCGGCGTCCACGTTAGCGATTTCCAGCCAAAATTAGCCGAAATGGACTCAAATGGCAAAACGCGGAAATGTTTAAGATTCAATTTAGATCTTAATTGGCAAAAATGTAATAAATTTAGGATTTTTTATTTTCTCTCGACTCTCGTAGGAAGGTTTTCCAAGCTAGGCTTGTTCTTTTGTTTCCTTAGAAGTCAATGCTATACCCTCTCTCTTTATCTCCATCTCTATCTCTGCTGCTCCGTTTCCCATTGGACGTGTACAATCGTGGAACTTTGGGTCACTTTACACGTACATCTTGAGCAACCCATTTGTGCGAATTGTTAAATTAATTTTCAAGCTCTAAAGCCAAAAGCTGCGCTCAATGACGTGAGCAACCCCCGATTAGGCAGCAAGATTAACCCTTTTATTAATTAGTTTACTATAACCGAGGTGGTCGGTTTTGGGACCTTAGCCACTCACGAAGCATTCGTTCACACATTAAGGTGTGTACTGCGGCACGCTCTCGAATGATATTATCAACTAAAATCGACTTTTTTCCTACATTTGACTCATCGGATAAAATCAAATTCGCACATGGTATCGCAATAAATCAAGTACATTTCAACACAACGTTTGCTTGTCACATGAGGAACAAAAAACAAATACCCAAGTTTGATATTTAAATATCAAGACTTCCCTCGGTCATGAACGACATGGAGTCCATAAGAGCTGTTGACATTATAATTGCGTTTTTTCCTTGACTAATCTATGATTTTGTTATCATCATTTTGGGTTGTGAATGTCCAATTTGAGTTCGACCCTGAATTGTTCGTTTATTTAGTAACATCAAGTGCTAAGAATTGGCACCGGTCGCGCTATGTTCTTGCATACGAATAAATTGCACACGTACCGTGTATTTTTTTTTTTTTTTCAATTGGTTGTTCAATGCTAAAAAAGACGTCTAGAGAGACGAGGCATCTCCAAATTGTGTAGTATTTGAAATCCGTAAATCTGCTAATTTTTAGCTATTCATTCGATGAATTCTTTATCGACACGGATGGAATGATATTTATGGATGTCTCACAATTTTTCAATTAATTTCCAAATACAATTTTTCATGTCCATCCAAATCAATCATCGTCTTAGTGTCATCAAACTTTTTAATAAGTAAGGTAGCGATTGATTGACTTGGCTGACATCAACATATGATATGCTCTCGAGTCTTGAGAGGGTGTTAAGTTTTTCTTTACCCCACGAGTGGCAAAAGCGAGATTTCGATGCAAATTTGGGGGTACTTTCAAACTAGAGCTCTATAAAAGTCATCTCCTTAATCAACCCAACTCTTCAGTCGGACGGGACCAGAGAGCCTCGTCACTACTACCCAACCAAACAAGCAACGAGAGAGAGAGAGAGAGAGAGCCGCCATGAACGACCTGAGCGAAGATGACATGGAACTCATTTCTCAGCTCTATCCTGGAGTGTTCACCCGATTAGCTCCTCCACAAGGTCTTTACATACAGATTTTTCTTCTTCTTTTTTGGGTGAACGGGTCGCGCTTATGCTGACGAGAACGACGTGGCTTTTTTGGGCAGGGGAGAAGCCGCGGCGGAGGCGGAAGAAGAGCAAAGGACCCGAGAGCGGGGCCGGCGGAGGGGAGGGACGGGGGAAGCGGAAGCTGAGCTCGGAGCAGGTGGAGCTCCTGGAGCGGAACTTCGGGGACGAGCACAAGCTCGAGGCGGAGCGGAAGGACAGGCTGGCGGCGGAGCTGGGGCTCGACCCGCAGCAGGTGGCGGTGTGGTTCCAGAACAGGAGGGCCCGGTGGAAGAGCAAGAAGCTGGAGGAGGAGTACGCCAAGCTGAAGTCCGTCCATGAGACCGCCGTGGTAGAGAAATGCCGTCTTGAGTCTGAGGTCTCTTCCCTCTCTCTATTCTCTTCAGTTACTACTCAAATCTTTTTCTTTTTTTTTTCAATTTTCTTTTTTGCTGGTGTGTTTTTTAACCTTTTCTTTATTTTTTTTGTCAGATTAAATCTTGGGGGTGCATGCACATGAATTTTACTTTTATAATTTTGAAACATGAGTAATATTCTAAATTTCAACAGCAAAAATAATTATGTACTTTTAACTTATTTTTAAGTGGAAACAATCATGCCCAAAATATTTCCCCTTTTTTTTTCCACAGTGCTCGTAAATATCATGCATCGTCAGTCAATAAGGGCGTTCTAGTGCGTCGTAGATTCTTATCCAAGACTTGTATCATTTGATGAGATGACACAGTGTGAATTCGATTTTTATCTGACTTGTTGCCCTTTTTGGAAACGACAAAAATACATGATTCATAAATGAATTCTTCAACATTAAAGCCCGAATGCTTCTTTCATTCTTTTCTTTAATTAGAATTCCAGAGTGTAGAAACGAATTTTGGACAATAGATAAAAAGAAAAAAAAAGATTAATAATAACTTACCATTATCGTCGAGTCAGATGGATAACTTGTGTCCTTTGGAATTAACCGCGCCACCAAATTTTTGCACATCCCGACACGAAATTAAATTTATAAAAAAAAAAATCAGAAATATTTTAACTTTTATATGGAGATTTTCTTATCTTGGATATACAATTTTAATTAGTTCATGACTCCCATACAAATTTATCTCGTATTTCGTTATGAATCGAGCACGCTCTCAAACTCGACATGTCCCGTGAGATCGTTCGACCCCACTAGACTAGGCTTGTGTCGGGCCTCTCAGAAGGCCGCACGGGGTCGCACGTGAGCGCCCTTTTCTGTTTTTTTCCCGGCTCCGGGTTTATACTGGACCTAAGTTTGATCTTTTTTGCAGGTTCTGAAGCTTAAGGAACTGCTTTCGGAGGCGGAGATGGAGATGAAGAGGCTCTCCAGCAACAGCCCGCGTTCCTCGGCCACCATTGATGCTGTGGACAATCCCTTCTGGGGAGATTCTGGAGTTGCTGAAGAATGTGATGACGAAGATGCGCTGTATTACACGCCCCAGAATGCTTACCTACAAGGCATCGAGTGGTTCAATCTATATGTGTAGTCACTAGTTGGTGGTTAATTACTAAGCAAATTATTGCTCTAGGATGTGTGTAGATACTGACCGTCCCCTGTAAAAACCTGTCTTGTGATAATTGACTTTAGGCGTTGCGTAAAATACGTAGCCGGACAAGATGATAAGCCGAACAAGGAAACGAATCTGACGCCGGATTTACATGATTCGATCGGTAACCGTCGATGATCGAATTTTGTAGAGCTTTGAACTTCTCGAGTTCGTGGTGGAGTCAACTTGGGATGGAAGGAGCCCGTTGTATTGACATTATTAACTCTATTCAGTTTATTAGAAAGCAAATTAGTTTGAACATTTTTTACTTTAAATCAAAACTTTTGACCCGAGATTGTATTGTTTACTCATGCCTTTCTGTTCCTAACACAAGGGGTTGCATCGGGATCCTATTGGCAAATGGATCTGATGCGTCGTGGACCATTCGGATACGCGTCGTTAGAATTTATCATCGAGCCGTTCCAAACGAAAAACATCATAAACCGGAGTCCATCGAACTGTCACTGCTTGCCTCACACGACCTACGCTAAGCTCCGTTTGTTTTGCGGAAAAATGAATAATCTAAAGATCATTTTCCTGAAAATGATTGCTTGTATAGGTCGGAATAATTAGTCAATGAAAAATACTTTCATTATCGACAACAATTTATGTCTAAATATAAGCCATCTTTTTTAGAAAAATATTTTTCGGATCGTTCATTTTTCGCAAAATATATAGAGCCTAAAAAGACAAATCCCAGGTCAACCAAATGCTATCATATTTTATACAGTTATGATCTTAATCTTTTTTGTTTTTGTGCGTGCGTATTTCTACGCACTTACGTTCACCAAAACAGCGGGGCTTAACGCGGAGGCGGAAGAAGAGCAAAGGACCCGAGAGAAGGGACGGGGAAGCGGAAGCTGAGCGGCGAGAGCCGAGCAAGTGGACCTCCATGAGTCAGAACTTCGGGAATGAGCACAAGCTCGAGTCGGAAAGGAAGGACAAGCCGGCGGCAAGTCGTGGGATGGTTTCAGAATAGGAGGGCCCGGTGGAGGAGCAAGAATCCGAAGGTGGAGGATGCCAAGCTGAAGTCCGCCCATGAGAGCGTCGTGGTAGAGCAATGCCGTCTTGAGTCTGAGGTCTCATCTCTTCAGTTACCAATCTTTTGTTTTTTCCGCAACATAAATGAACTTACAAAATCGCCATAGGATAGGATGGACGTGTGCTTTGGAATTATCTATGCAACCAAATTGTTTCGAATGTCAAACATCTGACAGCAGTCGTGGAAAATATTTTTACACTGCTCCGTTTATTTCTCGCGAAAAACAACTTTCAGAAAAATATTTTTCGAATTTTCAAGCGTTTGGTTCGCGAAAAATAAGCTAGTTTAGAAAAACATTTTTCACCCTGTTGACACCAAATAATAAAGAGTTACCGAATGGACTTTAGTATCATTGTGTCCCGAAAATCGGTAAATCGGGAATAGTAAGCTACTCTGAGAAGTTCGATAAGTTGGCTGCAACATACCGAAATGTCTAGAAGACTAAACCCGATATTCGGGAAGTAAGAAAACAGAACCACTGATTTTCAAAATTCGGTAAGATTCTGGACATGCCGAAATTATAGAGGATCAGCAGTAAGAAGAATATGAAGACAAAAGGAACCGCAGGATGGCCAAGCTAGCCACGTCAGCAAGAAGTTACGAGCAAGAAATCCGGATAGTGGATGCGAACAATTCACGGCAGTTGCTAGAAAAGATTCAAATTCAAAGCCATATTGACAGTTGAAGATCAAATTTTGGCTGATAAAACGTGGGCAAATGGGAAGTTATTGAAGGCGCCAAGATTCAGAGTTTGAAAGCAAGAAAATAACCGACAAACGGTTATGGAAAGCCAAAGAATAATAAATAATCTAAAGAAAGGAGAAAGGAGACAGATCAACACACATCCAAAAGAACTCAAGTTTTCTGCACTTTAACTTCCATGTACTCTCCTTTCCAGCATTTACAGTTTCTGCAACTTCAGTTTATTATCAAGCTTTCCACTACTTTCCTAGGAGTATTGTAACGTAGCCTGAACCCTTGTTGATCTCAAATCCATATTCGATCCATTGAATTCCTACCCATTTCATTTCCATTTGTGTTCCTCCGTGTTCTCAATCACTGCGGATCAAGGGACAGTGTTTACTGGAGATGCAGTTGTGGAATTTGTGCAATCAAGAGGAATTAAGATGCTGCATTCTACACCATATTATCCTCAAGCAAATGGACAAGCTGAAGCTACTAATAAAGTTGTGATTGGGTTGATTAAAAAGCATTTGGAAGAAAATCCAAGAGAATGGGACAACTTGCTATCGGTAGTGTTGTGGGCATACCGAACATCACGAAGATCAAGCACAGGCGTCAGTCCATATATGCTGACCTATGGACAGGAGGCAGTTCTACCAATAGAGATAACCGTTCAATCATTACGAGTCCAATTGCAAAGTTTAATGTTGCCAGAAGATTACAGAGATTGGATGTATATAAATTTGGACGAAGTAGATGAAGTCAGGGCAATTGCTTTGGATCAGTTGATTGCACAAAAGAAAAGAGTAGCTAGAGCTTTTAACAAGAAAGTTAGGATCAAGCAATTTGCTGTCGGAGACTTAGTGTGGAAAGCAATCTTGCCATTTAATCTCAAAGATAGAGAATTCGGTAAGTGGTCCTCAAACTGGGAAGACCCTTATCTAATTACCAAAATGTTCAGTGGAAATGCGTACAGGTTGATGGATATCAATGGAAAAGAATTATCTCGTTCTATAAATGGGAAATTCTTGAAGAAATATTATCCATCAATTTGGGAAACACAAGGAGATTAATTCATTCATCAAAAGCGAAAGTACATTCTGATCTTGGTTACAAAGGTCTTCAGATCTTTAACCAGTTTGAGATTCTGACCTACAAGTTTGGAATGTAATTCAAGATCATGGCGGAGTTCAAATTGCTGTTCCTTGAGATGTTCTGTGCGACGAGAATGGAAGCAGACAGCTTCAAGTTTCTCCCAGGTTTCTTGTAACAATCGTCTATACTTGTCTGAAGAAACTTCGACCATGGACTTGACCCGGGAGATTTCTTCTTTAATTATCCTGCGTTCGGCACGGTTATGACTGGAAAAGAAATTGAAAAATCGACGTGTCGTCTCAGCATCTTCTTTGGCATGGAGGCAAGAGTCTTGGACTTGAGCATATGCTTCCTTGAAATCACACAATCGGGAGAATTCTTCCACAATTTAGAGCTTAAGAGTCTCAGCTTCCACAATGATAGGTTCAAGGCTCCAAACCTCTTTCACATTGCGCTCAAACTCATCGAAGCTGGCAGGGAATAAAGAGCACAGTTCCCATACTAAGTCCAAGAAATCAGACTTAGCAGTTAAAAATACCTTGGACCTGAAAATGTCCGTCAGCTCGGTAACTTCTAACCTATGCTTATAATTTAGTAATAAAGCATGATGTCCCTGGGATAGTAGTTCATGTAGTCGTTTCCACAAGGATCGATCATCTGTAAGCAATTGAATAAAATTTGTTCATGGTTGAAAGAAATGAAGAACAGTTGTCAAAGCTGGGATCAGGATGCATTTAGCAAAAATTTACCTTCATGTTGGCTGTCACAATGTCTATATGATCGAGGCCAAAGAGGCAACTGAGATGAAGAACCATGTGAAGACATCATGAGCAAGATTGCAAATGTTCAGGATGAATTGTGCAATTTGGGCGGTTATAAATAGAAAGGACATAGAGCAGATCATGGGTAGTGGCATGCCAGAGCTTTTCTCGGATAGTTGGAAGAACATGGCCCATAAGTGGAGGAAGACGGTTACCATAATTGCCGCCAAAAATATTCTTTTGCAAAAGAAAGTACGCAAAAGTCATTGAGGATTATCGGGAAGCATTATCATCGGAATCTTTGTTAATCACTGAGGATTGTCGGGAAGCCTTATTATCGGAATCTTTGTTAATCACTGAGGATTGTCGGGAAGCCTTATTATTGGAATCTTTGTTAATCACTGAGGATTGTCGGGAAGCCTTATCATCGGGATCTTTGTTAGTCATCAAGGATTATCGGGATCTTTGTTAGTTATTGAGGATTATCGGGATCTCTGTTGAAGATTATAAAAGAGCAAATGTTGGAATTCAGCAAATGAAGCAAAAGAACATGAGTCAGAAAGAACAAGATTTTTCATTTATACTTCCTCAGTAGAGACTTGGCTTCATTTACAAAAGAACGGAGCTCAAATTCTAAATTAAGATTTTGTTCCATGAGCTCCGCCCTCTGCTTCTCACAAGTTTTGACCGATCTACAAGTGGAATCATATTCTTTCCGCAACTCCCGACACTTCTCCATCTTTTTTCTAACTGATGGGCAAAGATGACGCATCTTCGCTTCTTGCTCCATCATTTGGACCTCTACCGTCTTCAATTCCTTCTCAAGTTCTGCTCTTCTTTCTGCCAAGCGGCGAAGTTTGCTCTCTTCGGCTTTATAACTGTCGTAGAACAAGCGGGTATCTGCACATTTGTGGGTTAGTTCATCCTGAATGGCTTGACCTCGCTGTTCTCCGAAGAAAAGATGTGGAAGTTGATAGGTGTTGATCCTGATGGTGTCCACAGCATCCACAAAACCAACGGCGAAGATATCATTTTTGTCCTGAAAGTCTTGGGAAAGTGCAAAGGAAGGATTACCAGAGCATACTTCTTGGAAGAGAGTTCTTGCTCGTTTCTCTCTGTCAGAGTCGGTAATCAACTTCCCATAGCCAGACTCTAATAAGCTAAGAAGTTCAGTCCATTTAGCCGTAGCTACTTCCTTAGAGACTTCAGAAAATGATGCCGGGTCTATAGATTCTGGTGGACAGTCATCAGTGGAGGAGCCAGGAAGATTTGTGAGCAGTATGTTTTCCACTTCAGCTTTTTCTTCAGTAGATAAAAGATTTATCTCAGCCGCGGCAGAAGGAACTTGTGAAGAAGAAGAGCTTGCCAAAGACATTCTTGAAGAGGCAAAGTGATTGACGAAGGCTGAACAAGCGGTAGAGGTACATTGGTTGATGGGCCTTCAAGAAATTCCCCATCAGGAATCAGGATTCTTTTTTATGCAGATGAAGGCTTATCAGTACCTGTAAATATAGTTATGAGTGTTAAAACAATAGTATAAGAAGCATTCCCCATTCGGTAAAGTGAAGACAATACTTACCGATAGAAGTTGGAGACTTCCTAATCTGAGGAGAAGATGGGTCATCAGCTTGTTCCTTTTCCTTAAGTTTTGGAGTCTGGGTTTGCCTTGATGTAATAAGAAGTTCCGTCGAAGAAGCCGGAGGCACCAGAACAGGGTCAAGAATTGTTATATCATCGTCAGGAGCAGGAGCAGAAGGGGAAGAAATCAAAGCCGCTTTTGATCGGTATATCTTGAGAGTCTTCCCTGAGTTATGTTTAAAAGAAGAAAAGCACAGATCAATATTGGAAGGTATGCTCATGATTAGCAAAAGCTTTAATATTAAAAGTTACCTTTCGGTGTATGCGGCTTTATCATGGCACGTAGCGTGGGACTGACAGATGGGCTCCTTGGTGATGATGATAAAGATCTAGTGGTAGTTCTTTCTGTTGCTGGCTTCTTAGACGCCTTTTCTAGATCAGGCAGTTCTAAGATTTTTCGCTTTCTTCCTGCTGTGAGCGAAAACAGTTAGATACAACTAAATACCGAATGAAGAAGTATATTGAAAGAAGGGAAGCAAACTAACCTTTAACAGGCTTTGCCGGTTCCAAGGGAAGAATGTCTTCATCTCCGGTTGATTGAGGAAGTGCAAGAGTGGCCGTCTCCTTTATTTTCAAAAGGATCATATCTAGCGGCTCTGAGAATACAGACTTCCGATAATTCTTCCACCAGAAGTCGAAGTCTTCTGAAGAGCGATCAGCATCTGGAATGAACTCGGTAACACGGAACAGTCGGTAAATGTCCCGAATCAGCTTGTTCAGTTCAATGAAGTTCTGACTGTCGCATTGCTTACAGAATACTTTAATGATGGAAGAAAAGGAAAAAGTGTAGAGAGCCGGGACAGGAATCCCTTGAATCAACCCAAATTGTCTAGCACAATATTGGGGAGAATAGATTTCGAAGCTAGCAACGAATCTACCCTTTATTGAAAACCTAACAGGAAGGTCAATAGAGGTTAGAACGACTTGCCAAAAATCATTCTTATTCTTCTGAAAGGAAAGAAGATATGATTTGAATTCGGGAATGAGAAAAGGAGAAAAAGAGAATTGTTTCCCTTTGATGGAAAAAATTTGGGAAACAAAGAACCGAAAATAAGATAATTGCCCTTCTGGAAAAGGAATCAGCTCTCGGCTTAAAGCTCGACATACAGGATGATTCGGGATAGAAACCGAAGGGGGTTGCGAGAAATGGTCTTTGGAAAACCAAAAAGGAAAATAAAAAGCCGACCAGGCTTGGAGAATCCAGAGTGGACCACCATAGACTCCACCTATTTCATCCGAAATGATGGAAGAAGCCGAATGGGCTAAGCCTCGGTACAATAAGGATAAAATAGTTTTTCCCAAAGAAAGGAGAGTTCCCGAAGCTAAGGCAGAAGCTATAGCTACGAAGTCTTTTGAAACTCTCACAATAGGGTGGCAAAAGAGGAATTTACAGAGCCAGTACAAGAGAAAAGCGGTGTGTTCCTCATCGGTAACTTCACCTTCTTTCTTAAAAAACTTGCCGATAAAAGCCCCATAAGCTAGCTCGGAATCAGACAACTTACCGAGTCCTAGGTAAGAATCCGAAGACAGAGTAGATGGGTCTGTACCTAAAGGACTAAGACCGGTCAAGCAATGGATGTCGAGCAAGGTTACCGACATCGGGGAAAAAGGGAAGAAGAAGCAGTTGGTAGAAGTTGACCAAAAACAGGATAGGGCACTGATTAGCCCATGATTCAGACGATAGTCGAAACAACAAAGGCACAAAGCATTATGAATCGAAAGTCCATCCCAAAGAGAGCCCTTGGAAGGACGAAGTCGAAGGTACCATTAATAAAAATTTGGCTCAAAATCAGAAAAAGCCCTAAGACGAGAAGGGCGGGAGTGCCAGTTGTAAGCTAGAACGGAAGAATGGTGGATTGGAAGTACCTCAGTTTGATGACGAGGGAAGAAATCAGAGAGAATAACAGGAACCGAAAACTGATTGTAAACAGCTGGGCCAAGGATGTAAGAATCCTCGAAATCATTCTGCACCGAAAAAAAATACCGATCATCGTTGAAATCTTGAGAGTCTCTGAAGCTATAGTAGCGCTCTAGGGCATTTGAGGCAAGAAAGGAGGAAGCTTGAGCCTTGGGAGCCATGGTGTCTGATCGAGTACAGGAAAAGGGGACGAAGGAACGAAGAAGCGAAAGAGCGAGAGAATAACGAAAGAGATGACTTGTTGGAGAAGCAAGTTTGAAGGCGAGAAATCAGATTGTGTGGGGACATCTGATTTATATATTAAGTTGATACGAGGAGAAGCTGAAAAGGCAAGCGCGCGAAACGAGACGGCAAAATGGGGCTGGAAATAAAAAGTAAGTGTCTTGTCATCTTTGGCATTTAAAAGAATTAAAATTCTTTTAATTCTTTTAAAGGGGGCATCTGTTGACACCAAATAATAAAGAGTTACCGAATGGACTTTAGTATCATTGTGTCCCGAAAATCGGTAAATCGAGAATAGTAAGCTACTCTGAGAAGTTCGGTAAGTTGGCTGCAACATACCGAAATGTCTAGAAGACTAAACCCGATATTCGGGAAGTAAGAAAACAGGACCACTAATTTTCAAAATTCGGTAAGATTCTGGACATGCCGAAATTATAGAGGATCAGCAGTAATAGGAATATGAAGACAAAAGGAACCGCAGGATGGCCAAGCTAGCCACGTCAGCAAGAAGTTACGAGCAAGAAATCCGGATAGTGGATGCGAACAATTCACGGCAGTTGCTGGAAAAGATTCAAATTCAAAGCCATATTGACAGTTGAAGATCAAATTTTGGCGGATAAAACGTGGGCAAATGGGAAGTTATTGAAGGCGCCAAGATTCAGAGTTTGAAAGCAAGAAAATAATTGACAAACGGTTATGGAAAGCCAAAGAATAATAAATAATCGAAAGAAAGGAGAAAGGAGACAGATCAACACACATCCAAAAGAACTCAAGTTTTCTGCACTTTAACTTCCCTGTACTCTCCTTTCCAGCATTTACAGTTTCTGCAACTTCAGTTTATTATCAAGCTTTCCACTGCTTTCCTAGGAGTATTGTAACGTAGCCTGAACCCTTGTTGATCTCAAATCCATATTCGATCCATTGAATTCCTACCCATTTCATTTCTATTTGTGTTCCTCCGTGTTCTCATTAAAATTTCCTTTCGAGAGTTGAGCCGCAGAACCCCTTTTAATAAAAACCGAAGACGAGATTTCGGTGAAAGATTTTCCTTGTTGCAAAAACGAGCGAACACACCCTTGAAAAAAAAAACCTTTCAAAAGTGAGAAAAATATTTTCCTCTTTTTGAGAAGGGAAAAATCTTTACCTCATTTTTACTTCCTCCTTTCTTTCACATTTCCTTTCTTTATAATTATTTTTTTACTTTCTTTTCATTTTTTATTTATTTTTTAAAAATTCAAAGATTTTCATTTTTTTAATTTCTTTTCTTTTCTTCTTTTTTTTCTTTTTCTTTTCTTCTTTTTTTCTCTTTCTTCCTCCTCCTTCCTCCTTCCCCCACCGAACGTGGACCTCGATGACGGCCAGCAGCCCGGCGATCTGCCATGACGCAAGCCGGCGAGCTCGAGGCTCTGCCGATTCCTGCAATCTCGGGCTCATATTGTTGACTCGTATTGTAGATGGAAATGAATGATTTTAAAAAATAATAATTCAAAAGATGATGGCTCGTATTGTTGATAGAAATGATTGAACGAAAAGTATTTTCATCACCCACGAAAATATTTAAACATGAAATTTTTTTCCATTGACTAATTATTTTGAGCGATACAAGCGATCACTTTTAGGAAAATGTTTTCTAGATTGTTCATTTTTCGTGAAATAAAAAGGGCCTAAACTCAAGAAAATTCTAAAGAAGAGATGAAAGTTTTTGGTTAATGAAGAAGTTCTTATATATATGGTCTACGCTCTCTCGCCAACCATCATACTAAAGGGCGGATAAAGTTAACATTTGATAAACTTTTCTTCATAAAGTTAATTTTAATCCTTATTGACAAATTTTTTTTTTTGGGACGAAACTGAATTCCGTTAGTTTCCTGCTCGAGTTGATACTACACGTAAGTAGGGAAAAATTACCAAAAAAGTCCTAAACCTTTTACAATTGTGCCAATTCAGTCCTAAACTTCTTTTTTTTATCGATTCAGTCCTAAACCTTTTGCAATTGTGCCATTTCAGTCCATCTGGCGAATTTTGGCCTGCCGACGTTGACGTGGACGCCAACCGGCCAGCGACCGGATATTTTAATATTTTCTTGAATTTTTCAAGATTTTTTATGATTTTTATTTTTTTTACTTTCTTTTTCTTTTTCTTTTCCCCAACCCCTCCCCTTCCTCAACCTGTCGCCGAGGTCCGGCGGCCGGCGAGGCCGAGCCTCACCCGGCCATGGCGTGGCTGGACCTTGCCGTCGCTGCCTCGCCAGATCTGGGCCGGCACGACCTCCTTGAAGCCGCCTTGCCAAACTCCGTCCAAATTCGACTTCAGCCAACCCCATCTCCCTCGTCTTCATCGCTCGGGACATGAGCAAACCGTCAACCTGAGGACATCAGATGGTGGTCGCCAGGAGGCTGTGGTGAAGGTGATGATTCGAATGCGCCTCTTTCAAGGCGATCGACCTCTGGCTTCGCCCGGCCGCTACACTGCCGACACCTACCAACGCAGATCAACCCGAAGGAACGGCTCGACCCCTGGCAAGGCTAGACCTCGCCATCACCGGGCGAGGCAGCGATGGGGCGAGGTCGAGCCCCTCTATGGCTGGGCGAGGCTCGGCCTTGGTGACCGGCTGAGGAAGGGGAGGGGTTGGGGAAAAAAAGAAAAAGAAAAAGAAATAAAAATCATAAAAAAATTCAAAAAAATATTAAAATATTCGGTCGCCGGCCAAAATTAGCCTGATGGACTGAAATGGCACAATTGCAAAAGATTTAGGACTGAATCGGTAAAAAAAAAGTTTAGGACTGAATTGGCATAATTACAATAGATTTAGGACTTTTTTGGTAATTTTCCCCTTAAGTAGGATTCCTATGTTTATCAATTTAGTTTGCAGGTACTAAAGCTTAAGGAACAGCTTTGAGAGGCAAAGATGGAGAAGAAGAGGTTCTCACAGAGAGAGAGAGTGCTGATCATGGGCTCTCTAGCACCAGCCCATGTTCGTGTTGCTGAAGCATGTGATGACCAAAATGTGTTGTATTACATGTAGGCCCATCATGGGTAAGTCGAGTCGGGTCGAAAATAGCCCAGATCGTATTGAACCATTTTTATGTAATAAAATTTTAGCACTCAAACCAAATCCAACACAACACATATTACTAAAACACATCAATATCCATATCAAAACATTTAATCTACTTTAAGTTCCTCATAAGAATATATTACTTTGATATATTTTTTTTATCAAATTGAAAAATATAGTAAATAAAATAAAAAAGCATAAAAAAAAACCTAAAGATTGAAATGCACCAAAAAGAACCTGAAAAGTATGCATGCATTATGACGAACATAGGAGAAAATTGTCAAAAAATTCCTAAACATATTGCATTTGTGCCAATTCAGTCCTAACCTTTTTCATTTTGCCAATTTAGTCACAAACCTTTTGATAATTTTTCAATTTAGTCCTTTCGGTCAATTTTGACCGGAAATCACTGACGTGGATGTCGAACGTCCTATGTGGCACGGCTGACATTGACGTGGATAATTTTATTTGTTTAAAGAAATTTCTAACATTTTTTATTCTCTTTTGTCTTTACTTTCTTTTTCTTTCTTTCTTTTCCTCTTTTTTTTCTAAGTCCCGCGAGGGTCGGGCCCTCACACATATCTGGCAAGGGCTGCAAATCCCTCGCCCAATGGCCGTTTGAGCAAGGGCCTAGACCCTCGGCCGCGACAGCAACCGTCGTTGGTCTTCATAGAAAACAAAAGGAAAGAAAGAAAGAAAAAAGAAAATTATAAAATACCATAAGACTTTGAAAAGAAATTGTACAATTATAAGAACTGTCATGGCATCTCCAACTCCGCTTGACGCATTGGGCATTTTATTTACTACTAGAAGACAGGTGAAAAAGTTCTATATTTTTCATATATTCAAAACGAATTAGTCATTTACCCATTTAAGACACGTTAAATTGGTAGGCATTTATTTATTGGATCAACATAAGCCTGTTTTTAAAACTTAAGACAACTCATTAATGACCTACATCATTAAATACGGGTTTTATACCTATTTTGCCACATTTAATTACATGCCGCAAAATGCTTACCTTTTAAGGCATGGAGGGGGTTTAATCAGTGTGCAGTCATTGGTTAATTACCAGCAACTATTGCCCTAGGATGTGTGTAGATCCCGACCGTCTATTGTAAATTTATCTCCTAATAATCGACTTAGCCGTTGTGACAAAATACGTAATTGGACAACATAATAATGTAAACAAAGAAACGAATCTGACATCCGATTGACGTAATTTATTTATTTTTTAAGTAGTTGAGTTGGCCAATTCTTCGCCGGCCGACGGGCCCGTGCATCTCAAGATGCACCAGCTCGTCGGACACAAAATTTTGGTCGATCCGTGAGTTCGAGACCTTATTTAAGACTAAATTGGTCGCTTCATGACCTTATTTGAGGCAAGATTTACTTTAAGCCTCTTTCTGTATTATAATAGAAAACGTCACCACTTCATATCCTTGTTCGAGCTTATCCCGATTATTAATTAGTCTTTAATGGATACCTAATCATGCATCATGCAAATTGGGATACCTTAACTTTTCCGTCTCTGGCTTCCCTTATAATCCCATTTATGACTGCCATACCAAATTCGACGTCCCTTACCCTTATTATCGACCATTCGTCTTAATATGGTAAAACAAATCCTTAAAGTCGTGCATCCAATTATTGTCTGAAAAGTTTAGTAAGATCACACAAAGCAATAATCAAAATTTTAAAAAAAATAATCGAATTGACATGTTAATTTTACCATCTAATTAAACTCTAGTTCCCTCATTACATCTCTATTCTATATAAGTCGCTCTCATTTCCAAAACAGCCACAATTTTTTACCTTTTTGTCTCCGCAGCAACGTAATTATGGAGCAGCGGCCTAGTGAACTCGTTCCATTGTCGGTGTTGTACCATAGGTCGTCTCGAGAAGAAGAGCTCGTCAATCTCTCCGTCGACAACATCCGCAGAGCTCTTTTCGGATTCAGGACCGATGGAGGCGACGGCAATGGTGAGGGCGGTGCCGATGACGTCGAGATCGAGGAGAGCCTGCTCATCGATCTGAGCGAGGTGTATATTGGTAAAATGATCGGAGAAGGTCGTCATTCCATTGTCTATGAAGGACTGTAGGTTCCTGGTTCTCTTTGCTCCTCTATGTTAAAAATTGGTTTATAAATCCATTTTTATGTTATGGTTTGGATAATCTATTTGGCTTGCTCTTGATTTCCCCCATCCCCCTCCCTTTTGAGAATTCGTCTACCCTATCTGGCCAGAAAGAAATCATTTTTATCTGAAAATTCGTTTTTCTTAGATCTATCGCCAACATTCTAGTGTTAAATCTTAGTTTTCTTCTTTGGCATGCACAATTAGTTGATTGGATCGGCGCAGGAAAATCACATGTGGATGTGTAGTTAAAAGCTTCAGTACAGACCGTATCCACGTGGACGACGATAGCGGAATTGACAGATCGAGTAATAGGCTTTTAGATACGGAGAAATCTAATTACATTAACGGTCTAGTGATCAGTCGTTCGTGAATCTCACTTGGATCAGCCACATAATGCGTGGTTATAGTACCGTTATAGATACGTCCAAAAGAGTTTTCCATAACGGTCCATTTAGATTTTCGAATAACGGAAATTGAATTAGGATTGGCCATGACTGATGCGAGGTCTTTCCAACCCCCAAGAAAACAACACAACACATGATGTAAAAAGATTCGCTGGGCTATCTATTAAATTTTAAATCCTAATTTCTTTAGATATAAAAATTAAATAAAAGTCACAATTTTTTTTTGTTAATATAAATATAATGCTCCGAACCCCACATTTCAGGTACGATTCCAGGTCAGTCGCAGTGAAAATCATACGGCCTTATGGAGAATCACTGACTAATGATGATTACAAAGAGAGATTCAGAAGGGAGGTCATGCTTCTCTCCAGGTCCACCCACCAAAACATTGTGAAGGTATACATTCTCAATTTAGTTTAAAGTGATGGGAACATTTTTTTTTTCCTACAATTAAATCAAGTTTATACTTCGTTCCTTTGAGTACGAGAATGTTCATTTTCATTTTATGTCGAATTTTCGATGATTATTCGACATTATATACACACAATGCCCGTCATCATTGGCCTCAACTTGATAGAACATGTCATGCATAATACCATCATTCTTTGAATGGCAAGCCTCGGTCTTGAAACTTACGGCATAAACATCTTCGATGCAATCAATCTGTAATTGATAGACAAGGCCATGTGATTAGTACTTGGGCTGATATTATTTATCATGTTAACTTTGGTACGGAAGGTATGCACGAATATAGGTAGTAATGCTCATAATTTCTCTCTAAATTTGGCTACTGTCGAAGCTCCATCTGTAAATGGATAAGACTTTGGTCTTAGTATAGGTGTAGGCGAGTTTGTAACCATCGCTAAGACTTCTCTAAACTTCGACTTTCGATGTAAATCTACATTCTTTTGAGTTCCTAATTAAACCACAATATTGAGAATGCTAGTGATTTAACTCTCTCTTTTTGTCCCTATTTGCTTTGTTTATTGGAACACAAGTTTGTGGGGGCTAGAGCGGAACCAGTGATGCTGATCGTAACTGAGCTGATGAGAGATGGCAATCTCCACAAGCATCTGACCAGCATTCGACCCCAGCTTCCGGATCTGAAGCTCTCCATTGGCTTCGCACTCGACATTGCTGGAGCCATGGAGTATCTGCATGCTAACAACATCATCCACCGAGACCTCAAGCCAAGTACGTGATGTATCATTTCATTCTTTTTCTGCTACTTCCATCTGGTGTTCTTTCGAATTCGTGTTTCGAACTTCCGCGAGACCCTTTGCCAACTTTCTAGGACCGACCCGGGTTTGTTGCTGGCACGGTTTAAGGTTTGCACACATGCCGAGATTTATATCTAATGTCATTAGGGTTTTACCTCGAATGGATCATATTCGGTAGATATTTATGGATTCTAAGAATTTGTATCATATGCCCTTGTAGACACGATTTAGGATTTGAATGCATGTCGCGATCTATTACTATTGTGGTTATGGTTTTACGACGAATGGATCATATTAGGCAAATATATATGCATTCTAAGAATTTGTATCATGTACCCTTGTCGACACGGTTTATGATTTGAATACATGCCGTGATTTGTTACTACTATCGTTAGGGTATTACCTCGAATGGATTATAGTAGATAGATATAGATGGATTCTGAGAATTTACATCATATCCCCTTGCCGATACGGTTTAGGGCATGTTATTACTACTGTCATTAGGGTTTTACCTCGAATGGATCATATTAAGTAGATATAGATGGATTCTAAGAATTTATATCATATACCCATGCCGATACGCTTTAGGGTTTGAATATATGCCGCGATTTATTACTAATGTCGTTAGGTTTTACCTTGAATGGATTATATTAGATAGATATAGATGAATTCTAAGAATCTATATCGTATACCTTTGCAGACACGGTTTAGGATTTGAATACATGTCGCTATTTATAACTACGGTCGTTAGGGTTTTACTTCGAATGGATTATATTCGGTAGATATAGACGGATTCTGAGAATTTATATTATATACCCTTGCCAAACTGATACTGCCTAGGCAATCTGCTCCTGACGGAGGACAAGAAGCATCTTAAGCTGGCAGATTTTGGGCTTGCTAGGGAAGAAGTATCCACTGAAATGACTGGTGAAATGGGCACTTATAGGTGGATGGCCCCTGAGGTATACTTCAAATTGTTTTTCAATACCAATTTATTGATTGATGCCACCTCTATTAATTAGAACAATATCATCTAATTCAATCTTTCATTTTATGTTCTTGTTCTCTTTTTCTCTTTTGGGTCTCTGCGAGTTCAGCTGTACAGCATTGAACCATGCCCTAGGGGAACAAAGAGGCACTATGATCACAAGGTGGATGTCTTCAGCTTCTCCCTGATTCTGTGGGAGCTGCTCACCAACAAGACCCCATTCCAGGGGAGGAGCCATATACTCGCGGCCTACGACACATGCCGAGTACGTATCACACTTTTGAATACTCACTCGAGGAACCGTCCGTCCCGATTTAGGGAGGAAAATTCTTCGAGCCCCGCGACGGTAATTTTCTTGAAGTCTCGGTAGTTCCTAAGATGTACGCTTTTTGTTTCAGAACATTAGGCCAAGCGTGGAGTCCATTCCCCAGCAGATCATTCCTCTCCTGGAGTCCTGCTGGGCGCACGACCCGAGCCGCCGCCCCGAGTTCGCGGAAGTGACAGGCTTTCTCTCCGGCGTCCTCGACAAATTGGTGAGCGAAGCTGAGGCCGTGGCCAAGGCGGGGGCGGGACTGGCCAAGGAAGCCGACGAGGATGTCGAGCAGGCGATGATTGTGGAGGCGCCCAAGGAGGGCAAGCAAAAGAAGAGCGGTGGCTTCTTGCCGACCGTTCGCGACTGCTTGTATTATGCCTGCTCGTGCAAAGTGGCTAAGTGAGTGCTTTTGCCTCTGCGCTCCGCAGAGAAACTCTGAACAGAGAGAGACATCTTCTTCTTCTTCTTCTTCTTTTAAGTTCTTGCTCATGGGTTGGATCAGCCGACTGATTTCGATCCTAGATACAATTGCTGAAGTTTGACTATTGTGTCGTTGACTTTGACTTTGACATTGGTTTTTTTGGGGTCAAACTTTGACTTTGGTTTGATTGGTCCTTCCATCTGCATGTTTCGTACAGGGGTTGGCTTTGCTCATAAATATTCTGAGCTTGCTTTTATTATCGTCGCCTCGTCGGTAGTATTTGATTATGTCTCTTTATGTTCTTTAACAAAAATCCATCTTAGATGTATATTGCGTGGTATAATTTAATAACTTACTTAAATAAATTGCTTTATAATCATTTTTGATTGATTTTCCGTGCTTTAGAATAATGTTTGGCAAATTTTTTTACGGCATTTTGAGAAAACTTTACAGTTATTTAGTAAATTCAAAATAAGATTTGTCGAAACGTCTGTTCCATTCCGGTCTATTATTGCTTAAACTATCCTTCCATTTCATTTCATCCCATTTCATTTCGTTTCAATTTTATTTCCTCGATTTTTTTGTTCCGCTACACCAAACATACCCTTAATGTTTTAGAAATTTAGTTAATAATGAATAGTTTTTGTAGCCAAAAAAAAAAAAAAGGTTTTCGTGCAAAGTTTGCCATCCTTATTCTCTTATTTTGTGAGAGCAAAATAAAAAGTCATACTTAAATTTTGACTGATCAATCCTTATTTTATTTTACTGAACAATTGTTCAAAGTTTATTTATTGTTAAATACTTTCTAGAAAAATTTAGAGATGGCAGTGGGGCCAACAGTAGCCCCGCGAATCACTGCTCTCGGGTCTAATGTCTCGGATGAGCTATATGCGGTTCGGGCCTCAGGTCTTGAATCTCAAGTCTCGGGCCGGGTCGAGCACACTTTTATTTCGGTTCGGTTCCGATATCATGGAAACCCGAATCGAATCGAACCGTCGCCACCCCTAACGCTAACCCTTACTTCAACCATGTCCGGTGAGGGTCGCCGGAATTCTCGTTGGCCTCTTTTTCCCTCTTCCCTCCATCTCTCTTGCGTGTTGAATTTTTTTCCCCTGGTCTGTTGTTTTGCTAATTCAGCACCCTATATCCATCACGTGTCACATTAGCAATTCCAATAGTGTCAATAATGGAGCCATTGACAAAGGCAATCATTGACCCAAAAAAAAAAAGAGAAGACAAAGGCAATCGAGTGCACAAATCGAAAAGAACATAGGAATTGATTGCGTGAAAAATAAAACTAGAGCATCAAATTGCATAAATAGTAGAATCCAGAGGACCAAAACTACTATTTATAACCCTAATAGTTATATTATTTTTATTATTTTAATAAGTAAAAGTGAAGGCGAGAAAGAAGAGAGGCGTGGCCTACATGAATGCACAGTCTATGCAACCGATATACTGCATAAAGATGACATGTGATGTAACCGACCAATAAAAAATGAGACGTATACGCGAGTGGACCAAGTAGGATGAGATTCATAGCACACATGTGTTGTATAGAGATGATTAGCCGATAAATGTGTAAGTGCTTATTATAGTTGTTTTAATTTTCTTAATAAACTAGTACACTCGCACCACATTTACTCAAATTTAATGTTCGTGTCCCAAGAAATCCCAGACGGATACGTCCGTGCCACATTTACCCAAACTAATTTTCGTGTTACAAAACAAACCAAATCGGTACACTCGTGCCACATTTACCTCAAGCTGGTACATCCATACCGCATTTAACCTGAAAAATTGTGGTAAACTTGAGATTTTTTATTTTTTTTTAGGTAAACATGGCATGGGTGTACCGGTTTCAGAATTTTGTTGCCACGAGGATTAGTTCGGAGTAGATGCGGCACCGACGTACCAAATTTATGACTTTCTTTGATGCGAAAATTACTCGAGGGTAAATGCGACGGTGTGCGCCAGTTTTGGGCTTATTGTAATACAAAAATTAATTTGGAGTAAACGCGACTGAGATATATCAGTTTCGGATTTAATTTTTCTTATGGTAATTAACCCATAGTCTTATCATGGTCAAAACTCTACCTAATCCCATTATTATTTTTAACTCTCTATTTTATCCCTTTCTGGTAACGGTCCACGCGCGACAGCGTTTTGGACCAAAGCGATCCTGTCGCTATTCGACGGGCTGACGTGGCAGGCAGGGGGACACGAAGGAAAGAGGGCCAACGCAATTTTCATCCACTGGTCGCGACCCATTATTGTAATTACGAGCAGATAAAAACACACGCGAAGGAAAAGCGAATAATTATTAATTCCCCCCGAAATATTAAAGATTATCCAGTCAGCGGGGCCCAGCGATGAGTCGGAGCGTGGGAGTGCCCGACCCTATGAGACGTGGACAGCTGGATCCCATCCCTCGCACGTGTCGCCCGCGAAACCCTAGTCACCGCCCTATCGGACACAGCCACACGATATCCCAAAACGACCATCGCATACTCATTCGTTCGGACACACTTCTCGTGTACGCGCTGCAAACTGCAAAGCGGAGGACGTCGTCAATCTATCTCTCCGTGTCTTGGCGACGCAGGCGATTCGCGTTTTCTCGTTCTTCGGCCCGTTCGGCGATTGGTTGGAGAGTGCGCTCGAGCCCTAATTGTCGAGCGTTTCGATCCAACTTGAAGAAGAAGAAGAAGGGGAGGAGCTTTGTTGAAGAGGAAGTTTCTAGTAGCTTCGAGGAATTCCAGCTGGATTTCGTCCTCTGTCTCTCTCACCAGGTCTCTCTCTCTCTCTCCCCGTGTGCGTGCCCTTGTGGATAAGTTTCTTCTTTCATGGTGTTTTTCCGGAGCTAATTGTGCGGGACGTGACAGTGCGCTGCTGGACTGTGACTGTGACTGTGAGCAATTCGTCTTCGTTTTTCGCTGTCGAGCGTTTCATCTCGTATACTGGTTGGGATTCATGTGATGTGAGGGAGATTTGAGCTTCTCTTGGGACTTTTCTACGTGGGTGTGTTCTGCTGCTTTGGTTTTTCAGTGTCTTGGCGTTGCAATACTTGTTGGGGGGAAGTTAACCGTCGGTTATGTTTTAGGCGGGATTCGTCAGTCGTAAAAGAAGGTTTATCAGATTTTGTACTGTTCAGAGGTCGCAACGGTCAGCGACTGCCTTGAGAGGATTGTGTGAGGACAACTATCCATCGAAATTTTTGGAACGGTAGAGAGAGCTTTTGGCATTGATGTTGCAACTGTTAAGGAAGTTATATACTATGTAGTGATTCTCTCTCAAGAGTTAGATTGGCTGTGGAAAAATTAGAGGGGGCAGACCAATTCCCCTTTTGTAACCTCACTCTTGTAGTTGTCAAATCAAAATGAGGATGGTGAACGTGAAATATATGGTGGAATAAGAAGTTTTATAGTAAGATTTGTCAGTTACAATTTTAGAGTAGATGGCGTGATCCGTAGTCATAGCAGCACATTTTCAAGTATCACATTTAAACATACAGAGAAATCGTTCATGTAAAGAACTTAGTTTATGGTGTTAAACTATCGGAATCTAATGTTGCATTATTTGATCGGTTAAATATGACATATAATGATGAACCCATAGATTCAGATCAGCAGATTCGCTCATGATTCAATATTTTGAATATTCGCCTAGCAGATACATATCACGTGAACCTTTAATTGAATTGAATCACAATATACCGATCATGGCTGGCTGAAATTAATGACTATGCTCGCTGTGAAAAGAAAAAAAAAACGGAGTTTTCAGCTCAGGATTCACTGATGGTCAAAAAGATGGTACAAAATAGAAGCGCAGCCTATTCTGTGCTTTGGATAGGACTTCATTCCAGATTCTGTCAAGGGGATGAAATTATTTTATCTTGAACAATTTCCCATAATTATTCGCAGAATAAGCTCCTGTAGCATCTTATTTGCCCATCCTGTCTGTTGATTGTTGTGGATCTTAAAGTAGAAGTGCCCCTTATTGCAGACTGGCCGTTTAGCTGATTGGTCTTGTCACTCTGATGCTGCTTGATCGTATTTTCCGTTGTTCTTTAGACCCCCAAGTTGATGCACAACACACGCACGCACATACCCGTGTGTGTGTGTGTGTGTGTGTGTGTGTGTGTGTGTGTGTGTGTGAGAGAGAGAGAGGGAGAGAGATGTGGTTGGTTGGTCTCTTCTTTCGGGCCTCCATAATTGAAGGTCTGTCCTAGATCTTTTGTTATTTAGAATGCATGCATTAGGAAAGGGAGCTGCCGATGTGTGGAGTGGATTTTCTGTTTGTTATCAACTAACAAGAGCTAACGGATATTCCATGGAAAAATTGTTTGCGTGTGATTAATTCTATTCAATGATGCCTGCAGGTGTCTCATAGATATTACAAAGTGTAAGTGTGATTAGCTAGGGACAATTGACCTTGAAAAGGTTTTGGGAACTCTCTTGAATGGGGACCGGGGAAGAAAGCACAACTCCTAAGCCTTCCAAACCTACCTCTTCAACTCAGGTATGATATCAGGATTATGTTTCAATAAGCAGTGTACAGTTTTATCCTTCTGAAAGAAGATATTTGACACCATTGTCTCCTATGCAGGAAATACCAACTACACCATCATATCCTGATTGGTCGAGTCCTATGCAGGTCCTTAGCAGAAACTTTTTGGTTTTCTTTTGATATACAAGTCTAGTTATATGCCAAGAAGATGCAGGTGATTTTCCTGATAAGTTATTTATCAACTTCCTTGTTAGGCTTACTTTGGCCCTGGAGCGACACCACCTCCTTTTTTTGCTTCTACTGTTGCTTCTCCAGGTCCTCATCCTTATTTATGGGGAAGCCAGGTGAATTTCCTCTTTATTCGGAAACAATGTGCCTGTAATTTTTTCACTAACATACAAATGTACTTCTAGTTTGGATGGACGAGACAAACTTTTATATTTTGTTATTTTTTTGAAAATGTGTGCAGCATCCTTTGATCCAACCATATGGCACGCCAATGCCATACCCTGCCATATATTCTCCGTATGCCCATCCTAATATGGCTCCGGTAATTTCTTCTTTCTTGACTAGATTGGAATATGCTCCCTGAACACCTACTTGTTCTCTGTCTTATGCAAACCAGGAAAAGAAAACCTGGGAAGTTAAGAACGAACAAAGAGTAGGAGGAGACTCTCCATCTGATTAGAGTAAAGCATCGATCTCATTAGATTAATCTGTCATTTCTACTTATGTAGAGTCCAGTTGCAGCACAAACCAATGTAGAACCAGATGGGAAAGGTGCCGACGGAAGAGATGGAGCTTCTGCTAAAAAATCCAAAGGAACTTCTGGAAACAGCGGTTTGGGTGGTCGGAAGGCTGCAGATGTTGTAAAGGCTACTTCAGGCTCAGGAAACGATGGGGCATCCCAGAGGTTGGTATAATTGCTCTCCTTTCTCGGATCTGGGATAGAAGAGCTGCTTGAATTTATTGGGTCGTATAATGTCTTTGCTTGTTCGCAGTGGTGATAGCGGTAGTGAGGGTTCATCGGATGGAGATGAGGACAACAGCCAACAGGTGCATTTTCAACATCATTTTTTTGGTTCGTAGTGGAAGAGTGTAGCATTGCATTCTTGTAGTGGTTAACTACGTCCGGAGCATTTGTAATCAATGTTGAATTGTACTTATTCTGGGAGCTTAGGTTTTTTATTCGCTGATAGATTGAGATGGTTGTTTACATGCTCTGATTATTCTGCTCCAATTATCCTTCAGGAATTCACTGCAGGTAAGAAGGGGAGCTTTGATCAGATGCTTGCAGATGGTATATATCTCACTTTTCTTCCATAGCTAAAGACTTCGAATTTTCTTACTATAAGTTGAATTCTCTAACCACGGTGGCTTTTTGCAGGAGCTAATGCACAAAATAATACGCCAATAATGCAAGCTTCTGTAACAGGGAAGCCTGTAGTCCCCACTCCTGCAACTAATTTGAATATCGGAATGGATTTGTGGAATGCATCCTCTGCTGGTGGAGCTGCAAAGATCAGGCCAAATCCTGGTGCTGCTTCATCAACTCTTGTCCCAACAGGAATGATGCCTGATCAATGGATTCAAGTATGATACTGGAACTCGGATCATCTTAAGCGTGCTGACATTTTCCCATCATTGATAAATAATTAAGAGCAAACCGACAATAAAGCAAGAAAAAGTCCTTTTTTTCCTTCTTTTCATATTGTAGGAAAAGTATTTTATGTGTCCGTCGCTTGGCTGATGTGGTGTGACCGACTAATCATATTGTGCACATAATATGCTTGTGATCCTACATGACGCTTAAGTTTTGAAACCAACCATTTGTGATTGGCTTGTTACACCATGTGTTACTGCCAAATCGTGTGATCGTCACATGAAGTACCTTCTCCCTCGCTAGGCCATTTTATGTTCATGTGTTGTGATGAGCCACCTTGACGTTTGTGTGCTCAATGCTCTTAATATTGTAGATTCCACTGATAGTGTGTGCTTAGGGAGAAAATTGACTTTACTTACCTCCTCTTTTAAGTAAATGATACCCCAAAAAAACAGAGAAAAGTAGTTTCATGAAGTAATGGACATGAGATGGTGTCAGCTTTCCCTTGGATTGGTCATTCCCAATCTGGAGGTAGTAACACGGACTGGATTGGGTTCAATAGATGTTTGATCCTCTCATGAGGCATCTGCCTAGCTAGTTATTTGTTTATCGACATGTTTTTACAGGATTTTGCTATCCTACTGAGTTTACTGTCTTGAATGTGGCATGCTGATACCGATAAGCTTTTCCTTATTTTATTTTTTTTTCAACTTGACAGGATGAACGCGAATTAAAAAGGCAGAAAAGGAAGCAATCTAACAGGGAGTCAGCTAGAAGGTCGAGACTACGAAAGCAGGTATGATGCACATTTGAGTCCTTTTGTATTTGATATGTTCCTTGTGTTTCCCAGTTAAACTTCTTCAACGGAGCTACTTGTGTTTCAGTAGACACATTTGCAGTCCTTACGCATCCTGTTTGTACTTTATCTAGTTATTATTGTACTTGTCTTGGGAAATTATCAGAGTTTTTACATGGATCAACTTGGTCCTTTCCAATACTTGCATTAATAAAATAAAGCTACACAGCTTTTCTAGTTTTTCTATTTAACGAATATTAACTGTGGTCTGAAGTCATTGATTTCGGTGCACTTAATTTTTATCATGATGTCGATACTTGAGTTCTGTGATTATGTTTCATCATCTTATTTAGCTGCTTGTCTGATTCAAACATAACTCTCTCTCTCTCTCTCTCTTTGGTTAGGCGGAGTGTGAAGGACTACAAGCACGGGTGGAGACACTGAGCAATGAGAATCGCACTCTGAGAGATGAGCTTCATAGGCTTTCAGAGGAATGCGAGAAACTTACATCTGAGAATAGTGCTATCAAGGTTTTGGATAGAGCAGACTGTTGCAATCGGTTCTCTCGTTCTTTTCTAATGCGCACTCTTGAATTACCCGTGCTATCTTGGTGCCGGCGGATAGTGCAGAGCTGGCAAATGGAAGCATTTCATTTATTCACTGTCTGTTTCTGTGCATCTTTTTTCATTTCTGTTTTGATGCTTGGTTAACAGGAGGAATTAACCAGACTCTGCGGACCAGATGCAGTCGCTAACCTTGAACACAACTCCACTTCGGTCCTTCAATCACGCGGAAGTGAGGAGAACAGTTGAAGGAGAGAGTCTCTCTCGAGAATAATGAAACACGGTATGGCAGCAGAAATAACATTGACCTTGTCATACTATTCTATTGACACGGCAACTTGACACGGACCTCCTTTGTCTCACTGATCATATACCCTTGACCCCTTTCTTTTCGTAACTGTAATTCTAGTATACATAGTTTCTTCTTGAGTTTGAGCCATAGCAGACAACATGCACATTGCTTGTAACACTAATTGGCCAGAGCAGATGAGGACGGATCTGGAGGTTACAACACACTATTTGCACTTTCTCTTTTCTTATGAAGTGCTGTCGTCCGTAATTCTTTGTATCATGAAGCAGTCGTAATCTCTTGCCCAATTCTTTGTATTTCTATGAATACTTGTCTTCCTTTTTGAATTGGAGTTTTGTTTGGTCCGTCCATTCTGTTGTCGCTACGAGGGAAGGCGAACCTAAGGAACGATGACTAAGATTATGTGCAGTTGAAATCGTCGTTGGAGTTACCAATTCGGGCATGGGAATTCGGCGCTTCTCAAGGTTGTGTCGAGTTTGATTGATCTTATGCCGTTGTTTTCCTTTCTGATTTAGCAATATTCCACGCCTCATAGTCGTCCACATCTAGAGATTCGGTGCTGTATGCAGCCACGAGGAGATGAAGCAATATCCTCAGCATAACGAAAGCTTGGCAACTCAGAAGAAGAAAATCTGTGTTGTTGAAGCGGCGATGTTCCGATTGTAAACACAGAATTCTCTCGACCTCGAGCACGGTGAACGGTTCCAAGTCTTGCCCCTGCCTTGATCCTCTTGTGGGGAAACCTCTTTGTTAGATGTTGATTCGATGCATTTCCTGGTTATCCCGTCGACTGGACAAACTCATATCCATGCGTATGAAACCGAGGGGCCGCGCAGTGGACACGACACTCAAAAATTTGTCGACGAAAAGTAGCAAGTCTATCAACTCAAGTTCGCTCATATCACATGACCCAACAAAAAGATTCAGACAACAGTGAAACCCCCCGCGAGCATCATCACTTGCTCGCACGCGTTGGCGCCTCGCCTCCTCTTCCTCGTTTCCTCCCACGAGAGACATGGTCGTTTCTTTTACCAATTTAATCGTGCATTCACTTTGGTTAAAACTTATCGTGTTCGGTTTCATACCCACTGCTCAGAGCATCGATACAAGAAAAGGCCAAAAATTAAAAAAAAAAATTAAAAAAACACAACGGTAAATGAGAAGAAAAGGACGAAAATCTGTCACGTATAATACCCAATAATTAGAGGTTGTACTCCCCAAACATGTTTGTGTTTGGATTATATATGCAAGTAGAGAGCTTCAACTTGGAAAGACAAAGGGAGAGACGCCCAAATCACACCCCAATAAAGACACCAAATTACCGAACACCACAAAGAGAAGAAAAAAAAATCGGGTCAACGGGGACTATTCTGCAATTAACGGAACCCTCGAGGACCCGCACATATCTTCTCCCCCCCACCCCACCCCAACACGCCCGCACCTGCTCCTTAGTAGGGCGGAACGGAACTAAAACCTCCACGCTGACGTGGCGACGAGGGCCCTGTCGTGCCAGCACAGCACCAGCTCGGCCTGCCGCTTCGCCACGTGGAACCCCCTCACCTGCACCTTCCCCAGCAGGCACTCCGCCTGGTAGTCCGCGAACTGGCTCAGCCTCACCGCCCTCATCCCCGCCCCGTGGAACGCCTCCCTCCACGGCGGCGCCGCCCTCCTCGCCGCCGCGTCCACCGCCGCCGCTATCCTCGGCCGCAGCAGGTACGCCTCGATCTTCCTCGCCCAGTCCCCGCCGCCGGTCGCCGCGTCCACCGACTCGAACACCGTCGCGTAGTGCTCCAAGCAGCCGAGGAAGCTCCTCTTGAACGACGCCGGGGCGGCGGCGTCCGCCCACGGCTCGGTGTCGACGAACACGACGATGTTGGGGTTCAGCCGCCGGACGTCGCCTAGGAACCTCGCGACGTTGCTCGCCGACCCCAGGCGGTGGAGGATCGCCGGCGACAGGTGGACCGCGAGGCTCTCCCCTTCCACAAACCTGATCGACTTGAAGGAGAGCATCTCGAAGGCGCGGACGAGGACGAACTCGACGTCGAACTGGAGCTTGAGCTCGTGCGCATACTGCGAGAGGTTGTCCCTGATGAGCTTCGTCTCGATCGCGAACTCCTCCGGCACGACGGCGGTGATCCTCACGATCGGCGGCTGGAGCTTGCACGAGTCGGCTCGCTCCGCGATCTCCTTCATAAACGAGGCGTACTGGCCTCCGAAGCCGATGTCGAAGTCGACGACGTGGAAGAGCATCGAGCCGTCGAGCGACTCGAGGAGGGCCTGTATCGCCGTGAAGTGCGTAAACATGGAGATCGGAGAGTTGCCGGAAAAGGCCTTGTAGGCTCGGATCGTCTGGACGATGTCCGGCCAAGAGGAGAGCCGAGCCGGAGCCCGGTTCGAGCCAGATTGGATGAGAAGCAGCGACTGGAACGCTTCCTTGAAGTAAAAGGCGGCTCGCTGGAGGGGCTTGCCAGCAGGAGAACGGAGCCGTTGATTGAGCCGCGCCAATATCATCTGCGCCAGCTGGAGATCGCTCGAGTCGAAGCATTCGGCGGCTTGGATCAGCTCGTCGAAGAAATCGGGCCCGTGGCCGTTCCATCCGGCGGGGGAGTCAGCGCACGAGTCAAGCGGGTTCGGGTAGGCCTCGGAGAGGGCGAAATCGTGGGGGAGGAAGTGACCCGGCGACTCGAGGTGGAGGTGGTGTTGGTGTTGGTGTTGGTGTTGGTGTTGGTGTTGGTGGTGGGGAGGAGGCGGAGGCGGGAAGGCGTCGGAGGGGCAGACGTGGGGATTGAGCTTGAAGGGAGGGGCGGAATCGTCGTGGAGGCCCAAGTCCTGCATGATGGAGTCCCAGTCCAGGGTCTGGAGCACGTCCCACTGGAGGGCGGCGGAGCCATCCTCGACGTCGCCGCCGCCGCCGCCGCCGCCCCCCGGCAGGGAGGAGACCTCGGGGTGCTTGTCAGACACGGGGCTGCGGAGGTCGAGGACGGAGGTGGGCTCGTAGCAGAGGGGCGGAGGAGCGGCGGCGGAGATGGGCTTGAGGGATTGCGGTTGGGAAGCGACAGGAACTCTCATAGCTCGGGGAGACACACCCTTTTTTGCCTTGTCCCCTGTCGAATGATTCTGGTCTAGTTTTTGGTGTTGGGAGGAGAGATTTGAAGTCGAGCTTCTGTGTTTGTTCTTGGGAACTTAGAAATGGTTGTCGTGGTGGTGGTGGTGGTGGAGGACGGGACGGGGATTTTGGTGGGGATGGAGGGGGTGGGGTTTTATGGTTGCGTGCGGGGCCGTGGAATGGATGGGATGAGCGACGGAATGAGGATGACATGGTCGACAAGTGTCGGAGATGGGGGGCATATCTCTTTGCGGCTTCAACCTCAAGCCTCTCCCCCCCATTTTCTCATGTCAAATTACAATTGGACCTTGGCCCCACTCCCACCACACTTTTTTTTTTTTTTTTCCCGGTGAATTTGGAAAGCCGGGAGGGGGGCGGGGCGCAGCCGGCGCTAACGAATACCTCCGGACACGATCATAACAGCTCCAAGGGAACACGGCACGAGCCGTTTAAAGATTTGCCACGACGCAGATCGAATTCATGATCTCGTAGGAGACGGATGACCTCCTCACGAGGCCAAAGGCTTCTTTTGGCCTTTTAGTCGAATTCCATGTGAAGAGGCATTTAGCAAATTGATTTCATGCGATCGGCATATTTCAGTCTCTTGATTTCATGCAATGGGGAGTATTTCAATCTCTTGTTATTACTTCGACCAAAAAAAAAGATCTCTTGTTATTTCCCGTTGTTCACATTTTATACGGCTTTCTTCGTGTGTCTATATATAAGCACGAGGTATCATGAATAATTTTGATATCTTATACCTCAGATTTTTTTGCCAAAGGGGGATATTTGCATTTGAAGTCTTTGACAATGACTATCCAACTTTCGATTATCATATTAAGCTTAAGCCCTAAAACATACCCAGTGTAAAAAAGAACCTATACAAGACATTTTATCCATCATTAAGTCAGGGGTAAATAAGATCGATAGTAAAAAAAAAAAATGGGATATGTGCACTGGAAGTCCTAAAACTTATCACGAAAGTGCAAATGAGTCCTAATACTTGCAAAAATTGCAATCAAATCCTAAAACTTGTTAATTTGGTACAATGGAGTCCTTCCGTTAATTTCGTCAAACTTGGCTACCAAAAAATGCCGACATGATTTTTTTAAATATTTTCTCTCTCCTATGGCGATGACGTGACTAAAACAAGGTGGTTTTGGCCAAATCTGGTTTTTAACATATATTTCATTTAAAGTTAACGAAAGGACTCAATTGCACAAATCCGATAACTTTTAGGACTTGATTTCACTTTTTACAAGTTTTAGAACTCAATTGTATTTTCATGAAAAGTTTTAAAAATTCCGGTGGACATATCCAAAAAAAAAAAAATGATGTTGACGCGTATGTTACCGGTACCCTAAAAAAACCAACTAAATTATGGATTCATCTTTGTGACAGGAAAAGGTTCATTTCCTTTGTTGTTAGCAGAATTTTGTTAACAAGTACTAATATTGGCTAACAAGAGATTATTATTTTATTTTTTTCACTTTTGCCCCAAGTTGATTCAATGGCAACCCTTTCGAATTTATTATATGTGTTTAACATAGTAGAATAAAAATGCATAATTTAGTAAATATTTTCCTAAAAATAATCGCTTGTATCACTTGAAATGATTAGTTCATGAAAAATGCTTTTAGTTTCGACAACTGCTCGTGTTTAAACGTTTTCATGGACGATAAAAAGCTCCTAGAAGTGGTCAATGCATGATTGCCCTGGAGTTTACTCAATTGTGACTTTGACATTAGTTGACAAAAACACGTGATAAACTCTCCATAATGAATGACTAATCTCATGATTATGGCAAATATTGCTTCCTTGCTTGCTTTTGACTGCGGCAAGGAGAGGGAGGGAGGGAGAGGAGGTTACCATGATGAGAGTCCAAAAAAGGCAAAACACCATTATAACTCGGGAAAGCAAAATCTTCCCGAAGCACCAAGCCTTTCACCGGACCGAAAACGACAAAGGGGGTCAAAATTGCGGGCGTTAAAGCTCCAAAAGCTTGAAGTTCCCATCCCCGCCCAACTCACCCCCCCCAAAGTTCAAAGAAGAAGGGAAAAAACAAAGCAAGAAAAGGCGAAGCCTCCCCCACCCAAAAAAGACTGAGAGAGAAGCTAAAAAGGAAAAGGTTAAAACAGAAGCCAACACAAAGCCCACCTCCCACTCAAAGTCGCACTTGTGAAAGGTGGAGGGGAAAAGAAAGATGGAGAAAGCGGTCTTCCACCCTTCAAAAGTTTATGCAAAGTCGTGGTTTTTACAACTTGGCCCACAAGAGACCATGGTTTGGTATGTGACCAGAGGTAATGTGCCGAGACTCTCGTATTCGACATGTTGATATACACGTGCGAGTCGTGCTTAGAAAAAAATTTCGCATCGGGTAATTAGTATGGTGTGGAGCGATTAATGTATTCTAGTTGACCTATAATTCATCTGTTTAAGCTTTTGAGTGAGAGTGAGTCTAACTGAATATGTTAACAGGCTCGGAATTGAACATTATTTTGACGATCTCATCGGATGAAGGTATTGATCTTCTGTAGGTATGAGAGCCAATGGTTGATTCGATGGGTGCTCCACCCCTAAATATGTTCATGTTCCAGTGTTTGGCGAATATCTCAAGAAACGAATCTCGTGGCCAATGCGATTTTTGGGGTTAAGCTTTTGGGTTAATATATATTAATTAGTTCATAACTCATTAGCGTGAACTTTTGATTGAAATTGGGTGCAACTCGATATGTTGACGGGCTTGAGTTTGAGCTCCCTCTTAGCGATTTCCCTAGGTAAAGGTATCGAATGTTTGCTGCGCACTCCCAACACAATAGATGACCTGCTTGGTTAATTATTGACCCCACGCTCAATCACGTTACTGTATTTGACATTGGTTCAGGCAACTAGATGCAATGCTCCTGTCGAGGAGCGTGAAAAATAAGCTGACCGGTCGCTCTTTCGATGTGAATGGAACTCGTGAAAAGGGTTTGCGTTTTTATTCAGATAATGACGAGGAAGATAGATGAAATTATTGACGAGAACCTGCCGCCCTTCTTTAAATAGTAACGGTCACTTTTCTCTTTGTTTCTTTCAATGCCTCATGCCTTTATCTTCAATATGGAAAGGCAAAAGAAACAAGCGCCTCTCTGTATCGCAATAGCCAATTTCGACCGTTAATGAGGGCTACACGGGGCTTTCTACTCTCTTTCTACCTAGTTTTATTAGAATATCTTTCTCTAATATTCGAGCTTTCGAGGGGTATTAAAGTAATATCTCCAGTGTATATACAAGGAAAATGCTCGACAAAACCATAAAGTGGAAAATGTTAGCTTTTGTGTGCTTAGGACTTTTATTTTGTAACAAATCATCCATCAAAATGACAAGAGTTAATATCATACGACAAATTTTTCCCAAATTAATTTTTGGGTAACAAAAAAACCAAACGGGTATACTTGTGGCAAATTTATCCATAGTGATATGGAGCTTCACGTAGATTTATTATGTCAATTGAGTTATTTTCATGTGTCATCCAGCTCGGCAATTTCACAATAAAATTTAACGGAAGCTAACGGATGGTAAATATGTCACGAGATTGCCAGTTTGGGGCTTTTGGTGGCCCAAAAATTAGCTTGAGGTAAATTTATCACAGGTATACCAGTTTGAGGTTTTTCGTGATATCAACCCAAATAACAAACTATCATTTTCTCATTTCTACTATTGCGCTCAAGGATATGTGCATAAAGAGGGGGCAAGGACGGTTCTTAAAATGACGGAGTTAATACCACAAAATACTCGAAACTTTACCCATTGTGACACCAATGTCCCAAATTTTTTTATTTTGTCACAAAAAATTCTAAACTATTCCTATTGGGACACCGATACCCCAAATTTTATGTGTCATTAAAACCTCCAAAAATACATTAGTATGACACAAAAAATCCTAATTTTTTTGTCATACGGGTACACAGTTAGGGAATTAGTCTCGCGAATAATAAGTTTGAGGTATTAATACCACGGTTCGCAAAGTTAATAATTTCAAGTTGATAAGCTCGCATTGTGGTTCTTATTGTTCGTTCTCCATTTTGCAGCCGATAGATGGTATTCTTTTATCATATCGATACAAGTTTGGGGGATTTTGGTGACACGATGAACGTGGTTTAGGATTTTTTTTTTTTGGTATTTTTCCTAATTATTGTACTTGAAAAACGTAGAGGGATTCAAACAAGTGTTAAAAAAATTATATTGAAAATAGAAATAAGAAATTGCTTGGCAATAATAATTGATAATTGATTATCGAATATAATTAATTTCTTGCCCAAAAAAAAAACGAAAAAGAAAAGGCCAAAGCACCACTAGATTTCTTTCATTCTTAACTCGGGGGTAGTTCCGACCCTCCCCAAAAAAAAAAATCTCAGGGTAGGGGCCCAACTGTAGAGTGTAGACGTGCTCCTTAAGAATGTGCCATGCAACGCTTTCACACTATAAAATGTAAAAGTAATGCCAAGGATACCACAAATATCAAATTACGAATTTATTACAATGATGCACAAATATTACTTAAGCATTTAAATTTGTGTCTAATGTTATGTGCATACATATAATCCTCGAAGTTGTATTTCCTGCAAACAAGTTTCTGCATTAGTAAAATTTTTCAAATCAAGCTTCTCCTTCGGAAGAGTCAACGAACAGAAGTTGGCCTATTGATAGACGCCGGTTGAAAGCTTCATGCCAAAATAATAAGAGCCATCAAGAGTTGCAAAATAAATAGTTATATATCATGTGTCGAACTGCTGTCCCCACACTTTAATCGATTCATTTCATGTACGATTTACTTGGAATGCGAGAACGATGCACTTAAAAAACTCTCGTGTAAATTCAAGAATCGGGTCGCTTGAACTCCAATTTTAAGGACTTTAACATAAGTCAAAATATTGCTATTTCTAGACCACTATAATTTTCCCTCTTTTTCCGCATTATTTGAATTTCTTTGTTTTTCTGAAATATGTCTATCTCGTTCCATAAATATTTTCTTTTTCTGCAAATTCCTCGGGTTTTTATTTTCTTTTTCGCTTGGCAAATGAAAAAATTAGTATCAATAACTGATAAAGGGATTATAAGGATGGGGACGTTAATATTATAGGTATGAAGTTCGACTTCCGCCTTTGCGAAGAGGCGGATTAAAAGTGGGAGAGAGAAGAGTTAAATATATGACAAAAAAAAAAATTAGTCAAGTTAGTTAAAACTATGCATGCCCCCCTGCCACGTCACTAAACAAAATCGATTTCGTAAACGGTTGCGTACCTTTAATTTATTCTATAAAAAAAAATTCCCTTTGACGTGACTGAACGAGAGAGACCCACTTTTGAGCGGGACCCACGACTTGACAAGGTATTGCAACGCCATTGGCCAGCAGGTGACCCCACCAGCGGGGCCCACCCCGGGCGGCCTTTTTGTCGGTTATGCATGGCTCGCATCGCAGCGGATCGCCCCACCCGGCAGCGCCTTTTGTGCACGCATCCAAGTCAGCGCGTAGAAAGCACGCACACGTAGGAAAGATGAGGGGACGAAGGCGAGAGAGGAGAATATATTCGGGTGCGCAGGCATTATCATCGATCGGCTCAAATCCGTCCGTCCATTTTTACGTACCAAAAGAACAGAAACATTATCTACACGACCCTTTTAATTAATATTATTTCTGCCGTTAAGACTTTATGATAAAGCATGCCACCTACGGAAAAAAAAGATGTTTTTAGGCCCTTATATATGCAATTCTGTGCATTTTATAAGGCCTAATTTCCTAAAAAAATCCTCAACTTTATGTTTAGGCCCAAATCTATTTCGAACTTTTTTTTGTCTCGAAAAAAACCCATAACTTTCTATTTAGTCCCAAATCTGCCCCAAACTTTTTTTTGTCTCAGAAAAAACCCCAAACTTTTGGTTTGTCCCAAATCTACCTCCGAACTTTTTTTGTCTCAGAAAAGACCCCAAAATATAGGTCCAGTCCCAAATCCGCCCCGATTTGTCTAAAAATTTCACAAACTTTCAATTTATTCTCAAATTTACCATGTGGTCCAGTCCCAACGTGCCATGGCATTTTCACGTCGATAAAAAATTCACATCGGCAATTTAATGAAGCGATATGTACAAACTAATGTGGCATTTTCACGTGAATAACAAATCCATCCCAATAAAAATTGGGGATAGATTTGGGACTGGACATAAAGTTGAGGATTTTTTTTTGGACAAAAAAAGGTTCGGGGCAAATTTGGGACCGAACTTAAAGTTGGGGTTTTTTTTAGAGAATTAGGCCCATTTTATAATAATATTGATAAATTTGCATGAAGCGCTCATGTCTTAATCAAGCTTACTTTGTTTGATTAAATAAACCAGGGTCATTAAGAAAACAACTCTAGTGTGAACGCCCGGATCGGTTGGATCCAATGCTGATTTATTAAAGTAAAGAAGAGTTTAACGTTATCGGCCGAATCGCGACCAAATTTGATAGATCGGTAAAATCTCGGAAGAATCGACATGAATTCGGTACCATAGTAAGTTTTCTAGAAACGCTGGACAAAGCTCCGTTTGCTTTGCGGAAGATGAATGCTTTAAAAAATATTTTCCTAAAAGTTATCTCTTGCATCTCTAAATATAATTAATCAAAGAAAAATATTTTCGTTATCAAATTAATAATTTATGTCTAAATATTTCTTGGACATTAAAAATATTTTTTATTCATTTTTGTAAGCAACTTCAGGAAAATATTTTTTCAATCATTCATTTCCGCGAAACAAACTGGACTTGAAATTTTAACTTAAGGAGGGAAAGCTAATAGATTTGGTTTAAGTTATAAAGGAAAGGTATCGATTTTTACATGACAACATAGAAAATAGAAGGAAGAAATACACCGAGCGCATGAAGACTAGGGGTGGCGACCACTGTCGGGGAGAGTTTGAGGTAGATCTCTTCGTCTCCTCCCCTTTTTCTTAGGCTGATTTGATTCTCCATTTTCTTTTTCTTTTTTTTGCTTTCTTCTCATTTGTGAGCTTTCTTCTTCCGAATTAGTCTAGATCTGAAAGTTTCTCTCTCCCGCTTCGAGAAGATTTATATCCCGATCTAGTCTAGTATGGGATTTTTTGCGTGTATATTTTCGGGGTTTTGGTTTTCTCAGGTTTTGTTGGTGAACAAGTCCAGTTTCGAAGGAGATAAGAGAAGTTTCGTGAAACTTTTGCTCTGACAGGTGTCGGATCTGTGCCCGTTCAACCTTTTTACTCTGCTCGGCGATGGTCTTATAGACGCCAAACCTAGCGTGCACCGCCGAAAGGCAAAGCTGTAGCAACAGATGGAGATCTCACTGTTTGCTCATTACGACGGATTCGTTGATTGATTGGCCGATTTTGGTGTGAAGAAGTCAGATATGCGCTCTTTTCTGTGTGTGACTCATAACAATGTTCCGATGATTTCTCTTGTTATCTGAGCTTATTTTGTTTTGAAATTGTATGGATATTGACTTGGTTTGCAGTTGAACTACAATGTTTCTCTCTTAGACTCCGTTTGTTTCGCGAAAAATGCAAGGATTTTGGAAAATGCTTTCCGGAAAGTTATTTTTTTAGGAAAATAACGTTGTTTTTCGGTGACGACGCTGCATGCGGCGAGGGGAGGGGCGGGGACGACGGTGATGGAGTCGTACGTGGTGGACGTGCCGAGCAGGAACACCAAGGAGGAGACGTGCGTGTTCGTCGACACCATCGTCAACTGCAATCTTCAGTCCTTGGCTCAGATCGTCGAGAACATGACCCGGAATTTGTAAACCACAGCTTGTGCCGCTGATCAAAAGACCGAAGCAGTACCTAGAAAACCAAAAGAAAGAAAGAAATAATTTCATCAATCCTTTGATCCGCAGATCTTGGAAAACCAGCGCTGGCAGTTCATCATTTTGATTAGCAACTAGGGAAGATGATGTTGTACATGGGTCATTTTACGTGTAAGATGAGTTTTATTGGGATCGCCGGGACTGGCCGAGCCTTGAGCTTGCCGGCCCGCATAATGGCCAATCACCGGGCAGCCGGCCGTCACCGACGTCTGTGGTCGGCAGAGGAAGGAGGAAGGAGCGGTGGGCGGAGGAAGGAGGAGAAAAGAAAAAAATAAAAAAAATAAAAGAAAAGGAGAACAAATAAAAATAATTTTTTAATTTTTTAATAAATAAATAAATAATGAAAAGAAAGTAAAAATAATAATAATTATAAAGAAAGGAAGTGTGAAAGAGATAGGGAAGAAAAGATGATGAAAATGTTTTCATCTTCTCAAAAAGTGAAAAACATTTTCCCCACTTTTAAAAGAGTTTTTTTCACAGGAGGAAAATGTTTTCCGGGACTAGCTTATTTTCTGCCCCCCAAACGCCGGAAAATCCAGAAAACGTTTTTCGGGAAGTTGTTTTCCGCGAAACAAACGGAGCCTTATATTTCGATAAATTGAATGAAATGTTATCTATTTTGAAAAAAAAAATTAGTAAGATGAAAAGACTGTTTCACCGTCTATTATTCCAATAATAGAAAATAATAATTTAGTAAGATCACTCTAGCAAAATTGTTCTCTTTATCTAGAACACAACTAAAAGCATATTCTTTTTTTCTTTTCTTTTTTTGCCCTAGGCTTTCCTTTGGGGTAGAATTTTCTTGGCATTTAAGCATAGCTTAATGCTACTATATAATAAGGTATCTCATTTTTAATTAGTTTGAATCAATCTAAGGACAGTCGGAATCTCATTTTAATTTAATTGAATGAATCTGAGGACATAAACTTTACATAGGTCCAAATAAACATGCAAATATATACTCCTTGAATATATGGAGTTATAGAAATGAGGATTAGTTTCTTATCATTCAATGAGCATCAGGTATCTCGATTGAACTACCGATAAACGGCATTTTATCATCTAGTGTTGATACATTTACAAGTTTACTGGATCGAAAATTGATTAGCTTACCTCCATCTATCTGAATGATGGGTCTTAGTTCAGGAGGAACCGACACAGGTGGGTAGGTAGAGAATATCTAGAGGCGCGAGACAACTCTCTAGTGTAACTGTTGAGTTCTATGGTGGGGAACTCAATGAATTGACGGGCGCCCGCACAAGCAGCGGAGCATGTTATTTAATTCGATGCAAAGCGAAAATATGTATTGTCAAAACTAAATTATAAGAAATACACTCGCCTTTTGTACCATCCCGGGTTTAATCATCAATATATTACTTTACGGGTAAAACCGCTCTTAGAAATAAATCAATGATGTAGATTGGACCATAACTTAGTCAAATAGATAATCGAGAAACAAGAACCAGAAATAATAGGCAGAATTAACAAAAACAGGGAGTCACGAAATTAAGAAGATCTTGAGCTTAAGTATATGTGTGCGCGCTCGCCCACGTTAATCTTTTATTCAAAATTTAATTTGTCAAAAAAATAATTCACCCATAGAAAGACATGGTTCTTTTTTGCTCCACGAAATGTCAATCTATGAATAACTTGATTAATGGATAAGTGTATTGACATTTCTAAAACTTATCACGAAAGTGTAATTGAGTTTTAAAATTTTCAAAAAGTGCGATTAAGTCATAAATTTGTCCCGAAAGTGCAATTGAGCCCTCAAATTTTCGCAATGTGAAATCAAGTCCTAAAACTTATCAAATTGGTCTAATCAAATCCTTCTGTTGATTGCACTTTTTAAAAGTTTTAGGACTTGATTGCACTTTCTTGAAAAGTTTTAGGACTTGATCGCTCTTTCTGAAAGTTTTAGGACTCGATTGCACTTTCGTGACAAGTTTTAGGATTTTATTGTACTTTTTGAAAGTTTTAGGACTCAATTAAATTTCCGTGATAAGTTTTAGGACTTCCAATGCATTTTTCCTATTAACTAAAATCATATGATATTGTAAACAGTAATTTCACATTCCACGTCACATTTTGTATCTCAGCGAAGCGATGCTTTCGAATATGATTTATCGTCTTCATGTGATTCTCCTCGTGCAAGAAAGCGTTTCCAGAAAGGAAAAAAGGAGAAAAAGAAAAAAGAAGAGGTTGATAAAATGTCGACGAAAATCAATGTGACGTCACGGTTGCCGATAATATTCTTGCAATTATATGCATTGAAAAGGATCTCATTGCGGTACATAAAAGAATTTCAAATCGAACCCCGTCACTATTATTGACAATTTGACATCCACCCATCTCTCAACGAGCCGGAATTATTCCCTTTTAATTTCTTTCTTGCCCTTTAATTTTCCCGTTAAAAAAATATAATATTTACATATTATGTATATTTATATATATATGGGACTCACAAATTATATTTATTGCGGAAAATATTTATAGAAATCAATTTTTTTTTTATAGTACGGGTATTTAGTTGTCGACATGTGTATGTGTAGCTTAATTAACGTGTAAGCCGTTTCTAAGCGCATCGAATCGTCGGTGTAATTTAACGAAGCGAGTCGCGTTTCAGGTGGGCCTTTCGAAGAGTTCGAATCGCGAATCAAACATAATTACAATATGACTAAGACGGTCAATTTTGTCTCCACTCGTGCTAAGGGAGTATTCCGCGGGAATATTATGGTGTCACCATGCTTAGGTACTAAGTTTCTATTAAGTAAGTACACGGGACACACGCGGTAGGAGAGATAGAAAGGAAGCTTGTAGAGTACAAAAGATTTGAAGATTGAGAGAGGGTTTGAGATTCTATTTGAAGAAAAAAATAATAATTATTAATTTGATAATAATAATAATAATAACCTTTTTTTTTTTTTGGGGGGTGTGGAAAAAGGGGTTTTAGGGCATGAGGCAATTGGGAGTGGAGGATCTTCTATCTTCAATGGTACAAGCAACCTTATGTCGTGGTGTCTTTTTCACTAAATTAGAGGATCCTAAGGATATGTTGGGTTTGGGCTTGGAATATGAGTTCTCTTGTGTGTAAGCTTAGTTTGAGCTTAAGCGTAAATTTGCCGACTAATTGATTGAGTTGAGTCAAGCTCAAGCCTTTCTTAAACATGATTGAGACGCCCACGAGCCTGAGCTGTAAGCTCGTTCGAAATAAAGCCTTGTTGATTCAACTTGAATCGATTATAACTTTATTTATCATATAGAGACGACGTAGTGTTGGATTTGTTTTTAGCTTTGACGCGAGATAAGCTTAGGGAACATAATTTGGAGATTTGGATCCCAATATCGGGAATGTTTCAAGTACTGCATAAACAATCGAAGAATGGCAAATTAAAACGCCAGTGATTTATTCTCTAATATACATGGATCAAACGTTGAGCAAATCCCAACAGAAACTGCCTCCGTCTAATCCACGTGCCTCTTGTTCACTATTCAAGAAGTTAATCTAGCTTGTTTAAGGAAGCAAAATCTCTGCTTCTTGAAGATTAGATTGAGTGGAGCCTTTGACCTAAATCATTAGCTTAAAAGTTGCTTCCAAGCCCACACCTTTTTTGAAGCATGGGACTTGTGGACAAGAGAAGTGATGCTACTAATGACATATATTAGGCAGGACCACCTTCCCTTATATATATATATATATATATATATATTTGTTTTAAGCTTTTTATTGTTGGACCATTTCTTCAAAAATCAGATGTTATATGGTTTACAGTCACATAAAATCTCTTTGTTTTTTAGCACACTTGTACCGTTGACACTGACCAGACCATGATGTCCACTTGATTGAGGAATTTTCTTTTGGGGTCACAATCAGGAAAACCACAAGTTGGGGAAATAATGGTGATGAAGCCAAGACAGCAGATAAAGCCAGCTCCCCCACCAAAGTCTAATTTGTCTAAGCCGGAAAAAAAAAAAAAACAAAGCTTAATCCCAAGTGATTTTTTCCCCTAATTAAATAGAAATTAAACTATAATCACAAGCTTAACCCATAAAAAAAAAATCAAACAAATGTTTAAATATTATATGGTGCAGCATTAGAGTATAAGTAGCTACAGGGTTCGCTGTAAATGCGGGTCGGCTTCTGTATGAGAATTGAAGGATGATTTGATAGGATTTTGGGGTTTATCGTTACATCGTACTCCTAACATAGAGACGATCAATCGCAATGAGACAAAATTAAGTGCATGCACGTTCATATTAGGTCAAGTAGAACAAGTGACGTACCATGTGTCATTTTCCGTCGCAATCGGCTTCACCTTAGGCTTACCAAACTTTTGATATGAAATAAACCTATGTATTAATCAATAATCTCATCACGAGGAATGATATTATGGACCTAAGAAAGACATAAGAGGCCGGAAAATGTGGGGACGAAAGGAGCAATCAGGGATGAATGTTTGGAGGCTTATGATTTGGACATTCATGGGCATGTGAAGGGAATCTTGGGTTTGACTTTGGTTTGGCCGAAGCCTGAATAGATTCTGGCAGAATTCTCCGCGCAATATTCATCCCGGACAGTCCTTTCTTGGGTCTGAAATTTAATTTAATTTAATTAAAAGAAACATATCTTGGAATAAGTGTTAAGACCGCACATCAAAAATTCGATACCTTCATATGGGGAGATTGCCAAGAGGGAGCCCAAGTCCGAGCCTGTTAACATATCCGGTTGGGTCTACATTCACTCAAAAGCTTAAATCAATGAGTTATGAACCCATTACGATATATTAACTGCTCCACACATCAGTTCTCCGATATGAGACTTCTTAAGACAACTCACATGTGCATCCCAATAATCTCTCCCCACGTGTGAGCTCAGTGTTATACCAAATCATGCATAAGTCCAATACATTCAGTTGGGAAGATCGCCAAGAGAGTGCCCAAGTTCGCGCTCGTTAACAAATCCAGTTGCATCCATCTTCACTCAAAAGTTTAAGCTAGTGAGTTATGGGCCAACTAGGATATACTTACTAACTACTCCATACAACATCAATTCTCTGGTGTATAACTTCTCTAACATAACTTACACATGTATCGTATTTGTACATATTGCTTCATGTACTTCGGTTCTGATACCGTATCATTAAAAATGAGTCGAGGAGGCATAGTCGTGTCGTGCCGGGCCCGAGACGGTCGAGTTCGAGTCGCGCTGCGTTTGGGTTTCATATTCGAGTCGCGTTGGCAAGCCTCACCAAATGGTTCGGGGCTCATCATGGTCGACTCGAGGATTTTTGGGCCCCCCACCACCAACAAGGGGACCGCACGAAGCCCGGCCCATGAGAAGGTTGCTCCTCTGCCTCCGGCGATCCATCTTCTTCTTCTTCCTCGGCCCGAAATCATCCGAGGATTCTGATTTTACTCCTGCAACTCCTCCATGCATGGAATGGATCAACGAGAATCTCTCAACAGCCTCGTCGCGTACCGAGCTTCGAGCACCCGCTACGTGTTGCGCTCTCCCGCACGTGTCCCTCATGCACGCCCACTTACCTCCCCCTCATATTACACCGATCTCCTCTTCTTCTCCCAAGCTCTGAACTCTGTCTGTCGGTCTCTCTCTCTCTCTCTCACTGTGTGAAGTTTTTGGGAAAATGGGGAACAAGCCTCTGGTCGTGCCCTTCTCTGTGCTCTTGCTTATTATCATCGCCGTCTCTCCTCTGCACGTGGAAGGTGGCGGAGCCAGAGACCGTGGCGGCGGTGCTCGGGGCGTTCGTGATCCCGACGAGGGAGGAGAGGGCATCGGGATGGTGGCGAGGAGGAAGGAGAGGACGCCGATTGCGGCGACGGAGTACGGAGAGATCTCAGCGGTCCAGGTGTCCGACGGAGCCAGTGGGGTTTACCACCTGCAGTTCATCACGCTCGAGCCCAACGCTCTGTTCCTCCCCGTGCTCCTCCACTCGGACATGGTCCTCTACGTCCACACTGGTAATATAATGCTACATTACATCCACTAATGGTGGAAATTAATTTCTCCATGATAATTGAGATATGTTTGATATGATCGGATGTAGAGAAGCTCAACAAAATCAAATGAGCAAACCAGTCTGATCAAATTTAAAAAAAGAAAAAAATGTTCTAAGTGCATTTCCCTCTTGTGATGAAACAGGGAGTGGAAGGCTGAACTGGGCCGATGAGAATGACGTGAAGAGGATCGATTTGAGGAGAGGGGACATTTACGGGCTCCCGGCGGGCACCATTTTGTATCTCCAGAGCAGCTTAGAGCCCGAGCGCGAGAAGCTCCGGATCCGCGCCATTTTCGCGAATACTGAAGTAGACACATATGTATGTACTATGTACCGGTCCTCTTCTTAGTAAAAATTAACTTTTGATCTGTGTAATTGACCTCGGGTATTAACCGCGGCCCGCGTATGTGGACAACATCCGTTTTTTTCAGGAGCCATCGATCGGGGCATACTCTAGCATTGGGGATCTGCTTCGCGGGTTTGACAGCAAAGTCCTCCAAGAAGCTTTCAAGGTAACGTCTAGTTCATGTTGTCCTAATTGTCCTCGAAATGAAACTTTTGCCTGTGGCAATATTATGTTTGCCGCATTGAAGTTACGGAGCTCAATTTTGAAGATGTCCTACTGAAATGGAGTGATGCGATCATATTATATGTCGGAATTCCTTGGCGAATGAATGATGTAAAATAGAACTTGGAGGTTTAAATTTCATGCTTAGACAAGCAGGGGAGAGTTTATTGCTAGAACAACTTTGATTGATTGAGCTAATCATGCTTCCGGAAAAGAAAAATTTACGCCCAATTGCATTAAAAAGCATGGTTTCGTTAATCATATCGTTTACCCTATTGATTAGACAGGTCGGCTATCCCGGCATAAAATGTGGCTATGCCGTAATGTTTTGATACAGAACAGGACTAAACTTGACTCGACCACGCGACCGGAAGAGAGGATTGTCTTGTTTATCGCCTAAATGAAAGCTAGAGAGAGTCGAGTTGCCCAGATTTGATTGTTGTCTTGATGCATCCCTCGTGTAAATTGTTCCGCTGCAGCTCCGGCAACGACGATTTATCATGAAATTTCCATGCTCACGTCTAACACTGAAGCTCTTACGTATCTTCTGGTAGTTATGGTGATTAATCTTTCTAGGTTCCTGAGGAAGTGGTCGAAGAAATAATAAGTGCAACAAGGCCGCCGCCCATAGTCCACGCCAGTGACGCCACGGCTTCAGAGAGAAGGACTAAGTACTGGGAATGGGAAGCGCGATTCTTGAAGACCTACCTGAGCAGCACCGGTTACCTCGCGGAGGGTCTCGGCAGCAACAAGAAGATGAAGACGTTTAACCTATTCGACGCAGACCGTGATTTCGAGAATTGTAACGGATGGAGCCTGACAGTGACCAGGAAAGACCTGCACGCGTTGAAGCACTCGAATGTCGGGGTTTTCATGGTCAATCTCACAAAGGTCAGTTTGAGACTGGTTTAAATTATGGGAGCCGATAAACAAGTACACTTGTGTCGGGGACATACATAGGTCACCAAAGGTCATAGTTAAGCTTAAGTGAATGATGAGTTCTTGCTAACGTAATGCTCGCTATAGGACTAAAAGTAAGAATTCCGGTGGTTTTATGGAGAATGCCCTGAAATTTGAGTTCAGTCCATGAATTTGGACGAACTTCTACACATTTAGGACATGTACGTTCTTGTCTTCTAACCTAATCAATCCTGTTCTTTTTCGCTTTCTTGCTTCTTGGTCTTAAGGGCTCGATGATGGGGCCGCATTGGAACCCGAGAGCGACGGAAATAGCCATAGTTTTGCAAGGGCAAGGGATGATCCGAGTGGTGTGCTCGAGCACCGCCAAGGAATCGGAATGCAAGAACACAAGGTCCAAGGTGAGTGCAGGGGACGTGTTCGTCGTGCCGAGGTTCCACCCCATGGCTCAAATGTCGTTCAACAATGAGTCCTTAGTCTTCATGGGCTTCAGCACTTCAACAAAGAGAAACTACCCTCAGTTCCTCGCGGGGAGTAGGTCGATCCTCCGAGCGTTGGACAGAGACATCCTGGCCACGGCGTTTAACGTCACCGACGCCACGATCGGGCAGATCCTGGCATGGCAGACGGATTCCATCATATTGGATTGCACCTCATGCGCCGAGGAGGAGGAGAGGATAATGGAAGAGGAGATTGAGAAGGAAAGGAGACAGGAGGAAGAGGAGGCTAAAAGGAGAGAAGAGGAGGAGGAGAGGGAGAGGCAGGAGGAGGAAGAAAGGGAAAGAGAGAGAGAGGAAGAAGAGGAACAGGAACAAGAGAGGGAAGAGGAAGAGGCCAGAAGAAGGGAAGAGGAGGAGAGAGAGAGAGAAGAAGAACAAAGGAGGAGGGAAGAAGGAGGAGGAGGAGGAGGAGAGAGAGAGCGAGAAGAGGAGTGGAGAAGGGAAGAAGAGAGAGAGAGATGGGAGAGACAGAGACGAGAAGAAAGGCGGCGTCGGGAGGAGGCAGCAGAGAGAGAGCAAGAGGAAGCAAGAAGGCAGGAAGAGGAGATGCAGAGGCGGCAAGAGGAAGAATGGGGTGGATACGAGGGAAGGAGAGCTGTGGAGCAAGTGTGGATCAAGGCCTGAAACCTAGGAGAGATTTCACATGGCAAATCAGTAGATGAAAACTGAATAAGAAGCCTGTCTCTCAGTCTGTTTGGTCTCTGTTAACAAACTTTTTTTTTTCATGTAGGATGTTCTTGAGGCAAATGAACCTTGGTACGGTTGAATGTAAATGTTGTTGAGTACATCGAATAAAGCTTTCTCGCAAACTGAAGATTTCTGCTGCAGAAATTACCCATTTTGAAGTTGACAACGTGTAGATTGGAAAACCAGTTCCTTAAGCGTCTCGAATTCATGTGGACTGATGATCAATACAATGGTTGTCCCCATAAATTAACACAAAAATGGTGTAGCAAGGAACTACCAGTCTACCATACTGGTCATTCTTTACTTTCTATCTCAGTGCAGGAGGCGCGAATACAGCCATCATGTCCGGTTGTGAACAACTTACGAAGGGTATTTTGATACAGTAGGCTAGCCAAAATCAGCTGGAGAAGCTAGAGAGACAAGCCTGTGCTGATGACAGTTAAGGCTCTCTCGAACCATCTTCAAAACAGCTTGAGATGTTTGTCTAGTAAGTTTATGTTATCACTGCAACCATGCATTAAGCTGGATGGCCAAAGGCCCAAAGTAGAGCCGAAAGTCCAAGAAAGGATGAGCCCGAGAAGAAAAGCTGAGCTTGTGAAAACAATTCCCAACAACAAAAGATGCAGTACCAAAGAGCAACTGCAATTAAAAAGGACTCACTGGAATCAGATTGATCCAATCGAAGAAAGTGTATATATTGGGAAAAGGGGCACGCGCAACGAAAAGCACCCGCTCACAAGATGCCGGATCTAGTTACGTATGACACGACGACGGTGATGTCATCTAATTTGCCCCCATGATACCGGAATCCAGCTTCTTGAGCAGAATCGGCAAATGGGGTCTGTCGGTATCTATCCAGTGCCCGTTGGCGTGCGGCAGCGGCTATTTCCTGAGCTGCCGCTTGAGGATCCAAGCCAGATTTCGCTGCCTCAACAACGAGGGTGCTAATCTCATCATCATACAAGTTGTCGAATAAACCGTCTGTTCCAGCAACAATTACATCTCCATCGGACACGGGAATTCTGAAAACCTGCACGTATTTATTCGAGGTCAGAAAAATTAACCATCCCAGGATGCTACTGGACCAGAAAAATACTAAATGCCCAGAAAACTACTGGACAGTTCAAGCAGCTTCTCTTTATAACTGATGAAGCATAAAATGAGCATAAATGACCTCAAGCTCTAGGAACATAGACTTTGAGCCTGTTTTCTTGCAGTAATGGGAACAAGACTGAATGTAATAGCTATTATGCTACAATATACTAGAAATGCAATAATTATCACACAGTTTGGCTTCATAAATGATTACATAAGGAGAAAAGCATCAGAATTCCTAAAAATATCTCTTATTTCGGATTTAGGGGAATATAATAATTATCACCAAAATAGTCAATCATGATCAGTTGTGAGTTTAACACTCCATAGATATTATAAGATAAATAATTTAAATTAGTATTAATTGCAATTTATAATAATTTGACGTTGATAGAGTGAATGGGGAAAAAAGATGGGTATTTTGGGAATATCTGTGGCCGCAATAGCTATTACAGCTTCTGGTGATAGGAATTACGCCGTAATAATTATCACAATATGCAAACACTGCAATAGGCCGATAACCCATAATACACCTGTAATGTAATAGCTACTCTTGCAACCAAACGCGCTGCTAGGGGTAAGGATTTGAAATAAAAAAGAAAAAAACCAAAGAGCTTTCATAGTAAAGCACATGGGATCACTTTCCAAGTCATCCTAGATCTCAAAAGTTGAATTCAACAGAAACCACCTTAAAACTGTAATCTGGTTAGCACTTAATTCAGAAATATAAAATTATCCCCGAATAAAGCACAGTCGAAAGCAGAACTAGCAACAGAAGTTAAGAGAAGCTTTCTTGCAACTGTCGGAATAGTAGAACAGTAATAGAACTGCAACCCCACTGTTATATAAACAAACTGTTCTGCTTATGGTTATCATGACTATACAGACCTGACCAGAACTGGGTAGGTCGCCATTCCTACCACTTTCCAGTTGGTATGTAAAGTTGAAACCGTGCTGCTGCACTGGGGATCTGAAGATATTGCACCCATCTCTAACCACTATGAATCCACTGTCGCCCAAATTGATAGCATGTATTCCCTGACGGATGAAGAAGAACTACGTGAGATTAGTCCTTTTCTGTTGTTGCTGTTTCTTGGGGGCCATACAAGGAAAAAAATTGAGCTTAACAGAAGTTTTTTTAATCTGTGAGCACATCTATACAGAAAAGGAGGACAGTTTATAGGGACCAAAATACTTTGCCTACTTACAGTTGACCTAGATGTAAATATTTGCTTCAGTAGGCATGCATGATAACTGAACGAGGTCCAAAACGATTGAATGCAGTCATTTTCAGTTTGACCTCCAAAAGTTCTCCTCACAGTTTCTATGCTTTATTATTCGGATACCTTATCTGTCAGAGTCTCAGAATTATTAAGCTATTTCAGGGATTATCTCTAGCTCAAGACACAATTAAGCATTAGTTCTGAAATAAAGGTCCAAGAGCACTTAGAATACTGACACTTATTTTGGCTAAAAATGCTAATTCTTTAACTTATGTCATCAGAGTTAAGAAACCCTCTGACATGCATACACCTATGCAACCTTTATGAAAATCTAGGATTTCAAGATTTCTGAGACAAAGAAGTAAAAGGCTGTATTAAGTCTCATTAAGCCAACAATAGGATTACAAGAAAAGAACCTAGGTGGGAAAACCACAGCATAGAAAGTTCGAAATCTTGGCATCAGGCTAATTTTTTGCTCGGAGTCCAAATCAGTTAGTTTTCTAGATGACAGCTTTTGATCCTTACCAAATTGTTAGATCCTCATTGCTTGTTCTGATATGAAGATTAGACTGACGATAAACCAAGATACCGTTTTCAGCAACCCCCAACACAGTCAAAGTAAGTTCCCAACTTCAATAAACATAAACTAAACATGCCATTTACTGAGATTTTTCTCTGTTAAAGTTGAGAGCAGTTTGCAGAATACATTTAACTAACATTACATAAAGGATATCCAACAAAATGGTCTGGCACATAAAAGGATAAAAGAGAAAGAAACAAACCTCTCCTTTGAGGGCAATTATGCAGGCAGTCGAGGAACCTTTGGCTTTGGTATTCGCGTGAGCCTTCTCTAATACGATTGCTGGGTCAACAGAACCCTCAGTCTCCTCTTTTATTGCATTAACTGAATGAAACATAAGTTCCCGAGAGTACAGCCCTGCATCAACACCAACATCTGCCCAACCACCTACACCATCTGCTACACCGATCACTTGACCGTCTTCACATATTAAGTGAGCATCCTCTCCACCTTTGTCTTCCTTATCTGGATGTGGCAGGCAACATGATCCAGATAGCAGCTTCAAAGCTCTGTCACCTGGAAGAGCTCTGAAAATCAACACACACCAAAGCATGTACTTTAGACAAACCTCTAAAGGCCCTCTTCCATAGGACGTATTATGATGGAAAATTACTACCATCGGATCAATTCCCTAACATTTAGGCAGGCAATTTTCTTCTCAAACATATCATACTGATCTTTTTCTTGCGAAAGAGCAATTATAAATGTTAGTCTGTCCAGTAAATGAGCAAAGTTCAACAGACCCGTCTATTAATCACTAAGAAATTATTGTGCTCCACCGAAGGGAAATGGGTGTGGAATTAGTATGAAATATTCCCCATGAAGGAGGATAATTATTTTTGACAATGCTAAAAGAAAGTATAAATTCCGAAATATAGAATATGAGAGAACCTACTGGCCAACTGAAGTCGTGGAAGTTGCAAGATCACTGCTTGGATTGCCCTCGAACGAGATATCCTGAGCTGCCCCATCATTGTAATGTGCAAACAGAGAAGCTTGGAAAGCTCTATGTTGGGGACCAACAGACAGGGAGGAGATGCAAGTTGTCCATGCTTCGTGATATCTTGGGTATCCACATACCAAGTGGCCATTACAAGGCTCTCGCCTTCTCAAGCTCACACTAGCTCTCTGGCAACTCCTATGGCTCCGATCGAAGAAAAAGACACCAGAAGGTTTAGTAAAGTCAACTGCGTTCCCACCGCCGGAAAGTAAGCCATCCATGTAAACATCTCCAGAGACAGCTTTGGAACCAGAAGCAGCCATGGAAATTCTCCTCTGCACACGGCTTGGAGGATGAACCACTTCAGTTGACAAAACAGTAGAACGTGGACACTGGAGAAGCAGATTTGCAGAGTTTTGCAACTGCCGCTCTGCTAATGCTCTTTGGAAACCACAAAACACAATAGTATTGAGCCTCGACAGAGCTATAGATGGCATCCTAGCCCCTTATACAGGATACCCTTGAATCAATTTCCCTCCAAGACAAACCATGCTCGGATTGAGAACCCGAAGCTCAGATATCGTCACCGCAGGCGCTTGAATCCCAACCCGAGCCTCTCGGCGGCATCAAGAGCCCGCAGCCTCTGATATTCATTGAGAACAGCAAACGCGTTTCAAATTGCAATTCGGACAATACGGCCGACTCTGGATTCCTCCAATCATCCTCACATGCAGATTCTTCAGGCAATTATTTTACCCAAAACACAAATTTAACCTCCAATTTTCAATCAAAACCAAATGAATTTATTGAATCAAGCAGCAGAACCTATCAGGCTCCCTCGAACTAGGAAATTTCCTAGAACTTCTCAAGCAACAACCCTTCTCTGTGTCCATATTGTCCGAAAGAGTCCTCGAACTCAAATCAAATCCTAAACAGACACCCTAAGCTAAAGCCATCCAAAGAATGCGCAGCAATTGCGGAAGCAAACCCAGAAAACAAAAAACCCAATGAAACTTTCTCAACGAAATCCCCTGAAAAAGAATAAAAAAAAAAAAATGAAAGCACAGCGGCGAAACTGAAAATGGGTACCTCCTCAACTTCAACCGGAAGCTCCGAATCTCTATCTTCTCTCTCTCTCGGACACTATCAGTGGGTTGGCGTCGAACTTATCTACGTCGCTCTTCAAGAAGAGGAGAGAGAAACCAAAACGCACCTGCACGTGACATCCAAAGCAAAAGCCAAATTTGTCGTTCAAAACTTCAAAATCCTCCTTTCAATCGGGAACCGTCAATCTCTTTCGGACCCAAATGCCCCTGTCTCCCCACCCTCTTGCGCGCGGCTGATCTTGGCGTCATTCGGACACGACGGTCAAGGGCAGCGTCGGGATTTCGCCACCCAACATTTGGAATTAGGTGGGAAATGGGGATTGATTGTGTAAGGCACGTATAGCTCTGGTTTGAAGCTCTCTCTCTTGCGGCTATAAAAATGGAATTTTTCTTTTCAATTTAATTTTTTTTGGGGTCCCACACTTCAATTAGGGTTTTGAACATGTGAAGTTGGCGAGCCACATTTAGGTGACACACCCATAAAATTCATTAGGACCAAACACTAGTAGCACTTTGTTAGGGGGCTGGTTTTCAATGACAAAATGCGAGCGTGTCGAAGCGAATGGTGTAATGAAAAACAAAATCTCTACCGTAAAGACAAGGAACTGATAAAGATTTCGATCTCGAACTTTTGTTGGAGAGTTTCGCCAAATATTCGGACTCCGTTTTTAACAAGAAGCCCTTCCTCCCTTTAATAGGAGCTAATTCCCCGAAAAATTCGAAACTTTTGCATCAATTCCAATTCTACTTCAAACTTTTTCTTTACCTAAATAAAACACCAATTTTTCACTCTAATCTCATATCTGCTCACGCGTCCACAATCACTATTGATTCTTCTAGATTATTAACACCAGGAAGCTTTGTTGTTTCATACGAAGATGGAGGTATCGATGAAGACGCATGTTTTCGATAATGGGCCTCTAACTAGCCCTCATATTGAGGATTTTGAAGGAATTAGTGACGATTTTTGGACGCATGGGAAAATTTGGGACTAAAGTAAAAATTGAAGAGTTTTTTAGAAAAAAAAAAGTTTGGGGTAAAATTCGGTTTAGACTAAAGTTTTTGATTTTTTTAAGGAATTAGGCCCTTTCGTAGGTAATATGGGCCAATTTCAATTATCTTCGGGCTCTGAAACGGGCTTTCCGGGCCCAACTATGTATACAAATTTTGGAACCATAGAGAGACGTCTCCCGGAGAACACCAAAAACCCGGTTAAAACCCTCCATTGCTTCCTCTCCCCCACTCAGGGAATCACCAAGTCTTGCGCCGGGAAGGAGGGGGATATGGACCTCGACGATCTCGACGACCTTGGAAATCATGCTCCTGTTCCGACTCGAGCGACCAAGTTCGCTCCCAAGTCCTCCAAAGCATCGCTCAAACCTAAGTCGGAGCCATCTTTGAAGCCGAAACTCGAAGAACCGGCGCCGGCGCTGGAGCCGCAGCGAGTCGATGCTCCGATTCCGAGTAAAAAGGAGGAAGCAGGAGAAGGAGATGAAGAAGGAAAGGATTCGAAGCCGCCGATCGGGGTTGCGACGGCGCAGGAGTCGGAGCCGTCTACATCAAATGGGACCGCGCCAATGGAAGTGGACCGCAAGCCGGAGGGAGAAGCGGTGCCGATGGACGAGGACGGCGTTGTGGACGATGAGGTCGTGCGCGAGATCGACGTCTACTTCAATCCTTCCGTCGGTGCCAGCGCTCAGGTTGTTCTCGTTTTCTTTTACTGATTCGAGGTTTTCTGGAAATTTCTTTTCCTGGATTAGAGTAAATTTATTTACCGGTTAATTCTTATTGCTTTATTCTGAGAGGCTTGCGGAGAAGATTTGAGAAGTGATTCTCGTTTTGCTTCAGTTATACGTTATGCAGTATCCACTGCGACCGTCGTGGCGGCCGTACGAAATAGACGGGCGTTGTGAGGAGGTACGTGACTTGATTTGTGATCGACTAGCTTTGTTTTTTCTAAAACTTTTGGGAAGAAAGAAGGTTTTGTGTATAGAATCCCCCTTTTGTTGCGTAGGTCAGGGTGAAATCGGGCGGTTCCGAAATTGAAGTCGATTTGTCCATTAACGTTGACTCCAAGAATTATGACAGCGAATGCAATAGCAGATTAATGATGACAAAGCAGGTTTGATCTTTATTTCAGGTTCCAGTGTCTGAATAGCGAATCTTGATTTGTGTTTTTTCTGCCTTAAGATAATGTGATACAGGTAGTTGAATTTTGGCATTTTGATGTAGAATTTTGGCTCCATAGTATTTAATTTGTGAGGGAAATATCAGTATGACCACTTAAAGGGCTCGTTGATGCAGAACATAGGTTTCTTGAGAGGGTTGTCAAAAGATGTAATACTGAAATATTTGGTGGGGAGAAAATTTCCCTCACAAGCTTTTTGGAACCTCAGTAATTTGCTTGATCACTGTCAATTTCTCTTTCCCTGCAGCGACGCTCTAATTTTTGGCCTTCTTTTTTGGATATGTGCACAAAGTTTTCACTCCGCCTTTTCCTTTTCCTGTTTGCTTGCATCATTTCCCTTCAGTGGTGCTCTGCTTCTGCCTTTCAATCTATACATGTTTTGGGTGGTCCCATCCATGTGTCTGGTTTTTTTTTTTTTTTTTTTTTGTAGCGGTTGGAACAACTTCAATGACACCCTAAATGATTCCGTATCTAATGGCTTTCTTCAGACTTTGTCATCTTCATGGAGGCCGCCCCGTGCAACTGGCTATGCTGTTGGTGTTTTGATGGACAACAAGGTATTTGCATATCCTGACTTCCACTCTAGTGCTTTTTGAACATTTATTTTCATTAGCTACTGAAAATTGAGTTGTCATATGAGCTGCTATAATGGAGTGGTAAATAACTGCAAATGCTCGCCGGAGAGAAACATTGGGTGGGTTTGGTCCAGCATTTCCAACGGGCTTTCAGCCCCCAAAGCCCCTTGGGAGAATGTTGAAGCATTTGGTTCAGCTTTAGGCCAGCATTTGGTCAAATACTGGTCTTGGGAAAGCTGAAAGCTCAATGCTGGTAGGGACCAGCATTGGGCTTTCAGCATTTGGCCAAATGCTAAGAGATTTTTTTTCCTTTCAAAACTAACCTCATCAATTCCCTATATTTCCGACTTTGCCCCCCTTGTTACTGTTCATCTTCTTCAATGTTGAGGAGGCCAAATCTGGCCGGTGAGGGGACGGCGAGGCGCCAGCGAGGGGCCCGTCGCTAGGCGAGGGCTGGATGCCCAGGCAAGGGTCGCCGTCCTGGCGAGCGCCGCCTGGGTCCCGCGAAAATCGTTGCCTGGTTTGCGCAAACCCAAGAGTCGCCTGGGTGGCTCGACCCTCGGCGGGGGAGGTCTGAGGTCGAGCGACCTCATATGACGGCCGCCGGCAGCCTGAACCTTCGCCGGTCCAGCGAAGGGTAAGTTTTTTGATTAAAAATTAAAAAATTGCATTCAAAGCCCTTTGTAAAGTTGTTTTTACCAAACACCATTTAACCCAAAGCCCATTTTCAAATGAGATTTTACCAAACGTAATTAGCATTTTCCTAAACCCCCTTAGGTTGAAGGCATTTGCATTTCCCTAAAGTCCATTTCAAATACTGAACCAAACCCACCTAAGTGTGTCATGGCATGGTTTAGTCTGAGATGGAAGTTCAGCCATGAGCTCTAATCCTTTTGCAGAGCTTTCATATGGCAATAGATACATGGGGATGAAGTCAATTAGAATCATGTCGGCTGATGGAATCGGTTTATTGAAAAGCTAAAACGCTTTTCATCGCACCAGACCTTTGGAGGAGAATCTGTGTTATTGGTTTTCTCAATTAGACACATTGCAGATTCTATATAAGGGTAATGTGGGAGGCTTAAACATTAAAATATCTATATCAGCGAAAGTGGGGTTGGCAAAGTGTTGCTTGTATTATGACTTAGATTGGAGGAATCGGTGTCCAAAGGTTCTTGTTCTAACAATATTTCAGCTGCCCCTTTTTCTCTTCATATCCGGTGATTTGAAATATCAAGTAAATGGGTAATTTGGTGCTTTTCATTTTTTTGTACGATTTAAGAGTAATCTTGTGACATATTCTTGAACTTTGTTCAACATTTAACCTTGAATGACTAGAAGTGTGGAAGGATACAATATGTCAGTTATCTCTCCTACTTAAGATGGAGATTGAGAAGAGTTTAAGATGGTTTTTCCCCATGAACTGGAGTAATTATTTGTTCCCTTGCTGATCATTAAACTAAAGCCATGTTTTGACTGTAAATGGTCCGTTTGCTTGGACATGACACGAAGGCTGGTACTTTAAATTTCCTCCCTTTTAGGTGAAAATGCTCTCAATTTTGTGGCTGAATTAGCAAGAACTGACATAACAGTCAATAATGCTTTTGTGCTGTATTATTCTTACAGATTGGTTATTTGCTTTTTAGGAGTTAATTTAGGCATTTCTTCCTTTTCATCTTGCAGCTGTACTTGAACCCTGTACATGCAGTGGTACAGCTTCGACCGTCTATGGAACATCTTACTTCTGGTGCCTCAAAGAACTATGTCAAGGGTGAAAATGAAGTCCGTGTTAAAGCAGAAGAATCGAGCGAAGTAAAATCTGCCGGTTCATCTAAGAAGCAGGTTACATTTCTGTTTGATCATCTTCCCTTTTCCCTTTTAGTGTATTTTTTTTTCCTTCTGGACTAGGCATTTAAACCTTATGATATGCCAAACCTGGTGCAACCTTTCAATATATTCCACGCATTAGAAAACCTGCACTAAAGGAGAAAGCAACATTTTTTGTATCCAGGAAGGCTCAACATAATTCCTAATTACAGTGGTAATAATGTTATAGAAACTTAGTGAGCGACCATAATAAAAAAACGAGAGTTTTGCACTTTTCTGTCAATTGATATGCACCTCACAGTGGAGTCCCATTCTAATGTGATGCGTGGCTGTGCTGAAATGCGTGCTTATGTGCGTGTACTAAATCATTGATGTGGAGGTACATACATACATTGTTGCTTGTGTCTGTGATTTGCAGATACTTTGTGTTTCCATTTTTTGTGATTTCATTTATTTTACAGTTCATTATGTATCTGTCTACCCGTGTGTGGTTGCTGAATGTGTGGCTCTAGATCAACGTTATAATTCCTCATTGAGTAAATCTCTATGGCAGGCCAAAAAGACGGCATCTTCTGCTGAACAAGTGACAGATAATGATGAGGTACGAGACCCTTAATCGTACACACCAGAATGCTGATATTGCAGTATTTATCGGTTTGAAGCAGATAATCATGTTTCCTTTAATATATTACCTTTTGTCATGAAGATAAATTCTGAAGGTTGTCTTGTTTCCCTTTATGACATTGTCTCTGTTGCGTCATCTCTTTATTTTATTTTGTGTTTCCTTTAAACTTACGTGAATACTATATGGTTCACCAAGAGAACTGGCATAGGCCATACATATAAACTTTACAATTTTTTCTTGACTTGTCTTCTCCTAGGCATATTCCTATTGTACATAATTTGTGGAAAGAAAACATGCTGGAGACACCAGCGGCTTAGATTTTGGATTTTGGCAACTTTAGCAGGATCAGAAGAAACTTTACATCCTTTATCCAAGGATATGTGAAAAATATATTGCGACGGAAAAAGTATTTCTGAATCCAAGACTAGTTCTGTGCTCTGCATTCTGGTAACTTATATTCAATAAATATGTTTTCTATAGATTCAAGCTGTTTTTTCTTATAATTGCACAAGTTCTTACTAAATAGGTCTATTAGTGATGGACAGATGTTCCTCTAGAATAATCAAATGTAAAGCCACTGTACACTCTTGATTTTCTCCTCATGGTGGTTTTGAACATAAGGAATCTTTAGTTATTTATTTGATTATAAAGGTGTCAGTTGGAGTTGACTGTTATTATGTTGGATCTTTTCAGCACTGGATTCAATTGGAGTACCATAGCTCAAAGAGTGATCTATCAACCCATTATCTACAAGGAATGATGGCAGAAGAAAATTCTCCTATTCTTTTCGCAATGAATCCGTGTGTACCATACTCTGAAACCAGAATCTGTTTTCTTTCGCTACTTAGATGTAGTTCGGCGAGTTGTTTCAAATCACAAAGTCTCTGATTATATAACCTCAGTACTCCTGAGTCCTGAATTATTGTATTCCTTTGCAGGTGTGATTATGTTGATTTATTATGTCCAGGAGTGCACAAGCAGAACCTCAAAACAAATGGTGCTTTGAGAAGGTAGGGCTGTTATGTAATCCTCCAAGGTTGTCATGATCGGGATTCTATGTAGGATCTTTTTGAGGTCTGTGTGGATTGTTTCGTAAGATCGGATTGAGGATCGTAAAATCGTACATTTTTTTGTCAAATTGAGGCCTAAAATCTGAAATTTGGACATTGTTTTATGCAATTACATATGCTAAATAAGAGGAAGTAAAGCTAAAAAATTAGACCTTTAACTTGTGAGGAGGTGAAAGTACGAAGTTCTGCATCTTTATTTGCATTACTAATATCCAACTTACGAGAGAAATAGCATTCTGGCGTATTTTTTGAAAACAAGCATGTCATTTAGAAATTCAAGTGACTATTCTTCCTTATTTTCCTCAAAATTAATAAAGCTCAAAAGTAATAACTTGCCAAATCTTCTGGTTCTGTTACTAGAAGTGTTCTTCCTTTCTTGCTAATTCGCTATTCGAACTAGACATTTTGTATTATTATTTGCATGATTAATGTTCAACTTAAGCAAAACATAGCATCCTGGCATGTATATTAAAAACAAGCACGTCGTTTAGAAATTCAAGTGACTATTCTTCCTTTTTTTCTTTATAATTAATAATGCTCCAAATATTAACCTCCCAAGCTTCTGGTTCTATTACTAGTCCTTGGTAAGTCATCTGTTCTAACTAGTCATGTTGGGCCTGTCTTGATAGGCTTTTACTTTTTGCTTAATCTAAATCTTGCGATGGACGCAATATGACTTTTTCTAAATCGTAACATCCGAAACTTAAACAATATACAATTTTAGCACTTACTGTTTTTTTTTTCTGCCTATAGAGTTATTTAATGGATTGAACTATTCCCTTTTCTTGTCTAAGTTTCGTTTTCTAAGGAGTGGCAACATAAAGGTGATATTCATTTTTTTGCTGTTTCCCCAATTTATTTATCGGATTCAACTATTCCTTTTTGTTTTTAAACGTTTTTTTTTTTAATGTCGATAAGACTTGTAATGTCATAACTGATTGTTTTGGGAACCACGGTCTTGTGTTTGTCTTAATTTTTGTTGAACATCCCATGCGCTTGTATGGGGTTTCAATGGGTGTTATATTCATGTAGTCTTCCTCTACTAATCGGCTTAAGATTTTTTGTTGGACTTTCTAACACTGTATCAAAGAGCTGAGTTCCAACCTAGTTTATTTCCACTTGAGCTCACAATTTGTCAATTCCACAAGCCTTTCCTTGGTTGGTTTGCACGTGAGAGGGGGTGATAAGTATCCCACATTGTTGGGTTCCACTTGGCCTTATATTCATATAGTCTTCCTCCACCTATTGTTCGATCCAGTATTAGCTTGTTATTCATGCACATGACCTTCAAATTCATAATTATCCTTTTCAGGATCCTATTGTCAACTCCACCGGATGAGAGAATTAGGATGATGCTTTGTAAGGTGTGTTGCCTCTTCACTTTTTTGTTCTATACATGCTTCAGAAAATTGATGTGACAATGGCAGCAGGTAGTTAAATGTCTCAAAACGGTGAATTCTGTTTTTAGTTTGTATAAGTGGCTATATTTTCCTTCATCCTAGTTGGAGGAAGTTGTCTGCAACCAGGCCTTTGTTTGGTGATTTATAAGCGATAGACATTCTCAGGTTATATCCTTGTTTGTGAGACACGAATCAAATATTTGGTTGGATCAGGGGTTAAGGAATAATGGCCCTCCTCTAAATGCTTTCTATTTGTTATAGGGTTTCTTGGGGTGAGGACTAAAGAGATTTCATTTCATATGATGTATCTAGATTGTTCTTTCGCATGTCAAATTGAAACTCACTTTTCCTCTAGGAACCTGAAGTGCATCGTTACAGTGCTCTAAGGTACAACGTTCCTGATGTTTCCGATGATGTCTTCCTGAGCGAATTACAGCGTAATGCTCTGTTGGTGCAAGGATGTTGGGTTCCCAAGACTGCATTAACATTACAAAAACCATCTAATGAATCCCTGGTTAAAGGTTATCGCCTTGATGTGTGGGCTAGAGATTATACCCTTCTTATGTTCAGCAAGAAGCCTGTGGTTCACATCACAGAACTACCTGTTAAGAAAATACTTGCTGATGCCATTAAAAAGTTCCTGATTGTCTTCGCCACTGAAAGGTCTTCCTTAGGTGATTGGAAGTTTAAGCAGGAAACTGATGTTTCATTTATGAAACAATATCCAGACATTGTAAGCAAGCAAAAGCAAATCTGGGAGGGCATTGAGACAGAAATGATGAAATCCTTGATGCAACTTCAGCAAGGCAACAGAATTGGAAGAGGTCAGGATGATTCAAAGAATGCTCAAACCAAAGTTGCCATGGTGAGTAGGGCAGAGAAACCACCAAGTTCAGACAAAACATCCATGAAAGCTACAAGCAGAGTTGCCCCTGGCAGGAGAACTATGTCAAATGAAACTCTTGAAGCTTTGCCAAAGGCTTTGCTGAAAATCTTTCAGAGTCACAAGGTTTGCGAGTATGGATGAATGATTTCCATCTTTTCCCCCGTTTTCCTTTCTGCACTAGCTATCACATATCTCTTATACTGAATCAGACGAGGACAATTGAAAAGAAAGCTAGGTGCTTTTACTGCTCAGCAATTTTGAATTCCTCTGTATTCCGTGTGCCCACATTTGCTTTTTTCTTTTTCTGGACTTTGTTTATGCGGTTTTAGTTTGTGAGGCCTATAACTCTTTTCCGTTCTTCCTTTCTCTTTCTTTCCATTTGGGAGGACTGTGGATAGGGATGGTGTACAGTTTTGGATGGAACTAATTCTATTCTTTTTTAACACCTCAATTGGGTCATCGGTCTAATGACCTAGGACGATGTGTTAAACAACAAATACCAATTTGAAGTCCAAATGCATCGCCCCCCACCAGCCATTATTCTGTCTTTAGTCCTTTTTCCTTATATTTTTGTCCCCTAGCTCGTGATAACGTAATCACGACTTTTAGATTTAACTTCTTCTTGAGAAACGTTTGGAACTTACTTAATTGGTTGCCTTCAGTGGATTCTGTTTAGGTTCTGTCCCCTACTTTAGGATCTGACAAGGTTGAGTCAGGCCTTTTAGTATGATAAATCCCTGTTGAGTTTTAATGTACCTACATCATCTAAAGCCATCTGGCTAATCTAGTTCGGGCCAAGCCTTTGTTTCGAAGATGTACCCATATGATTTAGAAATTATGTTCCCTTTCTTAACGTGGCACTTCTGAGAAGAGTTGTTATATGTATTTTGAGACTCATTGACCATAGTGGAATCATCTTATTTGCAGCTTTCAGTTTATCTGTCAACGTTTGCGGAGTTTGGCACTTTCTCAGGCCACTCTTCCCAAAGCGGATCCTAGAATGGAAAAAGCTGCCGCACTTGGGGTTGATGCCCCTCCAGATGAACTTAAGAAAGTTATCACACAAGTTGCAGTAAACATTCACGAGCTTTATGTTTTGAAGTCATCCCCAGAGCACCCAGAACTTGATCCATTGAGGTAATTAATGTAATAGCCATGTTTTTTTTTTCTTCTGCAATAAAACTATGAATTGTCGCTTTTGAGGTACGATTTTTTGGGAAATCTATTTTATCTGTCATTGGCCTGATTTTCCAACAATGTAGCCTTTTTGGGACCAAGGGCTGCCTACGAGCATCTCTAAGCTGCTGTTTGTCATCTTGTTTCTGAAATTTTCCAGTCATCCTTGCAGGGAAGTTGTTATTAACCTTCTGATAGGTAAAGGACCCAATGCAACACTTAAGAGGGCCGAAATATTTCAAGCTGCCAAGATGGCTCTGAAGAGAGACATTTCAAATGCTGAATATACGAAGGTCAGCTTTATAGATATAGCTTTCAGAGGCTTCTCTTTTTCTGACAAAAATCTATTTACCTTGAAAATGGGACTTTCTTTTGATGAGAAGTTCCCAGGTCCTTGGTTCTTATAAACTTGAGGTATAGTTCTCCATTGGGCATAGACAACCACAGCACAAAAAAGAACTTATAATCGAACAAGAAGCAAATTCAATTGTGCTTGATTTTTCCTTAAAAAATAAAGAATTCCTATTATTTTATTCGGAAGCAGTTTTAGTTGATGTGTATGTCTGTGGCTCGAGCATCTGTAAATGCGTACACTTATAGTACTTTACATAGAAGCCTCTGGAATCATTATAAGGCAACAGAGGAAACTGGTGGATGAAGGTGTAGATGGGTTTCAGGTTTTGTTTGGGTTGTGTTATGTGATTTTTCTCGGTTTGAATTATACCTTTGAAATCATCTTCCCTAGCATTAGGGCATTAGTAAGGCAAACATTTTTTTATATTAATATTGCTTCAATATACAGTATTGGCTAATCATCTAATTGGCATGGAAGAGGCGAGAAAGCAGATTAATTTGAGCGAACTCTGGTTCTTTCTTTGCTTAACAGAAACTAAACTTTTTACAGGTCATGAATGATCTGTGTGAATCCAAGGGTTCCTTCTGGTTTTTGAAAAGCAGCAATGTATGATTTGCATCATCAGAACAATCGAGTGATGCAAGACATGCTTCAGCGCCTGGCGGAGAGGACACATGGCATATCATAAGTCACTGACGAGAGAAGGTGAATTTACTTTGGGATGAACCATCACTTTATCGAGAGCGAAGTATAGCGATATTGACCTAGTGTTTTTTGGAGGCAAGAAGACAAACAACTTCAATGACCCTCTTGTCATCAGATAGTCCATGTTCTTGCTTTGTTTCGAAAGAGTGGGAGCGAATTTTTCATAAGCCAACAATGAGCGAGATAGTGTTCGAGCACAAGCAGCGGAAAATAACTCATTTTCTGGTAATATCAATGAGGGAGGACATGAAACAAGAGCTACGTCGACGAGTTTAAGAATTTCTTGCTGTCTTGCTGCAGTTGCGAGGTTTTGAGGAGCAAAGCGTCAGTCAGTCAGAACGTGGAAACAAGTAGAAGTAAGGAATGTTAATTGACCGAAAAATGCGCCAACACCATTGGTAGATTCAGTAGTAAATTGGTTGACGGATATATCTCGAGTTTGATTATAATCAAATCCCGAGATACAAATCATAATCCGAAAAAAAAAATCCGGACAATTCAGAGCCAATCTTAGTGAGCAGTTGCTCTAGAGCAACATGCAGATTATTATGGGAACATTCACAGTTTGTGCATCAACAAATAACGTCGCATGCTTTAGTAACTTGAAAGATGGAGATTGTTCCTTGGTCGATAATCAAATCTTCCCCGGAGAAAAAGAGGTAAGGTAAAAAAGGTAAAATAAAGAACAAGCTTATATCCAAATTGCCCTCACACTCCAGTCCGCGCTAAGCTATGCAAGTTCGTTGTATCGAAATGGCTATCAAATGTAACTCTTGTTGCAGAATAATAGTCAGTCACCGGAAATACTGGATTATCATAACTATTTCAAAGGCAAGATTCTCAACCAAAAGTAATTTTCGTGTTCCTAACCTTGTTCTAAATGAACTAAGAAAGGATCATATTCTCGAACCAACCCCGCACATTCTTGTTCGCGATGTAACGGTCACTAATCCTTAGCCTTCTGACAAAAAAGAAAAAAGAAAAAAGAAAATCCTTAGCCTCGAATTAGGAAAGGTAGATAGGGCGTGAGCAAAACCACGGTTTAGTAAGTGGCTAATAACACTTCTAGTTCTATGGGATCAAGCCATGAATAACCCAATTTTAAGAAAGAAATGCATTCACATCAAACAAGCAGTCCAATAACCTCATGCAGAATATCCATATATTACATTATAAATAGTAGCCAACATAAACTAGATTTCAATTGCTCATATCAAGAACCCTGTAGTCATACTTCACCCGGTGATAAGATCCGAAAATTATGTCGAATCATATCAGTTATAGTTATGTCGTGTCTAGAGCTGTCAATATGGGTCATAGACCCATATCTGACCCATATTTTATATAAAATGAGTCTTATGTGGGTCATTAACTTTTAGAGGATTCACTAAAAATGAGTTCAAAAGGTTGAAGTGAAATTAAATGGATCAAAAATGGGTCACACATTTTTGACCCATGACTCCCACAAATTCCTCAAAGGCTCAACTTTATTATTATTATTTTAAATTTTCTATTTTTATAAGTGAATGAAAGAAATCAAAAAATAAAATTAAAATTAAAAAATATAAAAACTGTTGCCGACCACCCGCCGCCGTTCGCCGCCGCCGCCGTTCATCGGTTGCCGCCGCCGTCCGCGGTCGCCAGCGGTCGCCGCCGCCCAACGGTGGCTAGAGAAAAATGAAAGAAAAAATAAAACAAAATAAAATAAAACATACTTTTTTAAAAAATTATAAATATTTTTAATAATAAAATATTTTTAAAAAATTAAAAAATTCTAAAAAAATTAAAAATAGAAAAAATTTCACTAGATTTTTTATTGCATGAAAGTATTTTAGTAACATCATTTTTTATTTTATTTACTAATTTTTTTATTGTTTAATTTGCTTTTTTATTTGATGTAAAATTTTTATCTAGTAACATATACATGTGAAGAGCTTAAAATAGGTTAAATGAGTTACATAAATTTTCTTAGAATATTAATGTGATTTGGTAATATTGGTCAAAACAGGTCGGGTTGGGTATGGGTCAATTGCAGGTCGGGTCGGGTATGGGTCATTGAGTATAGGTCAAAATGGGTTAGACTGGTTAATATGGGTCGGACCATATTCGACCCGACCCACCCATTTGACACCTCTAGTCGTGTCAGCCGTTATTACCTCCGAAACAGAACCGGCCTATGCACATGTTCATATCTCGTCGTATCCTATAATCTTTTCGCCCATGGGCTGATGACGAGCATAAATCAAATAGCACAATCCCCGAATTTGTGGACATACAAATATCTTCATGGTGAAATATAGGGGTGAGCAAACTAGACTGGACCAGGAAGGGTGAGCAAACTGGATCGCACCAGCTGGGTTGGTCCGGTCCCTGGTTCCATGGTGAATGAGATCGGACCTGACCGCCTAGAATATATATAGAAAAAAAAGTAATTTTGTTTGAAGAACTAGTTAACCTAATTTCCTCATCTTCGGTAATTAAGTGGGCTTTTGTCGATATGCAGTCTTTGATTGTGTTTTGTCTTGACTCAATCTGTATTTTGTCTTGACTATATTATGCAAACTCATTATTTTGTTCGCACTTAGATTCAATGAAGTACAAGTGTAATCTCACTTTGAGCTTGATTCTCTCCAACTCGAGGAGAATGATGTAGGAGCATAATCGTGTTTCAGTTGTTTTAAGTGTTTTTCTTCCTAATTTAGTCTTTTCTCATTATTTTAGGATTATAAGTACTCATGTGATGGTTGTATGATGGTCATGTGCATGTTTTATTAGGTTGGATGGTTGAGATTGAAAGTTCTTAGTTTAGATCCAAAGGTCAGATTTCTATAAGCAGCTATTGTTAGCTGCCTCACTAGGACCAGATTGGGATCGGACCGGACTGCCGGTCTCGAAAATTTAGGGACAGGGACTACTGGTCCGATCCCCAGTTTTGTATTGAGACCCGATTAGCCCGGACCATGCACACCCCTAATGAAATATCTCGTAATGGATTTTCTTTCTTCTTTTTCGGAAGAAAACAGACATATTTTGTCTATTGATTTGTTTTGTGTGTGAATGCCAAAAAACGTACGACTTGAAAAAGCCGGCAACAAAGGGATAAGAATCTGGCCAAACTAGTCAACTGCAAATTTCATCAGTTGTCCTTTTTGAGTCGGTGACACTCGGAGACTTTTCTGTTTTTCCTTTGCGAGTTATTTCAATAATCAAATCATATCTAACTGGGAACTGACAAAGAGGTGACACTTTCTTACTAGGACCGGATCGGCCCGAACCATGCACACCACTAGTGAAATATCTCGTAATGGATTTTCTTTCGTCTTTTTCGGAAGAAAACAGACGATATTTTGTCTGTCGTTGATTTGTTTTGTGTGTGAATGTCAAATAACGTGCGGCTTGAAAAAGACAGCAACAAAGGAGTAAGAATCTGGCCAAACTAGTCAACTGCAAATATCGTCACTTGTCCTTTTTGAGTCAGTGACACTTGGAGACTTTTATGTTTTTCCTTTTTGAGTTATTACAATAATTAAATCATATCTAATTGGGAACCGGCAAAGAGGTGACACTTTCTTACTGGGACCGGATCGGCCCGGACCATGCACACCCCTAGTGAAATATCTCGCAATGGACTTTCTTTCCTGATGTTCGGAAGGAAACAGACGATATTTTGTCTGTCGTTAATTTGTTGTGTGCGCAAATGCCACATAACGTACGATTTGAAAAAGCCGACAACAAAGGAATAAGAATCTGGCCAAACTAGTTAACTGTAAATTTCGTTACCTGTCCTTTTTGATTCAGTGACACTTGGAGACTTTTATGTTTTTCCTTTTCGAGTTATTACAATAATCAAATCATATCTAACTGAACCTACAAAGAAGTTACACTTTCTTCTTCTTCTTCTTCTTTATTATTTGGGGGCAAGAACAAGAGGAAGAATCGAAGTGCCGTCGTTCTACGTAAACTCCAAAAAGAGGGAAATGCTTTTTGAATATTCAAATACGATAAGATGGAAGAAATCAAAATTCACTTCTCATCTGACTCGTGGGTCGTCATGGATCGTGCCCACAGATGCCGACTTCATTTTTTAGGTAGAAAGAGACGGAAAGTAGTAAACATTGCACGTGTAAAACCATGACCGCATTAACACAAACTTAAAGCAAATTGAGTACATATTAACCACGTGTTTGTACTCCCGAGCGGCCACGAAAGAAGAAGCTTGATGATTCGAACTCTGACATTGAGCGAGGAGTATGAACACGCTTATTGCTTGAGCAACCCTTTGCGGTTTATCTTTATAAAAAGGATAGTATCGAAAGAAATAATTAAAAAGTATTGTATTTGCAACCCCATTTCTTCCTTAAAAGTTAAATGTTCTCACTTTACTTTTTTTTTTTCTCACAAGTAATCTTACAAGGGTTAATTCTGCACGCGTTATCTGGACGTGTTCTTCTCTTCCCACGACATTTCTTCGTCACAACCAATTAAGAGATCGAAATGCTCGCTGTCAATACCACCTCAATACAATGTATGCCCCTTTTCCAAGTCAAAACATATTATTTGCAAGGAAAAGCTTGGCTACTCTCAGTCTACGACGTACTTATCAAGGGTAAGTAAAAAAGCCATAAACCTATTGCAATTAAGTCAGTTCAATTCTAAACTTTTTCTTTTGTCAATTCAGTCTAGTAGATCAATTTTGGCCGGAAATCGCTGACGTGGCACGACCGGCAATGATGCGGATAATTTTTATTATTACTTTAATATTATTGATATATATATTTCATTTTTTATACTTTTTTTCTGGCTGCTGTGGCCCTCGCCGGCCCTAAGTTTAGAGAAAACAATAAATAGAAAATAAATAACAACATAAAAATTAAAAAAATCATTTACGTCAGTGATTTTCGGCCAAATGGACTCAATTGGTAAAAGATGAAAAAGTTTAGGATTCAATTGGCAAAATATTTAGGACTGAATTGGCAAAGTGCAATAAGTTTACGACTTTTTGGACGATTTTTATGAAGAAAAAGCTTGTCTACCTGTCAGTCTACTATGTACATATCAATACTAGATTCAATGTCTGTTCATAGCCAACACCACCATGCACTAGGACTCCAAGACCTGCCTTGGTAGGCAAAATATCACAAAACATCATCGGGGCAGGCCACTTAGCTTTCATTTTCCATGTAATTGGCCTAACCTTTATCATTAGTAGATAGGAAAATCAATCCATGGATATGAGCCTCAGATATACCCATCAATACTAGATTCACTGTACGTTCATAACCAACACCACCACCATGCACTAAAACCTGCCTTTGGAAACTAAGGGCACAAATGATAACTATTTTGTTCTCAGGAGCAATTTCTGGCAAGAAATAGAGTTTTCTATTTCTATTTTCTAGACAAATTTCTGAACAGAGAAATGCGTTTGACAGCGACATAGAATTTCTGTTCCACGGAACAAAAATTCATTTGATAAAACCATAAAATTTCTACGGTTGCTGGTCGCCGGGCCTTGAACGGTGGATGGCGACCGGCGGCCGTTGACAGGTTCCCGAGAGAGAGGGTGAGAGCGATGAGAAGAATTCTTATTTCTGTTTCTGTTCCAAAAATAGCTACTTTTTATATCTGTTCCAAACCTATTTCTGGATTAAAAATTTGTCCCGAAAATAGAAAAATGAAATTATTTTACCAAATAGATTTCTGTTCCAAACATGTTCCCGAAAACAGAAAAATAAAAAAATAAATAAACAAAATGGTTATCATTCACGCCCTAAAATGTTATAAAATGTTAGGATTGTACATCATCAAGCAGGTCCCGTATCTTTCATCCTCCATATAATTCACCTAGACTTGTCATTGTGTGCGGGACTAGGGGTCAACGGCAGAGACGTTTGGACCACTCACGGATCATGAAATTGGCCATGCTCTTATCGGTCCTTCCATTGATGGAGCTTACCATCTTCTCTTGTTGAGCCACCACCATGCCCACTTGAAGCATGGGTTACTTGTAACTTTAGGCCACCTTTTGACTCTTCTCCAGTACATTGAAATGGACAAACAACAACAACAGTGACTAACCTTTTGACAGGAATTGAATCCGCGACGAAATACCTTTCAATATATCCAAAAGGATATTTCACTGGAATCGAATCGACAATGAAATACCATTCGAATACATATGGACCGATGTGTAAATCGACAAAGGATATGAATGGTCCCTTGTTGATAGTGACAGGAAAGTAAATGGCAAGGAATTTAAGGGTATGAAGACTTGAGGCAATCGCAACCAGCTATTTAAATTGTAGAAAAGTAAAGATAAAGATAAATTTATAAAAAATGTCGAATTCTGTGATTGATTTGGGATTTTACAAAGAGTAGGATAATAATCGACGATTGATTGGGGGGGTTTTACAAAGAGTGGAATAATAATCGACAATTACAAATGGTTATTGAATTTTAGAAGAAAAATTAGAGCAATCGAGACTGCTATGCAGCTCCACTCTTGACCATACAATGCGTGAAACGGCTTGGATGGAGTCAATTAACTATGATAGCTTTAATCCTAAAACAGAAAGTTTCAGAAAAATTCTATACCTATTACATTGGTGCCAATTTAGTCCTAAATCTTTTGACATAGAGTCAATGTAGTCCTTCCGGCTAATTTTGGCCGGATATTGCTAACATGGACGTCAACCGGTGGCTAGTGCTGATGTTGACATATTTTATAATAATATTTTAGTATGGTTCTAAGCATCTGGAATGTTGGATCTTGAAAGAGGACCAATTGTTAAGAATAGTGAATTACTACTCTCATTAATAACATTTAACCAGCCGAGCAACCATATGCTTCGACCTGCATTAAATGTTGGGCTATTCGTTGAAGCCTTGATCAATAAATCTACAAAATCCTTCTAATTGCTTCAATTTTTTATTTTTAATTTTTTTTAATTTTTTTTTCTATTCTTTCCTCTAGTGTCAGTGAGGAGAACGTTGGCAAGGCCTCCCTCGGAAGATCTGGTGAGACCAGGCATTGCAACCGGTTTCGCCAAATCTGGCGAGGCCCGGGCGGCCTCGCCGGATGTCACCTGGGCCAGGGCGGCGTCACCGGGCGTTGCTTGGGCTAGGGCGAGGCCAACCCTTGCCCAGGCCTTGCCGATGTTCGCCCTCACCGGCCACATGGCTTTGCTCGGTAACAACTTCCTAATCTTATTTGCGGTTGTAAGAAGTTGCAAAAACGCTAAAATAGCGACACTAAACATAACCACCTGACAGTTACCTATTATTTAGTAACACTTATGTAAAAGAATTTACATATCCATAAAATATCGCTACTCGTTAGTTACATTTTGATGTCGATGACTTCATCCTCAGTAGACATTCTCATCGATAAGTGATGTTTGTTGTCGATAACTTCCTTTGCGAATTGTCGATACTCTTTAAATTGTCAATTGCTTTTTCATCAATGATTTCTGTTGTTCACCAAACTGTCATTATTCACAAAATCTATCACTTGTCGAATATAACTAAAAATTGGTCATTTTTTGTGTTGATAAGACCGATTTATGAAAATGGTGTGACCAAATCTAACTCGATATCCAAATATGTAGACTCCACTCTGCATCCAACAATTAGATGTTATTGAATCTTTTTACTTTCCATTGTTAACGAATAATTTCACAAGACTAGAGATTAAACTTTCATTACATTTAAATGTTGTCACCAAATTAATTGTTTTGGACCAAGATTATGCGGAAGGCTCGCCGCCCCAAAGGTAGGTGTTAAAGGAATCGACTTGCTATCCTAATTAATCAATTTGTCTTGCAGTTGGGACCATGAAAGTTTAGAGGGGTAATCTGTAACTTTTCAAAATTTGTGATTATGGTTGAACGGTTCCAAAGTTCAAGAATGCATTATAACTATCTAAATTTCGGCACCTGCCATTCAATCATGGCATTCTTCTTCAAAAGCTTGAAGAACGGTTTTGCCTTTTGGGATAATCGGGGAATGAATCTGAGCACAATTCAACCTCCCTAGCAAGCTTATTATGTAACGGTGCCAAACCATGGGGTCCCTTTACTTTCATTTTATAATCCAAAGATACGAATACAATGACGCATTTACCCGGATGTCCATGAAACATCATGCAGGCTTAGTGACCTGGTTAAGTCTAGGCTCTTTGGCCTCTGCAAGAAAGTTTAGACATAATTGGTCAGATTTGGACATATAACCTTCAGTTTCTCAGCTTGAAATCTCTCGACGCTCAAGCTAATTGCGCCGATCTAAGGCTCCGTTTGTTTCGCGAAAAATGAATAATTTGAAATATATTTTCCTAAAAATGATCTCTTGTATCGCCTGAAATATTTAATCAATGAAAAGAAATTTCGTTGTCGAGAACAATTTATGTCTAAACATAATGGATTCTCGACAATGAAATTTCTTTTCATTGATTAAATATTTCAAGCGATATAATCGATTATTTTTTGGAAAATATTTTCCTGATTATCCATTTTCCGGCGAAACAAACTGAGGCTAAGAATTTATTTACTATTCCTTGAAATAGATCAAATTGAAATCGCCAAAGCTAGCTAACATGATTTTTTTTTGGTCTTTTTGGTCAGATAGCTAACATGATTTAGACGATGGACATAGGATAATTTTTACTTTTAGAAAGTGAATTCATTCCATAAACGGGTTCGATATTTCCATTTCGAGACCGTTAGCGTAGGAAAGCAATTTTGTACTCTAACGAAGTATTTAAACCCTTCAATTAATGCGTGGTCGGTACAAAATTCTAGCCCCGCAAGTTGCCTTAAAAGCAAAAATTTTCCAGCCGACAAAGTTCACTATACAATTCGCATCTACTCCAGATTGGTAAGCCTACGCTAATCCTAACCTTAACGAGCCAGATTAAGGTTGTCAGGATCTCCCCGTCCTGCGATTAAGCACCACCTTGATTTGGTCGGCACGCCCTTCGCTCCACTAATCATTTGGGATTCAGATGGAAATATCATCCCAGAGAGGCAACTGCTTAGCTGTCCATTAATCAGAGGGGCAAGAAGGGTATTCTAGTAACAAAACAATCAAGTCAAGGGTGCCACGTCAGCGGGGATGGATACCAGGCCGAAGATTTCGTCGGGTATGCGCCGTGCGTGCGACCGACAATAGGTCAAATTGTCCACGTCACCGTCCCTGTCGTGCCCTTATCCAAGTGTCTAAAGATTACAGCTCACCGACGATGACGTGGCAAATTGCCGCCCATTCAAACTCGGGACTAGGATTTCGCTCGACCAGTAGAGGCTATGCGAGAGAAGATTTTCTAATGAGTTTGAGATAATTGTTTCCTTTCTGAATTCTGCTGGTGAGATTCGTATAGGAGGGACCGGTGGTTCGTCGGTGAAAGAGGGGAGGGTGATGGCGTGTGAAGTCAAAATTATTAGTAAGGGCTTTTTTTGTCTTTTATCTTCTTTTTGCTTCTAGGTTAAAAGTTATATTCTTATGTTAGATATGTAGATGTAGTAGCCGTCAATAGCAAAAAAAGAAGCGCTCCTGATCTTGTGAGGAGATCATCAATTGCATTCCTACTTTTTTTCGAAAACTAGTGGATTCGCAGAGTGCTTGCGCGGAGACGTAGCCCAAGTTTGGGCGAACTTCGATAATAAATTCTCTGGTGTGTTCTTCTGATTCTGTTTTTTCTATTATTATATTCTGCCAGTGTGGGTTATTTGCGTAGATTATTTTTCTGGAATTGGTGCGCGATTCCTAACACAGGGCAATTTCCACCTCTTTACTGTTAAATCCCACCTCTAGAATTTCCTTCCGACCGTGGCGTTGTGCTATATAAAGGGTCGGCTGGGGCTGCGATTGTGTTTAAGGTTCTTTCTTGTATTTGTTGGAGAGAGAGAAGAGAGAGAAGCAGTAGCCAGCGAGAGTCGTAAGCAAGCAGGAGATTGCGAGTAGTGATGAGCATGGAGAAGTTGAGGGAGGGTGGTGGAGAGGCCGAGAAGCTTTCCGGGTTCAATCGATATGCCTGCGCCTGCGCAGTCGTGGCCTCCATGATCTCCATCATCTTTGGCTATGGTATGCTGTCCTCTCTCTCTCTCTCTTTCTCTCTCTCTATATATATATATCTGGTTTGCTTCCTGAGATCTTACTCGAGGGAATGATGTGATTTTGTTTTCGCTGTTCACTTTTGTTGATGATCAAATGTACGTTTCTAGTCCTTCAAATGAGGAATCAGAAATTTTCATGTCGCGTACTGAACATGTCCTCGAAGCCGTAACCTCAAACCATCAGATGTTTCTCTTTTGTAGAAGATCATGCGATCGGACATAGTCTTTCTGTTTGGAAAAGTTTGTCCAGATTCCTGATATCATCTTCTGAATGATTGTTGTTGAGTATCAACGCCTGCTAACATGTGATCTAACTTAACTGTTATGGTACGTAGAAGACCTGTTATAGTTTATCGTGGTGTCTTTTTCAACTAGAAGAGAAATTGTTGATTGCTTTATAGTGAAGTTCTGATGAGGAATCGCATCTAAACATGTAGCACGAAAGAACCGTTTTTTTATTATTGTTCCTGAGTGCATTCGCTGAAAACATTCACTTCGTCCGGCAATTTCCACTATAGATTGTGCAAGATTTTTCGTCTCAATTGATTTTGAAAAATCCCATGAAAAGGATCTGTTTTGTCTGAATCAGAACCCCTCTTCTGGATTGTGTAGAGGACCATGCTATTCTTGAAGTTAATTCTTGTTGTCCTGTCATGTACTGATTTCTCTTTTGATTTTCCGATTTCACTCCAGACACCGGTGTTATGAGCGGGGCCATGATCTTCATAAAAGACGACCTCAAGATAAATGACACGCAGGTCGAAATCCTCGCTGGAATCCTCAACGTTTGTGCCGTCGTGGGCTCTCTCATCGCCGGAAGAACGTCGGACTACATCGGCCGCCGCTACACCATCGTTCTCGCCTCTGCCATCTTCTTACTCGGTTCAGTCTTGATGGGCTATGGGCCATCCTACGCGATCTTGATGACGGGGCGGTGCATCGCCGGCATCGGGGTCGGCTTCGCCCTAATGGTAGCGCCCGTGTACTCTGCCGAGATCTCTTCTGCCACGCACCGAGGATTCTTATCCTCTTTGCCGGAGGTATGCATAAGCCTAGGGATCTTGCTCGGCTATGTATCGAATTACTTCTTCGGGAAGTTGACTCTAAAGCTAGGATGGAGGATGATGCTAGGTGTCGCGGCGATCCCTTCCCTCACCCTGGCATTTGGGATCCTTAAGATGCCTGAATCGCCGAGGTGGTTGGTATTGCAAGGCCGACTGGCCGACGCGAAAAGAGTCTTGCTCCTAGTTTGTAATTCAGAGCAAGAAATGGAAACCCGATTCCAAGACATAAAAATGGCAGCCGGGATCGACGTGAATTGCAAGGAGGATGTTGTCGAGGTTCCAAGGAAATCTCGAGGCGAAGGTGTGTGGAAAGAGCTCTTGGTAAGGCCCTCGCCCTCAGTGCGGTGGATCTTGTTGGCCGCGGTCGGGATCCATTTCTTTGAGCACGCGACGGGGATCGAAGCAGTCATCCTCTACAGCCCACGGATTTTCAAGAAAGCCGGAGTGACCAACAAGAACAGGCTTTTGCTTGCCACAGTTGGGGTTGGTCTCACAAAGGCCACATTCATAATAATAGCCACATTTTTGCTCGATAAAGTTGGTAGGAGGAGATTGCTGCTGGTGAGCTCAGGAGGGATCATCATCGCCCTAACCGGACTAGGGTTTTGCTTGACAATGGTGGAGCATGCGAAGGAACAACTCTTGTGGGCTCTTGTCTCGAGCATCGTGGCCACGTACACATACGTGGCCTTCTTCTCGATCGGGATTGCCCCGGTCACGTGGGTCTATAGCTCGGAAATATTCCCGTTGAAGCTGAGGGCTCAGGGGGTGAGCATCGGCGTTGCGGTGAACAGGCTCATGAACGCAGTCGTGTCGATGAGCTTCCTCTCGATATCTAAAGCCATGACCATCGGCGGGAGCTTCTTCATGTTTGCTTGTATGTCCTTGTTGGCTCTGGGATTCTTCTATTTCTTATTGCCCGAGACGAAAGGGAAGTCCTTGGAAGAGATTGAGATGCTGTTCACAAGGACGAATAGTAAGGCCATAAACAAAGGCATAGAGATCCAGCCAACCAATCTAGTTTAGAACTTGGATTAGCGTGGTATATTGTGCAGCATATATAATTTGTATGTTCCGGAAGTTGGAATATACAAGAGAGCTAAGCTTTAAGTTATATCAGGAACCTTGTAAATTAGTTCAAAATATGGTTGGGAAAGTGTACATCACTTGCTGATTTTCCTTATCCCTATCTTTTTAGTGCTTCTGATCTCTAAAACTTCAGTTCCCTCATTAACAACTAGTACCACGTTTGATTTCTTGTATATGTGAATGTGGACTTAGCATTGATGGTTTAAAATCGAAACAAGTTGATCATATAAAAAGAAAGTACTATTGTTTGGTTTGGGATGTCATTCTTGGGTACGTTTGATCTTTCGGCTAAAGTCTTCCCAACCACTGGGTCGTGTTGCATTTTAAATATAGGGCTAAGTACCACCAGAAAATCCAAATTGTTCCATCATTTTTGCAATTACCACCAAACTAATTTTTCATGTGTCACAAAAATCTCAAAAATTGGTACATTCGAGCCACATTTACCTCCAAACTAACTTTCGTGTCACAAAAAAAAACTATAAAATGTTACACCAATGCCACATTTATCTTCAAAACTAATTTTTGTATATAAAAAAAAAAATCCTAAATTGATACACCTGTGTCCCGTTTTACCGATTTGAGATTTTTTGTGGCGCGAAAAGTAATTTGGGGCAAATGTGGCACGAGTCTACCGATTTGGGGCATTTTGTGACGCGAAAAATAGTTTGAGGGGTAAATACGACAAATACGACATGAGCATATCGGTTTGCGATTTTCAACCGTATCAATCCGTATATATAGAGTCCACGTCGGTCCAAATTGAACCTCCGGAACCCCTATTAACGTTGCGGCACACCTTTGTACGAAGAAAATCTCCACGCGCTGATTAACCCGAGAGCTTCCCTGTGCGGCACTTTCTTCTTCCGCTCCTACTGTTCGGCTTCTTCTGCTTTTTTCACGTGCGGCAACTGCAGGATCACTAAAACCAAAACAAATCAACTCTTTACTTTGAAAGAGTTCTGACAATGCATAAACATATATATCATAAATACATTATATATATATATATATATACCAAGACTCCTAAAGAGTTGGAAGATGAGTTAATTGATTTAGAAATTAGGGAAATCTTTTTCTTTTAAACTGTTCTCTTTTAGATTTAGAATATGTGGGGAGTAGAATGAAGTAATATTCAAAGAGTTCCGTTAAATTTATCAAAATGAAAATAAAAAATCTTATACTTGTAAAGAGTATATATAAAAGAGCAAGAATCATAAACGTCTTCTTTTGTTGAAGTAAGACGAGAACAGTTCAGTTACAGGAATATCAAGAATCCAATCAAAATACTCAATGAACTCGGCTACGAGTTCGATAACATAAAGTAGAAAATGAATGCTTAGAAACAACACATGAAATAGTAACTGGATACGCATAAAAGAAATGCACACCACCGACAGGAGGCACGGCCGTCCGATTGCAGGGTATCAGAAAATAAATTGCGCATGAAAGTCAGAGAGAGTGTGTGAGGCCAGACGGGAGAGGAGATCCAGATCAATCATCACCGTGGGCTGTATGCATGAAATGCAGAAATTGAAAGGTATAAAAGATCGAACCACCAACAGGAGGCAGAGCCGTCCGATTCTAGGGTGTAGATCTATATGAAGAAACAGGCATTCAAACTTATATACATAGCAAACTAGATGTACAAAAGTACAAGAAGAAGAATACAGAAAGATAAACTATCCATATAAAGATGGAAAGTTCGTAAAAGTACAAGTGCAGAAAACTTTCAAAAACTTTGAGATCCGCAGATCATGAACAGGTCTGGAAAATCAAAGAAGAATAGGGATCTGGGTAGAAAGGTTTGGGACAGAAAGGTTTCTGGGCTTAGAAATTTACTGGAGTCTTACGATCCAGGGAAGTAGCTTCAAAATTTTCAGAAAGGGTTCGGGTGTATGGGTCTTAGAAAGAGACTGTGGTTCTCCGAGGGTGAGTGTATGGAAGAGAAATGAGGAAGATGATGAATAGGAGAGAGTCTCGTGAGGAGAGAGAGATGTGTCCTCTAAATTGCGCCCTTCATGGTATCAGAGCCAAGGGGGAAGGATTTGTGATTCTTTCTAAGTAAATTTTTGAGACCTGATTTTATTTCGCTGCAATTTCCCCTTTTTTCGAGTGTGGTCTCGATCTTAAGTCCTTGGAGGCAGTGAATCCGTTGGTTAGCACGTCATCGGTAGGGAAATTGATCGGAAAAAGATCAGCCTCTTGAAAATGAACTTTTTAAGAAAAACAAATTCATCTTCTAACAGCTCGGTATCTGAACTGTCTCATGACTGAGGCCCTATTTTGAGAGAAGAAATAACCATATAAGATTTTAATAAGTCTATTGATAATTGAAAAATTCCAAAAGTTAAATATAATCAAATTTATGAAAAGCAATCTTTCAAAATGTTTAAAAGGTCCGATTACATAATTACTACGAAAGAAAGAGATGTTCCACTTTCTTCTTCTTACACTCAGATACGCCTTTTAAATGAAGAATCCATAAAAAAGCATAAACAAAAGTTTAATTACATTCATATTGGTATAGTCCAAGTCGGGATTAAACCCTTAATGAAAGAAGGACTGAATACTTCAATCCTCCTTGTCTTAAGAGATTCTCGCCTTACCATTTATGAAGAGTCCATCCTCAGCACCGTAGAAACAAGTCTATGCAGAGGCCCAATTCACTTTGATTGTTCTCCAAATCTCACAATTTCTTTAAATGATAAGAAAATTATGAATTCTCTGGTTTTGCAAATTCAAACTCATAATTACCATATAGATGAAGGCTGTATTCCTATAGCCTTTGTTTATAAGGTTCACTATAAAGCCATGCTTTCTGCGTTTGGAAGTAAAGTTTTTAAAATTAGTCCAAAGGGAGAAACCCTCTTCCTCCAACTGATATTTCTAAGTCAAATTCCATGATTCCCAAATATATTCATTGGAATCAGGTATCTCTTCCTGTGCAATGAGAAATAGAACACCAAGAAGTTCTCCAACCCATTATCCAAAATTCTGAGCCTACAAATATTGTCCAGCACCTTGAGGGAAAAGTAACGATACAATTCCCAAGGAGGTCTTTCGATATTAGGTCTCAACCATCTTTCCATAGTTTCTCATCTCGAAGGTCAGTTGATCTTCATCCTGAGTTACCTCCGATTGTTACTATCCCTAGTAGTAGTCAAGGTGCTACTCAAAATCCTGTTTTAATAAGGCCTAGTGCTCCTCCACTAACCAACCTTAGTGGAATCGACACTAGCTCAGGAATTTCCAGACCTGTTTATCATCATGAAACACAGGGGTCTGAATCTCCTGATCCTACTCCTTCTCAAATGGAAAATGATGATCCAGAAATCCATATTTTGGAAAAAGATTTTGAACCAAACAAAACCCTTTTAAATGAAGAATTTTATTCTGAAAAAAATTCTGAGATCAGAAATTGGTTTTTTGACAAATTCCAAAATCGAGCTAAGGAAATTAAAGAAAAATACTATGAATTCATGCTTCTGCTTGGAGATCATATATTCTTCTTTGACTGGCTTGAAGATCATTTTCTAAGAGAAAAAGAAATATTTGTTTTAGAAAAACAATATAAATGGAAATTAGACGATGGCCATATCATTAAGTCTAATCATCCACCTCTTAGAAAATTAAAAATTTCTCACAGAGATTCTGAAGTTATAGCTTCACCTTTCAAAGGTCCTTCTGAAAATGAAAAAAAAGGGGTCCAAAAGATAATTGAACAAAATAATTTCACAAATCAATTTGTTCATACTATCGGTACCCAACTTAATTGAATTGAATCTTCAATGTCCATGGCATCTTCCTCAGCTCAAATTTTCCAGCAGGATACTCTTTCTAAAGTTTCAACCTTAAAAGCTCATCTTTTTAAAACATTCGAAATGCCTAAGACTTTTAGCAAAGAATTTGCTATAGCCTTAGCTGATAAAAGGAGAAATCTAAAAATCGGGAAACAAAAGCCTTTTGTTTTAGAAACACCAAAAGTCGAAAAACCTTTGATAATTGAAAGCCAATTGCATGTTTTAGAAAAAGAAGATTCTAAACCTGAATTAAATAAGCTAACTTGGAAAGAACCTCAAAAGTTGTATTATTCAAGGGCCACCCCTCCTGATATAATTTTAGAAGAATCTTTCCGAAAAGTCCAAAATAAGTATTCTTCAGATGCCATCTATGAGTGGAACATAGACGGTATTTCTGAGCAAAATTTGATCAATATTCTGCACCAAATGGTTATGCTTGCTACAACTTATAAAACCTCACCTGACACTTCTGATGAACAAACCGCATATCTTTTAATTGCTGGTTTCACCGGACAATTAAAGGGTTGGTGGGATAACTATCTCTCACAAGAACAAAGAGATGGTATTTTAAAAGCCATAAAAGTAGACAATGAAGGTCAAACCATTTTCGATGACTACGGCCATCCTGTTCAGGATGCTGTAAGCACTCTTATATATTCCATATCTCAACATTTTATAGGTGATCCTTCTATCATTCGCGACCATAACCAAGATTTACTTTCAAACATGAAGTGTAGATCTCTTGGTAAATTTCGTGAATACAAGGATATTTTTCTACAAAGAGTTCTTCTTCGCCCAAACTGCAACCAGCCTTTCTGGAAAGAAAAATTTCTTGCTGGTCTTCCTGTCTTAATAGGAGACAAAGTTCGTGATAAGATAAGAGAACAGCATGGGGATCCTATCCCATATGATCTATTATCTTATGGTGAGCTTAATTCTTTTATTTATAAGATTGGTTCCCAACTTTGTAATGATATCAAATTACAGAAAAGACTTAAAAAAGAAAAGAAACTCACACATTCCTCTCTTGGTGATTTCTGCCGACAGTTTGATCCAGCCTTTGATCATTCTAAGTCAAGAAATGCTCTGGGAAGTGTCCCCCAGACTTTTCCCACAAAAAGAGAAAAATTCATAAAAAGAATAATTTCTCCAAAAAAGAAATTTTTTCTAAAAAGACTGTTCCTAAACGAACAGATACCAAAAGAGATTTTAGCAACATCACTTGCTATAATTGTGGTAAAAAAGGTCATACCAAAAGATTTTGCAGATTAAATAAAAAGATAAATGAATTAAGTCTTGATGAAGAAATTCTAAATTAGTTAAATCAAATGATATTTGAATTTGATAAAGAATCTTCTTCTGATCTTTCTTCCGACAACGAAGACGGTCTTCAAGTCAATGACATTGAGGATTCTGATTCGGAGTCAGATACCATTGAAAATTTTGAAGAAATTCCCGACAAAACTCCTCAAATCAATGTTTTAACAAAAGAAGAACAAAATATTCTAGATTCCATTGATAATATTTCTGATGTAGAAGATAAAGAAAAAATCGTGCATAGATTTCACCCTTCATCTTCCTCTCGATTTGATAAACCTTATAATTTAAATGAAATTTTAAATAGAGGAAAGAAAATCCAAACCAGACCTTCTAATATCAATGATATTCAATACGAGATAAACCAACAAAAAGCCGAGATTCGAAATCTCAAACTTTCTCAAATTGAAATGTAAAACGAGATTTTAGAAATAAAATCTAAAATTTTAAAAGGAAAAGATAAGGAAGTCTCAGGGGATTCTTCTCCCCCGGATAAGAATTTTCTAATGTTACTTCTGAAGTTACTTCAAGAAAATGGTTAGTTGATGTTTTAATACATATTAATAACGAATTCGTTTTGGACACAATTGCTCTTTTTGACACTGGTGTGGATCTAAACTGTATTCGTGAAGGTTTAATCCCTACCAAATATTTTGAAAAAACCACTGAAACTTTAAAATCTGCTCAAGGTCAACATTTAAAGATAAAATATAAGTTACCCGAAGTTTCAATCATAAAAGAGAAGATTTCAATAAAAACTTCTTTTCTGTTAGTAAAAGATTTAAAGCAATCAGTAATTTTGGGGACACCTTTCATATCTTTAATACAACCTTTCAAAGTTTCTGAAAATGGCATTGAAACCAAGGTTCTTGGTAAAAAGATTATTTTCAATTTCATTAAAAAAACCCCAAAGGAATTTAAATATCCTGCAAGAACATTCTATTGCGGAAGTAAATTGCTTGATCCATGATAAAGAAAATCATCTTTCCTTTCTAAAAGAGGACCTGGAATATAAGAAGATCGAACAAAATTTGTCCCATCCTAATACCCTTAAGAAAATCCATTCTACAGAAACATTCATAAAAGAAAACATCTGTTCCTCTTTTCCAAATGCTTTCTGGTCCAGAAAAAAATACATAGTTGACCTACCTTATGAATCTGATTTTTCTGAGAAAAATACTCACACAAAAGCAAGGCCAACTCAAATGAATCATGAAATCCTTGAATTTTGCAAAAAAGAAATTCAAGACCTCCTTGATAAAAATTTAATAAGAAAAAGTCAATCTCCCTGGAGTTGTTATGTTTTTTATGTTAATAAGAATGCTGAGCTCAAAAGAGGAGTTCACAGGTTAGTAATTAATTACAAACCTTTGAACACCGCTTTAAAATGGATAAGATATACAATTCCTAATAAGAAAGATCTTCTTAATAGGTTACACAATTCAAAAATCTTTTCTAAGTTTGATATGAAATCTGGATTTTGGCAAATTTAGATTGCTGAAAAGGGTAGTTATAAAACTGCATTCACTGTTCCTTTTGGGCAGTGTGAATGGAATGTCATGCCTTTCGGTTTAAAAAATGCTCCTTCCGAATTCCAAAGGATCATGAATGATATTTTTAATGTTTATTCTGATTTTATCATAACGTATATTGATGATGTACTTGTGTACTCTTCTAATATACAATCCCATTTTAAGCATTTAAATATCTCTTTTAAGACTGTCAAAGACAGTGGTCTGGCGTTATCTCCCTCTAAGGTAGTTCTATGCCAAACCAAAATAAGATTTCTAGGTCATCATATCCATCTTGGAACTATCATCCCAATTGAAAGATCCATTCAATTTGCGAATAAGTTCCCAAATGAATTGAGAGACAAAACTCAACTTCAAAGATTTCTGGGAAGCCTTAATTATGTGATTGATTTTATTCCTGAAATAAACAAAATTTGCAAACCGTTGCATCAGCGCTTGAAGAAGAACCCTCCTCCTTGGACTTCTCTTCACATTGATATGGTTAAAAAGATAAAAAAAAATATATAAAAGAAATTCCTTGCCTACATCTTGCCGACCCATCAGCTTTCAAGATCGTCGAAACTAATGCCTCGGAAATAGGTTACGGTGGGATCCTAAAATGAAAGAAAAATGACAAAGAGCAAGTTGTTCAATTCATTTCAAAGCATTGGAATGAAACGCAACAAAACTACTCTACCATTAAAAAGGAAATTCTTTCTATTGTTCTTTCTGTTTCTAAATTCCAAGGTGATCTCTTGAACCAAGAATTCCTTCTAAGAATTGATTGTAAATCTGCAAAGGATATTCTCCAAAAGGATATTTTGAATATTGCTTCTAAACAGATTTTTGCCAAATGACAAGCTATTCTTTCTGTCTTTGATTTTGATATTGAATTTATTAATGGGAGTTTGAATTCTCTTCCAAATTTTTTCACACGAGAATTTTTACAGGGAAACCAACCTCAACCATGCCTCCCAAAAAAGACAGGAAAAGCAAAAAGTGAGTCTACCAAACCCTAGTTCGGGAAACTCACCCCGATAAGAAGTTGGCTTGAAGCATCCCAGCAACCTCCACCAAAACCACATTTTCTAAATTCTCCTTCAAAAAATGCTGAAAAACCCTCAGCATCTTCCCCACCAAAAGTCACAAAAGAAAATGTCTTTACTATGATTCCAAAGGAAACACTGGAGCTTTTACTCCAGCAGGCTCTAAATAAAGATAAGCAGATTTCTGAGTTCGGGGAGGTTTAGTCCCCCTCACCTTTAAAAAGAATTGATAGCAGAGTGGTTGTTTCTGCTTCGCAAAAACCCATCTGCTCGAAAGAAAAATCAAGATTCATTTTAAAAACAGGTTTTCAAAATATTTCTACAGTCGAAAAATGTTTTTATAATGAAAATCCCTATGTTTTTGCCAAGAACATGTTTGGAGAAAATTGGTTTTTCACTCCACATGATCTGGGCAAACCTCTCGATTTCTACGAATCTATTTTGATTGAAACAGGTTCCGTAGAATTCAAGCATTTTTATGATGACAGCAATAATATCAATTATTCTACTGCAAGAATCAAAAGGATCATTCATCCATCTGAGTGGGATTCAAAACCCACAACCCAGAAAAGTTTCAAAATGAGATTAACCCAGTCTCTGCCTTTCAGAACATGTTACACATATTTTGATTATCAACAAGCCTGGTGGAATACCTTTTTCCGCCAAAACTATAACAACAGTCACACCTGGCTGTTCTTTTTTGAAAAGGATGTTGATATCAAAAGCTTCCCTTTCTGGTTTAATAGATGGTGGGATCATATTGGTCCCATTCCTGACATCCTTCCAGATTTCGCCCAAAAAAGTTATAAGTTATTTCTAAGGAATTATAAGCCCTAGAAGCATGAAGCTTCCTTCTCCTTTTCTCTCCTTTACTTTCTGTACTTTCGTGTCTCTTGTTCTGCCTGGGAGTTTGGGTACACGAAATCCTCCTTTGACCCTACGGCTTTAGTTCTTGTACGAAAATACAAAACTAAATGGTGGGATGGTGCCAAGTTTCTAGATAAAATTTCTGAAGAGTCTGTCTCTGCCTGGTTAAAAGAAAAAGATGGAACAAGTGCTACCCCTTTTTTACATAATAGATCCATTGATGTATTAAGACTTGCTTCAACCCAAAATGAAGAACAGTTCTATGAACTGATGAAGCAGGCCGTTGTTGATTATGAAGATTCAAAAAGTTCTTCCCAGTCTCACCATAGCAGGAATACAAATGAAGATAACTGCTATGGTATTGACCTTGGAGCCAGCAGTCCCTAAAGTTTCCAAGACTGCCAGCCATATTGTAATTAGTTTTTTAGTTTCTACATATTTCTAAGAAACACTGTTCACTATTTCGACCTTTTACTGTTCACTGTAGCGACTTTTCTGAATTTCCACTGTTGCTACAGGAAGTTACCATTTCTTTAAAAAGACCCTCACGCTTCAGTCGGAGGGAGGGTTCATTTTTCAGAGGTCACATCTCTCTCTCCTCACGAGACTCTCTCCTATTCATCATCTTCGTCATTTCTCTTCCATACACTCACCCTCGGAGAACCGCAGTCTCTTTCTAAGACCCATACACCCGAACCCTTTTTGAAAATTTTGAAGCTACTTCCCTGGATCGTAAGACTCCAGTAAGTTTCTAAGCCCAGAAACCTTTCTGTCCTAAACCTTTCTACCCAGATCCCTGTTCTTCTTTGATTTTCCAGATCTGTTCATGATCTGTGGATCTCAAAGTTTTTGAAAGTTTTCTGCACTTGTACTTTTACGAACTTTCCATCTTTATATGGATAGTTTATCTTTCTGTATTCTTCTTCTTGTACTTTTGTACATCTGGTTTGCTATGTATATAAGTTTGAATGCCCGTTTCTTCATATAGATCTACACCCCAGAATCGGACGGCTCCGCCTCTTGTTGGTGGTTCGATCTTTTATACCTTTCAATTTCTGCATTTCATGCATACAGCCCACGGTGACGATTGATCTGGATCTCCTCACACACTCTCTCTGACTTTCATACGCAATTTATTTTCTGATACCCCGCAATCGGACGGCCGTGCCTCCTGTCGGTGGTGTGCATTTCGTTTATGCGTATCCAGTTACTATTTCCTGTGTTGTTTCTAAGCATTCATTTTCTACTTTATGTTATCGAACTCGTAGCCGAGTTCATTGAGTATTTTGATTGGATTCTTGATATTCCTGTAACTGAACTTTTCTCGTCTTACTTCAACAAAAGAAGACGTTTATGATTCTTGCTCTTTTATATATACTCTTTACAAGTATAAGATTTTTTATTTTCATTTTGATAAATTTAACGGAACTCCTTGAATATTACTTCATTCTGCTCCCCACATATTCTAAATCTAAAAGAGAACAGTTCAAAAGAAAAATATTTTCCTAATTTCTAAATCAATTAACTCATCTTCCAACTCTTTAGGAGTCTTAAAGTTTTCTATAAGTTGTTCCCTTTCTCTCTCACTAGTATCCCCAGATCTTGCGCCATTCATATATATATATTGTTTCCCTTTTATCTTGTAGTGGCAGATACTCTTTTATTTCCTTCTGAGTATATCAAAGAAACATGCGTCCAAGTCCTTTGACCAGTCCCTTCGTCCGAAAACAATTTAGCCGAGTTTCGTATATAGCTCAAACTCGAGATATAATTTAACAATTTTCCACCTTGGCTAGATGTTTGAACCCAAGTCAATAGTGCTCATCATTCATGCTAACTCTCCCATCGCCCCAAAGGGCGCTCACTCTCTACAGACGCCAATTGTGCTCAAGCAGAGCTTGAGCTTCGCCAAAAGAACAGGTTTAGTCATCATGTCAGCCGGGTTCTTTGCTGTAGCAATCTTTTTCACAACAACCTTACCCTTCGCTAAGATATCTCGGATGAAGTGGTACCTGATGTCGATATGCTTCGTTCGCTCATGATAAACCGGATTATATGTCAGATAAATCGCACCGTGGTTGTCACAGTGCATATCAACACTTTTCTGTTCTAACCCAATGCCCAAGAGCAAACCCTGTAGCCATATCGCCTCCTTCGCTATAAAGGTCAGTGCCGTGTACTCTGCCTCAGTCGAAGACAAGGCCACATGGTCATGTAAGTATGCCTTAAAACTAACTGCACCACTGTAAGCGTAAACACGTACCTTGCTAAAGACCTGCATTCATCTAAGTCACCTGCATGATCCGAATCCACAAATCCAGTGGTTTCGTCTCCATTATTGTCCCTCCAGTATACTATACCAACGTCTGTTGTCCCCTTCAAATATCTGAGGATCCATTTCATAGCTTCCCAATGAGTTTTACCAGGACGCTTCATATAATGACTGACTATACTCACCGCCTGTGAAATATCATGCCTAGTGCATACCATAGCATACATAATACTACCCACTGTACTAGAATAAGGAACACAAGACATATGCTCCTCCTCCTCCTCCTCAGTCTGCGGTGATAACTTAACTAAAAGTTTAAAATGCTTCGCTTATGGTGTACTCATAGACTTCGCTGACTACATATTAAAACGTGCAACAATTTTCTCAATATATTTCTTTTGAGATAGACGTAATACTCCCGCAGTCCTATCACGCAAAATCTCCATACCCAAAATTTTCTTTGCGGTACCTAAATCTTTCATCTCAAACTCAGCACTTAACTGCCTCTTCAGCACATCAATATCAGACATATTCTTAGCTGCTACCAGCATATCATCAACATATAATTGCAGATATATCAAAAACCTATCATCCAGTCTCCTAAAGTAAACACGGTTATCCATTTGACTCTTTGAATAGTCTTGACTAGCCATGAAAGTATCAAAACGCTTATGCCACTGTCTAGGAGACTGTTTCAGCTCATACAACGATTTCTTTAATAAACAAACATAGTCTTCCTTACCCAGAATATCAAATCCCTCTGGCTGCCTCATGTAAATCTGTTCCTCCAACTCACCATGAAGAAATGCCGTTTTCACATAAAGCTGCTCCAACTCGAGATCCTGCATAGCAACTAAGGCAAGTAAAACACGAATAGAAGTGTGCTTTACCACAGAAGAGAACACCTCATTGTAGTCAATGCCCTCCCGTTGTGTATACCCCTTCGTAACAAGTCTCGCCTTATATCTTGCTACCTCGACACCGGGAATGCCCTCTTTCAGTTCGTAGACCCATTTACTTCCGACAATCTTCTGGCTCTTGGGTACCTTAATTAGCTCCCATGTCTGATTTCGATGGTGTGATTCCATCTCGTCACTCATAGCCCCTAACCACTATGACGACTCAGAACTAGTCATCGCCTCAGAGTAAGACAAAGGCTCATCTGTCTCCACCTCGTCACCTACAGTCAAAGCATAAGCAATATCTGTATAAGCATAACGTATCAGTGGTTTAATTTGCCTTCTCCATCTGTTTGCGGCTATACTATGCTGCGGCTGTGCTGGTTGTTCAATATCACCGACTTCAGGAACTGCGGCCGCATCTACAGTCTTTGCCTCTGTTACCTCCGAGGTCCCCGGAGTCTCCACCTGAAGCTCCACCTCACTACTGACACCATGATCTGTCTTCTCTACTGGTAGTGTCTTAGGACCCCTCTGTCGAAGCATTGCAGTCTCGTCGAAGATCACGTCTCTGCTGATTAGAAAACTGCGTGATCTGGAATTGGTGCACCATAGCTGGTAGCCTTTCACCCTGTAGCATCTGGAAAACTAGCTTCCCCAATTATTGTTATTTTAGATGTAATGCCTAATTACTACCGTAGTGGGTTGTAATTTGAGACTAGTATTGCACCTCTCAATGAATGTCCTTTGAAACCAGTTATTCAATATCGCCGAAGGAAAGTTTATAGATGAGAGGTTGTTTGCCACTTAATTAGTCCTAAATAATTAAAGAATGGATGAAATGGATTAGAAAGCTGACTTATTGTGAGATATACCCGCAATAGGCTATAGCGGATTTGGTTGAAGTCCACTTCTCGTTTACGAAGGTCACTTTGAATATACTGCGAAACATATTCGCGATAAGTTATGAAGGGTTCAATCGAGGGGAAATGTGCAACGTCACATTTCATGGGATGATTACATTATGAAGAAGTTTGTCTTAGAAATTTAGTTCACATTAAATTTAAGGCCTAAGGTTTCGAGTGGCGAATACGCATAGTGTGGTACAACAAATTAATCGACGACATGGATGATCCATTTTATTGGGGTTCCGCCCTAGTTCCGCATACATTGAACTCAAGATTCACAAAATTGAGACCCGAGCGTGTGCAACGCGAATGAAATTGTCAAAAGAGGTAATTCACAATAAAAATTCGGAAGAGGAGTTGGACGTACGAAACTTGGTGCGTGAAGTGCCGTGCATGGGGTTATTGCAATGATGGATGGTTTAAGAACATGAGACACTTGTCAAGAGGCTTCTAAAACTCACCAAGCAAGCTAATGATGCGCATGTGAAAGAGAGCCCTTCTCTTCATTTTTGCCTCGCTGAATCCGCCCGGGAAAGAGGAGGAGAAGTTCTAGATTTCCTCTCTTTGTGAAGCTCTCGGCTCAGTCTTCTCTTCTCCACCCCCGACCGCCACTTTTCGCTAGAGATCGAGCCGTCGCTTTCCCTCGTTACCAACGATTCAGGCGAGTAAATTCTGCCCCTCTCACTCTCATTTGCTTCGGTATATATGTTCGTCCATGGTGGGTTGCTTGATTCGACAAGAATTGAGATTGTCATCGTTGAGTTCAAGTGAAACGAAATATTGAGATGGACGGTGGGACGTCGGTGGCGAAAAGTGGGTTGGCTCTGTTTGATATTAGGTACCCGAAAGGGGGAAGAAGAGCTCGAGCAAGGAAACGAAATTTTTGGAGTTGATTTGCAGGTCACGTTCTCAATTTGAGTGGTTATGTTTGACTAATAAGTAGACTGAGAATGTGCCCAATTAGACGAAGTCGGCTACGGATCGTGCATAAGATTGTGAGTAGACTCGGGAAGGACCACTCATGGGTGTGGCACTAGATGTGGCAGGCCGTATGTCTATAATACCGTGGAGATAGTGCTCGTTCAACTCTAGAATTGTGAAGTAATAGTAAAAATATAATGCAAAGAAGGTCGACTTATGGACTGACGACAAAGGGGTTGAGTAACCGAGAGTTCTAACCATGAAAATGGGGCAGATTGGGAGGGTATTTAGTTTCGAATGACTATAGATGACCCATAAGTCATTTGAAGGATGATACTTGGCAACTGGTTAAAGGTTGGCTATTAACCATATAGAAATAAAAACAATCAGATGTTGGAGTTAATTCGTTGACCAAATAACTCTTTGCATTGAGAGTATAGGAATTTCGTGTTTAGTTCCCGAATGATTGAGCATTCTTGTACGCTGAATTTGTGATTGTTATCAAGGAACGAATGAATGCTAAAGCTATGTTTTACGATTGAATGTGGCACTTAGTGTGTCTAATAAGAATTTCGGTACACGGGGAATTATTGAATTCATTCATTGTCATTACCACAAGAAGCATGCCATTGCATAACATTGCATACACTTGGTGAAAGGGGTTGAGGGCCACAAGAGAAATAGTCAATTGTGTTCCAATTTTCTTGCGGGAGTCGGGATGCCTTGGTTGGTGGCGCCAAGAGGACCGCGGGGTATGTACACGAAACCTCGGAGTGAGAAGCTCATGGTGGGGAGTTAGCCATGAGAATCGGCGGTAGAGCCGGGATTTGTATTAATGTTACGAGTCGGTAATTGACTCGAGTACAATGATGGTAAGCAATGTGCATGGGAGTGCATGCATACATTCATTTGCATATCATACCCTTCATGTGATATATATACACACACACACACGTGTGTACCTATGCTCGACTTTTATTCGATCGTTGGCTAAAGTACACCGCAAGTGCCAAAATTTGTGTACGGCGTGCACTTTAGAACCAAAAATTTCAAAACGTTCACTTAAGTGCCAATCCGGCCAAAATCCGACGAAATGAATTTCGTGGATTTTACAATTTATTTTATTATCTTATGTGGCAAATTTTTACAAGCGGTTGCCACGGTGGAAATTCGACGTGGCTTGTGCAAGGGTAGAAATGAAAAAATGACGTCGTTTGTGTTATGATTTACAAACGACGTCACTCCTTCCCTCATAGTCTCACTGACTACCCCTCTCTCGTGCAAAGGAGCGTCTATCTCGTGCACGCCATGGAAATCCAGTCGCTCGTGGAGTCGCCGCCGTCTCTCGCTCGCCGTTGTTGGTCTCCCATCGGCCGTCGCCTGCTCGCCCTCATGAGGTACACATCTTCTGTCCCAATTTGAAATTAGAACTCTAACGGGGGGTTCGGAGGGCAAAATTAGGGGTGATATAGTAAAATTAAGGCTCGAAGTTGATGCATTGGAGACGTCTACTTGTTTAATCACAACCTCTGGCTTTGATTTTGATAAAGGAAGAGAGTGCCTTTCGGTCCCTTTTTAGAAGTTAATGTGTTTGGATCCCTTTCAGTCCACTTGTTTAATGACTACCTTGGATGCATTTGCAGACTGAAAATGTTTTTTATTTGCTAGGACTTGTGCATTTAATTTAGGGTATTTCAAATTTTGTAGCCCATTTGCTTATGTTGTTATGTTGTTGTGGCTTGGGAGAAGCTCAGAGATGCTTATCTCTGAAGGTAACCCAACCCAAGAGTCAATGGCTGCGCCAAAAAAGAGATTGACAAAGAAGAAAACAACAGTTACAGCTCAAAAATAGCCACCAAGAAAGAGGCAAGCAAGGGTTCCACCTCAACGAAGCCCCGAAAGGCCACTTGAAGAACCAGAACCTGCATATGTTAGAAAGAGTGCTAGGAATATAAACCGAGTGAAAAAGCCATCGAAAGGAAAAGGAGTTGGGGGGTTGTCAATGTTGACTGATTGGGAGGGAGGGGAGTGGATATGTTAGTATTAGTTTTTTGTTGGGAACCACAATTGCCTGTGTGTTGTTGTTTTGATGTGAAGACCATGGTTGTTTATTCAACTTATGTAAACTCTAAGTTCAACGTCAATGGAGCAATGTCAAAATTTTCAATTATGCTTTTGCTATTTACATTATTGTGGTGGCTGTGCTTGTTGTGTTGTTGGTTGTTTGTGGTTGTTGTTGGCGGCTGGTTATGCTTGTTGGTTGTGGTGGACGCATGAAGGTGGCTAGTACTGGCTGGTGCAGGTTTTGGTATTGGAGGTTTTGCCGATGCACCATTTGCTACTACAGGTTTTGGTGCACCAGCAAGTAGGGTGCATGTTGTGAATGCACCGGCAACTTGCAGGTGCACCATAACTAAAATGCACCAGCAACTAGCTAGTGCACCTTGGTACAGTTTTGGTGCACCAGCTAGTTGCTGGTGCATATTGTCGATGCACCAAGCAAGTTGCTAGTGCACAATGGTACTGCAGTGTTTGCTGGTGCACAAGTTGCTGGATTGGTCACATCCTATTGCAGGTCAGGTGGACCAGCAAGTTGCTGGTGCACGAATTGGTATTGTAGGTTTTGATGATACACTTAAGTGCTCACTTTCAGAACAACTTGGCATTTAAGTGATCACTTTCAGAACAACTTGGCACTTAAGTGATCACTTTGACAATAACTTGGCACTAAAGTGATCTCTTTCAGAGATAATTGAAACTTAATTGATCACTTTTTAACCCCGACTAGCACTTAAGTGATCAACATTTACAAATTATGACACTTAAATAATAACCACGAGAACCAGCATTTGCAGTAAATCACCAACCTAATTACCTGCAACATTTGCAGATGTTTACAGCAAACCAAACAGCTCCATTGCACCAAACCAAACATCTCAAGCAAAGAAATGTTGAACAATACACTTAACAAATTGTAAGTTGCTCAAACAAGTCAACCACTAAATTTGAACCAAGCAACAAATGCAGCAAACGAGCAGCCCATTTGCAGCAAACGAGCAGCCCATTTGCAGCAAACCAGCAGCCACATTTGCGGCAAACCAAACAAGTGAACCATAAACTAAGCAAATAGAGATTGACAATACATAGCTAGTCCAAGAATTGAGCAAAAACTAAGCAAATACTGCATTACAACCTTCCATTTCCAACAAAATACTACAGCAAACCTCTTGATCCATAAAAAAATCATCCATAACTTATACATTATCCAATACAAGTACATATCCAAGTGATCTTCATCTACGGTAGACTGAGAAACTTTCTCTCATCACACACCTTACACTTGACCATTAAATAGGCCACACAACAGAACAGAAACACAATTAACGCTCGATGACGCTTTCTTTATCTTTTTATCGTTGACACTTCCTTCTTCATTTGATTGGCCATAGATGTTACAGCCTTCATCTCAGCTTCCCTTGAATCGACATCGTCCAACTCGTCGTCCAAGAATGTAGGTGGAGGTTCATGCCGTCTTTCAAGAAGCTCCAATATCACCTCTATGGCTCGGCTGGAGAATTTTTGATCAACCCATTTGAAATATTTGCACTTCGACCCCACTCTATACCTGCCACATCCTTGGAATCTTCTCCTCGGATTCAATCGGGTCCAAGATGTTCTTCTTGGACTCGGTAACCCACAATAACAGTACACCTCACCATCTTCTTCAATTGGTCGAAACGAATTTGAGCTACTACTAAAGCTCCTTCCCTCCATTTCGAAGTACGGGCTGTTAAGCTTTACGGTTTTCAAGCTTCTGTAGACTAAGAAAACAAAGAGAAAATGGCAAATCACTTGTTTTCTGACCATGAAGGAAACAAGATGAACATCAGTTAGCAAAACCATCGCAGACAAGAAAATGGATGCCGAACACAAACCTTTGGAGTGCCTTTACAAGAATGATATGATGAGGGGGTCGGAAGAAATACTCTCCGAATTTCGAGCGGCTCGGCGAACCGAAACCAATTCCGTTATTCTCATTCGTTGTCTGCTTTGGGGCCAAACCGAAATAAGGACTCAATTTCAATTCAACCGGTTAGGATTTGCAATTTGGGGTTCAATTGGGGATTTAGGGTTTATGATTGGACGAATTGACCTTGAACGATGTCGTTTCATCTTCAAATTGCTAAGTCAGCCTCCGGCGAGCCACCTCGTCCAAAGTTTTTAATGTAAAAATTTCATGTAGACTTTCTGGCATGCCACGTATGCTTCATATTGAACTTGGCACTGAAGTGCATATTTTCTCCAAACTTGGCACTTAAATGAACGTTTTGAAAGTTTTGGCATTAAAGTGCACACCGTACACAAGTTTTGACACTTGCGGTGTACTTCAACCTTCGTTCGTTAAATCGTAAATTGGTTGGTTTGCTTGTCATGTACTTGAACGGTATAGTGAATCGAGCAAGCATTACAGCGATTGGAATTACTCGCTAAGTTACTTACGCTTGTGGTATATGTTGTTTTAGATTGACTGGTATGGGCTCGATCTCGATACCTCCAGGTTCACGTTATGGCCTTCCCATTTCCTTGGAGTTCGAAACTTAGGACTTCGACTTCCCGAATGTGCCTGGTATCACCCTTACGTGCGTCATTGCTACCTTGACGGTTGATGTAGTAGTGGGCATGGCTCACCAGGAGTACAAGTTTGTGGCGATATTTATCAATAGTGACGGGCAGCGAGAGTGCCCGATACCCCACGAGTTCTTCAATAGGGATGACGATGGGGATGATGGGGCTGGAGAGGGAGCACCTAGAGGTGGGTTGGCCGAAGCAGGAGCTTAGGCGGAGTTCGGGAGGACCGAGTCATATTTTTGGAAGACTGTACTCTTGGAGTAGGAGTACGACATTTTAACTTGTGATCGGGTAGGAGATGTGTGACTATGTATATAGTTGGGCGTAGGTGATCCCAGGTGAACATCCCCATGTAAATAGTAACTTAACCGGGTAATGTAACCAGCTGAATATATATATATATATATATATATATATATATATATATATATATATATATATATATATATATATATATATATATATATATATATCGGATATGACTGGATGTTTATGAATACCCCTTGAGTATTTACCTACTAGTTTATTTACTTTAAAATATGCAAGTTCCGTTGCATGAGAATAACTTTTTATTAAATGAGAACAGTACCACGTGACGGCCTGGGCGTCACGGCTCTGGCGGTGCCACCGGAGCGGGGGTGCTACACACCCCATGTGCATAACCCAGAAATATGCACTTCTTCGACCTCGGCTCAAGCTTACCATCACTCGCATGAGCATATGTAGTACTCGTAATCCGAAGTAATCAACAGGTTTCCCCGACCATACTTCCTCTGGAGTCTTCCACTCGATAGCAGATGATGGAGATCGATTAATTAGGTAACATGCCATATTCACTGCTTCGGCCCAAAGTTCCTTACCTATTCCAGAATTTGAAAGCATGCTCCGAGCCCGCTCAAGTAAAGTTCTGTTCTTCTGTTCTGCCACGCCATTCTGCTGTGGTGTCCCAGGTACTGTGCGATGTCTCACAATTCCTTCTCTATCGCAGAACTCAGTAAAAATTTTACCACAGAACTCCATGCCGTTATCGGTTCTCAGGCAGTTGATCTGTTTATCTGACTGCTTCTCAATCAATGCCTTAAATTTCTTGAACCGATCAAACATATCAGATTTGTGCTTCAGAAAGTATACCCATACCTTCCTAGAATAATCGTTGATAAAAGTCAGCATATATCGGGCACCTCCTTTCGACGGAACCGGAGACGGGCCCCAGACGTCTGAATGAATAAACTCAACTGGTTGCTTAGTCGAATAAATACTTGCAGTAAACTTAATCCGTCGCTGCTTCCCAAAGATACAATGCTCACATAAGTCTAACTTACTTGTTTTCTAACCCTTCAACAATCCCATATCACTCACCATCGTCATACCTGCCTCACTTATGTGCCCTAAACGCTTATGCCATAACTGAGTTAAATCAGAATCAGAATCACCTGATGAAACTGCAGTAGCTCCTGTCACGATCTCTTCCAGTAGATGATAGAGAGAACTCACTTTCTTCCCTTTCATTACTATCATGGCACCTCAAGAGATCTTCAGTACTCCACTCTCAACAGTGTACTTACACCAGATATCATAGAGTGCCCCAAGAGAAATAAGCTTCTTCTTAAGCTTCGGTACATGCCTCACGTCTGTCAATGTGCGCACCACACCATCGCGCATTTGAATCTGAACTGTCTCTCTCCCTACATTCTTGCAGGCTGCGTTATTCCCCATCGGAACTCTACAACCATTTGTAGTCTGGTAAGTAGTACACTAGTTTCTATGATGCGTCATATGATAAGAACACCCTGAATCTAGCACCCATTCATCTCCTAACGAATCTGTAGTCACACACAAAACAGCCTCTGCATCACTGGTGCTCTTCTGCTTATCACCTTTGTTTCTCAACTTAGGACAATTTCTCTTGATGTGCCCTCCTCGTGACACTCAAAGCACTTCACGCGTCCCTTGAACTTTCTATAGCGTGATTTAGACCTGCTTTTACCTTTGCTGCTACTGGACCCCGATGTTGATCTCTACCCTGAATCACTAGTCCCCGCGCTACATCCTGCGCTAGACTGTCATCTCGCAACTTTCTCTGCCACTCCTTAGAAAACAAGGCGGACTTTACCTCTTCCGAGGTAATCGTAGTATGCCCATGTAAAAGTGAATCAGTAAAGTGCTCCCATGACTCTGGTAAAGAAGCTAACAACATCATGCCCTGTTCTGCATTATCAAGTGTCTTACCGACGTTCTTCAAATTCATCATGAGTTTATTAAATTCATCTAAGTGGGTTCTGATAGATGTACCTTCAGTATATCTAAATTGAAACATCATCTTCAGCATATATAAACGATTGTTCAAGCCCTTCGTTACATAGAGCGCCTGAAGTTTTGCCCACAACGCTGCGGTATCCTTCTCCTTGCCTACCTCTATTAACACTTCATCCAATAAATTCAACAGGATTAAACTCCTAACTTTCCTCATTAACGCATCCTTTTCAGTATCTTTCATCGTTTCGGGCAATTTTGGCCTTGCCCTCCAATGCTTCTGCCAAACCCTAAGTTGTCAATAACACATCCATCTTGAGGCTCCATAACCCAAAGTTGTTCCTCCCGTTAAACTTCTCAATTTATGTTTTCACTCCAGACACAATTGCAATAACAGAATATCCAAATAATAATCAGACAAGCAAAAGCCCCAAATCAAAATCCAGAATATCTTATCCCAAGTTTTGATACCAATTGTCGTAATATAACGCGGAAACTAATCAGGATCTTGCAAATTAAGTCAATTCGAAAGCCTAGAGAAATAACGATGAATGATAAAGGACGTCAAAGATTTACGCGGTTTGATCCTGATATTTGTACCTATATCCACAGGGAGATCCAGCAAGAATAATCCACTATAATCGGAGAATCAGAGTTACAATTGCTTGATACGCTTGTGTTTTTCATACTTAGATTATACCCAAACCTAAAATGTTTACAAATAAAACAACTCAATTGAATATAAAAAACTCACGAAGCACAACCTGTCTGTGTCCGAAACTCCACGTACGGCTGATCAGAGAACTCTTTGTTAAAGTTGTACGAAGAAAATCTCCACACGCTGATTAACCCGAGAGCTTCCCTGTGCGACACTTTTCTTCTTCCGCTCCTACTGTGCGGCTTCTTCCGCTTTTTTCACGTGCGGCTACTGCAGGATCACTAAAACAAAAGCAAATCAACTCTTTTAGCCGAGTGTAGTATATAACTCAAGCTCGAGACATAATTTAATATTGAAGACCCGATCTGCTATCACATGCTTTCCCATCTCTTTTATCTTTCTCATGTTGTGGAGCAAGTGATACACTGGTGCTTGATCGGTAAGCCGCCGCCGCCGCTAGTTGATCGCTATGACCGACTAAGCGTAGTTTTGTTACTATGAGATGAGGCCATCTCGACTCTTCTCCAGTTTCCGAAACGACTTTGTGCCTGAACTTTTTCATAACAGGGATCCATACATACATTCTCGTGTGATTTTTGGCTCTTGAGGATCATAAAGTCTTGAATTTGGATCATTTTATTCGTGCATGTTACCGAGTTTCGAAGGGAAGGGCATCATTCTTAACTAGGCTTTGGACCATGTCATGTGTTGGTTATGTGCGATCCTGTAACTGAATCATGCGCAGGGGTCGCGACAATTAATGCATGAGGACGAGGTTCAGACATCAAGCAGAATAAAAAAGTCGAAAGTTTGAGGACTAAAGACTCCAGTTTCTTAAAGATCAGTGGTTCGCGAATGCGAAAATCATCGAGATTCGAGGGTCCAGGATGCAATTGGGTCGATCCAGATATTCGATTAAATTTCGGAACAGATCTTCCATCCTCAGGGGCCAGGGCATGTTTTGGTTCGCGAAAGGAAATAAGGAGGAGCAGAATTATAATCCCACGAATATCTTTCAATTCAGAATATGTTGGCATCAGTGATGTTTTTGGTTTATCAACTTTCTAATCATCCTCCAATCGCGCAACTATCAAATGCTGTTTATAGACCCCCGAATAGATAGCCGATACAAGATCGCAATGTGAACCAAGAGTCTAGCTCAGAGCTCGGATCTGCAATGCCAGTTCGATTCGGTTAAGTTGTTGCGTTTGATCGTCTTGAAAGGGCACCAAGCTCTGCATATTCAAGTTATTAACATACTCCATTTATAATCTCTCAAGCCTCAGCTGCCAAAATTGAAACCGGCGAGCAAGGTAGAGAATTTAGCATTAAACTAGGCGCATACGGCACCTTAAAAAGTAAATTTTCTCGACGTATGATACTTATGATATCAATGTAGTTCAAATACATATGCAACTTCATATGTAAGGGGCCAATCCTAAGCTTTCGAGCAAATAAATTCCATGGGAAAAGAAGAAGAAGCAGAGTTCTTGTTTCTGTTTGTATGTAGGGGAATCAACTCCAAAAGAATTTAGGTAATTTAGATATAAGAAAAACCATTCAATGAATTTCTTGGCGTATCGGTTGTTTCAATTTACAACCATAAAAAAATTGCTGACATCAAATTGAAAGAAAACAGAAATCCTCCTCTAAGTACATACGAACTTGTCTCTGCCATAGAAATCTAGTGCTTCATGGCTGCCATGAAGCTTCCGGCAAGATCATCATTGGAGAGGACAACTATTTAAAATCTCGTATCTCCAAAATTTCTGGTCTTTAGTGTAATCGGCGAGCCACCACTGCCTCTCCTTTCTCTGTTATCTTGAACCTCTTAGTGAATTCTCGGGCATTCTACAGAAGTGAAGAGGACAGTTCTGTTAGATATTATGAGCTACAAAAGGCTTGCAACATAAGTAGTTTGTATAAATGAACAACAACAAAATACAACTAAAAGATCCATGTGATTCGAGAAACAAAAGGCACGAGCCAAAGGATCAATCAGGCCGTCAGTCATGCATGTTCTCTCATAATTCACGACTAATGAAACCGCTTTCAGGTTCTAATTACTCAGATTCCAGAATTTACAATAACAACATTCAGTTCCCACTTTCCCAGTGCACCAGCGGGCAAAATGCCTTCACAAAGTTCTGTTAATCACTGGTCATGAGCCAACATCATTAGAAACAAAAGAACAAGCAGGAACTGTATTTGCAAGTTCAAGAGCACCACATGCCAAAACTTACTAACCGTAAACTGGAACAGCTTCTGCTTATGACACGAAAAAATAGGGAAAAAATGTAACTTGCAACAAAAGATCAAAGATGATCCCAAATTCCCCTAAATTGGGTATACAGTTAGAAAAGACAAAGAGGAGATGCTAAGGGGAGGCCTGAAATCCAGCTGGTTCAAAAGCCAGAGCAGTAATTCTGTTTTTAGTTTTATATTCAGTCACTTATGTGCAGCAATTGGCATAAAATTATCCCCTAAATGGTGACCCAAGCCTGAAAATTCAGGTTTTGTTTTATCTGAGAACTTTGACTCTCTACGAATCTCAAAGCTCGAATGCTGATTATCTGAGCATACCGTAAGAAGATTTGCAAACATCAACAACCCCCAAAGTCCTTTTCATTTAATAATAAAGGAATTCTGAACAGAAAAAAAAGTAGATATACAGATAAGAATTGCACGTGAGAAAAGCACATTAAGTGCCAAAATCACTCTTGAGAACCTACATGGCAAAACTTTCAATAGAGCAACTAAAATTCTAAATGGGAGCTTCAACCTCAGCAGGCATCTCAAGAGAGGTTCAAAGCAGAAGTTTTTAAAAACCAAAGCACAAGTTCCTACAGGAGCTTCTCTACCTTAGCCTTTGGAAATTCAAATGTCAATCTATCCTCAAATTATGGAAATTCCAATATTTTAAAGCTTGGAAAACAAGAAAGACTAACAGAGAAAACATATGGGTCTTTCCTCTCTTTATCATCTTATAACATAGTAAGGTTGCTATCGATACTCAAATGTTTCCAAAGACTCCTTCCATCTTTGTCATCTTATAACATGCTAGTTGCTATCGATACTCAAATGTTTCCAAAGACTCCTTTCATAAATCATGCTCTTTATCGTGTCTTTAATTATCAGTTACTTTGTAGCTTCACAGCCTTAGATTAAAGCCCCAAGGCCACAGCTGCATCAGCATGAAACAATTGCAAATGCACCTTTGCACGATGAGTAAATCTCGCTCAGAACGTGCATCTTCATGATGACTTGTAAGTTTTAACACAGAAATTGCTGGGGACATTCCTTAAGTTAGACGAAGTTTCATGCTACATCTACCTCCAAACTGCCGAAAAGATATTTGCTATATCTGAATTAAATCGTTCAATGAGAACACCCTATGTGCTACAGTGGGAAACGGGTCTATAGACAACTGTTTCTGCACACGTGCGCGCACATGCGCAAGCTAGAGAGAGAGTTATGCGCTCCATCCTACTGACTTGCTATAAACCTTTTACATTGGCTGATAAATTTCTGTTAGTGTATCAAAATAGACACCTTATGCTAGTAAACAATAAGAGAAGAGCATTTATACATAACTTTTCTAGTTTGACAGATTAAAGTCTACTATCAGCTATCCAGGTTAAAATTCCTGGAGAAAACATTCATGAGGCCAACTCAAACAAAAGCACCCTCCTTTTGTCCACTTTCTTTCATTCCCTCCACATTTTGCTACCCTCCTAACCAAACACAAATAATTGACAGGGGACTACCATACTGATTCCACATACCAATGAATTGGCATTTGAGACCTATCGAATGCAGATCTGTTTCAAATGGTTTTGTGTTAGATATGAATATTTGACATGTGATGCGAACCTCTAGCTCTCCAATGAGTTAGTAAAAAATTTCCAGTGGACAGTTCAAGTCCAGAACTCAGCTATAAAACAAACTCAGACGCAGCTACTTTCTCCATGTACGGTTGTTTATTCCCTAAATGCATCAGTTTGTTGGAGACAACCACATGATTACACCAATGATGTTAACACTTTGCCGAGGGAAATAGAAATCCAAGAGGCCACCCACCCATTCTAGTCTCCAAGTCAAACTAACAAATGTGGCTTTCTAAAAGTAATTTTCATGTAAACCACCTATTTCATCTTTTAAAATGAGTCCCTCCTTTAAATTGAAGGATCCATATCCTACTAAGCTTTATCAGGCAAAACTGCAAGTCTTTCCAAGCACACTCTTAGTACATTTCCAACAGTTTAAAGCATCAATTGCTGGCAATTTAATATGTCACCAGCAATCCAATTTTACGATTGGAAGCAGTACAAACTAACAACTCGATGAATGAACAAGAAACACAAGATCTAAAAGAACAACAATGAAAGGAGATCGTGGAGCGTTCACAGTTACCGTGGATTGAGCTGGAGGGGGATCGATGAACCGTATGGACATCTTAGCAATCTCTGCGATCGCATCCTCTCTAACACCAGGAACGTCACTGCTCAAGTCCTCGAACGCGGCCTCAAACGCCTCCTGCCAAAACTTGTGCATTCTGATCCGCCTGCTATTCGTGTACACGTCCCACATGTGCTTCACCAACTTCTCCCTCTCCTCCATCTCCTGCACAAGCATCACACAAAAATCCACCCCAAATCAACCGACGAGATCCAATCCAAACCCTAGCGACGGCGCACACAACCTCAGAAACACACAACACTCGACACGAAAGCACAGAGACAGAGAGGCACTGACGAGGACGTCGAGATCGTCGCGAATGGGGGCATCGAGGTCGTCGGAGAGGGGGTTGAGGTTGCCGGCGGACCACCGGAGGGTGACGGTGCCGGTGAACATGGACCAGAAGGCGAGCAGGAGGATGGCGGCCAGCGCCCAAATCTTGTACCGGCCACGGCCGAAGAGGCCGGAATCGGAGCTCTCTCTCTTCGCATTGGCCGTCGCCGACGTCGATAGGGGGATAGGATCGTCATCCTTCATGTCGCTCGAAGGGAGAGGAGCCGAGCTCGGGGGTGCGGTGGACTGTCGACGCTACTCGCGCGGTGAGCTACAGAGGGAAGAGACGGATTTGGGAAAGAGACGATCTGAGAAGAGAGAGAGAGAGGGGTTGCGACTTTGTGGGGGGACACAATTGAAACATTTTTCTTGTCTGCGGGCCCCCACATTATAAATTTTTTTTTTTTTCACCTGTGATTTTCGTTGACGCCGAATCTGATTCTCTGCGTCCAGATTCCATCCAGAGTCAAGACGGGCCGTGGGCTTATTACGTGAGCGAGGGAGGTCGCACCCGGGAAGCCCTGACGACCGGGTTCTTCCCGGTCGGTGCACCGGATCCGTGCCCCGGATCCAAGTCTCCACTTCTAGACTAGATCAACGGACGGGGCGGTGCACTTGGCCAGCCCGCCCCAAGAGCAGACTGGGGAGCTGGAAATGAAGTGCCCATACTGCTCGATGTCGCAGGGGCGGTGCGCCATCACCAACGGCGGCCGCTCGATCACCGAGTGCACCTCCTGCGGCCGCGTGGTGGAGGAGCGCCACCACTTCCCCCACCACCTCTTCCACCTCCGCTCCCAAGACAACCCCCTATGCCTCGTCACCTCCGACCTCCCCTCCCTCCCTCCCCAAGCCCTAACCCCCTCCGACTCCGATGACGATCCCTTCGAGACCGCCGGCTTCATCACCGCCTTCTCCACCTGGTCCCTCGAGAACTCCCCCCTCTCTCTCCGCTCCTGCCTCTCCTTCTCCGGCCACCTCGCCGAGCTCGAGCGAACTCTCGAGTCCACCAATCCCTCCTCGTCGTCGTCGTCGGCGAATTCCAGCTCGACGCCCTCGTCGTCGACGGTCGTTGTGGACAATCTGAGGGCGTACATGCAGATCATAGACGTGTCCTCGATTTTGGGGTTGGATTGCGACATTTCGGACCACGCGTTTCAGTTGTTCAGGGATTGTTGCTCGGCGACTTGCTTGAGGAATCGGAGCGTCGAGGCTCTTGCTACTGCTGCTCTGGTTCAAGCCATTAGGGAAGCACAAGAGCCTAGGACTCTTCAGGTGATGCCTCAGGAGTTGTTAAATGCTGTCTCTATCTGTTACTTCTAGGAACCCTAATGCAGTCTGAACGAGTTTTTGTTGAAACCATCCATGGTATTGTGCAGTTGGATGCTAATGTGCATTACACTCGAAGTGTGCACCTGAGGTTAATGGTGATCCTTGCACCACATCCCTTTTGTATGTAGATACTATTGTGGTAGATCTAAGGCTACATAGATCATTTCATGTGATTATGCTGTAATGGAATGTGTATTTGCAGGGAATCCCTTTTTCTGCATCTTATAGGGCTGGTTTAGTTGGAACTATGCTGCTATGCATTAGACTTTAGTTCATATGTGAGATTCATGGTGGCAGCCTTCATGACGTACTCTGTCTTAGTGAGATCTTTGGTGATGTGATATGGATACTTGTTTGCTCTCTAGGCCTTTCAAAATATGTTTTTGTCTTTATAACTGAACTTTATGCAACTATCAATACTTGCACGAACCTTGAGCTGCATCAATACCAAGGCAACTGCCCCTTCCATTGCTCACGTTGTCAAATGTTGTAGGCGAGTGGCAGTTCCGCACCTTTTCTGCGCTATCAGGATGATCCACGTTTCTCCTAGGTTGAAAATTCTTAACTCGTGTTGATTTCCACTGTTTCTTGGCAGCAAGAAGAGTGGATCTTGGGACTAATAAGACAAAGCTGGTAGGTTAAAAGTCTGTTGTGCTATAGGACAGACTGATGAATAAAACCTTAGGAAGCCTTGATATCATGCAAGGTTAAAGACGACGGCATCAAGTGCGTGAAGTGGTCTTTGTCTGATAATTATACATCCACTCAAAGTCAACTGTCACTGTCTAGCTTTACTGGCTCTGGTTGTTCCCTAAGTCCTTATTGCAAACTGATATTGGCGAAAATTTTCTTACAGAAACATGTTGATCTGAACACTGAGTCTGGGCATCAGCTCAATGAATAACCTCCTTGTGTCTTCTGATTTTGTACTTGCAACCATTATTACCCATTAGGAGTATGATTTAGATACGCAGTGGATCAGCTTCTTTTCTATGCTTTATCTATAAAATCGAGTTCAAAGTCTATCCTAGCTTGTGAAAAAACTTTGGCTGATTTTGCATAATCATGGGGATCCACTTTGCAAGAATAATGATTGGGGAAGAGTTGTGCATATTAAACCTTTTGCCTAGATTTAGTTATGTCTACACTCTTACTGAAATTTTCACATTCTAACAAATGAACATAGAAACCAGCAAACTCTCTCTTAACTGTTGGGACCAGCTGACAACAGCGATCCAGGAAAACACACTTTGCTAGCCATACACCTTAACCAAATATAGCTCCAATAGTACTTCTTTTTATAGGCCATTGACTTTCAGAAGGTTATCTTTTGGGTAGTTATTTTTGTGGTATTAACATTCTTGAAACCCAAAGATAGATCTTCATACTTAACAGAACATATGAGGGCCTTGCTGACTTTATGATACTTATACTTAACAGAACATACGCCTTGCTGACCTTATGATACTTATAAACAAGATAATGAGTTTTCTCTTGCTGGCATCAGAAAACATCTTCTGGTATGCTTAATGATTTGCTTGTTTGGTTTGAGAACAATTTCATTCAATGATTTTCTCGCAGTTCTTCATTGTCAGAATTTTTCAGGTATTTGCTAGTAAATTGCCCCTTAGAGGGATTTGCTACAAGTAACTGGTGTTCTATGTTCTGTCAATGTTATTTTGTTTGCTCTTTAATTGCACTCTTAGAGCCTCTCAAACTTTCTTCCTTCCCCTATGAGAATCTAACGCAAAGTTTAATGTTCAGGAAATTTCAATTGCAGCCAATGTGCCACAGAAAGAAATTGGGAAATATATCAAGATACTTGGGGAGGCTCTGCAGTTAAGTCAGCCCATTAACAGCAATTCAATATCTGTCCATATGCCAAGGTTTTGTACGCTCCTCCAACTCAACAAATCTGCTCAGGTATTCTTGTGTTTGTAGATGTTACCATAGTACCTAATGTTTGATTTGAGGTTGGCTATGTTGCTTCGTGAAAAGAGTCGACTTATGTTAGATGATATGATGCTATGGGCCACATTGTTAGAGAAAAAAGAGCGATCTTTCTTCTCTTGTTTAGGAGGAGTTGGGGATCAAGCAGGAAAATAAAGAATTAGCTGCAATCAATCAGCCATGTCTGCACATGGGTAGATTCCAGTGGTTCGGAGAACTTCCCCAGACAATTGTTCATAAGCTTCCAAATTTAAGTCTGACTGCATCCTATGAGAGTTTATGGTGAAGTAAATAAAAGCAAGATGTGTAGGAAACGTTTTACTTGACACACTGTAAAATGAGTTCCGCGACATGGAAAGAGATTTTGGATGATTCAAATTTTTCCGTCCTATTTGAATCATTTTATTCCTCTAAGTGTGTTAAAAATAACAGTCTCTGGTTTGGTTGCATCTCTCTCTCTCTCTCTCTCTCTAGGGTTCAAAGACCACTCTGGAATTTAATTGATGCTAGAATGTGTTTTCCCCTTAAGGTTGCTTTTCACCAAATTATGCAATAACTAGTTTCTAAATACAGGAATTGGCTACTCATATTGGTGAAGTCGTGATAAACAAATGCTTCTGCACTCGTAGAAACCCAATAAGCATCTCTGCAGCTGCTATATATCTTGCGTGCCAACTAGAAGACAAGCGGAAAACTCAGGCTGAAATTTGTAAAGTGACTGGTCTGACTGAAGTCACTCTCCGAAAGGTTTACAAGGAGCTCCTAGAGAATTGGGATGATCTTCTGCCCTCTAATTATACTCCAGCTGTCCCCCCGGAGAAGGCATTTCCAACAACTGCAATTACCTCAGGCCGGACTTCAACCAAAGCTGAGACAGCTGAATTAATTGTACTGGACAAAGATAGCCAGGCGGAGGCTAAACCAAGCAAAGATAAAAAGGCGGACAATAAATCAAATAAGTTCAACGAAGTCCCTGACATGAACCATCGGCCCAGTTCCAAGGAGGAATCTGAATGTAAAGGTAACTCTACAGTAGCAGATACGCACTTGTCAAATCAGATGCAAGCTTTCATTCAGCCTTGGCTTTCTTTTGGGCCATCTGGTGTCAATTTAGCTGGAGAGAAAAGTCAGAGTGGTGGTTCAGCAGCAGACATAAAGGAGGTGTTGTCTAAGCATCAAAGGCCCGAGAGCAAGGAAGATAAGGAGAAAAAGGTCACTTTTGGCTCTATAAAGCCAAATCCTATATCTTCCTCTGCTAGTGCAAGCTCAGTTGCTTGGCCATTCTTTGCCTCTTCAAAGTCATCTTTAAATTCACAATTTGTGGAATCGCTAAGAGGGTTGCCTGACGATGTTGAAATGAAAGAAGTTGAGATCCAAAATAAATATAGAAATGACTAGTGCGGAGATATTCGAGTGTATGAGGTGAGAACCGAGAAGCAACCCTGCTGTGTCATTTTGTCTTCATAATGTATATAGTCACAAATTTACTGTGTAGGTTTGTTATTGTGAATTTATGACCACCTTCTTCTTAAAATTTGGAAAGAAAAAAAACCTGTTAGTACTTTCAGTTTGAAAGTCAATCCCCATCGCATGATGCCCTTGTGATTACAACCGACTGTTGCATTTTGAGATAAGCAAGTGCTGCAATGTTCATCGGGGATGGAAAATTGAGATTGCTTTGGATATCTTATAATATGACCAGCTATTTTCCGAGGTTTTTGATGGCTCTTGAGTTCCTGGATCCAGAAAAGTCAAGTGGGGTTGACATTTGTTACTTAGCGACTGATTGTATTATAGAAATCATATGTAGACCCTTGTAATTGTAGCTTGTTTTACCAGATTCTGCTGAAAAGAATGTAATGCTTCGGTAGTGTCTGGGCGACGAGGTTCATGCTGCCAACTGTTGGGGACGAAAGAGAGAGCCCAAAACAACTTGGATGGTGAAGTCGGGATATGAATCACTTCCCTCTAATGAATACCAGCGTTCGCCTTCGTGGTGGTATGGTAACGACGCGAATCCTTTGCACACTTCATTCTCTCTTCTTTTCCTTCCATCTGATATCTGACCGTGAGAGCTTCCATATAATGATTTACTACTCTGGTGGATCAAATGCTCACTTCGTTGGAAGGACATGGAATCGTTACTATGTGCTTCTGTAGGATAAAAAAACTGGCTAAACCCATGCATGGCAAGTAAGAGATAGTCCCAACTTTGAACTGATTGTACCTACTATTGCCAAATTCGTAAAATGCCTAATTGGCCTTCCAATTGGTTAACACATCAAACTAGCCATCCAGTAACGAAACTTAGGGCCTCAAGCTGAATCTGTTTAGTAGTCACTTCTATGTAATGCCATCTCGTCAATTACGGGTCATTGGTGGTGGGCATTCAAACCTTCCAGAGTCAAATATGACGCTATTCGCAACTATGTGCAAAGAGATGAACTTTTCTGTGATTGACTTATACTTATAAAGGTTCGTGTTTCGGGATATGTTTAATCTTGGTCTAATTGATGTCGGGTTTAGTCGACATTGGACAAGCTCTGATTACAGTGCCCGGCATGTGAATCCATGAGGTATCAGGCCTCTTTGATACCATGTCAAAGAATTTTCAGTACCGTACCTATTCATTTTCCATTAAAGAGAGTATAAAAAGGAAAGGTAAATTTGCAATTTCACGCCTGAGTTGAAACTAAGAAACTGTGAGCGGGGGTTCAATTGTTTAAGGGTGATTTCTTGGTATTATGCTTAAAATCACTCACCCACAAAACCTCAATCAACTCAAAATTTTCCCCACTATCTCCTTTTGCCAACGTGGGTGTCCAAAGAAGGGAAGACAAAACCTCGGCCAGGAATTGGTAACAGAAATAACAGACAAGGCTTCAAAATTAGAGGTGGCAAAAGACAAGGGTTGGAGAGAGAGGGAGGGGGAGAGAGGGAGAGGGGGGGAGAGAGAGAGAGAGAGGCCCTCCTTTGTAGGAAGGAAGAGGAGATGATGGTGATGGGGGTTTCTCTATCTAAGATGCAACCATCACTATGCTTCACCTTTTCCTCCTCGTTCCTCTGAGTCACAACTCTCCTGTTTCGTTTTGTCGAGGTACGCTACTCTTTTGATATTCTTCTTCCATCTCCATGGAAGATACTGCAAAAGTATGTATACTCCCTTTAAGTTATTTGACCTAAATCATTCCAGGAAAAGTAAAGGAAGCCATTTGCTATTAGAAGCACATCTCATGATCCCCCATTTTGTAATCTCCTTGCGATAACTGTGTGTTTAGTCGTCATTGTTTCGTCGTCGCCAGGCACCCCCTTTGAGCACTTTTATAAACTGTAATAGGAACGGAAGAAAATCACCATCTTTCTCGGGCAACGTGCTTCACGCATTTGCTAAAAATGTGTAGAGAACCATTTTCTCGCATCAGAAACTTTATTCGTTTTCAAATCCTTCTCCCATCTGATTGTGTTGTGTTACCTGAGCAAAATTATCTTCTTCTTTTTCTTTAGGAGGTGGAATTTAGATTCTGACAATCGCCATTTTTCTTTTCCTTCAATGTTGATTCAAAGGACACAAACGCAGGAGCATCCGACAATTTAGATTCGAAAGCCTTGTTAATTGCGCTTGAACATTGTGCATTCTCTTTGACAATTAACTTTCAGAGGGACTGAGTACGTTGACAACTGTTCTCTTAATGACAATGCTTCTGTTGCATGGGAACTGTTTTCGTGTCTTTTGCCCTTATATTCATGTCATGTCATGCAATCTTCCTCTCAGGGGTCGTCGATCACAGAGGCGAGCAGTTGCGGGAGTAGTGGAGGTTTCCGCTTAGAAAGCTGAGCGGGAAGTTGATGATCCACCACTGACAATAAAATGTCTTCATCAAACGAGACGGCTCCGTCGCCGGATTCTCCATCTTCTGCCACTGCTCCACCACCTCCCAAATCCTCAGATGGCAACGTTTCTGACTCGTCCTCCCCGCCGGCCCCGGCAGCATCCTCACCCCCGGAATCATCACCCTCCGATTCGTCGCCGCCGCCCTCTGCCTCGTCCCCACCACCATCTCCCTCTGATGAATCGTCTTCATCTGCGCCACCACCTTCCGACAACGACAATTCTCCTCCAGCGCCGCCTCCGAGTACTAGCTCCGGCAGTGGCTCTGTTTCGCCCCCACCGCGTTCTTCATCCTTAGCTCCGCCACCACCGCCGAGTACAAAGGCATTGTCGCCTCCACCTCCGCCTGCACACCGGACACCTACGACATCATCATCTTCTTCTTCTTCTTCTTCATCATCTTCGTCGTCGAGCAACTTGCCAATGATAATTGGAGTCTCGATCGGATTGGGGTTGGTTCTCATTATTTTTATTGCTATCTGTATCGCGTGTGCCGTGAGGAAGAAGAAGAAGAAGCGTGACGAGATGCATTATTACATGGATCATTCTCTTGGTCACAAAGGTCAGTTATAAAGCTTACCCTTTATATGTTCTTCCCATCCTACAAGCAATTGTGTGATCATGCATGCAAATCCTCTTCAATGCGTCTTTTCTGAAAAACTAAGAACGCTTTGCATGCTAATAATATATGACCAAAACATACACATTGCATAGAGTTTAATCTCGGTATTATTTACTCGCGCAAGAACTTGATTCCAAAATCTCATAAGTAAGCATTTTCTTGTTAGGTCCCTAGTAAAAATTTCTTATGTACACTTGGGAGGTCCAATTAGAAAACTACAACGTAAATTTGGTCGATTTATCAATGGCGGATGTTGAATCTATTACACGTCTGTTTCCCTTTCTTTAATTGCCGTGGATCAATGTTCTTGCAAATACTTCAAAAGCCATTAATAGCTAAAGAAGTTCTTTTAATCATCAAGAAGCTGATCACACATCAAATTGTTTAACATTCATCTGTAATCGTTAGAAGATTCCAATTCCTGTTTCTGTATCTTTGATCATGCAGTTGGTCATGATTACTACCAGAGCTCACAACACCCTAACTGGCACAACGGTAACCCCACATCCGACCATGTCGTCAAGCTCAACCAACCATCTGGCATGGGGCCCCCCGGCGGAGGCGGCTGGCTGGCACCACCGCCCCCTCCGCCGATGATGAGCAGCGGCGACATGAGCTCCAGCTACTCAGGCCCGCGCCACCACCCGCCGCTGCCCCCTCCGTCACCGGGCCTTGCCCTCGGCTTCAACAGCAGCACCTTCACATATGATGAGCTGGCCGTCGCGACCGGCGGGTTCGCACAGGCCAACATGTTGGGTCAGGGCGGGTTCGGCTATGTGCACAAGGGGGTGTTGCCCAACGGCAAGGAGGTCGCTGTGAAGAGCCTCAAATCAGGAAGCGGTCAAGGAGAGAGAGAGTTTCAAGCTGAAGTGGAGATCATTAGCAGGGTCCATCATCGCCATCTCGTGTCGCTTGTTGGGTATTGCATTGCCGGTGGACAGAGAATGCTGGTCTACGAGTTTGTTCCTAACAAGACCTTGGAGTTTCATCTTTATCGTGAGTTTTCTCTATCAAATCACAATACACGAGATCTAAACAATTCATTCGACAAAGTTCACCTTTTGGAAAATCATTCTCGATCATGGAGTGATTGGTAAAATGTACCATTTTCTAAGTAGTGAATCATCAAAAGGTATTTTTGCAATTCAGTGGAAGGTCAATGATGTGCGGAAAGAAAAAAGTTTATGGGATCAACAATCTTAAACAAACCATTAAATTATCATATTATCTCAAAGAAATCTGGGTCAATTTTCCATTCTCATGTTAATCTATGGCATCTATGGTCATCCCAGGGGACGATCCGGTGATGGACTGGGCAACTAGGCTTCGAATTGCATTAGGATCTGCTAAAGGACTTGCTTACCTTCATGAAGACTGTTAGTCTCTCTCTCTCTCTCTCTCTCTCTCTCTCTCTCTCTCTCTCTCTCTAGCGCGTGGATGTGTCCTTTTACACAAATATTTGTGCAGGCCATCCTCGCATTATTCACCGCGACATTAAAGCCGCTAATATCCTCCTGGACAACAACTTTGAAGCTATGGTAATGTTGTTAGCTACAATCATGTATGGTTGACATCATACTTTTTGCATCTGTAATTGAACCATCTGGTGCAATTGATAATCTCATGTAACTATGGTGTTTGATGTTTTCCTTCCAGGTGGCTGATTTCGGATTAGCAAAATTGTCCTCCGACAATTACACTCATGTCTCTACGCGTGTCATGGGAACATTTGGGTGAGAGATTATTGTTTGTCTCGTTATACGAATTGCCATGTCAAGTCTACTACGAAGGATTCGTTGTGTATGACTGACTTTCACGAGACCGGCTACTGATCTTGCGACTGACGGCGAGTCTACTTAGAGTGCGTGTTGTTTAATTCTCTCTAATGCAGGTATCTGGCACCAGAATATGCGTCGAGTGGCAAGTTGACAGAGAAGTCTGATGTTTTCTCTTTCGGAGTTATGCTCTTGGAAATAATTACCGGACGAAGACCGGTGGATATACATAATGTTATGGAGGATAGCTTAGTGGACTGGGTATGCTGCTTCTGAATCATTCCTCAGTATAATTTCCACTTTGTCATTCTTATTCTCAAATCATCAATAGACATGCAATGTGTTAGGCAAGAACAATGACAAATTCTAAAATGTGATAATGTGCCTCAGCGAAACTCCATTGCAACGTGATTTTTTCGGTCGTATAAGCAAAAAGGTCATCTGTTTTAGCGAGTTTTCAGTAACAAACTTGTCGGCGATACTCAACTTTTACATAGAAAGCTTTTAGCTGGTTGATTTCTCACTGTACTTGAGGAGACACTCAAATCTTGAATTTGCTTGTGCTTCAGGCTCGACCGCTTCTAACGGAAGCATTGGACCACGGGAACTACGATGAACTGGTGGACCCAAGGTTGGAGAACAATTTCAACCCCCACGAGATGGCTCGCATGGTCGCTTGCGCTAGTGCTAGCATTCGTCATTCTGCAAAGAAGCGCCCAAGAATGAGTCAGGTTCGAAACTTGTCTCTGTGAAATCTCGTTCTCTATGACTTCACATCTTCATACTAGGAAGAGTTTATGCAGTCTCTTCTCAATTTCACCTACAGTTCCTTAGTTATGCCCTTTTCTTGATAATCATTTGTCGGACGGCCAAAAATTTCAACTTAAGCTTTCTAGAGTTGTCGATTTAATCCGTTTGACCATTCATGTGGTCTATTTACTATATCACCTGAAATTTCCTGCTAAAGTTCTCTATCCTGCATCCTTTACTTAAGATCTTGCGAAGAAAGACCTACCAAATCCTCGCAATAAGAACTTCTTAATTCGTCCGTTGCTTCTCATGAGATTGCCTAAAATAGTCATCCATCCCTTATCTATAGATGTGAACAACCATTATGTGGTTTGCAGATCGTGAGAGCGCTCGACGGAGATGCGTCCTTGGACGACCTGAATGAGGGAGTGAGGCCCGGCCAGAGCTCGGTGTTCGGCACAAATAGCAGCTCTGACTACGACGCGAGCTCGTACAATGCCGACATGAAGAGGTTCAGGAAGGTCGCTTTGTCTAGCCAAGACTTCGGAAGCAGCGACTACGGGGCTTCAAGCGGCGAGTCTAGGGAGATGGGTCGCTCTCCAAACAAAGCCTGAAAACATCGAAAAATTTCGAGAAACTTAAAACACCAAAGAACATATGAAGAAAATGCCGCGAAACAGCGGGGAGGGAAAAGCATTTCTAATACTGATTTTGATTTGTTATCGCGTACTAATTGCGAGGTTAAGTTAAACATTCCCATGATCTTCCCCATGTTAGAATTTCTCTTATTCTCTATGGGTGTAATATCGTTTTGTATCACACAAATATATGGGCATGTGAGTGTTTATGTACTTCAAGGTCTGAGCAAAACTAGCTCATCTGTCAACTTATATGATGTAATAATATGTGATAATATACGTCTTATTACAAAACTGAATTGGATGTACCAGTATTTGGACTGCTTTTGTTACGCAGCAAATAGCATTTGAAGCAGAGATACTAAACAGAAATTGGCTAAACAGAAAATTTGAATTGAAAAGAGGAACAATTCGTTCTCTCGATTACGATTATCTAAATCAATAGCAAAAAACGTCTGCTCCACTCTGATCTTAAACACCATTTTATATGGTATTAACCCTAATTACCTAGGAAAGATAAAATTACGAAAACGCCACTGAAATTATAAAAATTGCCTAAAAACCCATCAAGACGACTATGAAACGCGAAAAAACGATGCCGTTCACGGTATAGATGTGAGTTTTGATCGGTGGCCCTTTTCCATGCAACCGACCAAATTTCAGTCCATTCCGAGTTCGCCAACTCTAAGTGCATCAGATACAAGCAAGATTTGGCTCCTTTAATGTGAAAGTAACTAGCCAAAGAAAATACAAATTCGACGCGCCCGTCAATTAAATCAAATCTATTGTTTACGACACAAAATATGTAATTTAGCTAAACTTAAGAACAGAATTAGCAAACTCTATCATGGTTATTAGTTAAGAGAAATGGAAATCTTTCATCTAATGGAAAAAGTAACATTAGGTAGAAAGGGAGGCTAAACTAGAGAATCTATTAGTCAAAAGGAGAATATAGTCGTTCACTAGAATTATCTTTCGGCTCGATTTTATTGGTTCAGTAAGTTGTGAACGAGGACTAGAGTGCCTTTCGGGCTTCACTGGGTCTTAAAAGCCTCGCCTTGACTGTTGGAAGCAGAAATTATGTTCCGGAGATGACAAATGTTGAGGGCGGAATAACCAGTGAACCAAACTTATCGATTCGATTTGTTCGGTTTTCGGGTTTTAATTAACACCCATAGGCTCCAATACTTGATCGAATCTAGTGGTCCAATACCGTTTTGAAAAAAAGAGTGTTTTCTCCTTCGTGCCCGGGCAAACCAAAGTAGGTATACTCCCACATAGATCCCATTCTCAGGAAATCTAAGGTGGAGATATTACGTCAAGTTATCTACGAGGTCTAACGTTTGTAGTAACCAGCTCACATGAACATGGTGCCATCAACGGACAGCTTTCATTTTTCTTCATGAGGCCATATGTTCCTCCATAGATAAGAATAACTCCGAAAATGAAAATATGAATATTCCGTATATGTCGATATATCATATTGATATTGAAGAGTACATGAGTCTATTTATAGATTTTACTAGATGGTTTTACTTGATGACTATTAAAGGTAATAGAACATTACAATATCAATTGAAATTCATCAAGATCAATAAAAGAAGATAATGCATAATCCAGAGAGATATACGAAATGAAGGGAATATCTCTAACATCCCCTTAAACTTAAGGTGACGTAGAAGAAATCAATTCAAGTTTTGAGAAAAGATGTTGCAAAAACCCCGAGGTGATTGTGCCTTGATGAAAATTTCAGCACTCTAGTAAGCAAGTGCGATGTAGACCAATCGTGCAATGTCAAGACACACGTGCTACCTAATGATGATTTCATTGTGTTTGGTGCACTCATGGAAAACTTCGCAGCAAATTATGATTCCTCCATTATGACAGAATCTCATGCCTTTCAATAACCATTTCAACTATAATATAAGAGCACGATATTCTACTTCTGAAGTAGAGCGATCGATAGTGGTCTGGTTCTTGCTACGCCATAGGCTAAGAGAGTTACCAAGGAAAAAGCAATAGCCTATAGTAGAGCAACGATCCTAGGGGTCACCGGCCCAGCAAGCATTAGAATAAGATATCAACTTCAAGGTAGCGTGCGCGAAAAAGTGAAGATTATGAAATAATGTAACCTTGATGTAGCGAAGAATTCGAAGGATTAGAAAATGAGTCGTTTGTGGCTTTGTCATGAAATAATTGACAACATAAACAACATTAGCGGTTTCAGGACAAGTAACAGTGAGATATAAGACTGTCCACCAACCGTCTATCGATTCAAAGAACTGTCTATCGATTCGAAGAGAAGTCCTATCTTTGGCATCAAATTTGACATTGATCTCCATAAGATTAGGAGCGACCTTGTTAGTGACTAGCTTGAGGAAGATAATAACAGAGGAATCTGAAGCAACCTCCAAGCCTTAAAAGTAGCCAAGTCGCCCATGATCTCATTTCAAAATGTTGACTCAAAAATTGTCGGAATTTTGAAACGTAGTACACTCATCTCTAGTAATAACCATATAGTCCACATATAAGAGTAGCATAATAGATTCACGAGATGTTTTTCGAATAAAAAGAGCATCTCATAAGTATTGAATTTAAAGCCATGAGATTCCATGGCTGAGCTAAACTTGGAATATCATACACGAGGAGCCTATTACAAGCAATATAATATTGGACGTAATTGACACGATTTGTTGGGAAGACGAGTGTAACCAAGGAAATGCATCATGTAAACTTCTTAAGTGAGATTGCTAGTTAGGATGGGATAATTGTCAAAAAAGTCCTAAATTTATTGCAATTTTGCCAATTCAATCATGAACCTTTTAATTTTGTCAATTCAGTCCTAAACCTTTTGCATTTGTGCCAATTCAGTCATTACCCTTTTTTTTGTGCCGATTCAGTCTTACACCTTTTTATATTTGTATCAATTCAGTCCATCAGATCAATTTTGGCCGGCCGACGCTGACATGGATGCCGGTCGGCGCTGATGCGGACGCCGGCGCTGACGTGGATAAATTTTAATAATATTTTAATATTTTTTCAAATTATTTTTTTTTTCCTTTTCTTTCCTTTTACTTTCTCGTTCTTCTTCCTCCGTCTGCACTGAACTCGTGTCCCTGCAGCAAATGAAGAAACTCAAGAACAGGACGTGGAGGAAGAAGAAGACCACGCTGACGCCGCCGCCGCCGCCGCACCCCACGACCAACCAGACCACTTCGATGGCCTAGCCGGCGGCGACCGGCCAGAGGCCAAGGCCGGCGAGCCTCAGGCGAAGCTCGCCCCTGCCAACCACTGGAGGGGCGAGCCTCGCCGGAACTGCACGAGGTCGGCCTCGCCCAGCCATCCCAGGCCAGATCTGAGCGATCGCCGCGTCCGTCGGCTCGATCTCGACCAGGCCGGCGCAATTCGTGGCCAGGCTTGACAGCCCCACGTGTCTGAAGAACCTGGACCGGGAGAGATCCACGGATCTGAGGGTGGAGTTCCAGGACCGAGAGAGCGAGGTCAGCATCCCGTCGTCGACGCGAGGGCAGAGCGAGAGATCGAGCTGCGAAATGAAGGGGTAACGGCGAGGGATCGAGGGAGGAGGTCGGAGGAGAGGAGCCTGAAGACCTGTGGTGGCGGGACTCCGCGGAGAGGGAGGACTTGTGAGCAAGAGGGTTGTCATCGCCGAGGTGGTCGAGGATGAGGTGGATGATCTCTTCGGTGAGGCCATCCAAGGGGTCGGGTCGGTCGTGGGGTGCGGCGGTGGCGGTGTCGTGGTCTTCTTTATCCTCCACGTTCTGTTCTTGAGTTTCTTCTTTGCTGCAGGGACACGAGTTCAGTGCAAACGGAGGAAGAAAAAAGAGAAAGTAACAGGAAAGAAACAGAAAAAGAAAACAAAAATAAAAAATAAAAATTATTATTAAAAATTATTCACGTCAGCGCCGGCGTCCACATCTGACCGACATCCACGTCAGCACCGGCAGACCAAAATTGATCGGATGGATTGAATTGGCATAAATACAAAAGGTTTAGGACTAAATCGGTAAAAAAAAAAGTTTAAGACTGAATTGGCACAAATACAAAAAGTTTAGGACTGAATTGGTAAAATTACAATAGGTTTATGATTAAATTGACAATTTTCCTTAGTGATGATTGCATTTCTGAGATCCATCTGGAAAATAAATCCGCGCTTTACCGTGGCAACAACAAGAAAACTACAAAAAAAAAGTAAGACACATAACAGTAGCAAATGTCTCCTTATAGTCAATTCAATATTCAGGCCGAGTTTTGTAGCGATCCATGGTGCCATCTGCCATCATTTTAACCTTATACATGCATTTACAACCAACGTCAAACTTACAAAGAGGCAAATCAACTAAATCCCAAGTACGTGATTTGTCTAAAGCCTGCATCTCATGTGTCATTACATGCTGTCCAAAAGGTTTAGCAGTAGCTTCTCCGTATGTGCGTGGCTCATGAAAAGAAGCAATAGTAGAATAACAATGAAAATAACGAATCCGAATAGAAGATTGACTCACGTGGATAGAACGACGAACATGAGAAGAGTAAGGAATGCCCAAGGGTGAAGAACCCGCATTGGAAATAAGGCCAAATGGAGAATCGCTCACCCCTAGTCCATTTTTCATGAATATAAATATATGACTTCGAGTTTGAAAATAGGGTGTTTGTTAATGTCGAACCAATATAAAAACTATATCATATCGAATTTAAGTCGGGTCATCCCTTCTCATTCCTTTCTTTGTTGAATAAAATAAAAATATGCATCATCAGATTACGAAGTGACATCGATGACCTCGACTCGTTTCCAGGCTCGTCCGAGAGCAGGCCAAAGTTGGATTCGAGAAATACCTACGCCAGGAATTTTTCCAAGGCCAAGCCTTACTAATCTAATGGAAGCGATCTCTTGATCAACGAGACCATCGTCCCATATCGTTATCAACGAAGATCTAGGAAATATACACACTTTGTTTGCTTGAGAAATAGTCGAATCCGTACCTAATTCGAAAGGAGATCGCGAAAAATGACAGATCTATTCATCTTGTTAATAAGCAAGCCAAAATTTATAATTTATTTTACCTTCTTTAATTGATAGGTGATTGGTTTATTATATTAATTTAGTTTTAGAACATGTGCATTGGAAGTCTTAAAATTTATTACGAAAATGCAATGAAATCCTAAAACTTGTAAAAAGTATAATCAAGTCCAAAAACTTGTTAAATTGGTTCAATCGAGTCCTTTTATTAACTTCGTCTAATTTGGCTAATGAAAAATGCTGACGTGGCTTTTTCTTTCTATTATTTTTATTATCCTACGTGGGAATGACGTGCCTAAAATGAGGTCGTTTTGGTCTAAATTTTATTTTAAATATAAATTTAAAAAATAAGCTAAATTGAAAAAAAAAAAAAAGGGAGAAGTGGGGCCATCGCTACCCCTACCTTCTCCGAGCAAAGATACGTAGTTTTAGCCAAGTTATCGTCAAGTGGAATAAGGAAAATAATATAAAACTCACGACAACAATTTTTTTTAGCCAAATTAGGCGAAGTTAAAGTAAATATTCAATTGCACCAAATTGATAATTTTTAGTATTCGATTATATTTTTTTTTTATTTTTTTGAAGTTTTAAGATTCGATTACACAAACTTTAACATTTTTTGTATTTTTTTTAAAAAAATAATTTCTGAAACCTTTTATATCTTCACTTCTTCTACTCCCACTCGCAGTCTATAAAATCTCCTTTACCAAAGCCCAGGTCTCCCATTTTCAGCTGAGAGAGGGGAGGCTCTGCAAAGCCGCAGCCGCAGCCGCAGCCGCAGCCGCAGCCAAGCGTAGCACCACATCGCCAATCGATGCGTATTCTCTCTGGAAGCCGATCCGCCTGAGGCCTTTCTATCTTCCCCCCCTCCTCGTCCTCTTTCTTCTTCGTATAAACCCTAGCTCACGACGATCCCAAGCTCAAGCTCGCCATGGGAGACTACAACGACGCCTTGATGCGCAACCAGAACGCCGCCGTTCAGGCTCGCACCAAGGCGCAGAGTCGCGCCAATGTTCTCCAGCTCAAGCTGGTCGGTCCCTGACCCCTCTCTGCGTCGCTCTTACTTATCGCGATTTCCCGTAGGTTTTGCGATTCTGGGTTTTCTGCTGTTTTTAATTGTTAAGGCGTTGCCTTTTTGCGATGTTGGTTTGTTCTGGATTTTTACAATACCCTGATTCGTAGGGCTTGCGTTGACGTGTCTTCTGTGAGGCAGTCGGTTTTCTCTGTGCCTATTTTGTTCTTTTTGCCCTGTCAATGAAGGAATGGGCCTTGCGGTTGCTCGATCAAATTTGTGAAGTAACGCTGAGGACAGCTTTTTTGAGTTTCGACAATCTCTTCCTAATTCTCACTTCGAGATCCTTCTTAGATGTTCGAAACCAAAGACCTAGAAAAACTGTTTCACCCAACATAGGAATACCTGTCCTTTTCTCTTCCCGAGGTTATCTCATCGAAATCTCTTGAAAGGATTTGTTCTATTCCTGAAAAATTCTCAGCATTATGCATCGAATTGGTTTTTATGTGTTGGCAGCTCCTTATTTGGCTAATTCGCCCTACTGAGTTAATCTTTTATGCATGTTGATGCCCATGCTTGTGGAATTTGTTGAGTGGACGTTGATGGTGTTCAATTGATTTGCAGATTGGGCAAAGCCATCCCACAGGTTTGACGACTAATCTGTTGAAGCTTTTTGAGCCTCGGCCTCCACTCGAATACAAGCCACCTCCAGAGAAAAGAAAATGCCCATCGTACACAGGTATTGCTAATACTGTATCGATATTGAGTAAATGTTGGCATGTCCTTGTTAAATAAATATAATTTTATGTTGCTCTTGTGTTTTGGTAGGGATTGGGCAGTTGGTCAGTCATTTTGCTGAACCTGGTGATCCTGAGTATGCACCGCCTGTCCAGGAGGCTGAGACCCCTGTAAGAATGTTAATCTTTTTGTTGAACTGGAGCTCGTGACGATTTCTGTTCTTGTTTAATGCATTCCTCCGTCTTTGCTTTGCTTAACTTTGATGGCTTTCCATTTTTCGCTATCGCGTTTCATATCTTTCTTTTGTCACCTCAATAATTGGATTCTTGAATCTCTTGCGGTTATTCCGAGACTATGGTGTTTTACAAGATTGGGTTTGTTAATTCAGAATGTCGGAGTTTTATTTTGAATCCTCCATTCAGGGGGCAATCTCATGTTGTGTCCTTTAATTTCAATGCATCATTATAGTTCCTCTAATTTGATGGAACGTCTCATTTTACATCGATCAATTTCCTTTAACCAACTGCTTGAATAAGTCCATAGTTACTTGCCCACCACTGCCGGTACTAAAAGCATATAATGTCCTTTATAACATCTGATACTCGCTTATTATTTTGGCCTAATCAGCTCATTTGCTTTTGTCTCTTTACTCACTCCTCTCTTTGCGCACTTGCCTTTCTTCAGTGACATTATCTTTCCTCTAGTATTGACTCTCGTCTAACTATAATATTGTTCTTATGCATGCTGGAGGATTTCGTTCTTTTAACAATGAGAAACTAGAAATTAGCAGCTCATCTTGTTTACCCTCCATTTTTGTCATGGTCTAAAAGTGAAAAAAATGTGAATTAACTTTCAGTGAATAAGTGTGAGAAGTGAATCAATGGTGAAATTGAAGTAAATGCACTTGTGATGGATGAAAAGGCCTAATAATGGTAAGTGGATGATGGAAAGTGAGATTTTGAAACCAGGGCATTTGATGAAGTTGAACCTACCCCAAAAGTTTGTTCCCAGTCACTTTTTTGTTGGTGGCTACAGGAAAAGCCTCAGACTTCTTCCCTTTGCTTCTATTAATTCTGAGAAACTTAGTGTGTTGCATTTCTTGATTTTGTGACAGACTCTGTAATGATGTTCCTCTTACACGCTATTTCATTATAAGAAGAAGAGCTTGATTGTTAGTTCTGGAATAATTGGCACTTTTCTGTTCTCCCTCTTATATGCCGTTTATCGTCTGCTTGGCATGTTCTATTGATTTAGGCTCAGAGAAGGGCTAGAATCCACAATTTGCGTCTGGAGAAGGGTGCAGAAAAGGCTGCTGAGGAGCTTAAGCAATGTAATTTTCTCATTCTTGTCTTGTAAAGTGGATGATTTCCTTAATTGAATTTTAATGTTTTATGGTTTTCTGGTGCAGATGATCCAAACAATGATCCAAATATTTCAGGAGATCCTTATAAGACACTTTTCGTTGCTAAGCTTGTGAGTGTTGTTTGCTAGTGGTATCAAGGTTTGTGCTTTCATTAGTTATTGGGCTGATGAGAATAATTTGTGATTTTGTTTTCTGTTTGTTGCAGAGTTATGAAACTTCTGAAAGTAAGCTTAAAAGGGAGTTTGAATCATATGGGCCGATAAAACGGGTAGGTACTTCTGAGAATCCCTTTGTGGGATTGGTAAGAACAATATTTGTGTTGCTTCTTTTGATCAAGCGTCGTGAATTTGAAATTTCATCAAAACTCTTAAGTTTGGGAAGTTTATTTGTTTCAGTTCATCTCAAATCTCTCTCTCTCTCTCTCTCTGTGTGACCCTCAAGGAAAAAAAAAAAAAAACCAATGTTGACGGATTTGCTGTTCTTATTTTCACGCAATCATGTTAACTTATGCAAGTCTGAGGGTAAGTGATGGTTGTATTCATTCTTTGTGAAAACTGAACATAGAAGCTCCACTTGTTTGCAAGACCTCAATACAGTTCCATTCAATTATGATCTGTGAAATGCGATAATCTGTTTCCTCACTATGTTGCTTTTCTTGCACTTTGTAAATAATTTTGCTACACCCAATTTCATGTTCCTATTTGGACTAATGGGGAGGACATTAGCCGGCATAGTCTCTCTCATCTATATCCTCAACAGCGTGTAAAGTCATCGAGAATGGGGCTGCTTCTTTTTCCATGGTTTTCCTGCCGATGGGATGATTTTTTTTTCTTTTTTAAGTGGGTATTGCATTTAGGAATTTTCTCTAGGTTAGAATAACTGATCCAACAATTATCATGGCTTGAGAAATCTCTGGTAAGGCCCGTCTATTTCTAAATCTCCGTGTCTCTGGACACTGGTAAGGTGGTTTTCTCTTCCCTTGTCAAAGTAAGAAATGAAAGAAAAGTGAGCAAAGGAGGGTCTCCTCTTCTTGCACCCTTCATTTATGTGGGGGTGTGCTGGTGGCCCATGAATTTGACTGCACACTTGCTTCGTCGTGTATGGCATGCATTGTGCCTTTTGGCCTTTTTCCCTCGAGCAATCAGAGTTGAACTTCTCTTTCTGCAATAGGTAAAGCTATAGGGAGTATCAGCTTCTATTCCTCTCATACTCGGATTTCCAGTAACTGATGTTTTTGCTAATCGGGATTTTGCTTTTGGCTTTAAAGGCTCAAAAATCTATCAGCAGTTGGAAACAAGTCCTGGTATTTCCTGCGTTTAAATTCCTTGTTAATTGTTATTAGAAAAAAAATTGTCCCCTGGTAAGGGAAGGTTAGTCCAAGTTGAATTCAGTTTTCCTGCGATTCTGGTGGTGATGCACTTTGCAATGGGAGGCCCTATTGATTAAAGGTGAGCACGGCTAATGAGGCAAAGTGCCTGCTTGCCGTGCCATTTAGGATTTACTGTTTGTAGGCTTATCTTTTAAATTGTCATGTAGTATCAAGGTTGTACAACTTTTTTCACAGTCATGGGATCTTTTAATTTATAGTTTGAGTTTGACTTCTCTAGGTTCGGTTGGTCCAAGATACAGTGTCTCAAAAAGCAAAAGGCTATGCTTTCATTGAGTATCTGCACACTCGGGACATGAAAGGTTCAGCTTGGCCTGATGAATGTCTTTTTCTTCTTTTTGTGGCATCCTGGTTGACCCAGCTTGGGCTTATTGAATATAAATTTGATATTTCCTTAATCATTGCTGGCATATGTCTGCAGCTGCTTATAAACAAGCGGATGGAAGGAAGATTGATGGTAGAAGAGTACTTGTGGATGTTGAACGTGGTAGAACAGTTCCAAATTGGAGACCTCGCAGACTAGGAGGTGGACTGGGGACAAGTCGTGTTGCAGTTGGAGGTGAAGATGCTAATCAGAGGCATGCTGGGAGGTAAACTAGCTTGATAACATTCAACATCTCTTCTGATGAAAAACAGTTTTAAAGTTGAATAACTTGCATAACGACTTGGATTATGGGTCAGCTGGGAAATGAACTATAGACTAAATGGTAGAATTGCAAAAGTAGTATATCGTCTATATCATGTGAACTAGATTAAGCTTAGTGGAAAATCAGCTGGTTATCCTGTATGATCCTGATTCCTGATATTGCCTCTGAAATGAGCAGACATCTTATCTTGTTAGTTTCAGACAACCTACAATTATAGGTAGGCTGGTTATGGAGCTCCTCAAATTTAAAAAGAAAATGAGGAGATATTCTTTATTTTCTCTTTTGTTGATTTTTATTTTTAATAGTTTCTAAATTTCTTTATTCTGATTAATAGCAAATCTGATATTGTATACTTGTGACAAATATTTAAGGGAGCAACCACCATCTGGAGGACCATCTAGATCGGAGGAACCAAGGGTGCGAGAGGATCGACATGAGAGGTTAGAATTGTTTCCCACAATCCCATCATTGTTCAGTTCTCATGGCGCTGTATGTTTCTTAGTACTGGTCAAAATAGTCAAACTCGCTTTGGTATATGAGATTTTTAAGACTCCCATAAACTTGAATTGTAAGAGATAATCATAAGATAACGAAGTTTTACTAGACTTTATAAGTTTATGTTTTAGCAAGACCGTCCATATCGAATTTCTAACTTCTTCCAGTACATACAAATAGTCAGGCGTCTTTGCTCAGACCAATCCAACCAAGCTTCAAGTACCACTCTTCTATTATCTCTATGACACCAATCTACTTCACATCACTTTGCGAAGAAAAAAAACAAGGAGCCTCTCTCAGTTAACAAAGTACCAAATTGTTTATGTAGGAAGAGAAATATGCTGAATGAACAAACTAACGAGCAAACTGAAACAGACGCTTGACAGAGAACCTGTTTACATATAGAGATATACCACGAAAGCAGAAACTATTCCCACTAACTGAACCTATAATTGTACAGAATAAGTGAAAGTTTACTCAAAAATCATAATTTTCTAAAATCTTGATTATTATGAAAGAATATGCAAGAAATAATTTCATTAATTCTTGAGAGGACAAGAACTGTCGCCCATAATTCACAACTGTTGATCTAGAACTCCATGAAAACGACGAGACGGGGGTTTGTTGTAGTCATGGCCTCATGTTGGTTTGGTTGAAGGTGCTTCTCACCGTTGGAGTCGTCCTACAGTCAGTGCCTGTTTCTGTGGCTGGACTTGCCGACTGCATTAGGGAAACAGTGCATTTGCCAAAGGCCCCATATGGTTTGGGTCTTATAAGCCTGAAAGAAGGACAAGAAAGATTCAGTATATATGATGAAATTGTCTCAACACCCAAAACGTGAATTTATCGTTTTAATAAGTCAAATTTGCAATTCTAGGACGAGTTCTCTTATCTCACGTTTTTTATCGAGCTCATGAGGTTTCTTAGATCTATCACGTGCCAGAGTGATTTTGACCATGTTGCTTGTTGCAGGTGGATGATAAACTGTGTTAAACTCTTCTTTTGTAAATTGTCTCACAGTTTATCAGAGGACATAAAAACTGTCTCATCTGTAGGAGCTCACCTGTTTATATTTTCGTCTATATGTCTTGATATGTTGCTGACTTAGGAGAACATATTCTATGTAGGGAGAAGTCTCGGGAAAAGGGAAGAGGAGAGAGAGAACGTGAAAAGTCTCGTGAGCAATCTCATGATCGGCCAAGAGATCGCGATCGCAGAGAAGATAGGCAACACAGGGACCGTGACCGTGACCGTGACCGGGACAGGGATGGAGAGAGAGATCGTGGCCGTGATCGTGACCGTGGTCGCGATAACCGTGATAGAGACCGGGAACGTGATCGTGACCGTGACCGTCGTGATCGCCCTCGTGAGAGGGATAGAGAAAGGGATAGGGAAAGGGAGTATGAAGTTGACCGGGACCGTGGCCGTTCTCATGATAGGGAAGCAGACTATGATCGCGTTGAACCAAAGCATGACCGGGATAGGCATGCAGGGAGGGAGCGAGACTATGATCATGCTGAAGCTGAGGATGATCAAGGATATTACAGACATTCGGAGCATGGGCATGGGCAGGTGGAGGCTGACCGAGACTACGAGCACTACGATAAATATGAGCATCATGGAGAGAGGCGCCATGATCACTCCAGCGACCGTGGTCGTTACGGTCATTATGCCGAGGATGCTCATCACTATGATCAGATGGATGAGGACAACTATCATTATGATCGGAGTGCCAGTAGAGATCGCGATCGGGAGTAAAGTTGGAGAGTATATTTGCGGGATTAACAGAATGTGCTCTTCTCCCCTCGTTACTTTGAATTCGCTGGATTGTTTCATTGTTCATTAGGAGTCGGAGACTGTTTGGTTTGTGAAACAAAACGATATGGCTTTTTGGGGACTTCTATGTTGAATTTTCGTGTTTTTGTTTTTATCATGTTATTTCCTGGTGGTTTAAGATTAACAAATTTCTCTAGACTTGCTTCTTACCATTAGCAATGACCATGCTCAAGCTGCAGTAAATACCAAAACTAAGAATTGGGGAACTGGTTTCCGCTGCGAATCTTGAGAGTCCAGATGATTGTGAAGCATGTTGTGCGAGAATTTGGTGGGAACTATAGAGTTGGGCTTTGTGGTGTGTCTTGGATTGTTTTACTTTGTTTATGAAACTGCAGCAGGTACAGTTTCCATTGTTTTCGGTAAACGAGCTAATGATCCTGAGCTTTGGTCTAATATGTAATGTGATTTCAGAATTTTAAATTTGTTTTAGTGTGGTTTTTGAAGTTTAGCTCAATGTATAATGTTAATATGATTTCTGGATTTTTGGTATATGTTCAATTTAGTTCTTAAATTGTATGGAAATATTCAATGTTGTCCATGAATTTAAAATAATGAAAAGATAACATTAAACATTTTTTCATACAGTGTAGGGGCTAGATTGAAAATGTGCTAAAAATTCAAGGGAAAATTCTAAATAAGAGTCTGAAGTGGATCTTGTTCAAAGAAGGGCCTAAAGTGTCTTTATTATTTCAAAAAAGGGCTTAGTCGAAGGGCAATTTTCATTATTTAGTTTTTTGAGTTTCATCATTTTATCAAATAAGGGTTTGAAGTATCTTCATTGTTTCAAAAAAGTTCCTGATCAAAGGGCAATTTTGTCATTTGGTTTTTTTTATTTTCTTTTATTTTTATGTTTTCTATTTTATGTTTTATTTTTTATTTTTCTTTTCCCTCTCTCCTCCCTCAGCCCTCGCTCTTGCCTGGCTCGCCAACGAAATGAATGTTTGTGGTCTAATTAATTTGTGAAATTCGAGATCCTCACCAGAGAACGAATGTTAAGTTGCAGAAAGATGAACTTTGGTAGATTGCTTTTTGGGTTCTTTCTGAAAGCTTGAGTTGAGAACATGGGGTCCAAGCTTTAGAGGACCCCATGCTTTAGAGGACGTCGTGACTTACAGGGAGTGCGATGGAGATATGATTTCGCGTCTTGTTTCAGATCTGGCGAGGGCGACCCTCGCTTGAGTCCGGCGGCTTGGGGAGGGAAGAAGGAAAAAAGAAAAAAGAAACAAAAACAAAAACAAAAAATGAGGGCACTGTGGTTTAGGCCAATGCTGGAGTCGAAGCTCTCGAGGCGGCGATGGAGGGGTAGGGTTTCAAGCAAGATGGAGGAGGAGAGGATGTCTCTGGTTGTGCTCGATGGTTCCATGGAGTTGCAGTTCCAGAGAGAGAGAGAGAGGGAAAAAGAAAAAAATCGAAACAATTAAATGACAGAAATACCTGAAATGCCCATAGTTAGGCCTTTTTTTAAAATAATGTGGGCACTTCAGGCCCTTCTTTGAAATAAGATCTACTTTGAGCCCTCATTTGAAAAAATGAAAGCACTTAAGGCATTTATTTGGAATTTTCCTAAAATTCGGGAATAACATTAAACAAAATTAAATTTTAGGTACGACATTGAATATTGGGCTAAAGTTTAGGAATCATATTGAAGAAATTTAAAGTTTATGAATCGCATTGCACGTTGAGCTAAAATTAGGATGATTTATGTCATTATTTCCTGATTTTCTAGCAGTCTACTTCTTACATGACTTGTTGACGTCATACATAGCCTTTGTTATGTATGGTTTAGAAAACACCACTTGAGCTTCAAAAATGGGAAGATGGGCTTTAGAAATAATAGAGAGTGCCGTTTGATAGCTCGCTAAAGAAAAAGTTGTCGGGATCGTCTTGCCTGTGAACGTTTGAGAAGGTTTATTATGTTTACTTGAAACTTGAATTGGAGGTCGCTATTTCCTGGATAAGACACGAGAACACGACTGAAATCCGACACGGCGAAACTAAATTCAATACTATCAGGGTTGACACCTTTTCGCTCATTTTAGTGAAAATTTTGTAAGGTTATGAAATGGCACAACAACCAATTCGGTAAGATTTTCATTGAAAGAGAACATGATATCCCTCGATCGAGTCCTCTTGGCACGAGACTCGTTTTCTTGAGCCTTGTCTCCAACAATAGCAATGACGGTATCATTTGATTTCGACTTCTCTCGATCACTCGGTATGCGCCCCCAACTTTTCCAATTGTGCTCTTTACAACTTGCTCTAATACCATTAGTCACGAGCCGACACTTTGAGATTACGATCGTGCCGCACTTAGGCTTCCTTTGACTCGTTCATTCCTTATTAGAGTCGTTTAATCCCAGCTTTCTTTTGAATTTGATAAGACAAAACTTAACTCCAAACTGATAGAACTAGCACGTTTTCACTCATTTTTAATGACAAACAATTTTGTAATTAGAGACATTTTTGTAACGACGCAAAATTACATGACTAGTGGACACGAACCTGACATACAAACACGAATTGCCAGTGGCAAATATAAACATAGTGTATTAGGGAGAATTACCACAAAAGTCTTAAATTTATTGCACATGTGCCAGTTTGGTCACAAATCATTTAATTGTGTCAATTGAGTCCTAAATCTTTTTCATGTTTTGCCAATGAAGTTCATCCGACTAATTTTGGTCGGAAATCACCGATATGGACGCCCACCGTCTTATATAGCACGGTTGGCACTGACGTTGCAGGCCTCACCCAGACCCTTGTCGACCAAAGTGAGGGCCCGCGATGGCCTCACCCTATCTGAGTGAGGCCGCAACGCCCTTGCCAGCCCTAAGTTAAAAAAAAAAATGTAAAGAAAAGAACAAATAATATATATATATATATATATATATATATATATATATATATATATAATCGAAAAAATATATGAAAAAATTTAAAATATTATTGAAAATGTCTACGTCAGCGCCAGCCGTGCCACGTAGGATAGTCAGCCACATTAGCGATTTTCGGCCAATTCAATTGGCAAAATGTGAAAATATTAAAGACTCAATTAACACAATTAAAATGTGTATGATTTTTTTTGTCTGATCCTATTCTATTCTATTTTACAAGCCACCGTATGTGCGCGGGTTGGGAAATCCTGCTCTCTTCTCACGTGTCCCCAACCCAACTCCACCCGAAGGTGGGGATTCGAACCCCCCACCCCCCCCCCCCCCCTCCCTTCCCAAGTGAGAAGAGTGGCCAGTGGGGCAAACCTCAGTGGTTAAAGGTTTAGAACTTAATTGGCACAGATGTAATAAATTTAAGAGTTTTTTGATAATTCTCTCTTGTGTTGGTCTCACACTCAAGAATACATCACCGATCATCATCCTTTGTTCCTCTAAATAATGTAATAACATTTGATTCGTTGACTTATATAATGTAATAATATTGGATTGGTTTGCTGATACAGAAAGAAAATGTTATACCTCAGTATAATTTAAGTAGAGTGCCAATCATGAGTGATGAGACTGATGGTGCAATGTCCTCCAATGAATCCGTAAGTGTACTTATGTGATTTTTTTGAATTTGGTTTTATTCACAACTATGATCAAGACCTTGAAGATTATTTGAGTATCATCTATTGTAGATTGGTAAGTGAATTTCAAGATAACACATTCATTCTAGTCAAGCAAACTCAAATACCATTTGCTGTCAAGTGTAAGTCAACAATCAATATTATAGGCTTAGGGCGCGCATGACAACCATTCTATTTCTAAAATTAATTTCTGGCTAGAAATTTTCTATTTCTAATTTCTGGATGAGTTTTTGAACAAAAAAACACGTTTGATAACAACATAAAATTTCTGCTCCCGGAATAGAAGTTTATTTGATAACAGTTGAACATTTCTACTTCTGGAATATTATTAACACAAAATCTTCTACGAAAAATTTCTACTTCATTTTTAATTTTTTAAAATTTATTTTAAAAAATTATTATTATTATTAGAAAATATTATTTACTATTTAAAAATAAAAAATCATGATTTATTTTTTACTCCGGCGGCGGCGGCCGGTGGAGGGTGGCGGTGGGCGATGGTCAGCGGCGGGGAGGGGGGGGGGTGGTATCGGCGGTGGGCAGTGGTTGGCGGCGGCAGGTTGTGGGCGGCGATGGCCGGCAATGGTCACGGCGGTGGTTGCGGCAGCGGCAGTCAACGGCGGGAGTCGGCGGTCGGCGATGGGCGGGGGCGGTCGGCGGAGGTCGGCGGGGGGTGGCGATTAGCGGTGCCCGACAAAGGAAGGGCAACAGAAAGAGCGCGACGAGAACTTGAGAAAAAACGAAGGTCTTTGGTAGGTTATTTCTCATTTCTGTTTTTGGAATAAAGAAGTTACAATTTTTAATTTTTAATTTCTCTTTCAAATCTATTTTTGGAACAAAAATTTGTTTCAGAAACGGAAAAATATAATTGCATTACCAAACGAATTTCTGTTCCAAAAAATTCGCAAAATTATATTGCTTTTCATTTTCAATTTATTCCTTCTAGCAACCAAATAAAACGAATATCAACCAGTCGCTCTTCTGGTTCATGCCAGATTATATCTGTTCTGGGAATGCTTTACGGAATACTCCATCGATCGCGAAGACGGCGTGTGTTGTTCTTATCTGAGCTTCGGCGGTGGAGAAGGAGCGGGCAAAGATGGTACTCGTCGAAACGGGCGATGGACGAACCTTCTTCATGGGTTTGTTGCTTTGGCCATACACATCTAGCCATGCAAAACAAACCCACATGGAGACTTGCTTGTGATGCTTCCCGGAAATTTCCTGGAGATTCTGCTTCGATTTTGTTCTGTTCTTGGGAGTCTTGTTTTAGATGTTTACTGTTGGAAGTGATCAGATGAGTGAAGAAACGGAACATTTGTTTGATGTAGCTTGTGAGTTTGGTTCTCACGTGAAATGGATTTGGCTTATCATATGTGCATGGATAACAGCTGCATTAACCCCATAGCTCAGGTTTTTTGGAATTTCATGCAGAGAAGTCTGAATTCCATTCAGACAATAGTCCTAATTTCATGGGTCGATTTCGATGTTAGGAATTGATTATAAACGAACTTAATTCACGGATCTTGATAAACTATAGATAGCCACAAATGATCTTTAACAATTAAGTGGAGTCGAGTGTCGCTCGAAGTTATTAAGTAATTTCTCAAGATGGGTTCGAACTTGAAAAATCGAGCTCGATAAAGGTCGAGGCTAGTAGCACCCGTTATGCGATCAAATTGAGTTGAAGCTCGGAGTGCGGAATCGGATCAAACTTCATCCGACCCCCATGACACTCCGAGGTAATGGGTTCGGGACTCCCAACGTCTCTATTCCAAGGTTAACAATGGAACCTGTAACCACGTCGAAAGAGAGAACAGTAAAGAGAGTGAAATACACAGAATATTCGATATCCCCCTTTTAAACTTTGGATTGTAGCAGTAACCCAGAATTTGTACGAGAAATTAATGGTGTTGACAGATATTCAATCTGGTAGCAGTGGATGGCTATGAAACTTCGTTGTGTAGACGACAGTTCGTTGCATGCCGCTCCAGTTGTCGACCTTTTCACGCTACACTGCTGTTTTGCTGGGGGAGGAGATTGAAATCGGTGATTTTTTTCTCTCTTAGACACAAAAAAGTTGATGGTAAATTTGGGACTCCACCTAAAGTTCGGAGTAAATTTGAGACCGGACTTTTGGAGGGATTTTTCAGAAAATTAGGCCCTGCAAGTCGCGGTAAGAACTGGACAAAAGAAGTCATTTGTTTGCTGGCGAGTTGTTTTTGTCGCAGCAGACCTCAGCTTCCACGAAGTTTCAACAACAGCACCCGGAACTGCAAGAAGACAAACCCATCCTACCAACCTCCCTTCATTTCGCTTCCCGCTTCTCTCTCACATCCCACCAATCGAAGATCATCGTGAACTTGGGATTCGGCAGCATGGCGTAGGGTTAATACTTATTCACTGTTCTGTAGACTCGCTCCAGTTGAGAAAGTAAGGATTAGGTAGCAGTAACTTATCTATCTTGAGGCTCTTACGGAAGATTAATGCGCATAGAGTTCAATCTCCCATTTTCCATCTTTCTAAACCCTGAATTCAGGGCTGGAGGCGACTGCGAAATAGCCACCAAAATCAATTTCCGAGCATCCTCCAAAATACCCAAGATAAGTTATTAAAAGGGCTCATCTGATGAAGCTATAACCTTGATTTTGCGGTATGTATTTGTAACGACCCTGTTCGAAGAGGGCGGGGAGTGATCGCCGGAGCTAGAGGGTCTGGACAGGGAGCGGCTCCTGGCAGGCTTCTAGGATGGCTAAGGGGATAGGAATGAACCGAGATGTGCGTCGAACAGGGAAAGAGCGATTCTGAGATACACATATGTAAAAATTGAAATTAATTCATGGACGCGCTTTTTAACGTAATGGCAATGTTTAGCTTTGGAACTCCAAAGTTAAGCATGCTCAGGTGGAGCACTCCTAAGATAAAAGATCTCCTGGGAATGTGCTCACCTGAAAGCCAAATGACAAAGCCCTGAGGCTCAAAATGGGACGGGCCAAAGCAGATAATACCTAGTGAGTTAATCCAGGGATGTTACGGTATTAAACATGACGCTGAGTTCCAGAGCATGCTCACTGTGGTTTATTATATGATTAGTGTCTGAAATACCAGACAAACCAAAAAATTGTCTGTCTCCCTGTATCAAGCAACTTGAATTAGCTGATGGTCTTTCATTTTCTTTAATTCATGAATAATCAGCTTGATGTAGAACAGAAGCAAAACTTGAGATGTCCCTTTTTTTCCAAGCTTAAAATGGAAAGACAATGTCAGTATAAAAAAAAACCTTAAATTGGAAAGACAAATATAAAATTGGACCACAACCTTAGAGAGAGAGAGAGAGAGAGAGAATTTATAAATGTAGAAGAGAGGTACTGAAGAGTGCACCTTCCTATAATCCATGCAGCAGCTTCCCACAACCAACAACCCTGCACAGAAACGATAGGCCTGAAAGAAGAGCGATTAGCAATATCAGAGCGAACCGAGAAGTCGAAGAGAAAGTATTTCTTCTTACCATCTTTGTTTCCATGGCAGCTCGAACCATGGTGAACTCGAGGGCATTAGTAGTGTCAGTAGCAGCATTAGCATGGTTTCTGTTGTTCACGAATCTCGTCATCTCTGGCCATGCCGTGCGTGCCGAAAGACCATTACTACATGATAAAGCACCGGAGGTCTCTGCGGAGGACACCACGAGACCGGGGCTCTTGGTTAGAGCTGCGAATTTCTTGTGGCAGAGCGGGAAGTCCTCCTATGAGCCAGTCTGGCCGGTGAGTCCTGGTTTTTCTTCTCTGTTCTTTGAAACTTTGATGATCTCTGTCGTGTCTTGATCATGGAAACGGAACATAACATGGGACAAAACATATTGACAGGAAATGGAGTTTGGATGGAAACTGGTGGTGGGATCGATAGTCGGCTTCTTTGGCGCAGCACTGGGTAGTGTTGGAGGGGTTGGCGGCGGAGGAATATTCGTGCCAATGCTCACTTTGATCATCGGCTTCGACCCTAAGTCCTCTACTGCCATCTCGAAATGTCAGTATCCACGCTTTTCCGCTTTCTCCTACTCCTGAGCTTCAACAAGACAGTCCATCCACATATATCGCGTACCTTACTCTTAAAAAAACTTGTCTTGTGGAAGGTATGATAATGGGGGCGGCAGGATCGACGGTCTACTACAATTTGAGACTCCGGCACCCGACACTGGACATACCCCTCATTGATTACGACCTGGCTTTGCTCTTCCAGCCCATGCTCATGCTAGGAATCAGCATTGGAGTGGCTTTCAACGTCATGTTTGCCGATTGGATGGTCACGGTGCTGTTGATCATTCTCTTCCTCGGTAAAGATAGATCTTATGACAAATTTAAATGCATCTGTATGATCTTATGACAGATGCTATAATACATTAACTTCGATGTGTGCATGCATGTCCTCATGAGTCACTCCCGAGGCTTCACTAATAAATCGATAAAATGGGCAAGAGGTCCTAGGAGAATCCGCGTCCAGCTTCGCCTGCCGTGCTTATCTTCTAGGATATACTGAAGCAATGCATCATTCCGGAAATAACCCGATGATATTTACGAACTTATTCTAGAAATGTATTCATAGTAATTTAAATCACAGGTACTTCAACTAAGGCATTGATCAAAGGCATAGATACATGGAAGAAGGAGACGCTGATGAGAAAGGCAAGTTTCTGTGCTTACTGTATTGTATGTATTTAGTCCCCAATCATCTCCATCAGACAGATTTTTAGAGTCTTCGTGATTTTCAGGAAGCAGCCAAGTTGATGGAAGCAGAAGCAGAGCAAGATGGTGAGTTGATATGATCTGTTCCAAAGATAAACATTAACATCGGTCACTCCTGTTCCAAAAATAAAACATAAACACTAAAACGTAGCTACATCCTGGACGTACAAGATCATTATAAGTCATTCCGGTTCCAGAAACAAAAATTATATTTAAGGAAACATGAAGGCTAGTGAGGGAATTAACTAGAGAATGTACTGTGCTACCTCTTAAACTGCAGAAGGTTCCAAGGAAGACTACAAGCCACTGCCCAGAGGTCCGGCTGCCTCACATGATGAACGGGTGATTCAAGTTTCTCCGTCTGTCTACAGCTTTACATTATCTAAGTTGTCTCAAACTCCTATAATGCTCCTCACAACTGCTGTACCATCCTTCTCTGTCTTCGACAGATTCCCCTCACAAAGAACATCTACTGGAAAGAGTTGTCGATGCTTCTTTTCATATGGGTAGCTTTCCTAGCTGTGCAGATCATTAAGGTAATCAACTTCTCCATGAAATACTCCTAGATTGAATAATCTAAAACACTTCAGAATTCCACCTATTCGGCTGGATTTTTTCTTTTTTCTTAAAAGAAAGAGCATCATCTGTTGAGTAAATATTCACCAATTCCAAAACAAGTGTCTAACTCATGTGGCTTGTAAGATTGACTCCCCCAAACTTCTTTTCATAATCTACCTGCTCTGGCTTTTCCCCTTCTTATATGCATATTACCATGAAATTCTCTCTCCTGTGCTGAATATGTTATCCCCCAATGCTCCTTGCAGACATACACACAGACCTGCTCAGTCAAGTATTGGATTCTGAACTCTTTACAGGTAAAAGGGTACAATCATGCACTGACCTCGATCAGTTGTTGCTATTTATATCTGAGGAAGCTTAACTGCACATTATAGACTCGCATGTATGAACTCTTATCCATGTTAATGGATAGTACGGAATAGGATCACCAGATGCAAAAGGTCCTGATTTCTTAAGGGCTTTGACACGCATTTCCTAGGATTTGCGAGAATCGCTTCTATCAGCTGAGTTGTGCCATATCATCAAAAATACATCAGAAAATCCCTCCTTGTAAATGAAAAAGAAGTTCTTCAAACATGTGCTCATGATATGAAGATTTAACTATAAAGACCATAGTGAATCTTGATGGTCAGAAACTAAGTAGGACATCGTGAATTATCCAAACTGTCATTAATTTCGCAAATAAATCCACGAAGCAAGTGCAAGAAAGTCTCAACTGGAGTTACGACAGAAAAGCAAGCATATTTTCAGAGCCTGATCTCATTGAAGATGACTTAGGATACCCATTTGTCCTCACTTTGAATTACAAAAACAGAGAACTTGTGCATAAGTTGATACCTTATCCTCACAAAGTTCAGACCAGTTCAGACATTATAGTCACTGTTTTATAGGTACCAATTGCATGCTCCGTTACACTCTTCGAAGCAATATCATTATACAAAGGAAAAAGAGTGATTGCATCCAAAGGGAAGGAGATTACAAATTGGAAACTTCACCAGATACTTCTTTACTGTTCCTGTGGTATTATTGCCGGTATGGTGGGTGGTCTGCTAGGCCTTGGAGGGGGCTTCATCCTCGGACCCCTTTTCCTCGAATTGGGAATCCCTCCTCAGGTAATCAATCTTCCTCGAGCTTTCTCAAGATAAAAGCAGGAAAGGCAAATCAAAGTGTGTAACGTTTCCACAAGTAGAAAGGAACAAAAAGCAGGCTGCCATTGTCCAGTATTACTTCACTAGGATTTGGTTCATGCATAAGAACCAGACTGAGCCATGTTTTCTGAACTGTATTATAATGCAACAGCACCAGAATTGATCGTTGACGCCCTTTTGCAGGTAGCAAGTGCGACATCAACCTTTGCAATGACGTTCTCGTCTTCGATGTCAGTCGTTCAATACTATATCCTCAAAAGGTTTCCAGTTCCATATGGTAAGTGATGGAAATGTAACAGCATAATTTGGGTTGCCACGATCGTAATTTGCGGTTGGGGCGTTACATGGCAATGGAGATTAAGTCATGATTGATGCTTCCCAACATGGGCGAATACTAAATCTAGCTCTTCTTGCTATTTTGCTCGATTCGAATTGAACCGTTTAAAATTAGCTCATTTATCGTCTACTGCAGCTGCATATTTCATTTTAGTTGCAACTGTTGCGGCCATTGTTGGTCAGCACGTGGTGAGAAGGATCATCGCAATCCTTGGCAGGACGTCCATAATCATCTTCATACTGGCGCTGACCATCTTCGTGAGCGCGATCAGCTTAGGTACGAGGCCTATTCTCCGAACGTCTGTGCAGTCTGAGCATGACTTAACACCTTCGCATCTCCAGTGAATAAGATGAGAAACTCATACCTAACGATAAATGCAGGTGGAGTAGGCATCTCGAACATGGTCGAGAAGCTGGAGAATCAAGAATACATGGGTTTCGAAAGCCTCTGCTATGAATCTTAAGCGCTCATCTGGGGCCGGTGATTCGGGCTAGTTACGAAACTTGTTCGCAGGCAGCCTCTCTGAATGTCTGCAAAATTTGTTTTGTTCATCTATAGGGTGATGTCTTATATTAGTGGATCCGCAATCCACCTACATGATGTCTCCTGAAACCTATACAGTCCGGAGCTACATCATGTTTTTTGAACATTCTGTTTGTTTTAGTTTGCCTCAGTTGGACTTGCCTAATGAGCTTCAATTCAACATTCATGTAATAGCTTCTCATTTATGCAATAAGATAAACTTTCAGATCTTTACATGCCGCCAGCTCTTCGCCATTCTGTCTAGCCTCAGAGAGTAATGTGACACAGTAACAAGAGAGATCATCGAGCTGGTAGGACCAAGCAAACATACATGTACGAGGAGATCACTCATGCTTTAGATAGATGTCCACATGTTAAACATAGATTATTCTGCAAATGTTCCTGTCGTTTAGCAATGTTCCCAGATAATATACAGCTTATTTTGTAAAGGGTGGGACTGCCCTTTTAGTTTTCGCGATACCCTTTTGAAAAGACTAAACCAAACGCACCTAGACATGATAAAAATCCTCGCAAATCGAGATATTTTCGTAACCGATATAATACGTGTATATCAAGTTCATCTCAACCGTTCGGTATATAGGAAAGAGCAGTAGGAAGGAACCAGCAAAGTGCCACGTGGTTGACACGAAGAGGGCCACTGAAACTCCATGCAAAGCAAAGTCCCTCCCCCACAAACACCAACCTCCACGTAAGACACCTGTTCTCTTCCAACCTCCGACACGTCAACCCCTACAAGCCACGTGGCGCGACGCTGATTCAGGCATTTCGGACAACACTCAACCCGTATCATGCAAACATGGACTCTCTTACATTAACCTCGTACCTCATCCTCTTTGGATCTCTGGCAGACTAGTACGTTATAAAGTCTTTCCAAGACGCAAGTGTAGAAAATGAACATAGCCATAGCCGTTAGGTCAGCGAGAAATTACCACCACCACCACCCTCTGAGCTTGTTCTCTCCGCCTGTGAAACCGCCGTGCCTCGGCCGGAGAACTGCCGGAGCTGTCTCCTTTAGGAACTTGGCGACGCAGAGCAGCAGACAGCAGGAGAGTAAAGACGACAGTACCAACATCAACAGCAACAACAACATGGATAAAAGGAAGGAAGAAGACGACAACCCTGCAGTGATGAAAACTGGGTAAAAATGTTCCCTTTTCTTTCCCTTCTAGAGAGGTCAAATAGTGGAGTGCGCTAAAGAACATAATTTGGCTTTCGCCAAAGTTCTTTTCCCAATTGTTGATACGCACACTGTAGTTAACTCATGGCATAAATTAACACGATTCTACAACTACCGGAAAGTTGGAAAATTGCACGAATCGACACAGATCAGACAGAACAACATCTTAGTATGCTCAATAGAAGTTCTCACAGATTCACAGTGGTGCTCATTAAAGTGGGATCATCTGAATTTGATACTTGAAATTTTTGTGGGTCATCCAGGGACGTGATGGCACATTCCTTCGGGGAAGGGTACGCGACGAGGAGCGACGAGGAAGGGTTTGGAGGGATATACGGAGGCAACGACTCTTGCAAGGTCATGAAGGCCAAAGACAGAGACGAGGATCACCCTGGTGAGTCCGCTGGTTCTTACGTGTATTTCTGAAACTCATTCAGTTGCTGACACATTTAATCTTGGAAAGATGTTACCTCTTTTGCTCAAGTTATATCGGGTACTAACGGTTATAATTCTTCTTGGCCCTGTTCCTGCGGTGTGGTTGGGGAAGAGTACGACGACAAGTCACAGGGAAGTGAAGTGAAAGAGAAGGAGAAGGCGCGGCATCAGATCACCGCCGCCTCGTAGATCTCGGAACCAGAAGATGCAAACTTTTTGCTTTTTTTTTGCTTTGCTAATAATGAATTTGTGAACATGTTGACCCAAATGATGTTTCGTTGCTGATAAGTTTTAAGTGTGTGGTTGCTGAGTATCTCTAAGACAGATTGATGTGCATATTCCTCGGACCTGGTCTGAATTTTATTTTTTTTTAAAGCAAATAAGCACTTCAACGAGAAGTTGAATTAAACTAAGCACCCTCTAATTGCTGGGGGTGTGATTCATGTCGCAAGGGTCCGAGGGAGCCGCCTCGACAGGGCATCAAGGGGACGCCGACACCAGAAAACTTATATATATAGTCAAAGAGAATTTTTATAGTTTAAGTTCATATTTTTTCATTGGTTATTTGAGTTTGCGTCCATGAATAGCTACTGCTACATATACTCTTATTCGCTTGTAATTAAGTAATGTAATAAGAGGTGCGAAGTGTTGATTATAGTGAAATTCTTTGCTGAACGTAGTCCTAGTTTAAGAGTGAATCAGGATGAATCACCCAGGATAAAATCTCGTGTCTTAATTTTTCTTTCTCATTTTTTGCTGTTTATTTTGTTATGATTGTGCGCCGAATCTTAACACAAAACAAATCACCTCTCTTCTCTAGAGGTTGAATCCAATACTCTAATTTTTGTTACTGCGTGATAAAATAATCTTCTTCTTCTTTCATGTTAACCTATCTTAATGCATCTGATGGATGGGTAGCAATTACTGGCATGAAATAGGACACCAGGAGAACATGAAATCATTGAGGAAAAGTTGAATTTGACGTGACTAACTGGAGATCAACACTGAGTTTACATTTTACCTATTTGTAAAACCTCCTCGTCATTGTTTCTAGGGAATTAAGGAGATTCATGTACCTTTTTATTGCCACTTTGACCCGACTTGCGTATTACAATTACACATCCATTTACTTGAAAAAGTCGCAAATCATGTCGAGACAGTGAAATAAAGTGCTTTCGGGTTTGAACTTTGATTTCGGTCATCCAATTAAGGGAATTACAATTCTCTTAGGTTAATACATCCCAAACGTAATTTGACTAAAACTTTAGCCAAAATGCTTAGTATGTGTTCAATTTCAGTCTAGTTCAGGGGCAAATTGAGAAAAAAAGAAAAAAAGAAAAAAAAAAGAAAAAAAAAGGTAATGCCCAGCCAGGGACTACTTTGAGACTGGATTCCCAATACGGGGGTTAATTCGCAATTTCGACAAAATTATGTTTTTCTCCATTCCATCAGCCCGGCCGTGGCAGCTCAGTATGATTGATCTTCTTCTCTCCTTATTCTCCTTGTCCCAATCCCAATCCCAATCATTCCATCACCTTTCTCCCTTTCTCATCACTGTCAACAACTCCATCTCCATTCTCCTCATGAATCTCTGATAGAGAGAGAGAGAGAGAGAGAGAGAGAGAGAGAGGAGACGCTTTCAGAGGCATTCCTTCGGCCATGGTTCACAGCGCCTACGACTCCTTCGAGCTCCTCGCGGATTGCCCCGCCAAAATCGAGGCCGTCGAGTCCTACGCCTCCAAGATCCTCCTCGGCTGCTCCGACGGATCCCTCCGCATCTACGGCCCCGATCCCTCCTCCCCCCCGCCGTCCGACCGCTCTCCTACGTCCGACTCCCGCTCGGAGCTCCGGAAGGAGCCTTACGTGCTGCAGCGCAATGTCGCGGGCTTCACGAAGCGGCCCTTCCTGTCCATGGAGGCGTTGGCCTCGAGGGAGCTGCTCATGACGTTGTCCGAGTCGATCGCGTTCCACAGGCTCCCCAATTTGGAGACCGTCGCGGTCCTCACGAAGGCGAGAGGTGCCAATGTGTGCTCGTGGGACGAGAGGAGGGGGTTCCTCTGCTTCGCCAGGCAAAAGAGGGTCTGTATTTTCCGGCACGATGGTAATTCTATTCTGTTTTTCCCATTTCCTATTGTTCTTTAAGTTCCTGATTTTGAGTGTCGGTCTAGTTGATTACCTCTAATTCATTGATGATTCGGAATTGCTGTTGTGGAATGAGAGTTTCAGTATTTATGATCGCGATACGGTTAACATACGTGAAGCTCCAGTAGTGGTGAAAGTGGCGCTGAGTTTCACATAATATTTCTGTGACTAGATTGACTTCTTTGGAAAATTTTGCCTCTTTACTCGTGGAGAACGATAAGTGGCTGGAAGACTGTTGCTTGATCGATTCAGAGAAAGAATTCTGAAGCTTTGTGGGATTGCAGCTGTGTCTTCCTCCATTTTAGTTGTGATTTTTCTTTCATTATACTGTAGGGGGAAGGGGCTTTGTGGAGGTGAAAGAGTTTGGGGTGCCTGATGCTGTGAAGTCAATGTCGTGGTGCGGTGAGAACATATGTTTGGGAGTCAGGAGAGAGTACATGATCATGAATGCTACAAATGGTGCATTGTCTGAAGTATTTCCTTGTGGGAGGCTCGCACCACCTCTGGTGGTGCCCCTTCCTTCTGGGGAACTCATCCTTGGAAAGGTATTTTGTTCCTTAGACCTTTACGATTCACTGTTTCTCATCTCTTATTCTGAAGCTTAGTTACATTTAGACCTAGATGCTTCTGAAGATGGAGTCACAATGTTTATTGATTAAGCATGAGGACTGCTGGCTAGTCTTTTCATGGGGCAATGTGCAATCCTTGTTCCTTCCAATTAGGAACTGGTCTTGGTTATTTTGTGTAGCTTGTCATCTATTCCACCAACAGAGTTTGACTTGAGTGGCCCTTTGTTAAGTGCCATATGTCCACTATAGTGCTCGACATGAGTGGCAATTTTTAATGGCCAGGTCATGGTTACGGCATGTTATGTACCATGTTTGGGTATGGAAGTATTTCAGGAAATGTGGACACTCTGTGCTGTGTGGCCAGTACAAATCAGTATGCTTCTTTGTGTGGTTTGAATGCATTGTGTAGCTGAAATACTGACTTCATGAGACTATTAAGGTGTACTTCTTGAAACAACTATTACTGTTCAAGTCTTATTCCCCTAACTGGGTCGGCTTAAGGAAATTTTTTTCACCATTATGCTCTAGTACGTATCAGGTCCTCTATAAGATCAAATAGTCAAGATATTTCTTTTCAATTTTTATCTTCTCCTCTAGGTCCTTTAAGTTTTCCCCTACCCCTTCCATTCTATAATCACATGTTCCCACGGGAGCAATTTGTGGCCATTGTGTCTGTACCACTTTTCCAAGAAAACCACCTCAAAGCAGAGGCCCTCAAGTATAAGAATTTCCTCCAGTGGTGGAGGTCTGATAAAACTTTTCTTAGATTCCATTGTAGCTTTTATATGAACATGTTAAGCAGTCTATGATATCCTAAGAGCATTTAATCCATATGCATCAACTGTTACAGCAGAACTGAAGTTAGATGTTGTAAGAAATGCTTACCCTGTATTTAAACATGAGAGGCTATATCATTCTGCCGAGGCAATAATTCTGACATTTGCTTAGTGCCATAGCAGAGAATAGTTTTGCATTAAAAGAAGAATCTTTGCAACTTGGCTTAGCTGCAGGATTTAGCTTGAAGAACAAACATGCATGAGCGCTTTAGGGAGACCCCAAGATATGTTTTCTGATACCGCTATACAATTACAACCCGTCTTTGCTCTGCCATAAGTACCTCCACATTCTGCTGAGTGGGATTGGACAATGAGTTTGAGTCTATATTGTCGTGTATCTGAAACAGAGAACTATTTCTCCATGGCCAAGGACCTTAGAACTTGGCAGAAGCTGACTAAAGGAAAATGAGGAAAATGTAAATCCTGTTGGTGAACTAAATTGTCAATGTCTAGGTGTTTCTTGTATCCTGAAGATGAAATTAAATTCATATTTTCTTCGGGTGCCCACACATTATGCTTGAACTGGTTTGCCATTCAGTTTGATGCATTTAACTTGAGCTATCCCAATAAAATTTGTGGCCAAGTTGTTTTGAGTAATCAAGACTAATCCTTCTCTGGATTATATGGTGGTATTTTCAAACGCTTCAATGAGTTTATGCCATGTTTAGGATAATATTGGAGTTATTGTGGACCAAACTGGGAAGCTACTACCAGAAGGTAGGATATGTTGGTCAGAGGCTCCTCAAGAAGTTGTCATTCAGAAGCCATATGCAATAGGTTTATTACCAAGATATGTTGAGGTAAGCTGATAATTGTCTTACCAGTTTATTTCTCTGTTCATTCTTTTTGCATGCTAAGCTTCTTCCTGTCACATTCTTCATGTTGGTGCACTTCAGATTCGCTCTCTTCGAGTTCCTTATCCATTGATTCAGACTGTTGTTCTCCGCAATGTTCATCATCTTGCCCAAAGTAGCAGTGTTATAGTTGCTGCCCAAGATAATTCCGTCTATGGGTTCTTTCCTGTTCCTGTTGGTGCACAGGTACTCATGGGGCATGATAATGAAAATTGATTGTTTCTAACACGAATTCGTTTTATCTTCTTATATTTTCCTTTTGTTATACTTTTTCTTAATTTACGTGCTTAATGCAGATTGTGCAGTTAACGGCGTCTGGCAATTTTGAGGAAGCCTTGGCTTTGTGCAAGATGCTTCCACCAGAAGATTCAAACCTTCGAGCTGCAAAAGAGGGGTCAATTCATATAAGGTAGATTTCCTTGACAATCTATACCCAGGATAATAATAAAGTAACTTATTGCCCTTACTATCAAATTTCCATGGAAGGAGAGACAGATCGGTATTTAAGCTCTGTGCATGAGGTTTCATGTTACTGGATTAAGTAAATTACCTCACCTTGCGTCCATGCATCTCGGGGACATTATTGCTTCAGAACTTTGTCCAAACGTGAAGCCTATTGTGGAAGTGATTTCCATCCCTCCGTTGATTATCTTCTTACAGTAAATTGCTCATCACACCACTGATCTTCCTGAACCTGTTACAGGTATGCACACTATCTTTTTGAAAACGGAAGCTATGAGGAGGCAATGGAACATTTCCTGGCTTCTCAAGTGGATATAACTTATGTGCTTTCTCTATATCCGTCCATAATTCTTCCAAAAACGGCTTTGGTTCCTGAGCCAGAGAAATTGATGGACATTTCTTGGGACACTTCATACCTATCTAGAGGTTCCTCTGGTGTGTCAGATGATATGGAATCGTCACCCCCAGCACATTCACAGGAATTCGATGAGCATTCAGCACTTGAGTCCAAAAAAATGAGCCATAATACTCTCATGGCTCTTATCAAATTTTTGCAGAAGAAGAGACACAGTATAATAGAGAAGGCCACAACTGAGGGCACAGAAGAGGTGGTTTTAGATGCTGTTGGTGATAGTGTCCCCTCATATGATATCAGTCGGTTTAAAAGGACTAACAAGGTACTTGCATTACCTGAACGTCCTCATATATTGGCTAAAATCTGATGATACATGGATTAGTTAACTTTTATGTCAGCCATGACTATGGCCAAATGAATTTGATTTGACGTTAACCCTATGCCTAAATTATGCTTTAAGAAATATTTGAAAATTGGTACATTTGTTGAACCCCATCAAGGAGGGAAACTGGGATTACTCATGTTTATGGTTATGGTAAGCAAGGGCATCTCATAGCACGTTATGTTCCTCTAGAAATGAGGTTTTGGTTACAAGTAATCTTCATTGTCCAGTTTATAATTTTCTTTAAATCAGGTACATGTAGAAACAAACTGGCTAAAAGATCTGATGTTCGAAATTATTGACCATGTTGTGCTACTAGTGACAATTTCTTTTGGTAAATTCTGTCATTCTACGCTATCGCATTATTTTCTAGTTGATCAAGTGCAATCCAATCTAATGCATAGATGCTTGAAGTTGAGGGCACTAATATTACTGCATGCATGCTTCTGAACTTTTCTGTGCTAAAGCTGGGGGTGATTGATTATGAATTAAATGCTTTTTGTTGGGTCCATAATTTGTCACGTTGGATATGTATGTTTAATTATTTGAGGTGCATTGGGTACCTACTGTCATGCGATGTAACGCAATGCATGTCAAAATGCAATTATAGAAAGTTTACAGTTCAGACTGCTCATGTGTCAACATCAATACACTTGACCAGACACATTGCAATATACAGGCGATGACATGGATGATTTTCCATGGGGACATGACAAACTAATTGAATTAAGTCTGTCTTCTCTTGTGTCAATGGATTTTTAATCTTTGTAGTTTCATGTCTAGTTTTGCTTTTGTTCCTCAGGAACGTGCCAGCATCGCCATTAGTTCAGTTGCAAGGGACATGGCAACTATATTGGACACAGCACTACTCCAAGCTTTGCTTCTCACTGGACAGTCTTCCGCTGCTGTTGAATTACTGAAAGGCCTTAACTATTGTGATGTGAAAATATGTGAGGAGATTCTTCAGAACAGTAGTCATTATACAGCTTTGCTAGAGCTTTACAAAAGTAATTCAATGAATCGTGAGGCTCTAAAGCTTCTCCATCACTTAGTGGAGGAGTCAAAATCAAATGAATCAAAAGCTGTTCTGACTCAAAACTGCAAGCCAGAGATGATAATTGAATATCTCAAGGTACGTTATTTGGTGCTCATGATATGGTTGTGGCATTCAGTGAACTTGAGGTCTTTGGCGCGTTAGCTATGATCACCACAGGATGCAATTTCTACCATAACGAAGAGGGTTATATTCTGTTGAGTTTGACCATTGATTGGTTATCTTGTGCAGCCTCTCTGTGGAACTGACCCTATGCTTGTCTTGGAGTTTGCAATGCTTGTTCTTGAAAGCTGTCCAACGCAAACTATTGAGCTCTTTTTGTCTGGGAATATTCCGGCAGATTTGGTCAACTCTTATTTGAAGCAGCATGCACCAAACATGCAGGCCACATACTTGGAACTTATGCTGGCGATGAATGAGAATGGAATCTCAGGAAATTTGCAAAACGAAATGGTGACAAACTTTTTCATTTTTTAATTATTGTGGGTAAACTATAATTATGCCTTGATGCTGTTACAGCATTTTATGACAGTAGTTGTTATGTTAACATGGTACTTTTTTCCTTGGAGTCATACTGTTTCCATTTGAAAATGAAGACTCTGCAGTTTCTATTGTCAGCACCTGTTGCCAATCAGTAAATATTTTAGAATAATTGTTTGCATTCTAACCTACCTTAACTAAAATGTCTCTTTGAATTGATGCAGGTGCAAATCTATCTGGGTGAGGTCCTTGAATGGTATGGAGATCTTAGTGCTCAACAGAAATGGGATGAGAAAGTCTATACTCCAACAAGGAAGAAGTTATTGTCTGCATTAGAAAGTATCTCAGGTTACAGTCCAGAGGCTCTGTTGAAACGTCTTCCAACCGATGCCTTGTATGAAGAGCGTGCGATTTTATTGGGAAAAATGAACCAACATGAGCTCGCCTTGTCTCTCTATGTTCATAAGGTACTTTTTCCAAGGGATACTGTATTTTTAACGTCTTACATTGTTATCCAGTGAATTCCAAAGGTGCCACTTGAACTGACTTGATTGTGAATTAATATGTCACAAATGATTGTTGCTTTCCTCAACTAAGAATTAGCATCTGCACTTCATTCACAAATCATGAAACCTACAGATTTGCTTGAAGACTAATGTGAGATTTTTAACCTATGGAATTGTTGTAATTCGTCCATATCTTCTCAAGATTTGCAATCAAACGAACGCCATTCTTATCGTTCCAAGTTCACTCCAATTTTGGTTTTCTCATCGATATCAACATCTTTGGTTACCTGCACACCATTTGAACAGTAAGTGCACAATTTCTCATGGGAATTTATCCAGGAGTCCATTAACTTGAGAGTATCTACAAGGCTCCGAGACTCATAAACTTATTTAAGCTGGGTTTTTTAGCATTCACTTGTATCAATATTAAGCTACAAATTAACCTGTGTGAGTTCTCCAAAAGTTTCTTTACTTATAGAAAGGAGACGCTACCATGGAGGAGTGAGCACTAGAAACATAGTTGAGTTGGCGTAACAATGAAGCAAGGTCATTTATTGATGGTTGATGCAAGATTAGATAACTCCATTGGCCAAAAAGAGATAGGCAACTCATAATAAATGTTTTAAAAAACCTCAACGTTATGTTTTGTTCTTCATGACAATTCTCTGTCATAAAATGTAACTGAATCTCATTAACTTTTGGGGGCAGGGCATTTGTTGGAAAGTTGGATGACATTGCAACTAACTCATGGGTTGGGTGTTATTTGAAGTTAACTGCAAGAAAAAATATGGTTAAGAAAATGGTTTTCAGCCAAGATCAAGGCTGAGGCTGAACTTAAATTCAGTTGGTGTTACTGGGATTGCTATGCCCGTTTCCAGACCAAAGTTATGGCCCATCTTTCTGATCGTTTAGAGTCGTCCATTTTTGGTCTTGATGCTGTTCTGATTGTTTCCACCTGTCATCTCCCATAGTTGGTTTTCTCATCCTAATCTTACGGGCTACTGGTTGGCTACAATGCTAAAGTTAGTAGCAGCTGGCAGTAGCTCTCCACAAGTTCCAGACTGTTAACTCCCCCTGGAACCTAGGAGTATGGTTTCCTGATCTTTACCACGAAGCTTAGCAATGGCATGCATTTGTTTATGAACCTAGGAGTATGATTTTTCTTTATTTAATCATTTTATACCCTGTGGATGTTTGGAGTGCTAATTATTTCTCTGCCCTTTTCATAGCTTCATGTGGCTGATCTGGCACTGTCTTATTGCGACCGTGTATACGAAAGTACGGTTCATCAGCTGTCTGCAAAATCTCCAGGCAATATATATCTTACCCTTCTGCAAATATACCTCAATCCTCGAAGAACAACAAGAAATTTTGAAAAGCGAATCAACAATTTAGTATCATCTCAAAGCACCAGCGTTCCGAAGGTTAGTTCTACGGCTTCTGCTAGGTCAAAGGGAAGTCGGTCCTCTAAGAAAATTGCTGCAATAGAGGGTGCGGAAGATATGAGAGTAAGTCCCAGCAATACTGACAGTGGCAGGAGTGATGGTGATGCAGATGAGTCTAGTGAAGAAGGAGCTTCCACTATAATGCTTGATGAGGTCCTCGATCTGTTGAGCCGAAGGTGGGAAAGAATCAATGGAGCACAGGCCCTTAAAATTTTACCAAGAGAAACTAAGCTGCAGGTATTTAGTTGGCTGAAGCAGGAATCAGACATCAGTAGTTTTTATGCTTGAATATTTCTTCTCTAGAATCCTCTTTGATATGTTTCTCTCGGTCGCCATTATATTTACTTTGAGCTCTCATAGCAGATGTATTCATTTTGTGCAGGATTTGCTTCCGTTTCTCGGTCCCCTTGTTAGGAAGTCCAGTGAAGCATACAGGAACTACTCGGTGATCAAGAGTTTGAGGCAGAGTGAAAACCTTCAGGTACATTTTTATCCAACCTTGAATTGATGGATTCTTTTGGCATTTACCTTTTGATTTTACTTTTTAAGGGTAACTATCCTTCTCTGTGAAAAAGGTCCTGCTTCACAATCTTACATGGATTCTTGTCTTTCATTTGTTTTTTTTTTCATTTGTCCTTTTCTATTTCTCCTCATTAGCACATCTCTGCTAATATGTTCGAAAGGAATGTGATAAAAGTACTTGCTCAATGCACCATGTCCCTTTGGTTGTGATAAACTTGCTTATGGAAACAGGTGAAAGACGAACTTTATACGCAAAGGAAAGCGGTCGTGAAGATAACCGGTGAAAGTACGTGCTCTCTTTGCAACAAAAAGATAGGGACGAGCGTATTTGCAGTGTATCCAAATGGAAAGACACTCGTCCATTTTGTTTGCTTTAGGGACTCTCAGAACATGAAAGCTGTAGCTAAGGGCTCACCCTTAAGGAAGAGATAACTTTCTTGTTCCGCACACTATGTCGGCAGTAGGCAGCTGAATCGCTGAGGATTATTACGTTGCAACTCCACTCCACTGGCAAATGAGTGTTACTTGTACGTATTGGGCATCGATTTTGCTGCGGAGAATCGTAAGATGGTAAAGAGCGGCAATGAAACAGTGCCCCGATGATTTCTGCCCTTGAGGGACCTCCTTGTAGATGGGATTGTATATATTATTTGCTTGTGATGTCTCTTTTCCTTGTTGCCCCCTCTTCTCTGGTGGGTGTTTTATGTCATTGTATCATTCCCTTGTGCCTGTGTGGAATTTTTGAAGGGTTTGAGGTTCTATGTTTTGATTGGAGCTTTACTTGTAATTAAAGAAATGTCATTCAGAACAAGTGTTCATCATATATCTATTGAGTTCTCTGAAAGATCCAATGTGATTAATTTCAGTCAAGTAATTCTGTCAGGAGGGCGCGTCTCAATGTTCTAATATCACGAAGCCGATCGATTGCGATACCTGATTGGCGATCATCTTGAGAATGCTAATGGAAACCGATCATGGTTGTAGTCAAGCCATCAATCATCAATGTAAATTTGAAAATGTCAAAGCCAGGCACGCTTAGAAAAAAGTATCAGTGAAAGGCAATGGCATTTGTCTTGCAATGCTCTCTTCCAGTGTCAACAATCAATCTCATACCGAATGGTTAGTTAAATCGGATGAGTCGGTGTCCGATGGAGTCGCACATTTCGCAGTCCTTTTCCTCTTCCAGTCGAAACGGTAGACGACGACTCCGACCCTCGACCCGCTGCGCGGCTCGTCCATGTACATCACCTCCACGTCGAACGCCTTCCTCGCCTTCCTGAAGAAGGCCGAGTCCTTCTTCCACCTCCTCAGGTGAGCCATCACGAACACCATCTCCTCCCTCCTCTCGCTCCCTTCGAAGAGCCACCGCAGCGTCTGGACCAGAGGGTCGTAAAGGTGATCGTAGTACACCACGTCCGAGGCCAGGATCACGTCATACTCCTCCCCCAGAGCCCTCACGTCCTCCACCTCCCCCCACCTGAGCGCCGCCACGCGGACCGCCCCTCCTCCTGTTCCGGCTCCCGCAGCCAGGGCTGCCGCGTTCGCGTCGACGCTGAACTGGAGGTTGGGGACCACGTGCGGGAGGTCGGTGACGGTGACGTCGGCGCCGAGGGCGACTGCGGCAGCAATCCCGACGAGGCCGGTGCCGGAGCCGAGCTCGAGGACGCGGAGCTGCCGTTGGCGGGGGCGGCGGCGGTCGGCGAGGATCGGGGAGAGGGGGCCCGCGGCGGGGTCGGAAATGTGGGAGTCGAGGAGGTTGAGGAGAGTGGTAGCGGCCGGCCAGAGCTGGAAGGAGAGGCCCTGGGAAGGCAGCTGGCGGATGGCGATGGTGGCGTTGACTGACCGGAGGTGGTGGTGCTCCAATTGGTTGGGCTGGGCGGGATAGTCTTCTTCTCCGTCGCCGTCGTCTTCCCGTGGAGGTAAGAGGATTGCGAGAGGGTCGATATTGTCGTCCTCATCATCGTCGTGAGCAGCCATTTCGTCGCTGTTCATCGGTGCCGGCGGCGCGAAAGTTGGGTGTGCTTAAGCTTGAGTTTGGTTGAACGTTGGGCGTTGCAAAAGTAAATGCTAGGGCTTGTTCAAGTACACTTCCCCAGTTTTTGTTCAATTTGTTTTTTCCCGACATTTTATTATTCCTTCTTTAACATCTTGTCATTTTATAATATATCTTTGGAACATGTATATAAAAATACATTATTACGAATTAACCTCTAAGTTGTTGCCATGAGTACTCACGAGTTTTCAGTACAGTTTCTCAACTTGCAAAGTACTACTAATTTTTTATATGAATGATCTCTGGCGAGCTCGGCCGAGACCCTTATTTTTGGTTCTAATTTTTCAAGCTCTAAGGCTGTATTTGGTTCGGCTTTAAAAATGGGTTTCAGAAAAATGCAAAAGTTTTTAAGGGGCTTTGGAAAAATGCAAATGACGTTTGGTAAAAAAATCTTTTGAAAAGCAACTTTGAGTTAAATAGTATTTAGCAAAAAAAAAAAATTGCAAAGGAATTTGGCTGCAATATCTCTTTTTTATAATAAAAAAAAAATCAAGCCCTTCATCGAAGCCAGCGAAGGGCTCAGGCTGTCAGCCGAGGTCTCCCGGCGAGGGTCGCGCGACCTCATCGGCTTTCTCTGACCGCTGTCGCTCAAGAAGATGAACAGTAAATATAGGGTTTTACTTGCAAATGGGGTAATTGGATTTTTAATAAGATTTTGATAGCAAAATAGACAACGGATTATTTTCATTAATTGGGGCTTTCAGCATTCTGAAAATGCTGAAACCTCAATGCTAGTCCCTACTCGTATGCTGCTCTTTCCCAATTTGTTAAACATTCAAAAATACCACTTGATAGCAATGCGGATCACCTAACATCGGGGTTTCTGTGACATGGGTAACATTACTCAAATCAGGCCGTCCAAATGAAAATGGACGGCCTGATTTGAGAGAGAGTTGGGATTCAAAATTTTTCAAACCCCAAAAAAAGTTCCCACCTAATTTTTTTTCCTTCTCCCTCAACAAATGACGTGGCCTATTCTTGGCCGTCCAAATGAAAATGGACGGCTTGATTTGAGTAATGTTACCCATGTCACAGAAACCCCAATGTTATGTGATCTGGATCCTCCATTGACAGCGTATTGACAAGCCGAGTCAAATAAAGTTCAACCATATATGTCAGAATTTGAAACTGGATGATGTTCCAAAAATGCTCGTCAAAATGATTTTGAGGTGGTAGAATGTTTCTTGTTTGACATTGAACTCTTATACCTCATACCAATTATCTTAGTTATGGCATATCCAATTATTGCTAAGCAAGAGGCTTTCCTTTCTTAACTTTTTTCGGCTAAATCAACACCTAGAACGGGGGTGGGGAAGCCCGTTAACAAATAATCAAGTGCAGTGAAGTAAACAAGCAACAGAGTATGGACGTTTAAGTAAAGCTGCTTATAATTTTGAAACTACTTTATCGAAAGTTCATACTACAACCATAACCACTGGTTTAGGAAACAGATTGACCATTGCGGCAAGTGGATGTCATCTTTGCCAATTACAACATAGATATGCAAAAATAGCAATGATCACAATCAACTAATACACAATGTACCTAGAATATACCTCTCAGAAGCATGAACTGTTCCCCTACGCTGAGGACCTGCATGAGGATAACTCTGCTGAAGTTGTTGTCCCACATCGCCTGACAACGGATCTTACATGCTCTTTACATTCATGTGATCTCCCTTCAACTATTAGCTTAAGCTTTTGGATTGGACTTTCTAATAAACTCAACCTGCAAGATAGAAAGGACCGCAATTTGTCCACCAAGGGTGCGCATGGTAACACTTTTGGAAGTGAATTTCTGCTTCAGAAGTCCTTCTGGAGCAAAAATCCGTTTGGTAATTTAACTTCTGAAATAGAAATTCGTTTGATAAAAAATTTTACTTCTTCTGAAGTGAAGTTATTTTTTCCCTAATTTGAGAAGTTAAAAAAAAATTACTTCTCAACTCAAGATGTACTTCTCGCATCACCATCTTTTCATTACGCCATCACTCTCTTTTCCACCATGCCTGCCGACGCATTACGCCATCACTCTCTTTTCCACCATGCCTGCCGCAGACCTCCGTCGTCGGCAAACGCTGACCACCGCCCGCGACCACCGTTACCCACCGCCGACTTCTGTCGGCAACCGATCATCGCCCGTCACCACCTATAGCAGACCTCCGCCGGCCGCCGACCGCCGCCACTCGCTTGCCGCTGCCCATCACAGCCCTTCCACCAACCACCGACCACCGCTGTCGCCAACCACAGCCGCCAACCACCGCCGACCTCCGCCGGCCGCAACCGAACACCTCCCACCGCCGACCTCGGCTGGCCGCCACCCCCCGCCACCAATAGTCGACCGCCGCCGCCAACCGCCGCAGCAACCGACCACCGCTGCCCCCTGCCCCCAACCGTCGACCACCGCCCCACCCGCCACCACCGACGACCGCCACCGCCAGCAGTTGACCACCGCCAATGACCGCCACCAACCACCACCGCGACCGCCGCCACCGAGTAATTGTCTCCGGCCGCCGAAGTAAAAAATAAATAACAATTTTTTTATTTTTAAAAAGTAAATTATATTTTTTAACAATAAAAAATATTTTTTAAAGAAATTTAAAAATTCTAAAAATGAAGTTGAAATTTTTCGGCCGCTGATAATAATTTTTCTTAGAAAATTGTGTCAATAATGTTTCAGAAGTAGAAATTCAATTGATACTAAACGAATTTCTCTGATTAGAAATTAACTTCTAGAGTAGAAGTAGAAAAATCAACTTTTGCTTCTGAGTAAAAGTAGAAAAATTAACTTTTGATCGAAAGTTGATTTCTGAAGCAGAAGTGTTGCCATGTGCATTCCTAATGTCCCAAACTTGGGTTTCTGTAATTCACGACCGACCACCTTGCCAGAGAACAAATTCCACACGAGAGAGTGGTTTACGACTTATTAATCAAGATCTAGTTCAGTGGCATTCATGCGAAACTAAAGATTTACAGCAGCGAACATTTGTAGGAAAACATAATCATTCTGAGTTCTGTCATTAAGCTACAGAGACACTGTAATGAAGCAAATGCAGTTGATAATAACCAGCATGAACTGTACTCATGCAGTTCTTACACTGTAAAGAAAAGATGGGGCATGTTACATTGTGAACAGTTGGGCTTTCTATAGGACCTGTTGACTTAATGGACTATTTGTATGTGCGCCTCTCAGTAATAGATTATACAGATCAGTCAAAAGCAATAATCGAGCTTACAGAGGTGTAGTCAGCGTACTTGACAGACCGTAGAAATTCATCAGGAAGAACACATCTTGAGGTACTAATTTCCTGAATAAGACCCCCAAGATCTATTAGAGGCACAATTAAAGCAACCGCGACTTGAGAACTTTTACATGGTACTATTTTACGTATTAAAGGGCAAGTGTCATCTGTCAAGTCTTTTATCAGTATATGAAAATATGAATCAGAAGAACAGGTTCATAACCATGAAGGTCCTGTAAGGAGTTGCGTTTGATAAAACAATGGAAGAATGCACGTCTGTACCATCAGCCAGCCGCACCTAATTGTAGTAGTCATCTATGCAATGTTAGAATAATTCTCCGAAGAGCCCAAATTTGGTTCCTAAGGAACTTCACGTTTTGAATCCTAAGGAACTTCACGTTTTGAATCTTACACCCTTCACTCTGCCATACTCATCAAGCATCAGTTGAGAAACCTAAACAACGATGTTTGCACAATAGCATATCAAAAATAGAACGAGAGAAGTCTGATACAAGGAGAAGCATCCACAAATACAAACAGATACTCCTGCCTACATGGCAGGACTTACAAGGGGATCGAGGAAGTTCAGAAAAGCCTGTTGGTGCGATTCGTGACAATATGAATGAAACACATCCCAGAAAAAACTAACAATAACCAATCAGAACATAAGATCTCTTAATGCTATGTCGTGTACCAAATTAAAGGAATGTTATGTGGTTCTAAAATCATCGAGTGAAACTATGACCCAGTAAGGCACAACAGATAATACCTCTGCATTAGTTATGATCTGAGATCCAGTTTCGCTTGTGGCGTTACCAATAGCCAAGGACACTGAACCCATCCCACCTTAAACATACCAACAAGCAGGAAAGACCAAGTACAATTCTAAGAAAGCTTAAAATTGTATAAATTTCTTTAACACTCTCTAATCATCTTACTGAAACTCTAGACTACCCTTCCAAACTAGAGCATAAGATAAAACCACATAGCACAGACGAAAAATATCCACAATGAGGAATCAACTCGTAAATCTGTACTTCCAGGAACATAAAGCATGTTACAAAGTGTTCCAAGTAGAACCTGCCTTATACCAAGCTGGAAAAGTAACATGTGTGGACATACCAAAAATGTGTCAACTTCTTGGACTCAACTCACGAGCATGAGTAAAGGAGCTGCTACTTTTTCACTGCCAGGTTTTTGCTCAATTGGACTTCCCCAGAAGTCTGTGATACTTAAAACTTAATTAATGATTTAGTCTATGAGCATTCCGGAAGCTTGGCATAATTAATCCATCCATGAAAAAGAGGATGCATTTGTGCGCTCTTACTCGACAATACAGACATGTTACAGAATGGAGATGCCAACAGAAAATGGAGAGCTGTATAGATTTTTAGTTATCTAATACAAACAACAGCCTACAGGCTCACAGTTCGCCTCGTCTATGTACTGCAAGTCATGTAACATAAACATTTACTCGAAGATGACTTTTGTGATCATCGACGCCTAATAATTACACATGAATTGAGCAAATGCTTAGAAAGAGCGATACATGACCAGATCCCCTGAGCACCATCTATTTCACCCATAACATGATGCAGCATCACGTATCCACTCCCTGGTGCATGAACACTCCCCTGCACATGTAGTTGTTGGGCCAGAATATTACTAATGCTTCCAAGTCATTCATGATGTACTATTCTTACTCAAATTCTGAGAATCCCCAATTCAAGAAAAGCTAGAAACTACTTATGCGTACTCAGCTAGGTGAAAAAACAAACCTTGCCATTGACCCTATATGACAGCATCTGTTGCAAGGGTTGCCTTCAGAACGTCTGTCTGCACTAGTAACAAATAGTTACAATTCAGCTGCTGACAATCAAGCAAAGCAACTAGCTGTGCATCAAATATTTCTCCATACATTTAATGGACGAACTATGCATCATGAGATGTTTGATAAGCTTCACCCTGCTTTTTATGATTCAGATCACATACCTCAACGAAGATTAAAACAGGATGAGGAAAACTTGCACCCTTAACCAATGATTTCCCTAAGGGGGGACATTATTGATACGAATGTGTCAGCAAAAGTAATCTCCTCCTAAATGAATCAATCACTTAATTAAAGTGATGTTTTCACTCTATGATTTAAAATTATTGCTCTAATTTCTCCACCCAGAATAAATAAAGTATGAACAATGAACGGTTGATTTACAACCTCAAACCATTTATTCAAAACCTTCGACGCCGGCGAAAGTAAAAGTTCGACAAAGTTCCTGTCAAAGTCAAATTAAAACACATAAAAAATCTTAAGTCCCATTTTGGTTAAGCAAAACATGCATTATCAACACCTACAAAATCCGAATCCAACCTGCAGATGAGATGAAGAAGCCTTACACCATGTCATTTGGCCCCAGGTCGCGTAGGCCGCGTCAGCGAATGAGGATGTCTCTCGGGAAGTTTCTGGAGGAGGTGAATCAAAAAGGGGATCCATAATTTTGCAGAAACTCTCAAGTTGATTTTCATATCTGTGCAAAATCCTTAAAATATCACGAAGACAACCTATCTAAGCAAAGATGCAGTGCTCTTGTCGTGAGATCAGTCGTAACAATTACATACCCATGTTGATAGCATATACTAGTGAATCCAATCGGGTAGATTGACATCAATTGTAGAAGTCTGCGTTGGCTTTTGATGGGCAGCTAAACAGTTAGCAGAGGATTCATTTATTGGCTCTAAAGTTGCTCTTTTCTTTTTCAATAACATGATATCATTCTAAATCCGCGTGTTTGACATGATTTAAGAAGAAATGTTGTCAGTTTGCCCCCAAGTCCCTAGAAGCAAGTCCGTACAGTAGACGACGACGATGTCGCCAAACCAAGTCCCTAGAAGCAGAGTTCAGAGGTCAGACCTTGGATAAGCATCTGCGTCGCGTTTCGAGAACTTCGAAATCTGCGCGTGATTAAGCTCCTTGTCAGACCCCAGCAGCCGTAGCGTCCGTCGAGACACGGCGTGAGCGACGACGGACTCTGCCTCAACAGCTTCAATCCATGCCTTCCCAACTCCCAATTCCCTGCGTACGGCAAATTCACAAACATTTGGTCAAACTTACGCACTGGATCGCGTAATCCATACTTCCATCGATTCTGAAACGTTGCGTAATTTAATATGAAAAATCGGAGCGAAAGGGAGACTTAGCGGGGAGAACTTGAAGCCAGGGACGAGCTCCTCCGTCCGCCGCCGACGGTGGTGAAGCTCCTCCGCCAAAACCAAAAATGACTTGGGAGCCTTCTAGTCCCGCGCCAAATTATTTATACAAGATAGATTCCATTTGAACTAAAAATTGCGATATGCGCTGCGCTAATGTTCAATGACAAAGTGGGATCCGAATCACTTAATATTGGGTTCAAATCAGGCTGTCCGTTTTTATTTGGACGGCCAAGAATGGGCCACGTTATTTGTTGAGGGGGAGGGAAAAAAATTGGGCGAGAATTTTTTTGGGTTTGAAAATTTTTGAATCCAAACCCTCTCTCAAATCAGACGGTCCATTTTCATTTGGACGGCCTGATTTGAGTAATGGTACTCATGTCACAAAAATCCCAATGTTACTTCTTTTAATTCTCTTTTTCTTTTTTCTTTTTTAAAGAGACGATCTGAAATAGACTTTATGAGATAATTATTTAAAATAATATATATCGATCAAGATACGAACAATCAAAGAAAATATACATGCGCGCAATTTTCGATGTTGTGTGTCGAAAGTGGATTTGAGTTCTGGGGTTGTGGAAATGCAATTAACTTTGAGAGTTCCCTCTCGTCATTTTGACTGCTAGTAGCTATAGAGCAGTCCGTACATTCAACACGGACTTACCGAAATTTCGTAACATACACGAAACCCTTGCATATATATATTACAATGAACAATCCAAGTAAGGATAATCCCCCGACGAGGGAAGTCTTATAACGCCAGGAAAGTCTGGAAATTTTCGCACAGAAATTTCTCGCACGTTGCCTGTTTGAAATGCCACAGCCTATCGTGGATGCTCAATACAAGATGAAAATAACAAAGTCGGAGAATCACAGATTATGGGAAGAGTCAGTGGTGTCGTCTGAAATCTCTCCAAGAGCTTCTTCCTTTACAGTGGTGTCCCAGAGAAGAATTTCTGTTCTCGATTTATAGACCGCATTGATAAAGAAAAAAACCTCTCGTGCTCACGGGCGTCTGCCATACTTGTAGAGGATCTCTGTCTCCGATCGGCAAATGCACTGTTCACATTCCGTATCGTCGTAATGATCGATGTCGCGCACCCATCCTCTCCTCTTGCAGTGCTCGCTCTGCTCCCGACAGTCGTAGCGAGGAGGCTCTCCTCCGAAGATAGCCACGTTGTTCCACCACATGTCGCGCGCGACGTCGAGGTATTTCTTGCGGCATTCCACTACTCGCCCGCTCGCGTAGATTTGTCTCAGCAGTCGGACCCCTTCCTTCTTTGACTCACCGCCCTCACAAAGGAGGAGGAGCCCGGCGACATAGGAAGCTCCAACGTGCCCAATCTGTGCCGCCCTCTTCAATAGCTCCATTCCTAGCTCAAGCTTCACGAGACTCACACACTCATACTGCAACATTCACGAATTGCAGATGATCAATTTTAAGGATGAATGAAATAATAGCGAACAAATTAGAGATAAATCATGTAATTAAACACGTACCAGTCCTTGCGTGTACAAGGCCTCCAAATTATCGCATTTGATGCATCTCTGAATGAAGGCATTGGCTTCTTCGGGATGCCGCCACAGTATTCTTAAAATCTTATCAAGTGATACTTGTCGATAGACGTAATCTTCTTCGGCTAATTCATTAAAGATTTTGCAACTGCAGGGACAAAAATAAAATATCATCATGTTATCAAACATTCCCATGTTAGTATAACAATTTCAATGGTTCTTTGTACTTGATAATTGACAATATATTACATATTCTAAGGTCGGATTCCCCGGCGGCCGAGATAATTATGAAAGCATAATTACGTATATACAGCTAAATCGAGTTTAAAAATCCTCGTCACGGTAAATTCATCTATCTATTGATGATGGTTGATTGAATAAAATTACATTACAACAACACGACATAAAGCTGGTAGGTACAACTAAATTAGTATTGCTTCGTTATGTAGAGTGCAGGATGAGTAAATTAGGAAAGGGTTAAGCATTAAAAATATCAACTAACCAGGATTGTTAAAAAAAATCTGAATTAACCCCAGATTGTTAAATTCTCTACGATCATTAATTCTTTAATCAATTGACAGTTAATCACATATTAGAGAGTTAACTTTTTGAAGGGAAAGCTCAGTATGATACCTTATTTTTGCATTGAAGAAATCATCCATGGAGTTGGCAGCGACCGAAGCGAGAATTTCCACCACCATATCACGAGGAAGAACATCGAAGGCTTCGATCTCCATAGCTCTCCGGCAATGCTGATGCGGCCTTATTTCGACTGTGAGAAGACCGTGTTTCTCTAATTATCTGTCTTCAATCGCACGAGGCAAAAGTCGAGGAAAATACTAATACACCAGTAATTGATCGAGTGGTAGAACAGAAGGAGAGGAAATTACTTGAAACTTGATGGATAACTGAAACGGGGATTATATTGTGTGTTTTTGAATCCTTGTACGATTGATTATATATGGGGCAATTAGAATTCTCCCAAGTTTCGTGTGGCTTAAGTTGTCTGTTTCCTATTTTTGTTAGGATACAGATCTGTGGGCCAATCATCAAACTAGAGTCTAAAAAAGGAAAGTGAAGTACACGAAGTATTTGAATTGAAATTAACACACTTTTCAATTAACCTTCGTTTGTGCAGCAACAACAAAAAAAAATTAACCACCCACTCATGGGTGGCTCAGTTGGTTAGGGCACACTTGGGATTGTGTGGTTAGGCGCACTGGTCCCAGGTTTGATTCCTCAGCTGAGCACCTGTGATTTAAGTGGGGGCCATGGCGGTGGGTTGCTGTGCTAGTCTACTCCGAAGAATAGTCGAGGTGCGCGCAAGCTGACCCGGACACCTCGGTTACCAAAAAAAAAAAATTAACCTTCGTGAAATCGAGCTCTTAAAAAACATTCAATAAGCTCTTCTCTTGTAAGTCTTAACCAGTTTAGAAGTGCTAACAAACTAAAATTTCTTATTTTGCTTATTATTACTTTCTTTTCAAGGTTAATTTTTTTTGTTTCCATAAAATTATGAAAAGCTCTATATGTGTGATTTTACATGTTAATATGTGAATATTTTGAAAGGTTTTGTTGTGTTTCGGGTCGAACAAAAGCTCAAATGTAAGAACGCAAGACGTACAAAAAGTAAAAAATTAAAGATAGAAGTCAAACTGAATAGGTCGGTCATAACGGTTGTACTCCATCAACCAACAAACGAGTAATATTGATCGGCTATCCTTGCTATTTCAAAATCGAAACTATTTCCATTAATCTTAACGAATACTAAACTCTACTCGAGCTATGAAACATGAGGAATCAAGATTCCTCAAAATATATTTACAAGTAACTTTGATTTTTGTCCGAATCCAAACGGTACTAGTTCTTCGTTTTATATATGCGACGCCCTAAACCAAAGGATGGACACAGTTCTTGGGTTTCTCTTCTCATGGATATTTTACCCTCGGGCCTGGCTCATTTTTGTTTATGTTCATAAATGTTGGTAACTTCGTGTAATCGTCGGCAAATTTGATTAGGTATTTGTTATAAAAAAAAAGTAAATAAAAGTTTGTCAAAGAAAAGAGAAGTATGTTTTGTTAGAAATACGAGAAGTTGATAATTCAGAAAAGGGTTAACACCACGGAAAACCCCAAACTGATACACCACAATCTAATTTTTTTACCACAAAAAACCCTCCAAATTAGTACACTTGCGACAAATTTACTCCAAACTAATTTTTTGACCATAAAAAATCTCAAATTGATACATTGTGTGACAAATTTACTTCCTATTAGTTTCCGATAAATTGGTTTATACCACCAAGAACCCCAAACCTGTACACCTGAGATAAACGGAGGGTAAAAATCTTAAACTGGTACACTTGTCAATTGTCGCATGTCATCTAACTGAGCAATTTGACGGTAAAATTTAACGAAGACTAACGAATGATAAATTTCTCAGAGATATACCAGTTTGGGGTTTTTGGTCAAAAAATTAGTTTGAGGTAAATTTATCACAAGTGTACCAGTTTGAAATTTTTCGTAGTGCTAACCCTTCAAAAAATCATATATACATGGGTAAATAATCCAAATAAGAGTTGTTAACATTAAACTAGGTGTTAAATTAATCAGACAAAAGTTGATAATCACTCTAATTAAGGTTGGTAATTTTTAGAAGGAGTTTGTAAATTATCAAGTTGGTAAGAACTACAAATTAAAGTTGATAAATATTGAACAAAAAGACAAAAAAAAAAAACCAAATCTGCCCATAAACAACTCAAATAAGAATTGGTAAACTAAAATTACTCGATAATCTAATGAGAAAAAAGCTGGCCTTATACAAATAAAATTTAGTAAATTGCTATAATAATTGATCAATTTAGGGCAATTATAAGAAAGGTAGATGATTTTTTTTAAAACAAAAGTTTATAAATCAGAAAAAAGAAGTAAATAAAATTTTGTAAGTAACTAAAATGAGAGATAGTAACTCCAAACTATTTTGTATTTTAATCGAAAAAAGTTGGTAAGCCACTCAGATAAATATTGAAAAGTTCCATTTGTTCGCCTCTCTCTCTCTCTCTCTCTCCAGAGTCGGGCCATGGCGAAGCCAGATTCCACTTCGCCCTCATCGACGCTGCAAGATCCAGCTCCTTCGTCTACGAATACAGAGCCCAACTGGTTCTCTAGAGAGAGAGTATACTAGTCGGGGCTAGTTAAACAACTTTGTTCGCACCTACAATGACCATCGGGTGATGGAAAAGAGTGCGAATGACAGCAAAACACGTCCCAATTGTAGTGCTTGCGCTGCCCGGCCGCAGCAAAAATCTTTCCAAATCAGCTCAGACGTGATAAGTTATCGATGATGAGGCTATCGAGATACAAGGTTTATATGCGGCTGCGAAGTGATCGTTGTTCGAGCTCATGAACCGAAAAGCATTGTTTTTTTTGTCCGCTTGGATCGGGAGGGAGAATAGGACAGCTGATGATGAAGCACGACTGAACATTTTTATGAAGTCGCTATATTCTTCTTCTTTTTTTACATTTAACGGCTGCAAAATATTTCTATATGGGGTTCATCTTGTTTCGGTTCATTCTTTCCAGAGGAGAATAACCGAAAAAAAAGGGAACTGAAATTTCATCCGTTAAACAAAGGAGAATCAGAGAGAGAGAGAGAAGAACGAGGGAAGAATTTCCAATGAAAAAATCGTCAGTGTGGCAACTCGAAGTCCTTGTGGATTACTACTCTGCTCACTTCCGATCTGCGGCCACGCCGGGCTGAACCATCTCTTCGTCGCTGGCATGATCGACCGGAGGGGCCATTGCGGTGGCATGGCCCCCGAAGTTCCTGGCCTGCACGCAAGGCACCCCTCCCTTGCTCGGAGTGTAGCCGCACCCGTTCCCGGGAGGACGGACACCGCCCTTTTGCAGTATGTTGAGCAAGCGATGCGGCTTCTGATACTGTTACTCATCTCTTTGGTGGAGCGATCTGCACGCTTCACTGGGTTCAAATCTCAGCAGCAAAAGCACCAAAGCGGCCACTAGAATTGCTCTTAGGAACTTCATTGTTTCTTGGTGGGTCGGTCGATTGACGTTTGTTGTCGAGGACGTCGGAACTGAGTTAGGATGCGTGTCGACCTGCTGGTATTTGTAGACATCTTGGGACGTGTTTTGAATGTTGACTTTTTGTGCTCGGGAGAATTAGGAAAATTTCGAAAAGGATGAATGGATCAAATGCAAGAATTGTATGTTGGAGAAAGATCCGATCCAATTCTTGACTTTGATTCTAATCACGAAGATTGAGAATTAATTGATTCTGTCAATCGGGATTAATTAGGAAAATGTATCTTGTTTATTCTTTATTTGATCCTTTCTTTGTACTATAAATTTTGGCATGTACATAATACAAAATATACAACAAGAACATTTTCAATATTTCTTCTTCCTTTACATTTTCTGTCATGGTATCAGAGCCTTCGGTTCTGACCTAGCTTCCGCAAAAATTCTTCTGAATTGCCCTCGATAGCTCTCTAATTTCGGTGTTGCAAATCTCATCTGGCAAAACGAATTAGCGTTTCGAGTAGGAATTCAAACACCTGCATACATGCAAAAAAAGTCAGAACAGAAAAACTAGTGAAAATCAACAAACAAATCCTACCCGCGATAGAGGAATCGTCCAACAATTCACCTCAGAATCAGACTTCAGACCAAGATGATCCGACGCACCACGAACAGGATCCTGTCCAACACTCCCCTCATAATCAGACTTCAGACCAAGATGATCCGACACACCACGAACAGGATCCTGCACAACATCCCTCGGCTCCAGCACCAACTCCAATCCAGCCTTCTGGTCATGTCCAGTGGCTGCCAACACAATGGATTCTAGTCCGACTGGATCCGGATGGCCACATTCGAACCACGGATCTGACTTGACTTTATCGGGTCAAGGGATGAATCCTTACCCAGGACTGCAACCCGGTTTCTACCCGTAGGCCCTTTCGGCCGCCAGTGGCCGTCCAAAACCCAGCGCCCTTTCGGCCGCCAGTGGCCGTCCAAAACCCGGCGACGCGCTTTACACATCGCCGGCCGACAGACCTGAGCTCCGGCTTATTAACTTGCAACTCACCGGCCCCGATAACTACAGTACATGGGCTCGGGATTTCCGGCGAGCCCTTGTGACCAAGGATAAGGACGGATTCCTCGACGGAACCGTGCCTCTCCCGACCGACGACCGGACACAGCGATATTGGCGCAAATGCAACCAACTTGTTCGCACCTGGATCAGGAATTGCATAGCCCCCGACATCGCCGTCAGTCTCCCACTGACCGAAGACTCAAAGAAAATGTGGGATAGCATTCGGGAAATGTATGGAAAAATGGATCGAGCGAAGCATTTCTCGCTCACACAAGCTCTATCGGAGTTGAAGCAAGGGAACATCTCGGTTACCGCTTGCTTCAACCGACTCTCGGCTCTATGGAATGAACTTGAGGCGGCTGAGGAGGAGCTTCAAGGACCCGAATCGACACTAGAACAATACAGGAAGATTCGAGAAAGAGAGAAGGTAACCCGTTTTTTGTTGATTCTAAACGAAAGTTACTCACCGTTTCTTTCCCAAACCTAGCCATGGATACCGTCCCTCTACTTGGCCGGATCTATCAGCTAGCGGTGCAAGAAGAGAACCAACGGCTGGCCACAATAGAGTACGTGAAGATAGGAGAGAGCGTGACGCTCGTTGCTCCGACGAGGTTACCACAGCGACCGTCGAGTGCCTTGGGATTGCCACTGCCGCCGCAAGCTCAGACCTCCATCGGGACAAACGGGAGAAACTCTAATCGCTGGGATGAAGAAAACCCAAATAATAGGGTTTCGAGGATGGACGATCCAGATTACAAGAAGGGATCAGACGGCTCTCATTCAACCATCCACGCGGATGAATCGGGAGGCTCTCATCAGGCCACGTTAGCTTCAAATTTCAAATCATATGGTCCACGAAGCGCCATGTCAGCTATAGGAAATGGACAAAGTTTTAAAAATAAAGGTAAATATTGTGATTATTGCAAACGTCCACATCACACTATTGATACCCGCTAGAAGTTACATGGAAAACCGAATGATAAAGAGAAAAGAGAGAAAGATTTTTCTGCTTATCAGGTTTTGGCACAAGGGACTGATAGGGCAAATCAGACCATTACTAATGATCAATACCAGCATATCATGAGGGCATTGAATCAATTAAAGATTACAAACAAGGCAGCGGGTTTTTCAGGTACTTCTTTTCCCAAGAATAATAATATTTCAATTGATGCATGGATAATCGACTCTGGCGCTAGTGACCACATAATCTGTGACGAGCGATTTTTTTCTGATCACCACAAAAACAAATCCCAATGCATCTGTTCGTCTTCCCAATGGTACTGTTACTCATGTCACCAAAATTGGAACAGTTCATCTTAGTCCAAGCATTACCCTTAAAAATGCTCTCTACATTCCTGAATTTGAATTCAACCTTATATCAGTTTCCAAAATTTGTGGAGACAACTCTTGTCATGTCACATTCAATTTCGAAAACTGTTTCTTTCATGACCATTCGACTGGCAAAATGATGGGCCTAGGTAGTGTTGCACAAAGATTGTATTTTTGGATCAGCTTTCCAAAGGTTTTTGCTATATCATTATTCAATAAAAGCATTTCATTTAATGCTACCACCAGCAATAAAAATTCTCTTTCTCATCAACGTTTGGGTCATAGTGCTCGTTTTCCCCATCCAAATTGTCAAATTTGTCCCTTGGCAAAACAATCACTAGCACCATTCCCGATAAGCACATCACGAGCTACTAATGCATTCTCTCTGCTTCATATTGATATTTGGGGTCCCTATCATACCTCAAACCTTGAAGGGTCTCGTTTTTTCTTAACAATTGTAGATGATCACACTCGTGCCACTTGGGTTGTCCTCATGCAATCCAAGAGTCAAACATTCTTCAAATTGTTGAATTTTTTTTTCCTTAATCAAAAATCAATTCGACAAGTCTGTCCATAAAATTCGGACGGACAATGGACACGAGTTTTTCTCTACATAGTGCAAATCTTTCCTTGCTTCTCATGGGATACTTCATGAAACCTCTTGCACCTACACTCCTCAACAAAATGGGGTTGTAGAGCGCAAACATCGCCATCTCTTAGAAGTAGCTTGAGCTCTAAAATATCAAGCTTCTATCCCTAAAATTTTTTGGGGTGATTGTGTGGTCATGGCGGCTTATTTGATTAATCGCATGCCAATTAGAATTCTTGAGGGACAATCTCCTTTTGAAATGCTTTTCGACAAACCATCGGAAATTGGACACCTTAGAGTTTTTGGCTGCTTATGTTACACAACAAATGTGGTTCCTCGAAATAAAATGGATCCTCGTGCCATTCGATGTGTGTTCATGGGATATCCTCTCCTCCAGAAAGGTTACAGGGTTATGGAAATATCTACAGGAAGGTTCTTTGTTAGTAGAGGCGTTTCTTTCCATGAAGATATATTCCCATTTCAGGAATCGACATATTCCTCCCAAACAACTATATCGAAGTCCAAACATCATCAATTCTTATCTGAAGAAGATTTGTCTATGACTTCACCATATATTTTCGTCTCCCCTGATCAAACGACAAAAGCTCCTGAATACTCAAACCAAACAATAGAGTCACTTGTGCCATCCACAGAGGAGGAAGATTTATCTGTTCCATCTCCACAGTGGCATATTGATCAGTCATCTCCCTCATTATCGGAACAACCAATTGCCGAGCCACCTCGGCGATCCAGACGTCAAGTTCGTCCCCCTACATGGACAAAAGACTACATTTGCCCCACGCTGGATTCTCTTGGTACACAATATCCTGTATCTTCATATGTCTCTTTTAATCGACTGTCGGCAGAACACATGTGCTGTATAAGTCGCATATCTGAGGAACAGGAACCTTCATCTTATGAAGAAGCAGCATGTGACCGGCGATGGCAACAAGCTAAGGAAGCCGAATTAGGTGCCCATATGGATAATCATACTTGGGATATAGTTCGTCTACCTCCAGATAGAAAACCAATTGGCTGCAAATGGGTATATAAAATCAAATACAATGCAGATGGTTCCATTGAACGTTACAAGGCTCGGCTAGTTGCTAAAGGATTCATGCAACGAGAAGGTTTTGATTATCATGAAACCTTCTCTCTAGTTGCTAAAGAGGTAATTGTCCTCTCCTTTATATCAGTTTATGTGTTTCGTAATTGGGAATTACATCAGATGGATGTCCATAATGCTTTTCTTCATGGCGATCTGGATGAGGAAATATACATGGAACTCCCACAAGGTTTACATAGACAGGGAGAGTCTCGGGTATATGATCTCCGTAAATCCCTGTATGGTCTCAAACAGGCTTCTCGATAGTGGTATGCCAAATTCACTACTGCACTCACAAATGCAGGTTTTAAGCACTCCAAGCATGATTATGCCCTGTTCACATGGTCCCAAGGTACTTCATCAATTTATTTATTGATATACGTTGATGATATACTCATTATGGGAAATGATGATTCCGCTATTAAGAAATTTAAGGATTATTTACACTATACCTTCCATATTAAAGATTTGGGACCTCCCAAATATTTTCTTGGTATTGAGATAGCCAGATCTGACAAGGGAATATGTCTTAGTCAGCGGAAATTTGTCTTGGAGATCATATCTAAAGCAGGATTATCGAGATGTAAGCCAGCCATTATTCCCGTTGAGCAAAATATCAAGCTCACAACACTTGAATATGATAAGAGCTCAACGTCACCCAATGAAGATCCATTACTTAGAGATCTATCAGGATATCAGCGACTCGTGGGAAAATTGATTTATCTCACCATGACCAAGCCTAATATATGTTATGCAGTGCCGATACTCAGCCAATTTATGCATAACCTGAAACAATCGCACATGAATGCAGCATTAAAAGTTGTGAAGTATTTGAAAGGATGTCCATGACTTGGAATCGTATTATCTCGTGATTGCAACATGAAAATGACAGCTTATTGTGATACAGATTATGCGACTTGTCCAATGACCAGAAGATCTATCACAGGTTTTTGCATTAAACTGGGAAGATCTTTAATCTCATGGAAGACAAAGAAACAATCAACTGTTTCTTTATCATCAGCTGAATCAGAATATCGAGCTATGGCAAAAACTATTTGCGAGATAATTTGGATACGAGGTTTGCTATCAGATCTTGGGGTACAAATTGATAGAGCGTGTAAACTATTTTGTGACAATGATGCAGCACTCAAATTGGCAGCGAATCCAGTCTTTCATGAAAGAACAAAACATATAGAAGTTGACTGTCATTTTACTCGAGAAAAAATTCAAGAAGGGACTGTTACAACTCAAGGAATTGGAACTGCGGAGCAGCCTGTAGACATCTTCACTAAGCCTTTGTGCAAGAGACATCATGCATATCTTCTAAGCAAGCTAGGCATCTTTGACATATATAAGCCGCTAGCTTGAGGGGTAGTGTTGGAGAAAGATCCGATCTGATTCTTGACTTTGATTCTAATCACGAAGATTGAGAATTAATTGATTCTATCAATCGGGATTAATTAGGAAAATGTATCTTGTTTATTCTTTATTTGATCCTTTCTTTGTACTATAAATTTTGGCATGTACATAATACAAAATATACAACAAGAACATTTTCAATATTTCTTCTTCCTTTACATTTTCTGTCATTGTATGTTCGGAATCGTATACACGAGCGTATATCTTAATTGATATGTTAGATAGTCGTCTAGTAAAACCTATAAATAGATACACGTATTCTTGATCAATATAATCAAGATACACAAAAGCACGATGCAATTGAACATATGATTTTTTCGCACTGGTAAATTTTCTTGAAAGAGTCTATAGGTGTTAAAAAGACGATGTCTAGAAAAATTTCGAGCTATCCGATTTTTCGGTATTCTATTGATAACTTACCAAAACTTTATTGAATTTTACTAACTCTTTTAGACGGTTTACAAATTAATATTTTTTTGCTGCTCGAACAGCATTCGTACCGTTGAAATATCTCCTGTTGACCAAATACAAGATAGCAGAAATCTGTTTAGTTACGCAACTTTATTTTTCTACTTCTTGAGCATTTTTTTTTTTGCTTCCGAAGTAGTTTTGGAGACACTTAAAGAAATAAAAAAAAATTTATTCCTCTCTAGAAGTAGAAAAATTAATTTTGCTCGGAAGTTGATTTCTAGAGCAGAAGTGTTGGCATGCGCGCCCTTAGTGAACCTATGTGGACGCATCAAGCAGCTTTAAGTTTGAATTGACTCGCAAATAACTTTTAAAACTCGCAAATCTTTGTGACGAGTAAGCGAAGAAAAAGAACGACAGAAAGTTGAAGCAAAAGTCAACGCGGGCCAATAATAACCCAAAAAAAGAGCTTTCATACTTCACAGGACGAGCGCGCGAGTTGTCCGTGCCCAGCACAGCATGCGGGGTCGATACGCGAACTCTTTGTTTCCACCGTGAGCAACAGGCCAACAGGGTTTAGCAAGCAAACCCTCTTTTGGTTTGGACTTGTCGTTCGGTTCTTTTCTGCCTGAATATTAGACATGTTCCTGTATATTGTGATTATTTAAACGAGCATTTGTGTCGAGGAAATTGTCCGAACTACATCCGAATGCAAATTTGGTCCCAAACTTTTCGCTTTTTCCAATTTAGTCCTAAACGAAATTCTAACGCGGTCCTTCCGGCCAGTTTTCGCCGGATACTGCCGAACGGCCAGCGATGACTGAACCGCCACATCGACGACTTCCGGCGAAAATTTGGTATTGATTTCACTCGAAGAGAAAATTCTGTTGATTTCAATTTGACGCAGAAATACAGGCATTTGTGGGTTCGCGTGGCCACAAGGACCACGTCGGAATTTCGGTCAAAGGTACTTGATTAAATTAGCAGAATTGAAAAACTTAGGATCGAATTGATATGCATACAATAAGGAACTTATTGGGTAGTCACGCGTAATTGGTCGTTTGTTTGAATGAGACTTTCGGACTCGGATTGGAATTCCACAATTTCTGCAATGCCCCTTTTCTGAGGTATAATAGTAAGACCATGTGTTTTGGGAAGCTTCGATGTGATTATTTGGATGAAACGTTGTTTCTATTCCGCGTGGTATGTTACCTTTGGATGAACGGGAGACTTTTGACTTGAATTGGAATTCCAGACTCTAGCTATGCCCATCTTTGAGGAAGTCAACGTTTGCTTTTTGATTAGTGAGCTATGAACATGAGCTTTAGCCTCCGTTTATTCTGTGAAAAATAAGTGATTTAAATTTTTTTTTAAAAATGATCACATGTATCGCTTGAAATAATTAGTCAATCAAAAATATTTTCATTACCGATAATAAGTTGTGCCTAAACATTTTCATTGACGAGGGAAATGTTTTTCGTTCATTCATTTTTGTCAGCGATATAAGCAATCATTTTTCGAAAGATATTTTCCAAATTGCTCATTTCTCATGAAACAAACGGAACTTTAATGTCCATAAACTTATAACCTACCAACCACAGGTACGGCTTGGGGAAATTCTCTCCGACCAGTGATGAAAGAAAACATAACCTTTGTAGAATGAAAACCAAACCACGGACAGAATCCTAAGCACTAGGACAACTCTGGGGGAGCGCGACGCCAGTACGATGCTCTAAGCAATGCACAGAACTCATAAGTTCGATTCATGTCGTAAGTGAATTTCTGAATAACTCATGCCGAGGTGCCTAACCACGACATATCTCGTGTGAAGAGATTTTCTAGCCGTTAATATTTTGGTAGGGCGACAGTGACTAGCTGGCTAGCCTCTGACCTTTCGAGTCGCCAGTGGTGCGAAAAGGTTATAACTCGAATCGAACATTTCGCGGCGAGAGTGAGACTCTCAGGAGAACGTCCAGAATGATCACTAGCACTATCTTTTTGACTTCTCAAAAGAAAAGAATGAAGTCCACGTAAACATTTTCAAAATAGGAAAATTGCCGCGCCATTCGAGTCTCGCCGTGTTAAAATTGTCAATATTTATATAAAGGACCAAATGTCACCAATCGTATGAGATGGAAAACTAACAATTCTGGGTTTTAATTTAGTGTTGACACTATAAATGTAGGGTCGGCGGACGAGAATGTTTCCCCAAATGTGATCACGACACGGTTTTTAACTCTGTTTGTCGCCCAAGATTGGGATAATTCCACTTCATTCAATCAAACTCATCCTCTTTGAATTTACAAAATCACTTGTTATTTGACCACCGTCCGTCGTGACAGAACGTGTTCAACACGCACATTTGTCTTACCTTTGTTTCCCGCGTACTCGTCTAAGAACAGTCATTCGAGCCTTCTAAGTATTTTCTTTAACATTTTCGTGTCCGTTCCGTCCGAACTATACCGACTGACAAAAGAGATGTATCTTAATTAGTTATCCAAGTCGCCACCACGTGGCACTTCCGGTTCGATCGGTAGACTTTCCGGTCCAAACGCCCTAGTCTTTTGCTTTTTGAATTTGCGAATGTATATGTGACGCGGTATCTGTGCCGGTAACACGAAGCAATTTAAGTTCACGATACGGACGGTGACATTGCAAATTTTGCATGTTCAATTTATTTGGACATGCAAAATTTGGATGGAATGGAATGGTAACTAGATTATGGCCTGATATTACAGAAAAGCTAGAATTATAGTCATTTACTGAAAAGTTGCCCAAAATTTAAAGTATTAAGGAAATGCCGGAACCCATTAAGATTTTTCTTTTCTTTTGCTCTTGAATGGTTAATTTCTCGATTTTCTGAAAAAAAAATTCTCAATGAATATTATGAACCACCAAAAATCAAGAAATGTAAAAGATTATTTCAAGTAGCTGTCACGAATTATGTCGAATTTTTTTTTTATCTATCCTATCTCTAACTCTCCTCTCTTTTTGAGAATGCGGAATTCGGGAGTCAAACCCCACACCTATGATACTAGTGTACCCAAGCCCTTTACCAGCAGAACCATATACCTATCGGCAATTATTTCGATTTCAGAATGCTATCATTCATTGATATTTAAAAAAAAAAAAATGTCCTCCTTGACGACCAATTCAAATTCTCCATTTTCTTCTTCCCTCCATATCACCAGTGAAGTCAAATTCCAATCTGGTTCTCCATTACTGCGGCAGTCAAACATTCAACAAAAAGATCCCAGGCCCGTTCAACAATTTCAATCAAAGAGAAGAAGAATCGGAGCAATTTCTGGCGGTTTGACTGTGGTTCGCTATAAGTACGAGACATCCTCAGACGCATTCTCCTCATCGTATCCACAAAGGGACTCGCAACTCGCAACAACCAAACCAGGATAACGGTTAGAGATCCTTGGAAATCAGCCGAGGATGAAGAAGATCCTGACTTCAAAAGTAGCGGCCATCGCGATCATTTTGCTGTTCTTGATGGGAGCATCGATGGGGCCGAGCGAGGCATGCCGGGTTCTAATAAACAACCACGGAGCAGCGCGGGCCAATAGTGAGGAGGAGCCTAGTCTAATCGTTCTGCAGACCCTGAAAAAGGGTCCGACTCCGTGTACCGGGAACTGCGGCGGCTACACTCCCGGAAGCAGCACCACCGCCGGCACCACCAGCACCAAGGCGTTCGCGGGCCGATCGGCCGTGGGCGTGCCACCGCGTGATTATTCCGATCGTGTCCCTCGATCCAGCATGGCTGCTGATCGCAAATAGTCAGTGTTGAGTAGTGGTGAGTAAAAAGATTGAAAAGGCACCAATACAATACACATTACAAGCACAACCGAAAGTTCTTTTTTTCGTTCCTTTTTTTTTTCTTTGTTTCGGAGGGATAATTTCCATCTGTTGTGGAATGTATTACTTAGGAAACATGTTTAATTTGTTAGATTAATCCTTGAAGCCTAATAAATTTGTTAGCAATTTTTTCATAAGTGCAAAAGGCGGGAAGCGACTACGTGATTTTGTTAGCATTAGCAATTTGCTATTCGTTGTTTTGTCAGTCTGGGATTGATGGAAAAACCAGAGTGTGGTTGAAATGGTACCAAAGCGAATGTTGTGTCAAGTGAATTCTACCAAGGATTAAGCTTAGAGAAATTCGATGGGAAGACAACTTTTGCCCGTGATAAATTAAGATATGCACTTCCTAAGGGAGCGAATGACAATCATTCTCTTCCCGGGCTTTATTCTGGCCAGTTTCTATTCCCTGAACGAGTTTCGGAATAGAGGCACGCGTTTGACAACGACACAAAATTTTTGTTTCCGGAATAGAAATTCGTTTGATAACAGCATAAAATTTCTATGGTTGGGCAACCGGAGAACGGCAACGGGTGCATGGAGACCGGCGGCCAACAAATGGCAGCCAGGGCCGGAGACCGGCAAACGGCGACCGACGACATAGACGCGAGAGAGGCGACCGGCGGACGGAGATCGCCGGCGACCGGGGACAGGAGAACGGCAGAAGGCGATCGACAGCCAGCGAACGGTAGCCGAGACCGGAGACCGGTGGTCGATGACGATCAATCAGCGGCAATCGGTGACGGCGGCAAGAGAGGAAATGAGTAATGCGAAAAATTCTTATTTTTGTATATGTTCCAGAAATAGAAAACTATAAAATTTCTACTTCTCATTTCTATTCCAAACTTATTTCTGGGCCAAACATTTGTCCCGACAATAAAAAAAATGAAATTGCGTCACCACACGGATTTCTATTCCAAACCTGTTCCCAGGAACAGAGAAATAGAAAACGGGAAAATAGAACTATTGTCATCCGCGCCCTAAGTGAGCCAAGGATTTGGCACGAAGGATTAATTTGTACTCACATGTCATGACCGGATGTTATACTCATGTCATTGAAAAAGATTTATGTGTATTAAATTCGTGTCAATACGTGTCACTATTGGATTTGTAATATAACCATTTTAAACGTCTTAATTTGTGTCAAAAATTGCCAGCCCCGAATCACTTTAGCTAATTATGGAAGGTTGGGAACAAGCAAAATTCTTTGCTGTTGCCCAAAAAATACTAATTCTTTTTCATACTAGTAAATTTTAATAAGTATTAGTAAGTGTCAAAAAAAGTTAGTAAGAAATGCTTTTCTTTGGGTAACTTATTGATAGCGTACCTACAATTTTATAAGGCAGAAGGACACCAAAAATATCAAAATTTATACACGACGCTTATTTTAATGCTAACATTTTTCGCCGACTCATTTAAGTGTCAAAAATTGCCAGCCCCGAATCACTTTAGCTAATTATGGAAGGTTGGGAACAAGCAAAATTCTTTGTTGTTGCCCAAAAAATACTAATTCTTTTTTATACTAGTAAATTTTAATAAGTATTAGTAAGTGTCAAAAAAAGTTAGTAAGAAATGCTTTTCTTTGGGTAACTTATTGATAACGTACCTACAATTTTATAAGGCAGAAAGACACCAAAAGTGTCAAAATTTGTACACGATGCTCACTTTAATGCCAAAATTCTTTGCCGGCTCACTTAAGTGTCAAAAATTGCCAGCCCCGAATCACTTTAGCTGATTATGGAAGGTTGGGAACAAGCAAAATTCTTTGTTGTTGCCCAAAAAAATACTAATTCTTTTTTATACTAGTAAATTTTAATAAGTATTAGTAAGTGTCAAAAAAAGTTAGTAAGAAATGCTTTTCTTTGGGTAACTTATTGATAACATACCTACAATTTTATAAGGCAGAAGGACACTAAAAGTGTCAAACTTTATACACGACGCTCATTTTAATGCCAAAATTTTTTGCCGGCTCACTTAAGTGTCAAAAATTGCCAGCCCCGAATCACTTTAGCTGATTATGGAAGGTTGGGAACAAGCAAAATTCTTTGTTGTTGCCCAAAAAAATACTAATTCTTTTTTATACTAGTAAATTTTAATAAGTATTAGTAAGTGTCAAAAAAAGTTAGTAAGAAATGCTTTTCTTTGGGTAACTTATTGATAACATACCTACAATTTTATAAGGCAGAAGGACACTAAAAGTGTCAAACTTTATACACGACGCTCATTTTAATGCCAAAATTCTTTGCCGGCTCACTTAAGTGTCAAAAATTGCCAGCCCCGAATCACTTTAGCTGATTATGGAAGGTTGGGAACAAGCAAAATTCTTTGTTGTTGCCCAAAAAAATACTAATTCTTTTTTATACTAGTAAATTTTAATAAGTATTAGTAAGTGTCAAAAAAAGTTAGTAAGAAATGCTTTTCTTTGGGTAACTTATTGATAACATACCTACAATTTTATAAGGCAGAAGGACACTAAAAGTGTCAAACTTTATACACGACGCTCATTTTAATGCCAAAATTTTCGCCGGCTCACTTAAGTATCAAATCAGAGAAAAAACAATCACTTAAATCCAAGAGCGAGAGATTTCGGCCAAAAAATATACGTGTCATTTTATAATTAAAACATATTAGTGTCATGACATTTATAATTAAATAATCAATCCACGTGGACTTTTAGACTTAAAAATAAGCTAAAATTTTATAAAAAAATTAAAAATTGAGCTAAAAAATAAAATAAAAAAGGTTTGGGGTTGTAGCAGCGAGGGTGGGATGGCCGGCGGAAGTCACCAAGTCCCGGTGTGGACACTTGCCCTTCACATTGACGCACTCATTCACCTCCCTTACCTGCTCCGTTCAAGAAGATCATGGGGTCACCGCAGCCATTGCCCAAAGAGAAGGATTTGAAGCACGGGCCGGACTTGATTTGTCTTTGGCAGCTCAAAGGCTCCAATCCTGTACCAAGTTGTCCGGGTATGATTTGGTTCGGCTCATTCGCGTTGCGACATCGCGAGATTCCCAATCACATGGCCTGCAGCTTCGGAGTCATGCTCTGAAGCGTGGGTTTGGCTTCGATGTCTTCGTGATGACTGCCCTAATGAGCTTCTACGTGGAAAAAGATTCATTGCGCGGCGCCCGCAAACTTGTTCGACGAAATTTCCGAGCCGACCGTAGTTTCTTGGAATACATTGGTTTTTGGGTATCTGCGCTTCGGGCTGCTTCGGAAAGCTTTAAGGTTGTTTGTTCAACTGAACAAGTCTGAAACTTGCGTTGGCGATAGTTCTCTGTGACGGCTGCATTGGCTGCGTGTGGTCGGTCGAACTTGCTGCAGCTTGGAAGGTCTATCCACTCCGAGATCGTAAAAGTTGGTATGCAATGCAATGTCAGCCCGGCGACCGGCGGGAGGAAGAAGAAGAAGAAAAAAAGAAAAAAGAAAATAACAACAAACTAAAAACTAAAAATTCGAAAAAAACTAAAGTATTGTTAAAAATTGGCCACGTCAATGTCAACCCGCCACGTTAGCGATTTCCAGCCAAAATTGATCGGAAGGACTAAATTGGCCTAAATGCAAAAGGTTTAAAACTAAATTAACATAATTACAATGAGTTTAGGACTTTTTTGGTAATTTTTCCCGCATTGCAACTAACACCGGTATGTCCACGATCAAACTATGCCCTCCATCCAACCGACACGCTTGCTTGGAATTTTCTCTACCGGGGAACTTTGGCGTTGCTCTCGGTTTCTCAAGTCGCACACACGACCACTTTTTCTTCCTCTCTTTTGCAACTCGCATGTCCCACTCACGTTGTTGTACGTCAGTTGTCCAAAGAAAGAAGTGTTCTTTGCCTCTTTGGAACGGTTCCATCCAAGATTCCAGGGGACCATTCAAATGCAAACGGGTTGGGCTTGGGTCAAGCCACTTACGGGCGACCCTAGCTCGTAACCCGACAATGGAATGATTACGTTTCAGCAAATATGATTGGAGATTAGGGGTGACCGGTTCCCGATCCGATCTGATCTCATCCAGGAACCGGGAATCGGACTGGATGGTCCTGGGTCCCGACCAGTCCGGTCCGATTCTTGGACGGTCTGATGAAATCGGTAGATTATTAATAGAGCTTAGCAACACGGACTTTAATTTTAGTAAATTAATTAAAACGAAATTTACATTTAAGAAATAAAAAAAATTAACCAATGAATATTAGGATTACAATTGATAAATAAAATAATAATAATAATAATAATAATAATAATAATAATAATAATAATAATAATAATAATAATCAATCCGGTTCGTTTCCCCCTTCAAACCGAAAACCAGACCGAAAATCATCGGTTCTAATTTTAAGGAACTAGGAATCGGACTAGCGACCCCGAGAATTGGATTGAACCGGTCCGGGCGGTTCCCAATTCGATCGGTGGTTCAATTCGGACAGATCCAGGCAATTTCTGGTTCGATCGGTCCGTCTTACTAACCCATATTGGAGATCATGTGATACGAAACCTAGCCGGGAATCATAGAAAGTGCACGACAGAGCCATTTGTCTTCCTCTTCACAGTGCATGTAAGTAAAGATTCTCTTGCATTCTTGAAAGTTCGGAGATCACATTGAATAAATTGAAAGTTCAAGGACCACAATGCACATTGGGTTAAAGTTCAAAGACCATATCGATCAAATTAAAAGTTCAAGGACCACATTACATATTAGATCAAAATTCAATGATCATTTGCGTCATTTTTCCATTTGCAATTTGCAATTCGAACACGCTTTTGCTCCTGCAACAACAACAAAAAAATCGCCAAACTACACAAGAACCTTTCAACATCTACCCTACAGACTAGGGAGTCAAGAAGCAGGTCCGAAGATTATGTCCCTCTTGCCTTTTTCCTTTTACCATTATTTTCTTCTCTCTCAAGCAAGCCATGGAAAAGAAAAGAAAAGAAGAAAAAAAAGAAGAAAAGAAAAACGGTACAATCGACCATGAAAGCATGATTGTCTCCATATGTTTCTCTCCCCAAATTATCAGTCTACAAACCCTACCCTCAAAAAAGGGTCAGGACACAGAGTTAAAGGAGACCTAATATGGACAAAACCCCATTTCCATGCTCTGATCACTGCGCAGAAACCCTCTTTTCTTTTTTCTTTCCCCACTACTGGCTCGATCAGAAGAACAACATCACGATAATTGGCCGATCCACCTGCACGTAAAATCTTATCAGAACTTCCATCGATCTCTCAACATCACCCCTCTCTCTCTCTCTCTGTTCATGAAATTCAGCGACGAGAGCCATCCATCAGGAACGGTCAAGAAACTCAGCCTCCAGCTTCGCTCCGACACATGAAACTTCAGTTCGTGCGATGATGATAAGAACGAGCAGTGTTCGTGTTGGTTCGATATCCGCTCGACCATCGACCACGTCAAAGCTTCCAACTTTTATTATAATCAGAGAGTGAAAACTAGGGAAAAGCGAAGTTGCAGAAACGTGGGTTGTATCAAGAACAAGAAAATAGGAATTTTATCCCACTCCATCTGGGCAAAGAGAAGAAAAGGAAACAGCTGGAAAAGTTGAAAAAAGAAAAGGAAATATGATATTAAGAAACAGAGGAAAGGGACAAAAAAAAACATAAAAAAGAGAAGAAAAGAATTTGACCACGACCATAACTATCGCCATCATCAACAAGCTTCAAAACATCAACGTCGTGATACATATGTTAATATTATTATTATTTTTTTATATAGAAAAAGGACTGCTGGGGGCGAGGGGGGCGAGATGATCTCGACTCTTTTATCCATCTTCCTTTCTTCTCCGTCGCCTTCGGTCTTTCGTTTCGGTCGCGTCATGCGGGTTTCTTTCATCTCGTGTAGTCGTGGACGAGGCTGGGCCTGTCCGTGACGTTGAGGCGCCACGAGAGGAAGGAGATCCCGCCGCCGTCGGGGGAGTCCCGCGCCGCCCCGACGACGTCGTCCTCCATGAAGCGGAACTCGTGGTGGTGGTGGTGGTGGCCCGGTATCGCGGCCGGCGAGAAGCAAGAGGGCGCCTTCTGCGACGCCGCCTGCGCTTGGTGGACCCACGGGTGGCCGTACACGTGCTGCGCTTCCGCCACTCCTCCGCCCCCGGAGGCCGCGGCGGCGGTCGCTCTCCTCTCCTCCTTCTTGAACCGGATTCCGCAGGCGTTGCATAGTGACTGTACATCCATAAAAGGGTCATATTATATGCCGGAAAAGATGGAGATGCAACATATTAACAATTTTAAGACAGGTATCAAGAAATAATCAACGAAATATGAAGCGGCAAAGATTACGACATTGCTTGACTGGGAGAAAAAGAAGAGCTTCAACATATACACAGACACATACATTAAGACTGCACTAATGCAATACTTATGGATGTTCAGAAGACAGTTAACGATAGTGATCTTCGTCACTCTATGTGTCCGGAGAATTCGAATCGTCGCACTCTTGATGAACACATGAACCGACCAACCCAAAGAAAAAAAAACAAAACAAAACAAAACGCACTCCATCAAACAAATTGCAGAAACCAGAACGATTTTCGAAACAACACACGTGAAACATTCTCGATCATATACAAAGCACGAAAAAGACAAAAAAAAAAACCAAAATGCAAGAGCTTATGCAACAGTTGTACGTATAATTTAATCCGCAAACGCACCTTTGGGCCACGCGGACCGTTGCGCCAGAGCGGAGTGGAGGTGGTGTCGCAGTTGGCGCAGCGGCGAGCAAGAAGGGGATCGTTCGCCGCCGCCGCCGCGGACTGATTACCGCCGGCGCGGCTGGTCTTGCCGTGCGGGGCGTGCTTGGGCTGGAACACGTCCCAGCAGAAGTTGGAGACGGACGAGCGACGGTGCTGGTCGGGGCGGGGGCCGTTACGCCTGCAGTGATCGTCGGAGGCGTCGAGGAGGCGGGTGGAGGGAGTGCCGAGGGAGAGGGTGCAGTCGACGGAGGAGGAGGGGGAAGAGGAAGAGGAGTAGTAGAGGTCGGTGTTGTCGTCGTCGTCGAAGGGCTTGGAGAAGAGCATGGAGAAGGAGGAAGCGGTCTGGTTGGCGAAGGGGCCGCAGGGGCATGGCTCTCTGCTGCACCTATGCATCATCTCTCAGTCTATGATCGAGCGAGAAACGAGAGATCCCACGTAAATAATGGGGAGAGAGAGAGAGAGTGAGAGAAGGAAGGAAGGAAGGGGTCGAAATAGGAGTCAGCAGGTTGGGGCAGTGACTGGTGGTGGTGGTGGGGGGTGCGATTGTCGTGGAATGGCCAGGAGGAGGAGGAGAGATATATGCATACGAAATTATGGGAAAAGAGTAAAAAGGACAGACCCAGATGAGGGGTCCCACCCTGGTTCAGATTGCCATGTTGTAGAGAGAGAGAGAGAGCAGCAGCAGTAGTAGTACTTGCGTTTTACAAGGACTGGTGTTTGCGTTGAGTGAGCGTTTTTTGCAGATAAGCTGATGCAATGGGGTGCTCTTGTGATTGTATTTATAGCCCCCATTTGGGAATACTTGTGGTAGAGAGAGAGAGCGAGATAGAGAGAGATATTAATCAAGAGGGGGGTAACGCGATATTATGATTTAAATAGGAAAATATTTTCCCGACGGTACGGTCAGGGGACAGTGCAATCTTAATCGTAGATCCATACACTATCATCGTGTGTTTTGCATAAGGCACGCATTGTGTTGTCAGAAATAATTGACAGCACTGTCAGATTGTCAGGCTAGCAGCTTCCATTTAAATATACTCAATAGGCGTATTTGATTTCCCGGCTCTAAGTCTCTAGGTTCGAATCATCGTATTTGTGCATCCTTTTTTAGACCTTGTCCAGAGATATGAGCCGTTCGGTATTTGAAAATTTAGCCGATGCGTGGGAGGGAAAAAAGCCGTCATTGCACGAGGAGGTTTAATCGAGGTTTTTTTTACTTTCCAGAGGGTCCTGGACTCCGCACTCGTACTTGTTTGTTCCATAACATTAGGCTCAATCTCTGCTGGAAAACAACAAAGCTAAACACTCAGATCGTCGACAAAGCAATCGAAAGCCGCATGTTTTGAACGTAATGCATTCTTATACTGCTCTCCTCGGAAAGACTGCATCGTCTATGAATCGAATCCAAATTGTCACATGCCGATGGTATTTTCGACCGCCGAGTCATATTTTCCCATCAAACCACATGTACCATATTTTCTAGAGCCACTCTCGTGTTTTCAAGACTTTAAGGTATGATTACTAGAATGACATATCACGCCGGTATGTCGCGCACGGCCGGTGGCAAACGCTAGTCATGCGGGTTTCACGTCGGTCCCTGTCGCGATCGCATCCGATCCACCGGGCCGGCGCGTCAAGAGAGAGTAAGGGGCACGCGGAACAAGGCGAGGGTGGGGGATGATGGATGGGTGGGTTCTGGTCAGAGGGTGGGGGGGATCGGGGCAGTCAAAAGAGGGGCCACGTGAATACTGGGGGTGAGAGGAGGAGGAGGAGGAACAGTCTTCCAGGGATCTATCTGCACTTAAACCCTCCTCCTCTTCTCCGATCACGAGGCGCTCTGTCTTTGTGACCTTATTCTCCTCATTTTTGCAAAAACAAAAAAAATCAAAAACAATTATATATATATATATAAATGGAAATTCATCCAGTCACAGTCCTACTCCTAGTAATGACCTTTTTCCTCTCCTTCTGTCACTTTGCCTGCCTCCCAAGGAAAATGGAAAAGCACCCCCACGCGCTGCCCCCCCCCCCCCCCCACAACACGCGCCGCCCCCCACCTCACCTCCCACCGTACATTGCTATTCGCATTGAACGCCATACATCGACGGGATGGTGCAATCGAACTCGTCTATCGGCAGATAGCAACAAGGTGTGCGTTTCTGATTGCCAATCAGATCGTCGACGAAGGAGATGAACTACACGGAAGGGAAGCCTAACTCCAAATCTCTTCGAACATTTCTAGGGAAGAAAGAAGTTATCCCAATTGTCCAAGCTGAGAGCCCGCTTTAGCCCCGTCCTATATCGAGCCTCACGGTTTTGTCCATTACCGTGCAGACAGGCATGCACTTTCGCAAGATCGGTCATCCTAATAGTTCTCTAATCTGAGAACGCTTAACTTTGGAGTTTCAATCGATTAATCTCCATCCATGAGTTAATTCTAATTTTCGCATATATTTTCAAGAATCGCTCTCCCCCAATTCGACGCACGTATATATTTCAAAATCGCTCTTCCTCAATTTGGTGCCCAATTTGATTTGTTCTTACCCTTTCTTCATTTTAAAAGTCCGTCATTTTAAAAGTCCGCCAAGAATCGTTGATTGTCCAGACTCTTATGCCCTGGCTCCAATTCCTTATCCTTATCGAATCGGGACGTCATAGATGCGCCGTTTCCTAATCTCGATTATCAGACGACGGGAAAATCACACGTATGCCGACAACGTTTCTTCGCATTTGAACGCGAGGTCGACCGGATTTGAACGGCGCAAGCAATCAAACGGGGGGGGTATCCTCCTAGTGCCTACCCGGGCATTAGTCCTCGTGGTGATCATGCGATGGGTGCAAGAATCTAACATGATTGCCCTCTTGAATCCTCCCCTTAGTCGTGGGGGGTGTCGTGTGTCCAATCGGTCAATCTGCATCGTCTTGTCCGGATGATACAAAAATCTTTAATGGTAACTCCAATATTTTTATTTTAAATTTTTTTTTTTTTGCATTATGAACATAGGAGCACAAAATTCACAAACGATCAAAACGATCAGTGATCGTACCGTGGAATCACGTGAACTGCACACCAATCTCTCTCTCTCTCTCTCTCTTCCTCGTCATCCCCATAATAATCACCTCAACATCCCCGATTCTTCACACAAATCAGCCCCCACATCAATCACTGCCCAGGACATTAAAAAAAAAAAAGCACTCGAAAAACTATTTAAAAAATTCGATTTTTAAGATAAAAAAATGCATGAAAACATTATTGTTTTATTTTGTGATAAGCTTAACTTTGATCATGGCAGAGAAAATAGGGGGAAAAAATGAAAAGAAAAAAGGGAGAAAGACGGAGAGAGACGTGAGGGGAGGGAAGGATCTCCATGCAATCATCAAAGCAGCATCGGTTCTCTTCTTGGCTTGTTGGGAGAGAAATCTCTCGGGTCAAAGATGGGGAAAAACTCGAAAAAGGAAAAGTTCCCATCAAAAGGGCCAAAAAAAATAAAAATAAAAATACACAGACAAAAACCTAATAAAACCCTAAAAAAATAAGAAAAAACATCGTAGGAAAATGCAAATAAAAGAAAAGAGGGAAAAAAAAAAAAAAAAAGGTGACCCCACGTCCTCCGTGGCTAGACCCGACCAATCTCCTCTGGAACATCGACCCCCATTCAATCAAAAGATTCAAATAATTTTAAAAAAGAAAAAAAAAACATTGGAGAGAGAGAGAGAGAGAGAGAGAATCAGATCTTCTTGAGATTGGTGAGTTTGAAGAGTTCGACAAGCGCGACGACCACCGCCACCACTTTCCGAAAGATGCTCTTCTCAAATTTTCGCTTGTTTTGCTTGCATGCAGAGCTGCGATTAGCCCAAGACGCGATCGCACATTACGTTGGTCCACTTACACGTGCGATTTCTTATTTGTGTATTATTAACATAACCCGAAGACCGAAGTGAGTTTATGATTACCACTACGTCGAGGAAATCAATAATCAAATCCGGAAACCCCCCCACCCTCACCCTCGCTCTTCCCAAAGAAAATCCAGCCATCGAGCATCTGCAGTTTCAAAAAGATCGGCAGAGGATGTTTGTTTTTCCTCTTGTTGTTTTCCACTAACGAGGTGGTGGTGCTACTATATATTCAAAAAAGGGGTAAATTTTTTTTTTTTAAAGCAAAATTGGAAAACAGTGACCATCCATGAAGAATGTAAACCAACGAACAATTTAATTGTCGAGGAAATGGGTAAGGAAGATGAAACTGAAATTAGGGTAAAAATTTGTCCAAAAGTCGCAAACTTATTTGCACTTTTTGCCAATTCAGTCACAAATATTTTCAAGTTTGTCAATTGAATTCATCCCGTCAATTTTGATCGAAAATCGTTAACGTGGATACTGACGTTGATGTGGACAATAAATTTTTTAATATTTTTTGAATTATGTGGTGCAGCCGGTTGCATTGGGGGGGACCCTTGCCTGGACCACAGGTTCATCTTTACATATTACTAAATTGCTAAATATCTATCCAATTACTATTGGTATCTCCAAATGATGGGAACGCGGGGGTTTTTGCTCGATCATCATCCATCACATGAACAGCCTCCCTAGCACGACCACGCAACATCATGTCCACAGGCTTTTCAAGTTCCATTCCATTCAATCATCATCATGTCTTCGGCCAAACCACAACCCAAAAAGAAAAAAAGAAACAGAAGTGGGGGGGGGAGGGGGAAATCAATCATGATGTAATGTGGCTCGTTGGATTCGGTGGGTCCCCTCCCCCCAAGCGGTCGCGCTTTTCCCAGATCGCGGATCGTATCTCTGCTCGCCCTAAGCCCGACGAAAAGCCCCCTCGTAAATAATTATCCGCCATCGACCGCCCGATCAAGGCGCCACGTCAGCGCCATCGCCCGATCCGCGCTGCGTTGCGCTGCAGCATTCGACCTAATTCCAATTTAAGTAATAAAAATCATACGAAACACGATAATAATGGGGAAATAACTAAATAAAAAAGAAAAAAAGTCACCAAACATTTCAAACTATATAGTCTACTTTGACACATTTATCTTAAGTTTTATTTTTTTTCTATAACACTAAAAACCCAAAACTTGTACCTGTATAACACTTACTCTCCGTCAATGTCCCGTCAATGAACACATCTAAAGATCCGTTTATATGGACGTCGGAAAGCAAACAACGTTGACATGAAGTCCGCGCAGCTTAAGTGAAATAAAAACGACGTCTTGGCTGAAAAATCATCTGATAAGAGGGTAAATGTATCACATAAGTTCAAATGTGGGGAAAATTTAGGGTAAATATGGGCATAATTTGAGATTTTTAATGTCACGAACTAAAATTCAGGATGAAAAATGTCACAATGTGCTTTGAAAAAAAAATTATGATTTTTTTAAAGAAAAGTCGATATAATTATGGGATTGGGACGGCGAAGGAGAAGCGCAGAGTATCGAGCGCATAAACGACAACACATTCCTCAAAAGCCACGAGATACAACTGGAATGAATCTCCGACATCGCTCAAAAGCGCTGCAAGAATCTCTCTCTCTCTCTCTCTCTCTCTCTCTCATCGCACACACAAAAACGCAGGTCGTTCAACGTTGGACCAGATCGCCGGATGGGGTCAAAGTGGGGCCTACCCAAGAAAGTAACTCGTAGGGCCCCGACAAAACGGAGTCCAAACTGAATCCTAACAAGAAAAAGGCTGGGGGGGGGGGGGGGGGGGGGGGGAGTGTTCCGATAATCAAAGACTACCTTCTTAGATTTACTCTTTAGGGACTAAAGTGCGATTATTATAGTTGGAGAAGATCCGACTCGGAAAGTGGCCAGCTAGTACTAGTCTTTGGTCCGCTTTTTGTCACCTTCAATTTTGTTTTTTTTCAGACGGGTTCGATTGAATCGAATGAAATGAATGTTTGAAATACATTCAGTTGTGATCGGCTCACGACGTTGTTCCTAGTGAATGCATGTCGGTTCGATCCTGAATACTTGCGTTTCGTGATACGGCCATGTCCAATCATAGTGTTTTGTACAACCTTTTGGCCAAGTTCTTGATTAATTCCATCACCAAATGCAGCTCAGTAGCGTTCTCACAATGAGATGGACAACGGACAAATCTTCTTCGAGGAAAGAAAGTGGGAAGACCCATGTTTGCTCCGACAGTGCAACCTTAAAAAGGGTGTAAAGATATGCCTTCCCTACACATCAAGTAATTACCATGTCATCTTTGTCCTTCGCATAGCAACCAATGCTGATTAAGAACCGATTTTACTCTGACCCAATTCTTCAAAACTATATATATAACCCACCAAATATTCATGATCATATTCAAATTTGTGTTGGAAATGATACTTCAATCAAAGCACATTCTTTTTAACCCACCACCCTTAGAGCTAGGACTAGTTTATATACACCCTATTATCCCCATCGGTCAAGCTTAAGATTCAATCTTTGAACATGTGCTCTTTGTTGTCTCTGAGTCGAAGGCATGTTTCTTGTTTCTTCTTTTTTAGGTTTGGATTTGGTGGTATAGTGTGTGCATCAAGAAGACAAGAACTTTTTCAGGTACCATTAAAGTTAAAAAGGAATGCAATTGAAGCAGTTCGAGGAAGTAAAGCAAAAGCAGAAGAGAGAAGAGAGAGAGAGAGAGAGAGCCAGATGGACCAGCAAATGGCAATCGGAAAGAAGAGGAGAGATTGCGTAGGAGGAAAACCCTCCCTGATAAGCCGTCCTACGAAAAGATAAAGGTCAAAAAAAGAGAAAAGAAAAGACTGTAACCCTCTGATTGTCCCCCTCTATGGAGATCTACACCAGGAGGTACAGTGAACCACAGGCTTTCGATAATTAAGAAAAGTTCAGTGAGCACCAAATCGCTAATCATAACCATTTACATCGAGAAAATCGTCGTCGAAATACAATATCTCGTGCACAACGAAAGGGGGCAGACGGGTCTTTCGAGCGAGAGCGAGAATGTATCAGCGTAGAATTGCATTTAGCACGTCCCATAGTCCGGTCGATGTGATTTTGATGAGTCTGGATAGGTCGATTCAGTAGGGCGCTTGGAAATAAAATTGCATGCAATTATCTTGGAAAGGAGAAAGTACATGTGTCGAGGTTTCAGAATAACACGTTCAAATTATGTACCAAAGAAAAAAAAATCATATTCCTATTGTACACAACAAAATACAATTGCATTGACAAATACCTTTGCAAATCACCCTCTCTCGCGCTTTTTCGATATAGCTAATTAGAGCCCTCGAGACATTTCCTACACTTTCCATTATGTATCTCGAGAAATACACTTCGAATCTAAAAACCCAATGCCACGATCCTATTCGTCGGTCTAATTATGAAACCGCGCGTTCAGTTGCATGTTTCAATATTGCTGACGTTTGAAAACATCCTAAGTAACAAAGAAGAGAACATGCATGACTTTTGAAAACCGAGTAGATTACATACATGGATAAGTACTTGTTTCTTGATAATTAAACCCGGTCTTAAGGATTTAGAAAACGTTTTTCGAAGAATAATCGCTTGTATAAATCGCAAAACTGAGTAAATGAGAAAATATTTTCATTACCCAGAAAAGTAATTAATCATAAAATATTATCGATAATAAAAATATTTTCTGTAAATTAATTTTTTTAAGCGATATAGTCTATTGTTTTTCGAATTTTTTTGTTCGAATTTTAAATTTTCGTGAAATTAATGCACCCTAAGATGGTCTTATCTTATGCCACCCACAGCTGCTGCTGCAGTTGGGCATCTACTGTTCGTCACGGGCGCGATCGTCACGGCCGAGCTGATCGACGACGCGACGTCGGCACGTGGAACGGAAGGAGGGGCTTGGAGCTTCGGTCGGGATGTCAGTCATCATCATCATCATCAGCATCAGGTCAATCTTGTTCGGGGCTCTGATCAGATCTTGTAGCAATTCTAGACGATCTCGCCACACATGGTCGCATCTTTCCCAGGTGTTGTTATTTCTACGAGGGACCCTTTTGCGAGAACAACTAGAAGAAGTCGTGGGAATCATTTGTTCTTCTCTCTCGTCAATCTTCACCATCAGTAGATTGCACGACCAATCCGTGGATTGCCATTGACGCCTATGTTTTCCTTAGGTGTCATTATTTGTTTGTGGTCTTCAAGGACGCAAAAGGAAATCTTTAGTGGATTCAAGATAAGGGGGAGTGATATCATTGAGCGGGAGCCGGAATCGAATCGGGTCTAAATTCAAAGTCCTAAACCTACTTCAAATGAAAAACGATTGTACAAAAAGTCTTAAATTTATTATATTTTTGTCAATTTAATCCATAAACTTTTTTTAACTTTTGATAATTGAGTCTTAAACTTTTTCACGTTTTGTTAATCGAGTCATTCCAACCAATTTTGGTCGAAAATCGCGAACATGGACGTCGACTGTCCTACGTGACACGACCGACGCTGATGTGAATATCTTTTAATTATATTTTAATATTTTCAATTTTTTTTCTTAATGTGGCCGGCGAAGGTCGCCGAGCCCTCGCCCAGACTGGCTGTCCTTGCCTCTCTCTCTCTCTCTCTCTCTCTCTCTCTCTCTCTCTCTCTCTCTCGCTATGAGTATGGCATGCATGTGCTCGAGCGTGTTACGATCTCTCTCAAGCCCTCGGTGTTGTGTTGTATTATCCGTTGCTCGCTCTCTCTCTGGATCCATTGCGGGTTACTGTGGCATAACCGACATCAATCCATGGTCGCCTAGCTCGCACGATAAGTCATATGACTCACACATAAGTGAAATGGTAGAACTATAAACTCACACATTGGTCGCGCATAACTCCTATAACTGCTCGTGACACACTATTTTCTTATTGCCTAAAACACAGTCACATCGTACTCGCGAGAAATCTAACTATTCATCACAATCAAAACAAATTTCCACTTGTACAATACGATAGCTACGTATATATACTCGTAATTTTTTTTGTCATACCAAATTGTTTATCAACAAAAAAAAAAATTAAACTTACACATAGCTCCTAGCCTTGAGTGACCGCATTGAAAACTGTTGAATTCCGTGCGCAGTTGCTGACCAAAAAACATGCATTGGGTAGAAATACGTTCGGACGTTGAGGCGCCCAAACCTAACTCCGCAAAATCAATTTGAATATGGTTTGAGAAGGTCAACAGAAAAATAGCCACCCCAGTCAACATAACAGCTTACGCTGACCTTGCTTGGCAAAAACGAAAGTCACTTCTCGATAGAAACGTGCCACGTGTCGTGAGAGCTAATTGACAATTATTGACGGGCTCGTTTCACCCCATGGGCTTGCACAACGACTGGCTCCTAGCGATGCCCTACGTGTTTCCGATCTCGAAATCCGAATTACATTAATCTGATTGCTAACTAGCGGCTCTACCTAATTCCAAAACCCGTGTCAGTCTCTCTAAGCCAACTAGTTGATCAAACTTTGGACAAGATTTACTGAGATTTCAAGATTGACTAATCGATCTCGATTCGATCGGATTTTTCTCAATTGCTTAAGAAAAACTTGTTTGGCAATGCCGGATTTACAAAGATTTCAAGATTGATTTGTTAAATGATGCGTTGGATGGTAAGTTGGTCGACCACCGACCACGGTCTAGAACTTCTCCTAGTAAATCGATAGTAGTAACTCTAGCTATTTCCGAGAATTCTTTTGGTACATTTTGAATTGTAAGCAAAGTGGGCTAGGCTGTATGAGCCACCAGCTAACCAGGCCTGCCCACAATGAGGATTGAGCTTTTGCATCACGTGACATAGAGTTTGCCGAGCAATTGTTACAATATTTGACCCCGTAAAACGTTTATCCAATAATTTAGATATTTAGATCAGTTGACAGTGATTTCGTGACAACTTATAGTTAATTGAAAATAGAGTAAGAGGTCCGTTGGAATCTCTCGAGACTCCTCATTTGCCTCCATAATAGCGTGCTTCCTCATTGTAGTTAGCATCAATACTTGCATGTTAGGCCAAATCTCAAAATTATGCACGAGAAGAGTGTTATAATATTTGTATATTAAACTAGACCTCTTCATCTGACGGTTTTGTAAATGTCTGATGCGGGAGTGGACCACTCTCACGGGAAAATTGTAAAAGAAGTCCCTAAAACATATTGTATTTGTGCCAATTTAGTTACAAACCTTTCAATTTGGCAAATTTAATCCTAAACCTTTTGATGATTCGCCAATTTAGTCTTTCCGATCTATTTTGGTGGGAAATCATTGACGTGGATGCCGGCAGTGCCACGTAGGATGGTCGGCGTTGACCTGCACAATTTTTATACTCTCTTTTAAATTTTCTGAGAATTTTAAAATAATTTCTGTTTTTATTTTTCCTCTTTCTTTTCCTTTTTTAGTTCATACTCTCACTATTCGCGAGTGTGTGAGTACGATTTGTTCAATGTTATCCACCAAAATTACATCAATTCCGTCTCTTAACACGACAAGCAAATAACCCCTATTTGAATTTTACCTTAACTCGTGATCGAAACAGGTTAGACTATTGATCAATCAAGATTAATTTACCTTAACTTTCAATGACAAGACAAAAATCGATCCACAATTTTACTCAATAATTTGGAAAATTAAGTCTGCAATCGACTTTCGACATCACCAGCAGATAATCGAGTCTCGACTACTTAATATTATACGCATCATCACTCGAGATGACATGGACACGATGTATGATGTGGAAAAATGGGTCTAGAACTCATATTTCATGGTGGTAGGTCATAAATTGGTTCATTGAGTTTTAAAAGTGGGTCATAAATGGGTTATTTGAAAACTTAATGGGTCCTAAATGAGTTTTAAATATGTCATAAATGAGTTAGCTAAGAAAACTATAAAAAAAAAATAGCAATATATATATATATATATATATATAAATGTATAAGGAACAATTTTCTTTAAACTGGATTTTAATATTAAAGTGTTTTACAATATAGGTGAGATCGGATATGGGTTAGTAGATTCGTATAGCATGAAAATGTGTCGAAACGGGTTAAATGAGTCAATATGGGTCTATTCGCTCGTTTTTGCAACAAGGAATATCTTTCACAGAAATTCAGTCTTCGATTTTTATTAAGAGGGTTCTGTGGCTCAACTCTCGAAGGGAAATTTTAATGAGAACACGAAGTAACACGGATAGAAATTAAATGGGTAGGAAATCAATTGATCGAATATGGATTTGAGATGTTCAGGCTACGTTACAATACTCCTATGAAAGCAGTAGAAAGCTTGACAATAAACTGGAATTACATAACCTCTAAATGCTGGAAAGGAGAGTACTGGGAAGTTAAAATGCAGAAAAAACTTGAGTTCTTTTGGATGTGTGTTGATCTGTCTCTCTCTCTTCTATTTCGAGTATTTGTTATTCTTCAGCTTTCCATAACCGTCCGTCGATTATTTTCTTGCTTTCAAACTTTAAATCTTGGCGCCTTCAATAACTTCCCATTTGCCCACGTTTTATCCGCCAAAATTTGATCTTCAACTGTCAATATGGCTTTGAATTTGAACCTTTTCCAATAACTGCCGTGAACTGTTCGCATCCACTATCCGGATTTCTTGCTCGTAACTTCTTGCTGACATGGCTAATTTGGCCATCCTGCGGTTCCTTTTGACTTCGTACTTCCTCTTACTGCTAACTCTTTACAGTTTTGGTATGTCCAGAATCTTACCGAATTTTGAAAATCAATGACCCTATTCTCTTACTTCCCGAATATCGGGTTTAGATTTTTGGACATTTCGGTATATTTCAGATAACTTACCGAACTTTTCAGAGTAGCTTATTGTTCATGATTTACCGATTTTCGGAATATGGTGATACTAAAGTCAATTCGGTAACTCATTATTACTTAGTGTCAACAGGGTCGGATCATATTTGACCCGATCCAAACCGACCTGACCCAACTCACCCTTTTGACACCTAACACCGAGCACTCTCGTCTTAGGGTTTGTGGGAGAGAGCAAAGAATAGGAGAACACTGAAAATTAATCTCGTACAACCACCGAAATCAATAGAGGCAGGACCCAACAGCATTTCCGACGTCTGAAACCGCTAAGTTGCAGAGGACGCATGTGTATCCTCCCAACCACTCACTTTATAATCGGACGTGACGGGAAAGTTTAGTTAATACGACATAATCAAAGGGCGTCGGTATCATCAGAAACCCTTGGATATATACATTCTCATGTTGCAGGACTTTATTGGCAAAGGGTTAAAAATTGGCCATTATAGCCTCTTGTATATGATATCCCATCAGCGTCCTGTTTCTCCTGTACCATTTTACCATCCAAACTTAGGTCAATTTTCCGAACCCCCCCCCCCCCCCCCCAACCAAAAAAAAGAAAAACTTATGTCGATTCACGCCAAACACATTGAAAAACGTCTAACAACATGTTGGTGAATTAATCTTTTGGATTGGGTGTTAACTGTATTCTCAAAGAAAATATCCGTTTAACGTTATGGGAAATGAGCCGATTGATCTCTGAATTTTTCTTTGATGATTCCACGTGGTCTCCAAACTTCCTTTTGTTCAATCTAATCCTCGAACTTTAACAAATTCGCTCAATACAATCCCTCTATTAAGCGTATCGCCACATTGCATGCATTTTTCTGATGTGGACCGTCACCACTGTGTTTATTGGGCTACAATAATATGGGGCTTGCCGCATCTTTTTCCCAAGTTAGCAAATATTTTTCCCTTTCTTTTTTTTTCCCTTCTTTATTTTGGGGCCAAGATATTGAGATATATATGAAGCGGAAGCTACATGTAAGTCACGTGGACATAAGCATGGCAAATCTAACGTCAAGTTAACAAAAGTTATGGTCACGGCAATTCGTGGCGTTAGACTTTTTGACCGTATATTAAGTTCAAGATCAAAATGAACGAAAACATAATTCAAGACTATATTGAACATTGAAGAAAAGTTAAGGACCACCCATGTCATTATCCTCCGTGTGCATAAACCATCACGACCTTTACTAATCGAGAATTTCTTGTCTGGACCCGGGTCCAACAATCTTAAACAATCATAGCCATCAATACTATGGGTCTCACATGGGTTCTATGTATCAGTCTCTCGCAAGATCATAGACTGTGATCCGAAGTATGAGGCAAGTATTTCTTAATGAATCGTAGCCATTAATGTCATGGGTCCCACACGGGTTCTACGTACGGGTCTCACATAATCATCGGCTGTGATCCGAAGTACGAGGCAAAGTATTCCTCCTATTTATCACCAGACGTCATCAAGAATCTGACAAAGCCACGTGGCGGGAGGGATGGTCCTGACCTTTGACTCCCGCTCGGGAGTCCATAGGTCCAACAGACATTCGTCCCAATAAGAGTAGGCCGGGGCAGTTGATCCATAACCAAACAACCTTTGGGCTTGTCCGCTCAAACAGCAAACTTCTTCCTTGTCTTTATATATAAGTAGAAAAAAAAAACCTTTCTGGTAAACCATTTCTATTTCTTGTTATTGTCCACAATCCCAACCCACCCGCACGATCCGAACGAATCGATCCCGTGCAAGAAATCACATCCCACTATCAAATCAGATCCTCGTGGCCCTCATTCCTCCATTTATGATATGGAGAGCCGCTAGCCTGAACAGTTCGAGAGTACTATCAGTTATTTCTGACCACGCGATTTCTCAATCAATGAGTGTTTTATGCAAAACACGCGGTGAAGATGTGTGGATTAACGATTGAAATTGTACCGTTCCTCACAGTACTGCGGGGAAAAAAGCACGTTTGTTTTTGGTATTAGAGATTTGCATGCAACTTCTTGATCCTGTTTCAAGTTCGACCGCCCAACAATCGAGTAAACTTCGACAGCAACCCAACACCAAACCCCACCTTCTCCTCAGTTTAAAAATCCCTCTCTCCTCCATCCCCTCTCGTTATTAGAACTCTCCTCCTCTCTCTCCCTCTCTCGCAAGAACAAGGGGAGACGCGCACATCCACATCGGAGAGAGCGAGAGATGGTGAACCTCGTGGCGATCCAGAAACCGCTCTTGCATGGCCTCATGAAGAGGGCCGGAATCCTCCCCTACGTGGTGGAGATCGAGCCGGGCACTGCCATGAACTTCTGGGTGCCGCGCGAGACCGTCAAGAAGCCCGACAAGAAGGCTAAGAGCAAGGGCGAATCAAGAGAAACCGTCCTCGTCGACCCCACGAAGCCCGCCGTCGTCCTCATCCACGGCTTCGCCGCCGAGGGCATCGTGACGTGGCAGTTCCAGGTCGGCGCGTTGACGAAGAAGTACGCCGTTTACATCCCCGACCTCATATTCTTCGGCGAGTCGGTCACTGACAAGAGCGACCGGTCGCCGGCATTCCAGGTAGGGTTGAGCTAGCTCAGAGAAGGAGCAAGATTATGTGCATAGCCATCTGCACCTGGAGTTGCACGCAGCTAAATGGACATCCTACCGTTCAATGGACTTAAGTGTGTGAAATTCCTATTGTATCCATTATTATAATCTACGTAGAAGATTAGTGTTTTCCTAGATTTCGGTAGTTTACTTAGACTGTAGAAGAATCGATCAACTTTAATTATTTCATCCTAAAGTAGATAGCATATCCAAAAAAAAAAAAAAATTGGGTTCAGTTTAAGAAGACACTTATTTTAACGAAAATAAGAATTTTTTTTTTCCATATTTCAGGTTGAGTGTGTGGTGAAGGGGCTGAGGAAGCTCGGCGTCGAGACGTGCACAGTGGTGGGGTTTAGCTACGGCGGGATGGTCGCGTTCAAGATGGCGGAGATGTTCCCGGAGATGGTCCGAGCCATGGTGATATCGGGGTCGATACTGGCCATGACGGATTCGATCAGCGGCGAGACGCTGGAAAGGCTCGGGTTCTCTTCTTCGTCGGAGCTCCTGTTGCCGACATCCGTGAAGGGCCTGAAGGCGCTTCAGTCGGTCGCCATGCACCGGAAGATTTGGTTCCCGGACCGGTTTCACAAGGACTACCTCGAGGTAACATTGTGGTCATTACCCTTAGCCATTATAAACGAAACCTACATATGAATTTTCCAATATGTCTCTCAATATAAAACCTCAATAAGTCACCGGCGTAGCCACGATTTCCTTGGTCTTGACGAGACACTCTCTTTTGCCTTAGCCCCTCAGGCGAAAAATTACTGATAATGATGACAATAATACGAGGAATTCCAATTTGGGTAATCCGTAATTATAATTTTGCATCACGGGCTTCGCATTTTCTAGCTCGCGACGAACCGCGCTGTCAATCCGGGCCGCACCAACGAGACGATCCCCAAAACATCAAAAAGCATAGGAGGTTCACTTGACCCTCCTCAGAAAAAGACTTTGAAACGATACTTCTTCATCTCTGAACAAAAACTGAAAACCACTGTTCTTGACCCAACTGGTTTTTTTTTTCCAATGTGCAAACAACAGGTGATGTTCACAAACAGGAAGGAGAGAGCTGAGCTGTTGGAAGCTCTTGTCATCAGCAACAAGGACGCTTCCATTCCTAACTACTCCCAGGTATCATTTGATCAATCATACCTCTCTGTTTCATTTGATGAATCCATGAATCTCATTCATCCATAGAACTGAAACACTTACACCATCTCCAATTTGAGTGTAAATTTTGCAGAGGATACATCTCCTCTGGGGTGAAAAAGATCAGATCTTTAAGCTGGAGCTGGCCCAGAACATGAAAGAGTATGTACCCTTGAACCATACTTCTACCGGGGTAAAAACAAACCGAAAAACAGAGAAAAACATCATATGATCACTCCAAATCATCATATGCTGTCCCTGCTGGGTCAGTTAAATATTTCTCGCTGACAGTTTATTTTCGACAAAATTGCAGACAGCTAGGAGAGAATGCAACGGTGGAGGGCATCAAGAAGGCAGGACACTTGACTCACCTCGAGAGGCCCTGCGTGTACAACCGGTGCTTGAAGCGGTTCCTTGCTTCGGTCCATCAAAGTGAAGCCGACAAATGAGATCGACTCTGTTTTTGTGCTTTCATTGTGTTTCTGCTCTCTAGCCTCAGTCCAATGTTTGTGATGATCTGAGTGAGCGAACTTTTCCTCTGAACAAAATAATGAAATGGAAGTAGAAGAGGCGTGCAAATATGTTTCCTTTTCGCCGATTTTGATTTTGTTCATCATTAGTTGTCTTCCTCAACAACTCCGAAAGGGAAAACCGTAAAACTAAATGTACTACGACAAAGCACAGATGCCATGTGAAAGTGAAAAAAGCTTTTGCAAAACCGATCATCTAAACGAGGACTGAATCTCTTCCAGCGTTCTTCCCTTAGTCTCGGGGACGAAAAACGTCACGAAAGCAACCGTCAGAGCAGTCGTCACGGTGAAGATAGTGAAAGTCCCTATTAAGAATGTGGGAAAACAACTCAGAACTTAAATACACATGAATACCATTCATGTACATACGATATGGAACAACTGAATTATATCAGTTGAGACGTACCTCCCGTGCTCCAATTCAACAGCAAATTCTCGCTCATCGTGATTGCCCAGGAAAAGAACCAATTTGCTAATGTTGCTATGCTCCCAGCGAGACCCTTAATGTTCACGGGAAGTATCTACAAATGCAATTTGGCCCAAGAAATCAAAAGTCTGATTAGATTAGATTAAATTGATACTAAGAACTAATATATCCAGTTTCAACATCCCCCAAGAGCACGAAGAAGTTTGGTCATTTCCTTCTTTGTCAGTGTTTCTATCGTCATTTCCTTCTTTATCTGCTTTTTTTGTCCCCCCTCCCTGGCATATTTGCTATAAATTATCACACAGAACTTATGGGGATAGACCGACAAATTAGTGAAAAGATGAGAAGAGGATGGCACGACATATTTTAGTTAAGTATCCAATTAAACCGGCAAGCCATAGCTTCTACCCCTGACACAGAAAGGAAAAACCTTCGTTCAACATACCTCAGACATTATAAGCCAAGGAATTGCTCCCACCCCTAGAGAGTATGAAATTATAAGAACCTGCAAAAATCATAAGTGGATATTTTAAGACGTGCCAATTATACCAATAGAGCTGCAAAAAAATGGCAAAAAGAGCAAACTCTTACCACAAGCCCAACCACTGACATTATTCCCAACATGCTATACACACGGGAATCTTCCGATACAGTATCCTGTAGATAGCAAAGAACAGAGTGAGTTTGTAGTACGTTGAGTTTCCCAGAACATAACATCACATGAGAACTCTATTAGAAAGCACGACATGAGAGGACTGCAATTTTACGAACCTCTAGATAGAAGGCAACTGAAACGATAAGAAGGCTAATAGCCATCCCAGAAGACGAAATCTGTAAGAAATATACTTCAGATTAGGCTGCTTTGTAGCTAGACAAAGCTTGACAGGAAAGTATTACTGAACTCACAATAAGAAGCAGCCTGCGACCGGCTCTGTCCATCAGCCATACAGCAACTCCAGTGGCAACAACCTAAGTCAATAAAATAGAGACGGTCAGAGAACAATACATCGTATTTGGCACGTCATGAGAAGCTTCAAGTCACATCGGTTCACATGACAGACAATCTGCATGAAAAGACTGAGAGATGCACTTCATATAATACCTGGATTGCCCCGAGGCCAACTGTTGCAGCATTGCTTGATGAAATTCCTACCAAATTCACCGAGCATCTTAGACCAGCAAGATTTGCATTGCAAAATAAAAAGAGAATTTGAACATTGATAATTGTTACATCATCAAGGCCCCGTCTGGGTTAAATCCTGGAGAAGGATTTAAAGCTCATGACTACTACTCATAGCATCAGTCAGTTTCTAGATTCAACGTACTTGTTAGCCTTTGTTTCCCTATTATCTATAATGACCAGACCCCTCCCATGTATGTCAAGACTTGAAAAGGAGTACCCAGATGTGCCCACTAAAGTAGCAATCATTTGGGAATAGGTCTTAATTATAATTCACTTCCCATAGACTTTTCCCGACCAATATACTTCGTTTGCTATGAACTCTCCTACAAACCATTGATGTCACGATCTGTAACGATCCGGTCTTGTGAGCCAAAACCTCAAAATGAGTATTTGTATGTACCCCTCAAGGCGGTGGTCGTTTAGGAGGAATCTCCCGATATAAGACTTGGGTTGTTGCACCACCTATGCAAAAACAACTCCACCTGTTTTTCATTAGATGCTTCGAAGAATGATTTTGGATCTATGCGTACATGAAGAAACAATTCAACCATTAGCCTTTTTGCTCTCTCTGTGCTTCATAACTGAGCGCTCACTGCAGATGAATGTGCCAATCATCATGCAACGTATTACTAACAATTAAGCTTAGAGGTTTCCAATTATCCAATATCCTCGTGTCAAGCTTCTGGAGAAAGATCTTTATGAAATATTTTTTGGTGTGTGGATCAAATTATCTAGCAAACATCTATTTTATATCTGTGACTGGCAAATCGAGATATCTAGAGAATAAGTTCCATACATTTCAACGAAATATCCCTTCTTCTAGGTCAACGAAACGTTATTTATTGCAAGTGCTCATACTGATTGGGCAGCATACCACTTATTCCCCATGACCTAAACTATGTGAAGCTCGCTATCAATAATCGATACTTTTTTTATTTTATAGTTCGTCGTGATTTATACACATTAACCACTCGATTTTGCATGAGAGGGCACTTGGCTAGGGTCAAAGCTTTAAGTTCTACGACGGCATTCTGTGGTATGTTTTCTCCTTTTGGAAAAAAGAGAGAGGCCAAAGTAGGGAGATCAAAGAGTATAATATATCAATTATTCACAGGAATGGACATATTACGCCATTATTTTGTCCGAAAGGTCTAATAAGATGTCTGTTTACTTAAAGGCAGTAGATTGAAATCTTTAAGCCTAGACAGAAGTGGTGAAATTTCAGAAGTCAAGAGTCAATGTCCTAACCAGCGCTCTCAAAAATCTTGGTGGAATAGAACAAGACACCATTGATGCCCGTGAGTTGCTGAAGCACAAGCAATCCAATTCCAACCTGGAGCACAATGATTTCGATCTTATGAATAAAGCCTCAGAGATAATAAACAAAATCAATGCACTTTATCAAAATCAGAGAGTAATCTACCATTAGAGGAAACCAATATCTCTTCCTCTTGAGATCGGCAAACCTGATTGTGCTTCTTTTGCTTGACGATGCAACAGATTTCTGAAGAAAGTAATCATCAGAAGTCCTAACGCTATAAGTGGAAATTACAAATTAATAAATGATGCTTCTGTCAAGAACATCTAATCCAAATAGCAGATGTAGTGGAATACTGGAATCACCAACAACTAGTTTAGGCGGCAGGAATTGGCTATATTGATGTGTTATACAGTACCTTAATGTCGTTCACTTCAGAGGAAATATCAGCATCGAAACCCCGTAAAACTTGTAAAGAGGCTTCAAATTCATCTGTCAACCCCATTTTGGCCTGCAAATTTTTCCACCATCAGCAAAGGCAGTGATTTAGAAAACTCCCAAGATATAATAGGGAACTTTATGTCAGCTGAAAGACAATTCTGAACTTTGAGGACATAAACAGATGCAATATTTGTACCAGCCACCTAGGAGACTCTGGTATGAAAAATAAGCCAGGGATCAACATCAAGCAAGGTAAAGCTCCTGCGAAAAAAAAAAACACTATTGCTCAGTTTCACATTGCTTGGAGTGTAATAAATTGTTAATTAACTTCTCAGGGAAAAAAAGTTGTTTCAGTTATTTGAGAAGTGACAGACAGAGAGGATTCATCTGTCTTGGAAGCAGTTAAATAGACAGCTCGTCAGTGATGGTAACCATTCAGAACGTATTCTTAGCAAACTTAATCAATGGGAGCGTCTTTAACTATATTTAAGGATATTGAGATTTTCCTTCTAATGCTATTCAAGTTGATCAGCATACAGTCTTGCTACTTCTTAAACACGTTAGTTATCGATGCTTGGTCTTTCCTTCCCTTATATGCTTACCTAAAATTGCTAGCACTCTCCAGTTGAAAAACATTCCCAACACATAAGCCAGCATAATTCCAATGGTGACTGAGAGCTGCACAACTCAAAAACTTAGAAAAATTAACATACTTGTCATATTACCATTGGGATAATTTATGGATAACTGACTGGATAAGGAATAGAGACAAGAGGAAAGGTCTGTCTAGTCTCCTACATCCACGTACTGATCTGTGGCACTTGTACTGATATCCACTTGTAGATCTAAAGTAACGATACATGAATATGTGAAAGAAGAAAAAGTGGACACTGGAGAAAGAAGCATTTGGCCAAGATAACTGAAAGCACTGCCTCGCTAAAATCACAGAATTTATAGTATGACTTCTAAAGAAGACATTCAAGAAATAGCAAGAAAAGCTGACTATTAACCTGATTCACAGATCCAAGACTTCCTCTCATGTCTTGAGGTGATATCTCAGCAATATACACAGGCACCTAAAAGTGACAAATCTTGGTTCAGGCATAAAGTTCACAGGAAATCCATTGGAATCATTAAGAGCCTTATCAAGGTTACCGTATAGGATATGACGCCCACGCCAAATCCCTCCAACAACCTTCCCAGGTATAAAAATGAAGCATCCTACTAAAAGAAAACCTTAGAATGTGACAAATCTGTAGTACTAAAGCACAACTCCATGTGTTGGTCGGGGAAAAAGCTCACTTTGGAAAAAGAGATGATGAACCATCCAATCACATTGGGGATTGCAGCAATCATCAGCGACTGCGATTCAACACACAAAGCAGTCTTCAGGAACTAACATATTTAGCTACTAGCAGCCAACAATGCAACATCGCAAAAAAATAAATGTAACATAACTATTAGTTTGCACTTTTACCATTTGCTGTTATGGCATTTTCCTTGTAGATAAGATAAGAACATCTTCTAAAGTAAATACTCATATCTTTCTCAACTTGATCATATAGGAAAGCACGAACTCAAGTCAATGATCACATCTACAGCAGCTCCCATGATTAAACTATTAACTGAACTCTGCTTGCCAATGAATTTAACCATATCAAACACAAGATTTACCCCTTTTCGGCCAATATACTCTGCAATCTGGCCGCTTGCAATCGCCCCAACCATAGCACCAACATTAGCCAAGGAACCAAATACAGAGAACTGTTGCAACGAAACATGCCCAACCAATACAGTCAAAGACCAACAGTTACAGCAATTGCCAACAAAACATGGTTCAAGAATTCAAAAGTAGTTGATGAAGAGAACAAGTGACACCTCTGAAAGCGAGAGACTTAGGTCGCTGATGATGTCTTCCTCTGTCGGGGACGAGTACCCACACTGAGAATAAACAGAGAAAAGAATATCACTCACAGTCGTTCGCAGTTATAACATTGGCACCTAGCTAATTATGTAAGTGGCATGCACGCAGGCGCACACACTTAGCAAACTTTCGAAAAGTTGCAACTTTTTTTCCTGCGATCTCATCGTGTATACTTCCAAGAGCTGGCACAGTTAATAAACCACTTACTACCGTAACGAACGAGATTGATTCGGGCATTAACGCTCGCGATTTCGCCACGAGAACGCACTCACCGTGAACCCAAACTGAATAGGGCCCAACGCGACGATGAGGACGCAGAGAATGACGGAGACGGAGCCATCGCGAATGATCTGCGCCGACGAGCCCAAGTTCCCCGTCGTGGACTGCCGCGAGCTCATCCTGTACCAGTTCCCAGTGTTGAGCAGCGGCTTCCGCATGTCTCTCCCGCTTCCGCCATCCTCGCTATCTTCTCTGTAACTCATTTTCCCTCTCCACTCCTGCCCTCCTCCTTCTTCGACGACGACCGAAACCGAAGCTCCCAAGGAAAGAAGACAACTTTTTGTATGGGTTCTGAGCGAGGTTCCAACCTTGAGAAGTAGGTAAAAATTCAAGAGGGAAGGCTTCACTTCACTGGCGATTCGATGGTGGTGGCACCAAATCTTCTGGGGGTACTGGGATTTGAAGAGAAGGTGAAGGAGGAAGCAGAAGGAGAGTCAACGAATGTTCTTCTTCCTTGGGCAGGTGAACGTCAAAAAAAAAGTTGGTCCGGACGGACGACGCGGACTCTGAAAAAGTCACGTGTCATTTACATTTTTTTTCCCTGCGATTTACAGATTTTCATTGTTATTCATGGGAAGATGTTGCGGTTTTTGGCTGAAAGGTCGGTCGGAAACGGGAATCTTATCCTGTTCACCGTGATTAAATCTTTTCACTAAACTAAGTTTTTCATGAGTGGATTTGATGGTGTGTATATAAGGCGTGCCAGTTTCTTAGAGCAATATGCGAAGAGATCCGATAGAAATCGATGACCAAAAAACAAAAAAAATAGAGAAATTTTCAAATAAAAGCCCAAGGTGCTCTTTAAATAAGGGCCTGAAATGAATCTTGTTTCTAATAAGTAGAGGTGAGCAAGGTCCGAGTGGGCGGTTCCCACACTAGATTCAAGACCGCCCATTGGTTTCATGGATCCATTCTGGAACCGAACAGCCGGTTCGGTCCAATTCCCCAGTGGGTCCATGAAACCAGTCCCACCAAGCAAATGGAGACAATCGAGTGCGCGAGAGAGAGGCGATAAACGGCAGGAGATGTGGCCGTGAGTCAATAGGAGTTGAGAGTTGAGGCAGTAAGTTGATGGGAGTCGAGACTGTGAGTCCAAAGACGGAGACGAAGAAACCAAGGTGAGAGTGAGACATTGAGAGTCTGAAACGAGAGAGAGAGAGTGGAGATCGAGATGAGAGTGAGAGTTCAAGATAAGGTGAGCGAGTTCAAATTAGGGATTTAAGATTTTTTTTATTTTTTAAAAATTCATAAATTAAATAATATATTATATATTATCGATTCGGTTCGAGTGGGCGGTTCCACACTTGAAACTGAGAACCGGATTGGTTCCATTAGGAACCACCTATTCCGAGCCGTCTAGTCTGATTCCGGGTGGTTCCCGATTCTTTTGCACACCCCTACAAATAAGGGTCTGAATTGCCCTCATTGTTTCAAAAAAGGACATAACGAATGGCATTTTTTCCATTTTTATTTTATTTTATTTTATTTTCCTTTTTTTTCTTTTTCCTTTTTTTTTTCCTTTTTTCCCCCTTCCCCTTCCTTCTTGCCGGTGGCCGGTCTCAGGCCAGCCATCGACGAGGGCCTCGCCCTGCCACTAGCGTGAAGAAGGGACAGAAAAAGTAAATAAAAAAAAAGGAAAAAAAAAGGTAAATAACAAAAATGCTATTGGTCAGACTCTTCTTTGAAATAATGAAATCACTCCATACCCTTATTTGAGAAAATGATAGCAATTTAGATCATTATTTGAAATTTGCTCAATTTAAGTTTCTTGGAAAATCAAAGTGCAAGTACCATAAATTTCATGAAATTAAACGCGCGACGTGAGGAACGAAGGAAACTAAAGTGAGGAACGCGAAACCAAAGGGAAGAAAATAGGAATGAGCAAAAAGAATCGATCGGATCGAATCGAACCAGTCGATTCGGTCCGGTTCTAGGGATGGAACCGTCCACCCGAACTACCCGGATCGGATCGACTATTTTTTTAAAATTTTATTTCTCAGCTTTTTTTAAAGAAACCATATAAACACTTAATTATTATAAGTATTTCTACATATTTAAAATATGAATATGTGTTTCAAGCACATGTAATCAGTTTCACTAGACTGCTTGAGAACCAGATCGGGTCCGATTCCAAGTCCCTCCAGTCCGGTTACCAGTTCCGAAAACTAGGACAGACCGATTTCCAGTTTTCGAAACTAAAGACCGGACCGGATCGAAAATCGATCACGCCAGAAAAAAAAAGAAAAAAAGAAGAAGAAGAGAAACCTCGGATGCTGTTTTAGACATTACTCTCCCAAATGGAAACTTTAACACGAACGTCACTGTCACATAGCACGTTAGGGATCCGCCAGCTGGACTCGCAAACTGAAACTGACATTTGAAGAGACGTAAACACAATCAAGAACTCGACGGAGTTTTGGCAGAATCGAAGCGTGTTTCCTGCTTCCGTTTTCTTTCTATTAATGGATTTCGAATTTTATTTGAACGATTACTGGATTTCCACCGACATTTCCAGTCACCCTCTCTCAAGCCTCCGTGAAGACTCCATTCCCACCATCCCAATAACGTGTTATCAATTTTTTTTTTGAGTTGGGACATTTTAACGCAATATCAAAGTTAGGTTTCATCCCAAGATTATTTTGCGCATGTAGCCCCCGTGTGTCGATATCACATGTAGTACTCAGCTCGTTCGCACCTAAGAGAGGAACTCACATTACTTTTTTTTTTCTTTTTTTTTTTATGGTATCTCATTATGTCTTATGCACGCGTGATGTTTCTTCGACTAAGAGCTTAAGATTTTAGAATACGTAATTTTTTTTTTTCGCATGACATCATAGTACAAGCCAATGCTTCTTCGGGTCGAGGCACTTCCTCTAATTTTCTCTTTGCCTCTCTCCCTCTCCCTTTGTTGAACCGCCTCACATCCTCGCGGATCATCTTTAGCTCCGATCATCATCACTATTGCCAAGGATGCAAATTAGGTACGGTTCACTAGAGCTGATCACGGGTTTGGTTGGATTCCCGCGAGGCCACTAAAGCCCGGCCCAAGCTGCAAGGGCCCAAAGACGTTTTGGATGGGCTTGGATCGCGGCATTTAGTGAGAAAACCTGCCCGAACATGATTGGGCTCGAGCCAAGATCAAAGATTTGTACATATGAAGATTAAGGTGTGCGAGCTTGGGCGAAGATTTAAGTCCGACCTAAAGGCCCGACCCCAATCTGGCTTGAGCCACCCAATGATCGCCTCTACTGTTCATCCGTCCATAGCCACCATCCCCGTGGGATCGAATCTTCTTCCACTCCGATAGGCATTAGCCTTTAAGTTGGACTTGTTTTGCTCTGTATTTCCGAGGATTGTTACGCCTCTTACTTTGGTCGACAAGCTTTTGGAGGATATTTGCGAAACACTCAAGCTGGAGAAGCTTTATTACTCGTACGTTTTGCTTGTGTTTTGTGAGAATATAAGTATATTATACTATATCACCTTCTTTATGTCCGTAACATCATTTTGTGAGGAAGGGTTTTAGTAATCGTTTGATTTCTCAAAGGATAAAAGATTAGAATGTACATGCTAAGAGGAAACAATTGAAAGTGCATTCATATTATAAAATAAGGATTTGAAGTAGCTAAATCGTCTCAAATAAGAGCCTAAATTGTTAAATCGTCTCAAATAAGGGCATGAAGTGGCACAATCGTCTCAAATAAGGACTTTTGGCCGGCCAGCGAGCATATAACTATTCCGGCCGTCGAAGAAGGGATATTTTAGTAAAAATAAAATCTAAGAATATTTTATTTTATTTTAATTTACTTTACTTTACTTTTTTCTTTTTCCCTATTCCCTCGGTGATGGCCGGGGGAGGGAATAAGGAAAAAGAAAAAAAAAGGGAAAAAGAATTCAAAAAAGTAAATAACGAAAATGCCTCTGACCAAGGAGGTCAGACCCTTCTTTAAGATTAATACGATCATTTCAAATCTTTATTTGAATCAAGATTCATTTCGAACCTTTATTTGAGAAAATAAAAAAATTTATGTCTTTATTTGAAATTTTTCGAAATAAATATGGTCGGATCAAAGGGAGAAAGATGTTCGTTCGTTCAAATCACATCTGACATTCTGGGGTTTGACTTTGGACCGTGGAAAAAATACAAAAAGGAAAAGGAAATTGTAGAGAGAAAGAGACAGATCACGTCGATCACATCCATGGCTAAAGAAGAGGATTTTCCATTGGATTGCCAAAATCCTCTTTGGAAATCCACGACGGCCTCTACCTAACGCCATTGGTATCCGTCAACATCATCGACTTCTCCTCCACACTTTGACTCAAGAATCATCCCACCAAGCCAACAACACTTCTCCCATCATCCCATCTTCCTGTTAATCAGCAGCATATGCAAATCCATATTTTTCACCGTTTCACTAACCAACGTGAGAAGTATCGAAAACCACGGCGCTGACAGTCCGAGAAAGTGTCAAAAAGGAATGCTTTGAATACATTAACGATTCGAACTTCAGAAAAAATGATAGAAAAGATTCGTTACGACAGTGATCGATCGCTTGATACTGGTCGCTCTTACAAAAAAATAAGAAAATTAGGGGTATGATACCCGAACATAGTCGAAATGGAAGAGTGCTTGACCCGACCCAAACGTATAGCCCAAATCATCGGGTCGGATTTTAGGTTTCCTTTTTTGTTTTGAATCGCAAATAACAAGTGAAGTGGAAAGTGTTTTTCACAAATTGCTCCCGTCAAAAGTTCACATAACCATCCGATGGTAATTTAAAGATGGTAAAAAAGTTGTGGTTACAATAGAGTGGATCACATACGTCCGCAGTACTTTTTGGCTTTTGCACCTCAACCCTGTAAGGCAGATCATGAACAAAGATGAGAAAAACAAGCTAGAAAGAAGAGGTGCAAAGGAGAGGGAAAAGTTGATGGAGTGAGTATAGACCAGTTCTAACTAGGAAACAACAGAGAAAATATTACAAGGCAAAAATCCTTAAATTTTGACTCAATGTGTAATGTAGTCCATGAACTTTTAATTTGACTAATTTGGTCATTGAACTTGAATCCAATGTGCAATGTGGTCCCTGAACTTTTAATTTGACCAATACGATCTCCGAACTTTTGAAACATGTTCAACTTAGTCCATGAACTATAGGAAGATGTTCAATATAGTCATTCCATTGATTCAAGTTCAAATTAAAAGTTCAAGGACTACATTATACATTGGGTCAAAGTTCGGGGATTATTTGTGTCATTATCCCATGTAAAAAAAGAGAGAGTGAACAATAGTAAAATTAAGCATATTGCGATTAATTTATTACATATTTAACGCCGTTGTATATCAAATGGATAATTAAATAAGCATTGAGACTCAGTGAAAGATCGGAAACATGATTCAAATTTTGTACACCTAACGTTAATAAAAACCCAAAAAAAAATAATCTTTGTGGTGCACTTTCATAGGAACGCCACCATTGTCGGACCACAGTGCGATCGTGACTAGGAGATGACAAACTCATCGAGGCGATGGTCTCGCCTGCTCGGACTCCTCGATGAGCTATAATTTGTTGGTCAAATATTCCATGAAAATTTACTATTTTGTAGTGTACTATATTGTATTGAAAGTTTAAATATTTTTTTGATTAAATATGGATAATTGTTCCCAACACGCTTATTATTTTATTGAACTACTTTAGCATTTTGTTTTGTTTTAAAGAATGTTTCCTCCCTCCATTTCCTTGGACATCAAGATAGGCCATTCCTATTAATTTGACCGAAAGACCTCTCTCCATTGATCCCATGGTGGTCATAGTGAGCTTCTCTTAAGACCCAAATCATGAGAAAATCCATCAAAATCCCACCTCAACCCCAATCTCCCCCTCCGCCCGCCGCCGCCGCCGCCAAGATCCAATTCCGGCCCCGCAAGATCCGGAAGCTCATCAACCACCCGCTCGACCCCCCAAAACCACCAGCACCACCACCTTCCCCTCCCATTATTGCTCCCCAAATCCTCAAACCCCTGTCTTCCGACGGCGAGATCGAGCTCGCCCTCTGCCACCTCCGCCGCTCCGACCCTTTGCTCTCCGCCCTCATCGACTCCCTCCAGCCTCCCACCTTCGCCTCCTCCTCCCGCCCTTTCCTCGCCCTCGCCAGAAGCATCCTCTACCAGCAGCTAGCTACCAAGGCCGCCCAGACCATCTACGCGCGCTTCCTCGCCCTCTTCGGCGGCGGTGAGGATGGCGTCTCGCCCGACTCGCTCCTCGCGCTCTCGCCCCAGCAGTTGCGGCAGGCTGGGGTCTCCGGCCGCAAGGCCGGGTATCTCCACGACCTCGCCAAGAATTACAGGAGCGGCTCGCTGTCGGACGAATCGATTCTCGAAATGGAAGACGAGGCGCTCTTGAGCGCGTTGACCAGGGTCAAGGGAATCGGGGTTTGGTCTGTTCACATGTTCATGATGTTTTCGCTTCACAGGCCTGACGTTTTGCCAGTGGGTGATCTCGGAGTGAGGAAGGGCGTGCAGGCAATGCACGAGCTCAAGGAGCTGCCTAAGCCATTGGAGATGGACGGGCTCTGTGAGAAGTGGAGGCCGTACAGGTCCGTCGGGTCTTGGTACATGTGGAGGCTCATGGAGTCCAAGGCCGCAGCCGCGAAGGCAATGCCGGCTTCGCCGCCTGCTTCGGCGCAGAGTTGATGAAGATTGCTTGTTAACGTTGGCCAGCATCGGTACTACTCAGCATTCTTTGCAGTTTTCTGGTCCTTGCTGTCCTATGTCGCGCCTCTGTTTCGATTGAAGATGCAGAGTTTTACCTGGAAAGAAAGTTGATACCTTTGTCTTGTGGGTTCCTGGTTTTGAGAAATTTGGACATTTCCTGATCCAGGAATGTGTATCCCCTTTGCAGTTTGCGTAAGATAATTGAATGTGACAATTGCAGCACCAATTTGATCTTCTATTGCGAATGATTTCAGACACTTTGTGATGGCAAAAGGGATTTATTTCCAAATAATCTAAGTCTTATATAACAGTTGTGGTTTCTTAAGCCATCCCCGAGCTAAATGGACCACTAATCATGTGAGTTAATGCCCGGGAACCACATTTATGTCATAATCGAGAAGCTTACTGTTCTATAAATGAACTTGTACATGCTCACACATGTCCAACAGCCGTAGCAAAGCCGACTCACATTAATTTTGATTTGAGAGAGATCACCGCAGACCCATTAGTTCTCATGAGATAAAAGATTCTTATCGTTAGCCTATCTAAGCTAATGTGCAATGGAGACGCACGCATGGAAATGGCAAGAGAAAAAAAGGCAAATTTTGGGGGTCTCTCCTCGTTTTTGCCAAAAATGGAAAAGGAGTGAGTAATGAAGTTAATACATATTGAGTAACGTGACATATTATTGTTGAGAGTGCGGTATGATCTGATGATACGACAATGCATTACTATGATCAACTCGGTTGGAGGCTCGATTACAATCCATCACACGACTTAATATATCGATTTTCACGTTACTGAGATTAATATAACGAAGAAGAACTATACCTTTCTGTTGCATTTACATCTTCTCTCCCTCTCCCTTTTTCTGCAACATGTACAAAGAAGAAATGAGAAACCCAGAAAAACAAAGAAAATGGCAAATGTAGATTTCGTTGCGCTCTTGCCTCTCTCCCTCTCCCTTGTTTTTTTGTTTTTTTGTTTTTTGTGTCGAAAGAAATTTTTTATTTAATAAGCAAAATAATACTCGAGAGGTACATAGAAGACTTTCAAGCCTAGCAAATTCTAAATAAATGCAGAACAAAGCAAATACGATAAAGCATATAACAAAGCATACTCTGCAGCTAAAGACACGCTATCATCCTTTAAAAACAGATCTGTCGTCGTAAACGTTCGACGGCCGATCTCCAAATTTAGTGATGAGCATACATCAAGATCTCCCAATCCCTTGTTGAACCGCCTCACATCCTCGCGGATCATCTTAGCTCCGATCATCATCACAATCGCCAAGGATGCAGTTCGGATTGGTTAGGTACGGTTCGCTCGAGGTGATCATGGGTTTGGTTGGATGCCACGAGGCCACTAAAGCCCGGCCCAAGCCGCAAGGGCCCAAAGGCTTTTATCATGGAATTAAGGCCTGACCCGAATCTGGCTTGGGCCACCCAATGATCGCCTCTACTGTTCAGCCGTCTATAGCCACCATCCCCGTATGATTTAATCTTCTTCCACCTCGGTAGGCATTAGCCTGAAGTTGGACTTGTTTTGCTCTGTATTTCCGTAGATCTTTACGCCTCTTACTCTGGTCTACAAGCTTTTGGAGGATATTTGCGAAACACTCAAGCTAGAAAAGCTTATTACTATATGTTTTTTGTTAGTAAATGAAAAATCAAAACTTTTTCTCTATTAATTATGATTTACGAGCAGGGACGGTCCATATCCGAATTATAGATAAATTTCGGTTCAATGAAATACATTATGCCAAAAAATAAAAAAGATGAGATCATGTATTGAATTAATCATCGTATAGACTAATCAAGATCCTCAATTGGTGTGTCAAAATCACAATTTAATGGCTCTTGCTTGTGATTTGTCGGAATATAGATATATTTGTACCATATCACCTTCTTTATGTCCGTAACATCATTTTGTAAGAAAGTGTCTTGGTGGATTTTCCATTGGATTGTCAAAACATCCTTTTGAACGGCCAGTGCCTCTACTTAACCCCCCTTTGTATCCGTCCACATCAACGACTGCTCGCCCACGCTTCGACTGCATGATCAGACGGTAATATATAACATATAATGTTTTTTAAAAAATAAAAAATCCTAAATCCCTAATCTTCAATCTACTCCATAAATTGCATTACAACCTCAGTCTTTCAAGGGATGGAAAAATCACGCACATCCTTCAATGCTCGTACCATTAGAACCATCACTCTGGACTCATGAGTGCACTTTCACATGATCGGCAAAATATATAATAGATACCTATTTCACATTATCAATGATTGCAAAATGGGCCTCGACTCCCATCAACTCATGGCCACACCTTCGACGGTTCATCACCTCCCTCTCTCGCTATTGGTCGCCTCTATTTGCTATAAGTTCGAATCCATAATATTCAATCTACTCACAAAATCCCTAATTTTCAATCTCCATTTGATCGGTGAAGCTTGGTGGGAGCGGTTCCATGGACCCACCCGGGGGGTGCAGTTCCCGGGTGGATCCATGAATCAACGGGCGAATCCCGATTTCAATTATTCGAAACCTATCCTTAGTGGGGGTTTTCGGCTTTAGGGTGGGAACCGCCCACCTGGACCTTGCTCACCTCTAGTTAGGTGTGTTATAAATGGGTTTATAACTTGTTTAGACTCAACCCACATCTATTACTCTTTTCCATTCTCTCTCGTCCTCATTCGATCTCGTATTCGCTCACTCTACACTCTCATTTTTGTTTGGGTATGAGTTTTTCTAGATTGGATTAAATATGAAAGTGTATTAGGAATATGGGTTGGGTCATGCATGTGTTAGGTACGTATTGTGTTGGATATGTGTCGCTAGATTTGCATTACATTAGAATAAACGAGTTAAACGTGTCTATTTGGGTCGGAACATTTATGACTCAACCCGACCCAAACCTGATCGACCGACCCACTCATTTGACAAGTCTAATATTGAGTATGTAGCGATTAATTTATAACATTGATGTATTTAACGACGTGGTAAACTGCGAATGGACAAATAAATGAGCATTGACACTCAGTAAAAGATCGAAAATATGACCCGATACTTAATGTACTTTTTAGTAATCAAATTTAGTACACTAAACGTTGTCGGACCACAGTGCGATCATGATTAGGAGATGACAAACTCGTCGGTGCGATGGTCTCGCCTGCTCGGACTCCTCAATGAGCTATAATTTGCTGGTCAAACATTCCATGAAAATTTATAATTTTGTAGTGTGCTATCTTGTATTGGAAGTTTAAATTTTTTTTTTCATTAAATATGGATAATTGTTCCCAACACCATTATTATTTTATTGAACTACTTTGGTATCGTTTGTTTTAAAGAATCTTCCCTCCCTCCATTTCCTTGGACAGCAAGAGAGGCCATTCCTATGAATTTGACCAAGAGACCCCTCTCCATCCAATGGGGGTCACAGTGAGCTTCTTTTAAGAGTTAAGACCCAAATCATGAGAAAATCTATCAAAATCCCACCTCAAACCCAATCTCCCCCTCCGCCGCCTCCAAGATCCCATTCTGGCCCCGCAAGATCCGAAAGCTTGTCAACCACCCGCTCGAGCCTCCAAAATCACCACTTATGTAGCACCGATATCGACACATGACACGTAACATGACATGACATGCTGACACGTATTTTTAAAAAAACTAGAGAATTTCGACATGTTAGGGCACATTCTATTTCAAATGCGTATTTTTTTTTATCTACATAGTAAATTATTATTTTTATGATTATTTCAATCAAATTAATTTAATTCAATTTTACAAATAAATAAATAATAAAAAGAGTCTAGAATAAATTTAAACTAACAACATTAATCCAGAGAGGCCGACGTGCGATAGCCGTGCAAGAGCCGAGAGAAGCCGACGTTGTGCGAGAATCGAGAGGGCGAGAGAGGCCGAGAGGAGAGACCTCGTGCGAAAGGGGATGACGATTAGGTTTTGCGGAATTAGGGCGATCATGTGGAGGCTTTTAGGTTTTGATAAATTTTCAATAATAAATTTTCAATTTTACCTCTAAAATATTAAAAATTTTCAAAATTGATCCCGTGAGTGTCGAAATTCTTGACTTGCGTGTCGCTTCGTGTCCGATAGAGTTGACCACGTGTCGAAAGTTTGACACTCATTGACCACGTTTCGGAGCTTGTCGGACTTGTGTGACACCGACATGCGTCTGACATTGACACAGACTCTTGGAGAGTGTCTGTGCTTCCTAGACCACCACCACCTTCCCCTCCCATCATTGCTCCCCAAATCCTCAAACCCCTGTCTACCGATGGCGAGATTGAGCTCGCCCTCTGCCACCTCCGCCGCTTCGACCCTTTACTCTCCACCTCATCGACTCCCTCCAGCCTCCCACCTTCGCCTCCTCCGCCCGCCCTTTCCTCGCCCTTGCTGGAAGCATCCTCTACCAGCAGCTAGCTACCAAAGCCGCCCAGACCATCTACGCGCGCTTCCTCACTCTCTTCGGTGGCGGTGAGGACGGCGTCTCACCCGACTCTCTCCTCACGCTTTTGCCCCAACAGTTGCGGTAGGTTGGCATTTTTGGCCGCAAAGTCGGGTATCTCCACGACCTCGCTGAGAATTACAAGAACGGCGTGCTGTCGGATGAATCGATTCTTGAAATGGAAGATGAGGCTCTCCTGAGTGCGTTGACCAGGGTCAAGCTAATTGGGGTGGGGTCTGTTCATATGTTCATGATGTTTTCGCTTCACAGGCCTGATGTTTTGCCCATGGGTGATCTTGGGGTGAGGAAGGGCTTGCAAGCAATGAGTAGCCGATTCACTATACTTTTGACTCGGGAGAGATCACCGCAGACCCACTAGTTTTCATGAGATAAAGATTCTTATCGTCAGCCTATCTAAGCTCAAGTGCAATGACGATGCATGCATGGAAAAAGCAGGAGGGAAAAAAGCAAATTTTGGGATCTCTCCACGTTTTTGCTATATCTTACTGTGAACTCAAGCTTTGTTTGGTTGCTTGAAAGGCATGGAAATGTGAGGAGCCCGAGAGAGGATAGAGAGAGACGACAAAAATGGAAAGAGTGAGCAATGAAGTTAATACATATTAAGTAATGTAACATACTCTTGTCATAAGTGCGGTGTAATCGACCGATGACTTGACAATGTGTTACTATGATTAGCTTGATTGGAGGCCCGATTACAATCGATCACACGGGTCTATATATATATATATATTCACGTTACCTAGTATTAATATAACGAAGAAGAACTATACCTTTTCTGTTGCATTTGCATCTTCTCTCCCTCTCCCTTTCTCTGCAATCTTTTCAAAGAAGAAACGAGAAACCCAGAAGAAACAAAGAAAATGGCGAATGTAGATTTCGTTGCGTGCTTGGCCATGGTGATTGTGCAGCTGGGTTACACTGGAATGAACATCACGTCGAAACTGGCAATGGATAGCGGGATAGCGGGATGAACCCATTCGTGCTGGTCACGTATCGCCAAGTCTTTGCCACTCATGCCACCGCCTAGGAAGCACCGACGCTCTCCGGAGGCTTTCGTATCGTGTTCGATACTCTTCGAGACTCCAACACTCTCTGACACTCTCCCGACACTCTCCGACATGCAATCAGCACTCTAGACACGCCAGCGACACGAGATTCCAACATCCCAACACGCCATTTCAACACGCACGGGGTCAATTTTAAGCATTTTCAATAAATTAGTGGTCAAAATGTAGATTTATCAAAGATACATATACTTAAGTCATTTATCCAGTCACCCCAAAATTAATATACCCAGTCAGCAAAAAAAAAAACTTAATCATGAATCCCTAACAGAAGAAGAATAAGAAAAAACTCACCGATATTTTTATATAATCATGTATATATAAAAAATACATTTAATATATAACTTGTCCCAACGTGTCGGAATCCTTTATTTTTTTAGAAATGACGTGTCGGCGTATTGTGTCGTGTCGTGTCGCGTGTCATGTGTCGGTGTCGGTGCTACTTAGGCCACCACGCCTCTTGCTCTTCTCCGAGAGAGGTATGTTGATCAACTTCATCAAGAAAACTCTTATTTTCGATCTTCAATGCCTATGGGTTCTTTTGTGATGAAAAGATAAATGAACTCTAGTACTCCCTACTGAGATCGTTTCCATCAAATGCGTAGGAGGAGTCAGTTTCAGCAATAACCAGTCACTATTGTGAGAGCTACATATTTGTTGACACTTGATTTTTAACCGGTCTTTTCTTTAGAAAAAATCATTAAAAATACAATAAAAATTCATAAAATTTGAAAATCAACTTTGGAAGCCTTGGCCAAGCCTAAGGAACCAATTTTGAACAAAAAATATTTTTCAGTATTTTCTTGTATTTTTGGAATTTCTTTTAATTAGAAAATAACCCAAAACATATAAAAAATAACATTTGTGACTAGAAAAATATGAAAAATTAGTCATTAGTCTTATTTTAATTTCAATTGCATTTTGGTCACTTTAGATCTCAAAAATCCGATCGGGAATCCTAAATTCCAAAATTTTGCATTTACGTCCCTAGTTAGACAAAAATCTCAAATTGAGTCCTTTCTAGTTGTCTTTTCACTTCGTGCTAGTTGTGACATTTGATCCTAACACCTTTAATTGCATTTAGGCCCAATAATTTTCATGATTTGAGCAATCGGAAAATGGACCAAAAGTATTTTCAATTAAGTCCCTTGATTTCAACTTAAGTGCAATTGGGCATTCTCGAGCCGCATTCACTCAGATTTAATCCCATGTCTTAAGTTTTTCATCATTCTAAACTCAATGGTGGGATCGGCGGGTTTCACATTGGTCATTTTGAAGCCCTGGCACATGATCCCCTACTCTAAACATGCATCATGCATGAGAAAACAAGCAAACACATTGCACCCTGACAGCTAACGATACATGCTCAAGAGTAAAGTATATAAGAAGGCCTTCAAAGAGTTACAAATAACATCTCTGAAAAGTGACAACAACTATCATCATGTTAATTGGACAGCCATCTGAAGTCAAACCTCGTGAATCACTATATATCCACGTCATGCGAAAACTTAAAAACGGACAAGACTTGGAAGAGAATAAGCAAGACTCAAGAATAGCATTTCAGATCAACCGCTAAATCCATAGTTGTGTCATGCCGTGATGAAAGCGGGGGAAAACACACACACACACACACAACAGCCAAGGATATGAATGAATGATGCTACAAGAACTGCATTCAACAGCAAGCCGCTGAGCGAAATTTCCTCCATGGACGAACAAAAATATATAGAAACAAGTGCTATCAAAACATGGGACCACATGACAAGGAAAAAGTGCAAAGGAAGGACGTGGAATTAGACTCAAAATTCAGAATTGGAAGGCTGCAAAATGCAGTTCATAGAGCTGTCATTCATAACTTTCTAGAGCTACAGTTCATTCCTCGTATTAGCTAGCACGATGTTCCTGCAGTGTACATGCTAACACACACCTACATAATGCACACATCATCAGCACGCAAGATCTTCACAGCAAATAGACACAGTGCAAGCATTCACAGTTCGCATAGGTTGCATGAATATCCACATCTTTCTCAACATGTTCACAGCTCTCGCAATTAATATTCAATATGTTGGCAACTCCTTGAAAGCGTAACCAGAACACAAGTACAACTAACACAACTCCTGGCATTTGAACCTTATCTCATCAAGCTCATGCTTAGATATATACACAGGTTGCTGCAGAATAACGATATTTCAGGACCAATTCCTGCACAGACAGAAAAGTAAAAAACCACAATCAATGCGGTAAAGGTAAAGTGCGAGAAAATAAACTCGATATGATGTCAAACAAAGGAATATACACCGCCTCGTTATTGAGCCCTGGGACATGATCCCCGTGAGCGAAGACTTACTCTAAACATGCATGAGAAAACTAGCAAACACATTGCACCCAGACAGCTAATTATACATGCTCAAGAGTGCAGATAGAAGGAAAAACGAATAACAGCTCTGAAAAGTGACAACAACTACTATCATACTAAATGGACAGCCATCTGAAGCCAAACCTCGTGCATCACTAAATATGTGATTTGGGGTGGGTCGAAAGTGAAAAAGTATAGACATCCAGTGGAATAATAAATGCTGTAACTTGAAATTTTCTCAGTGGGTTGGCGTAGAGCTTTTCACATAGGCTGCGGGATGATATCAACTTAAACAAGAAAGGATTGCAGTAAGAAATGCAGGTTTTCCAATTTAATACACCTATGTTGTTTTTACACATAACATTCAGTACAGTAAGAAAAAGAAAACGTTAGTCATGGCTTATTTACAAGTAACTTGGCAATAATAAGGTTCTTAGGCGAAGGCTTGGTTTGAAGCACGGCGCTTCCGTGATGCTGATCTGGAAGTACAGAGATACGATGAGGAGCTTCTTGTCGATTAGGCTGCGATTGCTCTGGACTTTGGAGGTCGACTGCAATCTGCAGAAGCCCATCCCATCAGTTGCCTCTCGTTGTCGTAGATTACCATCTTGTCCTGCATCGATATGTCTGCAAAACCGACAAACATGGGTAGATACCAAATTATATGAAGTAACTCTGCTTCGCTGCAATAGTGCAGTACATCTGAATGGATATGATCTTCGAGGACATTTTATCTTTTGTCTAATCATATGTTCAATGATTTGCTTCCTTCCAAATTTTCTATGACAATCTCTCAGGTGCAAAACTAATTCCATGATAAAAATGCCACCATATGGAAGACTCTTACCTCCAATCACATTCATATTTTCGAGCCCTGCTTCAGTTCCATTTAAAACTCCCATGCGAACATTTCCCTTGGACTGTCAAAACCATTGCAGTTAACAAAACACTTACATATCTAACTAGCCAGAGTTTTGATAGATGAAGGCATTCACTCACCGATATAATCAAATATGATCCCGGGGGAACTTCAAATTGGTTTTTGGTTCTTCCACCGCTAGTGCAAAGGGTTTGAAGTACTTCCTGACATCGCGGATGTTTTTGAAAGGCTTCCTGCCTCTCCAGCAGAGTGGGAGCGTGGGGTCGTCTAATGCTTCAGTGAAGGGCTTCCCATTTAGTTCTTTCTTCACCTGAAAGAAGAGAGAAGTTCTTTACCGTGTTATCTCGAGCAATTTTTTTGGTGAAAGGTGTTACTTCTCAAACTTAAAAATGGACAAGACTCAGAAGAAAATAAGCAAGACTCAAGAATAGCATTTCAGGTCAACCGCTAAATCCATAGTTGTGTCATGCCGTGATAAAAGGGGGTTAAAACACACACACACACACACACAACAGCCAAGGATATGAATGAATGATGCTACAAGAACTGCATTCAACAGCAAGCCGCTGAGCGATCTTTCCTCCATGGAAACATATAGAAACAAGTGCTATCAAAACATGGGACCACATGACAAGGAAAAAGTGCAAAAGCAGGACGTGGAATTAGACTCAAAATTCAGAATAGGAAGGCTGCAAAATGCAGTTCATAGAGCTGTCATTCATAACTTTCTAGAGATACAATTCATTCCTCGTATTAGCATACACGATGTTCCTGCAGTTTACATGCTACCACACACCTACATAATGCACACATCAGCGGCACGCAAGATCTTCACAGCAAATAGACACAATGCAAGCATTCACAGTTGGCATACGTTGCACGAATATACACATCTTTCTCAACATGTTCACAGCTCTCGCAATTAATATTTAATATGTTGGCAACCCCTTGAAATCGTAATCAAAACACAAGTACAACTAACACAACTCGCTTGAGGTTACCACTGCCGAGTCATCGAATACCACTATCTCGAAACAGAGTCCGTCTTTGTCATTTCATCGAACACCTTCTTTGCAAATTCCATTCCCCCTCCGCAGCAGAAAACAACGGCAATGGAATTCAAGAGAGACAGCGGAAACCGGATTCTTTCAAATGAAGCACAATCGGACTGTAGCTTTAATTCTACAGAAACGTGGGTTCGACTTGCAGGCAAGAATTCAGAGTTCAACTTGCACGATCTATCAAAATAGACAAGTCATCTCGTATCAAGTTCTCAGCTGACCGAATGTATTACGGCTTCCCTAAAACTCGAAAGTGTCCGACTTTTAAGAAGGCTGAACTTAAATGGCGAGATGGGAACTAACAAATCTGGATTTGAAGTATTATGGTAACTCTTCCAACCACTGATTTTCATCTAAATTTTATCCATTTTCGCCGGTTTCGCCCCCAATTTGCACTCTTCTCTGACCTCCATTTTTCCTCTCCCATGGCGCTCTCCAGTTCGGCATCTTCTTCAACCGCCTTCGGCAACGCCAGGGAGCACAAGCAGAGCTTCATACAGTTCGCCGCCGCCATGATCGGCATCCTCCGGTCGCTGGGCCAGGACACTTCCGCCCGATTGCATGAGCAAACATCAAACGCGAGGCGTCCCTGGATCACTGTCGGTGATCGAGCGCCGTTGGGGGATATGGTTTGCTTGCTTTTGAATCGCTCTGTGCAAAATGAGTTGTGTTTGGCTCTTGGTTCTCACTATGCTTCCTTTTGGTTCCGATTTGATCAATTGCAGCGCCAAGATCATTGAACATATGATTAGACAAACGATAAAATGTCCTCGAAGATCATATCCATTCAGATGTACTGCACTATTGCAGCGAAGCAGAGTTACTTCATATAATTTGGTATAGTTTTGACTAAAACAATTGCTGAATAATCCCAAGAAAGGACCTTGATCAGAATCCAATTTTCTTGCCCAGACCAAGTTGGGAGGGCCCAACTATACTGATCCTGACTAGGTTGATCACCAGAGGAATTGCTCCTGAATCTCTGATATCTCAGGAATTGCTTCTGAATGACATCTTTATTGACCTTGCTTTACAGATTTTGTCTTATGCAAAGAATTGCTAGAGAGCTGGAAAGAAAATTTGATCACTAGCGTCTCCTTAGGCTGGTGATTATACCTTAGGAAATGTGACAAAGCTTAACAATGGTAGGTTCTATGCTTCACTGGTGAGACAAACAGCACAACCTCGACAAAATTTCCGAGGTCTACAATAGCCTATTTCTAGAACAATTCTCAAATTTGTAGTTAATCTGTAGTTAAGTGCATTCCTCTCCCTCTCCACCTGTAGAGAGAGATTTGCTCAGTCATGGCAGCAATGGAATGAAAACAGCCTATTTCTAGAACAAATACCCTTAAAAAATTTGACAAATTGAACACAGCCACAGAAGCACTCCAGTTTCAGCCATCTCATGAATGTCGTAATCTATTTCTTAAAGCATGTGTAAGTCAGTTAAGTCACAGGGCGTAGCTTCTAAAAGGTGGCTGCTTTTGTCAAGTCAGTCCACACAGCAAAGTCATCAAAGTTGAGTAGTTTGGCAAGTCTTCCAGAGCCTCTGTGAAGTTTAAATTTATCTATACGTAGGCTTCAGAGGTACTGAACAGAGTGGATACTTCTGTTTACTTACTTATACATAGGCTTCAGAACACAATGCATGTATGCATTGTTAGTAGAGATTAATTCTTGGATGTTACAGAGAGCATGTAGTGTTTATTGGATTCATCAAAAGGATGAAGACTAATAACAGTAACTTGGCAAATCCTGATGGTCCATTGCAGGAACACAAGACCAACAATCACACTTCCAATTCTGCTCCACATCTTTTTATGTTCTATCACAGGGTGAGTAAGTCATCTCTTGAATCTTGATCTTGCATTGATAGTTGTTTGGAGTTAATCATGACTTCTTGCAAATGTACAGGGCATTCATGAACCAGGTCTTCTATTTCATCGGCCTGAAGAATTCCACGCCCACAATCGCGGGCGCACTGAGCAATATCCTCCCAGCCTTGACATTCCTGTTTGCCCTGATCTTCAGGTACGTGCAAGCTTCGTCCCATCCATTCTCGTTTGTCTATTTCAACGACAGTATTCATTTCTTAAACAATCTGTTCACATTTTCCTTGATTTGTCTGTAGGCAAGAATCGCTTGCAATCAAGTCCAACGCGGGGAAGGCGAAAGTGATTGGGACCATCGTTTGCGTGGGCAGAGCGATGCTACTTTCTTTTTACCATGGGCCCAATATCAGAATCGGTGACTCGGGGATTAATTGGATGTACCCTATGATAATGGCGGCCCAACACCCCACCGACCAAAGCAACTTCTTGTTGGGACCTGTCCTTCTCTTCGCAAGCACGGCTGCTTGGGCACTGTGGTTCATCCTCCAAGTGAGTGAAGCATTCATTTCGTTTATATCGTCGATTCATTCTTTTCAACAATTCTTTTCATCAGTTCATTACATGTGTTGTTTCGTGGTGCATTCAGGCAAAACTGAGTACCAAGTTCCCAGCTCTTTATACCACGACGGCATTGGTGTGTCTCATGGCCAGTGTCGAGTGTGCAGCCATTGGTGCGGCCGTGGAACACCATGTCGCCGCATGGTCACTGAGATCCGTAATCCGGCTTATCTCAGCTCTTTATGCGGTACAGTGTCCTGTCCTGTCCTGTCCTTTATGCAGCACTAATATATTACGAAAGTCTGCACAAAAGTAACGCTAGTTGGGATTTAAATTTTCAGGGTTGCATATGTTCGGGGATGGCATTTTGCATCACGTCCTGGTGCATAGAAAGACAGGGTCCTCTCTACAGCGCGGTCTTCACCCCTTTGCAGCTAGTTGTCACGGCTATCCTGAGCTGGGCACTTCTGAGAGAGAAATTCTCCGTTGGAATGTAGGTATTCTGACAGTGCTACGGTTTTGGCTTTCACAATCCATATGATGCTAGAACTGTCTACAAATTGCAATGAAGAATTCACTGAGAGTCATTCATTTCTTCGCGTCTTTTGATTTCAGATTGGTGGGGTCTACATTGATCATTGCCGGCCTCTACTGTGTTCTATGGGGAAAGGACAAGGAGGCAAAACAAGCAGCAGCAGCGAATAGAGAGAGAGAAGACTTGGAGTTGCAGCTTCAGGCACACAGAAACGGCAGCAATGTTCAACATGATCACAATTGAGTATTATCCATACATAGATAAAGCTACTTGCGTTTGCATCAGAGCTAAGCTTGACAGAGATTTGAAACCTAAAAGAAGCAGAAGATGCATAAACATGATCAGATGCCTGAGAAGTAGCGAAACAGCATCAATGTATTGATGGAAGAATCAACTCTAGTTGCTGCAATGTGCTTTTCACTTCTAAAACCTCCCAAAGCTCTTCCATTTCTTATTACTCTCATGATCAGTGATGATCACTCACTATCAAGTAGATCCAAAGTCATTTGACAGGTAAATTGCCACTCCGGATTGCAGATAAACTGAAGGCAAAACCAGTGAAATCTCTGAAGCTAACCTTCCGTCAATGAGGAATTATTATGCTTGAAAAGTTCCGAGGATGTCTGGGTATGACTACTGTCTGAGAACTCTGGTTGAGCTGAAGAAATATCAGCATCGAAACCCCGTAACACTTGTAAAGCGGCTTCAAATTCATCTGTCAACCCCATTTCGGCCTGCAAATTTTCCCACCATCAGCAAAGCCAGTGATTTAGAAAATTCCCAATATACGATAGGAAACTTCATGTCAGCTGAAAAGACAATTTTCAAAAATTTGAGCCCATAAACAGATGCAATATTTGTACCAGCCACCTAGGAGACTCTGGTATAAAAAATAAGCCAGGGATCAACATCAAGCAAGGCAAAGCTCCAGCGACAGACTGAGAGGATTCATCTGTCTTGAAAGCAGTTGAAGTAGACAGTTAGCTCGTCGGTTATGGTAACCGTTCAGAAGGCATCCTTACCAAACTTAATCAATGGAGTGTCTTTAACTAGAAGTAATTCTAATCTGATAGGAATAATACGAAGTATATTGAGATTTGCCGCCTTCTAATGCTATTCAAGTTGATCAGCATCCGGTCTTGCTACTTATTAAACAAGTCAGTCATCGATGCTTGGTCTTTCCTTCCCTTAGTTATGCCTACCTAAAATCGCTAGCAATCTCCAGGTGAAAAACATTCCCAACAACCTATATACAGTCGAATAGTGACTGACAGATCCAAGACCTCCTATCATGTCTTGAGGTGATGTCGCGGCAATATATGACAGTCGCCTAAAAAGCGACAAATCTTGGTTCAGGCATGAAGTTCACAGGAAATCCCGTTGGAATCATTAAGAGCCTTATCGAGGTTACTGTACAGGATACGACGCCCACGCCAAATCCCTCCAACAACCTTCCCAGGTATAAAAATGAAGCGTCCTGCTGAAAGAAAACCTTAGAATGTGACCAATCTGTAGTAGTACTAAAGCACAACTCCATGTGTTGGTAGGGGGAAAAAGCTCCTCACTTTGTAAAAAAGAGATGATGAGCCATCCATCCGATCGCAATGGGGATTGCAGCAATCATCAGCGACTGCATTTCAACACACGAAGCAGTCTTCAGGAACTAACACTAAGTAGCTACTAGCAGCCAAAGATGCAATACAGGAAAATGAGAAGCAAAAGTAACATGACTTTTAGTTTCCACTTATGCCATTTGCTGTTATGACATTTTCATTGTAGATAAGATAAGAAAAACATCTAAGAGTAAATACCCAAAATCTTTCTCGACTTGATAATATTGAAGGCACTAACTCAAAAGTCAATGATCACATCTACAGCAGCTCATACGATTGAAACTAGCATCCACCGATGAATCTAACCATATCAAACACCTTCATTTACCCCTTTTCGGCCAATATACTCTGCAATCTGGCTGCTCGCAATCGCCCCCAACCGTAGCGCCAGCATTAGCCAAGGAACCAAATATCGAGAACTGTTGCAACGAGATATGCCCAATCAATATAGTCAAAGTTACTGCAATTGCTAACACAACATGGTCAAGAAAAGAAGATGAAGAACAATTGACACCTCTGAGAACGAGAGAGTTAGGTCGCTGATAAGCAGAAAAACGAACATCACTCACAGTCGTTCGCAGTTATAGCATTGGCACCTAATTTTACATATTGGGCATCGTACTTACTTAGGAATCTTGATGTCGGCAAATTCATTGTAACTTCAAATAAGGAATTTATGTTGGTGGATTTGAATGCGTGACTAGTAACAGATGATGAAGAAAAAAAAATTAATCCCACATTCAAATGCACCGACATAATTTCATAATTGCAAGTTACAAATGAATTTGCCATAGTGACATCGAGATTCCCTAAATAGGATGCCAAGTGTTGTCCATGCATTACTATATTGCCATTGTAAGCGCCCTTCACATTCGTCATCTTTGTGCCGGAATAGCTAAAATATGATCCTCTGACCTGATTGATTGGCCCTACGTGCCTCTGAATTCATACTTTCAAAAGAAAAGCAAAGGTTACAAATATGAACTCGCCAATTAGACTTTTTGTGGTATTCATGATCATTGCTGCCCTCTTGCAAGATTGCTCCGCCGGTGTATGGTTTGGTGAAAAACCCCATGTCCAAATCTACAACAGCTTACCGGGAGGAGTAACGCTGACCGTTCAATGCAAATCCAAGAACGACGATCTCGGCGTTCAGCAAATCCCTCCCAATGGCATGTGGGAATTTCATTTCAAGCCCAATATTTGGGGTACCACCCTCTTCTTTTGCAGCTTTCAATGGCCTGATCAATCTCACTATTATGATATATATGTTGAGAAAAGAGATTTCTATCGCTGTCTTAATTTGTGCCAGTGGTATGTACAACCTGCTGGACCGTGTCTTCAGAAGACACTCTGTGACAAATGGAAGAACTCCTAAAGTATCCCAGGGATATTTGTGCGTATATCAGTTTGTAACAATCTGTTATTTGGCAATGAATAAGATGCTGTAAGCTCCTCCATTGGGTGAAATTAAAATAGTTGGTGGATTTCTTTTCATGGTGTTGATGTGTGAAGATATCCTTTTGTGCCTTCACTGTTAGTTATTAATCACTTAACAAGCATGTATGCCCAATTGATCACACTGACGAAACATTTAAGCCGGTGATAAGAAGATCTATTAAAGCTGGTAAGAAATAGAGAAAATGAAAGAAATGGTTCCTGAACTTTGATCCGACTTGTGATAAGAAAAGTTGGTAATTTACCACAAAAAAGAAAAAAAAAATTGGTAGCTAACTCAAGTATGAATTGGTAACGCAAAATAAGATTACGTGGTAACTTAATCGAAGAAAAGTTGGTAATCATTTTTTAATTGTGGTTGGTAAATTCCAAAAAGAGTTATGTAATTTCGAGCGGCAGGTGAAGTAAATGGCATTGTCCTCTGTCTTGGTGTCAATTCGATTGAGATGAACGAAAGTAAAGGAATACCCACCGAATTAGTGCACGGATCGTTCAGGAAGGGTATCGTGCAGAATCCAGAATCTTATTACACCTTGGGAAATTGCATTTGGAAGAAGGTATGAAGAAGAAGATGAAGAGTGATGATGGGAGAACAGTTACGGGAGCTGGAAAAGAAGATGAGGCCACTCTGCTTGGTGAATGGTGGTACCTGTACGTGTAAATAAATCAAGAAAGGATAATAGCACAAATGATCCATGAATTTTGATTCAATATGTAACGTGATCCCTAAACTTTTAGTTTGACCAATATGGTCCTTAAACTTTAGCTCGATGTGCAATGTGATCCTTAAACTTTTAATTTGACAAATATGGTCCATGAACTTTTGGAACATGTTCAACTTAGTCCATGAATTATAGAAAGATGTTCAATATAGTCCTTTCATTAATTCAAGTTCAGAGAGATTTTGAATATTTTCTTATATTTCAGGGACTAAGTTGAACATATTCCAAAAGTTTGAGGATCATATTAAATAAATTGAAAGTTTAGGGACTATATTGCACATTGGGCTAAAGTTCAGGGATTATATTGGCCAAATTAAAAATTCAGGGATCACATTGCATATTGAGCCAAAGTTTAGGAACCATTTGTGTCATTTTCTCAATCAAGAACTTATATCGAGGCTTGGTTTAGTGAAAAAAAAAATCATCAAGACATGAATTACTTTCCCGCTGTGCAATTTTCATCATCTTCTTCTTCTTTTTGTCCAATTTTTATCCATAAAATTTGGAATTTGCATTAAAGATTAGCAAGTGAAGAAGCATGAGAAGTATAACAAAGCCGATGAAATGGTGGGGGAGTGAATGCCGAAGATGCAGTCATTTCTTCGCAAAGTTACTGCTTTTTCACCAGGAAAAAAAAAATTAAAGAAGGAAAAGGTAAACTTCCAAAGTACAATGTATCGGCCACGCTTTTCCCACCCTATTTTGGCTAAGACACTCCTTTTTCTTGTTAACTTACCGAAATACCCTCTCTCTTTTCAATTTATTGTTTTTTTTTTTATCAAGCTAATCCGTAAAACTACCTTTATTTCTGACATATCTCTCATGAATTTCACAATAGAAATGCTCCATTACACCCATCTATTTATCAATTTACCATATCTTATTATCATTTTGCCTAGAGAATGTTGTCAGTTTTAATTTGTGGTCTCATATTTTCATTCAGCAGAAATTTATGTGATAACTTATGAACACACAATTAATTGCCTTTTTCCGAATAGTGTGAGTGAAACTATATTTCAAAGTCGAAAATTAAAATTTAATTTAATTATTTGGCCGATCTTGATAAAAAAAATTGAAAAGAAAAATTGATCAAAATATGGAAAAGGTTAATTTTTTAAAAGCATGATCAAATGTCAAACATATTTATATTTAGATCATATCTAAATATTAACAAAGAATAAACACACAAAGGAAAAAAAACATGAAACTTCTTCTTGTTCAACCCCTGCTATGAAGAAAGTACTTAATATCGATTGTTAATTCAATCTCATAGCAAGTGGATCAAATCTTTAAAATATGCTTAAGACTTTCCCCTAACAAAAAATTTTAGGGGAAAGAAATTGGCTAAGAATTTAAGTGATTCTGTGAACTATGAGAGCTGATTCTGCAGCAGAGTGATGATAAGATAGTTTTTGACTAAAACAAGCTGCACCAGATTACTCAGGCTATGATCTGAAATGAGTTGCCATGTGGCCTAAATCGATGAAGATAGATATTGAAAACAGCACTACGGGCATAATTTAGCAAAAATATGGGAAAGCTTCTGCTTTCTATAAGTGAAATTCCATAGATGACATTTGGCCTCTCTGTCTAAAGGAAATGTGGAAGTAGCAAGGTAGTGGCAATGCTGCTATGAGTCTCCCACCAGACTTGGGGATCAAAATTCCAGACAGGATTTGCTGGCCTTACCCAATTGATTAAAAACTAACTATTTGAGAAAAGAAGCTACAGAAAATCAACGAGTTCTTCAGATTATCTATCCACTGAAGAGCAGGAACTCACCTTAGTAGCATTCTTAATTTCTGCAATGATAGACGGAACCCGGTTTATCACCTCAGGAAAGGAGAGATATTTGAAAAATGAATCTGCGAGGTCATTCTGCCCAATGTCAATCTTACAAAGTGCTTTTCTAGATCCATCATCGCTCATGGGAACTTCCCAACCGACAGATAAACTAATCATACATTGTCGGTATTCCTTCGGAACATGCTATTGTTTAATCTTCTTTTCTCAACTTTAGTTTATGGAGGGAGGGAGTGGCAGAGATATCGATACCGAAAAAGTGAATCACTTTCGTCTGCAAAGATTAGCTAATCTATCAAGGGAACCATTGAATCCACGTACATTGCAGCGATCGTCTTCTGAAACGGAGTTGTCAGTTTAACAACACCTTTTGCTCCATCAACTTTACCAGAAGCCGCGGCCAGTAAAAATTCAGTACTATTCGCCGTTGCAGGATCGGGTGTGGTGTCTTTGGTAACGTCCAAACCTCATTCCTGTACATGAAGAGAGCTACATTATGAGTTCACCGATGGAGCACTAGCCGGAAACAATGACAGAAAGCCTAAACATGCCCATGACACAATGAGTAGCAATGAGAATTCAGACATCCACACATGCAGATGCGAATTCAATGACGCGTATGGAGGATGGTGACATGCACACCAGACGGCTATGTGTCTGCTCTGTGAGTAGCTCTCTTGGTTTGTTTGGCGTGCTTGCTCTAGTTAGGCTTCTCAAATACCACATTCAAAATCTATCACAAATCCTTCATTTTCTCAACTCAGAATGGCGTGTTCACGAGTTCTGCCTCTTCTATCTCTAAACAGGGGACTTCCTAGTCAGAGCTTGTACGGGACCTTATCTCCGGCAATAGGGAATCTTACTTTAAACATGCATGAGAAAACAAGCAAACACAATGCACCCAGACAGCAAACTATACATGCTCAAGAGTAAAGTATATACGGAGGCCTATAAAGAAAAAACAAATAACAGCCCTGAAAAGTGACAACAACCATCATCATACTAATTGGACAGCCATCTGAAGCCAAACCTCGTGCATCATTATATATCCATGTAATGTGAAAACTTAAAAATGGACAAGACTCAGAAGAAAATAAGCAAGACTCAAGAATAGCATTTCAGGTCAACCGCTAAATCCATAGTTGTGTCGTGCCGTGACGAAAGGGGGAAAAAAAAACACACACACACACACACACACACACACAACAGCCAAGGATATGAATGAATGATGCTACAAGAACTGCATTCAACAGCAAGCCGCTGAGCGATCTTTCCTCCATGGAAACATATAGAAACAAGTGCTATCAAAACATGGGACCACATGACAAGGAAAAAGTGCAAAGGAAGGACGTGGAATTAGACTCAAAATTCAGAATAGGAAGGCTGCAAAATGCAGTTCATAGAGCTGTCATTCATAACTTTCTAGAGATACAATTCATTCCTCGCATTAGCATACACGATGTTCCTGCAGTTTACATGCTAACACACACCTACATAATGCACACATCAGCAGCACGCAAGATCTTCACAGTAAATAGACACAATGCAAGCATTCACAGTTCGCTTAGGTTGCATGAATATCCACATCTTTCTCAACATGTTCACAGCTCTAGCAATTAATATTCAATATGTTGGCAACTCCTTGAAAGCGTAAGCATAACACAAGTACGACTAACACAACTCCTAATATTCAGATGTATAAAAATGAACCGTATGGAATTCTAGAGAAACAGCGGAAACCGGATTCTTTCAAATCGGACTGTAGCTTTAATCTTATAGAAAGGCGGGTTCGACTTGCAGGCAAGAATTCAGCTTTCAACTTCCACGATCTATCAAAATATACAAGTCATTTCGCATCAAGTTCTCAGCTGACCGAATGTATTAGGGCTTCCCTAAAACTCGAAAAAGTCGGACCCTTTTGAGAAGGCTGAGCTTAAACTAGCAAATCCGGATTTGAAGTATTATGGTAATTCTTCCAACCTCTAAGTCTTAAGGGACCGGGTCGGACCAGACGCCGATCATGGAATCCATTTTCGTGATCGGCGTCTGGTCCGACCCGATCCCTTAAGACTTTTCAGCTAAAACTCGGACCGTCGCCGGTTTCGCCCCCAATTTGCACTCTTCTCTGTCCTCCATTTTTCCTCACCCATGGCGCTCTCGAGCTCGGCATCTTCTTCAACCGCCTTCGCCGACGCGAGGGAGCACAAGCAGAGCTTCATACAGTTCGCCCGATCGCATGAGCAAACATCAAACGCGAGGCGTCCCTGGACTCCACCGGGCTCTTGGCTCGGGGACGAGGATTGAGACGGTGAGGGAGTGCCGTTGGGGGATATGGTTTGCTTGCTATTGAATCGCCCTGTGCAAAATGAGTTGTGTATTGGTCTGGGAAGTCGTTCGGCTCTTGGTTCTCAACATGCTTCATTTTAGATTTTCGTTCCGACCCAAAAAACCAAAAAAAACATGCTTCATTTTGGTTCCGATTTGATCAATTGCAGCGCCAATTTGATCTTTCTATTGGCGAATCTTATGCCTTCCTCGGTGTTCCAATATGATGTTTACGACATTCGGGATTTATGGTTTCTTAATCCATCACCTTCACATCATAATTGAGAAAACTTAATCCAATAATGCAAGTCAAAGATGGAAATCCACTAATTGTATTCCTTCCTATAAATGAACTTAAGACATTCTCTCACGGGTCCTATACTTAGTAGCAAACGTAATGAATAGCCGATTCACATGAAGTTTGATCTCCATACATATACTCGTTTTTATCATCGGCCTATCTAAGTTATGTGCGGTGACGATGCATGCCTTGAAATGGTAGGAGAATAAAGCAAATTTGAGGGTCTCTCCTTATTTTTACTCAAGCTTTGTTTCGGTTTCTTGAGAGGCTTGGATATGCGAGGAGCGACAGAAAGAGAAGAGAGAGACGACAAAATTAGAAAAAGAGGGAGTGTGCAGTAATAAATTTGATACACATTGAGTAATATAACAGATTATTATTGAGAGTGCGATATGATCAATCGATAATTCGACAGTCCATTATTATACTCAATTTGGTTAGAAGTTCGATTAGATTCGATCACACGACTTAGTATATCGATTTCTCACGTTACCGAGCATCAATAAAATGAAGAAGAAATATAGCTTTCTATTTCAATTCTTCTCTCCCTCTCCCTCTCCCACTCTCTCTCTCTGCAATCTGTTTGAAGAAGAAACGATAAAACCAGAAGAAATAAAGAATTGCGAATGTAGATTTCGTTGCTTTCATGGCCATGGTGATCGTGCAGCTGGGTTTCGCCGGAATGAGCATCACGTCAAAACTGGCGATGGATAGCGGGATGAACCCATTCGTGCTGGTCACGTATCGCCAAGTCTTCGCCACCCTTGCCACCGCGCCTCTTGCTCTTCTCCGAGAGAGGTATCTCGATCAACTTCATCAAGAAAACTCTTATTTTCGATCTTCAATGCATATCGGTTGAGATAAATGAACTCTAGTACTCCCTACTGAGATCGTTTCCATCAAATGCGTAGGAGGAGTCAGTTCCAACAATAACCAGTCACTATTGTTAGAGCTATATATTCTGACAAGAACTTGCATAAAATGTTCAAGTTGGCTGGACTATGGCTAGAACTCATTACCTATGCAACCCTACTAATTCATGCACGTTCATTATACGTATGACTATATTACATGCGACTTAGATAACTGCCGATTCTTTATCAACAAGGCTATTTGGTGAAGATGTTCACGAGGAGGTATCAGTGTCACGGATTCCACTTGTCTTTTTTTTCTTCTAGTTGCTAGCTATTCTGTTGGAACGATGAGACAGAGATCTCGGTTCTACCTCTAAACATGGTTTCTCTGATTGGCGAGTGATAATTATGAACACGATCCGAATTTCATTTAGTTAAAACAAACGTGAGTGATTTTCGTGTTCATAACCTATCTATCGACCAGAAGTGATGATAGAAGAATTGAATTTTCTTTTTGAAAGTTTAAAAGCTGAGAACAATTGATTAATAAGATAAAGCATCTTCCTTTGTCAAAATGAATGATTCCTGATGGTCCATTACATTGCAGGAACACGAGACCTCCAATCACATTCCCTATTCTGCTCCAGATGTTTCTATGTTCCATCACAGGGTGAGTAAGCTATCTCTTGAATCTCAAATCTTCCATTTATACTTAATTCGGAATTAGATGTGGTTGCCATATCTGTCATCAATGATACAAATACATCAAAATCCATGCTCATGAACTAGAGTTCCCCCAAAAATTTCTGTTTGCAGGGCGTTCATGAACCAGGTGTTCTACTTGGTCGGGCTGAAAAATTCCACGCCCACGATTGCGTGCACGCTGAGCAACATACTCCCAGCCATCACGTTCCTGTTTGCGCTGATCTTCAGGTGCGCCTACTCCCACCCCACCAAGAGTAGCTAGTTCGCATTGGTTCCTGAATTCTGGATTAACTTAATTTCTTCAGAGGAGCAAAAACCGATGAAAAGTTGGTGTAGCTGTAGATTAATGGGTGCTAATCTTTGACTGCTGGAGTCATAAAATTATTTTTAAGTTTCCGCTACATATTATGATCTCATAAGTAGATGTCTAAAGTTTATTATGTTCGGAGGAACGACTACTTTTCTGTTTTCTTCTGATCCTTTGGGTGCTGAGTTAAAGATCTTCAGGTTACAGTAGTTTGAGACAGTATTCATTTCTTTTTCCTGAACGTGATTGTCCGAATGCTGCTTTCTGTGATTTGTCCATAGACAAGAATCGCTGGGAATCAGGTCGAATGCTGGGAAGGCGAAAGTGATCGGGACGCTCGTTTGCGTGGGCGGAGCGATGGTGATTTCTTTTTACCACGGACCCGACATCGACGTTGGTTACTCGCCCATTCATTGGATGTATGCTGTGAAAATGTCGGACACACATCCCAGCAACAAAGGCAACTTCTTGTTGGGACCTGTACTTCTCTTCGCCAGCACCGTTGCCTGGGCTTTGTGGTTCATCCTCCAGGTAAGTGAAGCATTCCCTTCCATCGCCGTTCTGCATTCGTTCTTTTCATCAGTTCTAACTCATAATGCGTGTTTCGTGGTGTATTCAGGCAAAACTGAGCACCAAGTTTCCAGCACCATGTACTACAACGACGTTGGTGTGTCTCATGGCCAGCGTCGAGTGTGCAGTCGTCGGTGCAACCATCGAACACCATGTCGCCGCATGGTCGCTGAGATCTGGAATCCGCCTCATCTCAGCTCTTTATGCGGTAAGTGCCGTTCCCCTGAACAAATTTTAGCGAATGATTTATTAGGGAAGTTTGTGCACAAAAATAATGCCAATTAGGATTTAAATTCAGGGTTGCATATGTTCGGCCATGGCGTTTTGTATTACTTCGTGGTGCATTGAAACGAAGGGTGTCCTCTACACTGCGGTCTTCACTCCCTTGTTGCTGGTTCTCACGGCCATGGACACTTCTTCACGAGAAATTGTTTGCCGGGACGTAAGTATTCAACAGTGCTACAGTTTGACTTTCGCAATCCATTTGATGCTAGAACTGTCTAGAAATTGCAATGAAGCATTCACTGAGAGTTCTTTATTTCTTCGTGTCTTTTGATTTCAGATTGGTTGGGTCTACATTGATCATTGCCGGGCTCTACTCTGTTCTATGGGGAAAGGACAAGGAGGCAAAACAAGCAGCAGCAGCAGCAGCGGCAGCGAATAGAGAGAGAGAAGACTTGGAGTTGCAGCTTCAGGCACACGGAAACGGCAGCAATATTCAACATGATCACAATTGAGTATTATCCATACAAGAAGACGATCCAATTTGAATAAAGTTTTGATGCTGTTTCGCTACACTGATCATGTTCATAGCTCTGATGCAAACGCAAGTAGTTTTATCTATGTATCTTGCATTAAGAAATTGCCGGCTATAAACTTTATGGAAGAATTGACTCTAGTTGCTGCAATGTGTTTTTCACTTCTAAAACCACTCAAAGCTCTTCCATTTCTGATTACTCTCATGATCAGTGATGATCACTCACTACCCAGTCTTACAGATCAAGTAGATCCATAGTCATTTGGCAAGTAAATGCCACTCAGGATTGTGTCAGACTGAACAACAGACAAGAGACTTCACAAAGCTGCGCAATCAAAACATCTTTCCAAATGCAGAATCAAACTTTAACTTTGGATTTCAGCAATAGACTAGATGATACAATTCATCCCCCAGGTGCCAAATTATGACTAGTTGAATAGGAAAAGGTTTGATACAACTTGCAAAGCCCATCATATCGAAAAACATAGTTAACAAATGAGAAGAATATGTAACCAATCTCAAATGAAAGAGCAAATTGCTCATGAATACTTTCTTCAGTCAAAGAGAAAAAATACAGAACACTTTGCCCCTTTGGGATGGTTTTTCCTAGACTATCTAATTTGCTGATAAACTGAAGGCAAAGCCAGTGAAACATCTAAAGCCAACCTTCCATTAATGAGGAATCATTATGCTTGAAAAGTTTCAAGGATGCCTGTGCTTGAATACTGTCTGAAAACTCTGTTTGAGCTGAAGAAGTTAACTTCCTTCACCAGCAATGGAATGGCGCAACCTTCGACCAGCCCAACCGTTATTCAAAGGCCATAGAGCAGCACGAGCCGGTGACCCGGCTTCGATAGATCTGCTATTAGTACTCAGGGAGACCTTTTGCCTTCCTCTTTCCTTCTCTGCCGTTCCTCATCTCTTTCTCTCGTCAGCCAACTCTCGACCGTCCTCTGCAAAGATAGTTGTCATGATATAATAGATCAAACATCTATGTTAACCGAGTGAAGTTAAAAAAACACGACACCGCTTTGAAGGGAAAAGTTACCATCAGCGACAGTTTGCTAATTTCCTTAACCTTACCAATTGGCATTTCTAACTGCAACTTTCCATGAGCCACGTACACCTGCAGCAAAAGGAGCGATAAGTTTGCTTTGATGCAGAATATGCTATACAAACTTTTGTAGTTTATCCCTACACTGATATACAGAGAACAAGGACCGAAGATATGGAGTAAGATCGCCGTAAGGAGATAAATATTGGCAAAGATTCAGCAAGCGTGATGTCCACTCCAACCATTTTCTCGTCAATAACCACCAATCATCACCATCGAGTCATGAGACACAGGACAAAGAAGCAGGCACTATCATTAGAATCTGAAACACAGGACAGAGAGACAGCAATGTGGTAAAAGTCATCGATGACTCCATTATACATCAAAAACCATGTTTAATGATTAACAAATCCCCCCACATCGTACAAGCCATATCAAAACATTTCAATTTTATCAATTCCAAGAGTTACTTTCCAACTTTCTCTGAGACATATCATTGAACGGTTTATGGTCGGACACTTGAGGAGTAAATTTTAATCATCTCAAACTCGAATTCATGGCTGGACAGCAACTATTCAAGTGTTATTTTGCACGTTACAAGCATGGAAAAATCATTATCTAACACGAAATTAGCCTCCGAGAATATTGCATGTTTAGTCGACATAGCATCCAATTGAGAACACATTATCATTGAATAGGGAGAATAGGGACATGGACAGCAAGCATGAACACGACGCCCAGCAGTTTCAAAGCAGGGTAATGACATAATGACATCGTTTCAACAAGGGTTTTGACATGGATCCTATGTAATGTCTTGCTATGTGAACCTTTGCATACGAATGATCAAAATGACCTCAAACTGAGGTTAAACTACCAACATGAAGTCACAGCAGGTAAGCATTTGGTGCCAGCAAGTTCCAGTTTGATTACACGGCATGAGCGTTTAAATTTATTGCCAATTCATGACAACATTCTCTTATGCCTCCCATACATGTTCACGTGTTTAGAAGACGATATCAAGTTAAGGCCAAATTAAAAACCCAATTCAAACAAAGCAGTCTCAGTCAGCATGCGAAACTACATGCGAATGGTGAAAGAATTTCATGTAAGCCAAACCACTCCATATGGTAAGTTCATGTCATCATGAAACACAAAAGCATCTAAACATATGGATCGAGAAAAGTAAAGAAAGGCTCTCAGTCAAAGTCTAAATCAAACCACACACTGATCTAATTGAGGAATTTTACAAAACAGTTTGTGTGCATTGGGAACATTGAATCTGGTCACGAATTAAAAAATTAACACTAACACAAAAATATGGTCACAGATCAACAAGAGACACTTCATATTGTCAGTGCTCTATACGCGCGTGAGATATGAATGCAACTCAGTCTTGTATCTCGCAAAAACGAGGCAGAACAGGGGATAATGAAGTTACCAGAGAGGCCAAGGCGTGGAGTTGAAGGCAGCGAATGGAGACGGCGGAAATAGGTATTGATCGCCTGAATTCGATGAATAAAATATAAAAATTCAAATAAAACATTGAGATCGTTTTCTCTATACTCCCCGCAGCTTCAAAACAAATAAACGATGCTCTGTTTTTCGATCCTATTATGGCCGAACTCAAAGCAGTCAGAGAGAGAGAGAGAGAGAGAGAGATGTTGGTTGTGGTGTCATTCGCACGATCTCGCCAGATTCGGGCTACGCTCAAACAAAGAGAGCTTCTTGACACCAATGCAGCAGATAACGACCGCATGAATCAAATCAAACGGTGTCAACGACTGTAAGCAAAACAAAAGTTGACAGTTAAAGGATTAACCTTGGACTTCAAACATGATTACAACATTTAGGCACAACCAAGAGATTCCTGTTAGCTCTTCCAACCACACTAATGATTCACTAATTACTAGATGAGCATGAGATTGAGACCAAACCAATCTGAGAACCAACCGGAATGCAATGTCCAACCTTCGTGGGAAACATCTGTTAACTGTCCGCTGACGAGCCCTCATGGTCACAGTCACACAAAAATGTCTACTACATCGGCATGACCAGTACCATAGGCAGTACCGGCCAGTAAAATAGAAACCAGCAATGATATTATGCTAATCAAGTAAGACTACACTAAACATGTTTTGGCCTTTCTTATTTCTTTTTCTCCCCCAAAATGAAGCTTTTTACCATTTCCTTTCTCGAAATGGCTGATTCAAACACTGATATCAGTTATTTGAGGTACCAACTCCCAGTTCCATCATCAACACTAGCTGCAGTTTGCTCGCTGATGATTAAGAAATTGACCTTACTAACAATCTTCGACAGGTTATGAGTACATCATCTCTACGTGTGCTGGATATTTCCAGAAGTCATTATCATATCCCCAAGACAGATCCACAGGTATTTTAAAAAATAAACACCTCATTCACTACTCTGCAAATGAGAAAGAAACCATCTCGACTGTCCCAGCTTGTGAGCTAAAAGAACCACAAAAATTTAGTTGCTGCTGACACCTCTTCCTATGAAATGCAAAGCATGCAGAATGAGACCTGCAGGAGAACCAAATAACAAGCTTCAAGCCTGACTCATAACGTTTCTGTGCCTAAGTTTTCAGAAGTCGGGATTCATAATATTCAGGTACTGACCAGTCGAATTTTGCATGAGATAGGATGAGAATCAAAACAGCAATGAAAAAACCCGATGAAGATGTGAAACAGCCATAGCAATCCAACCAAACTTCTATTTGGGAACAATAGAGAAGCAACTGCAAATACTAAACCTTCAGCAGAACAACAAATTGCAAATGATGAACATCAAAACATTGGAACAGTTCATGAAAAGGCGAAACCATCCAACATTCTTTTCGCACAAACCATTTACCCGCATGAGTAAATTTCCTTTTGCTAAAGAAAGACCACTTCCTAGAGTAAGCTTTAAAACACTGCAGCATGTTTCAAAAATTGAAAAAGAAGCTTGGTTGTTGGAGGATGTACAAGATGTGGATAACTGCAGAACGCCCTCTCACTATCGCATTCTCATTTTCAACCGGCACATAAAAAAAATTCCTAAATCTCAATAAAAGGTATAGCTATAACAACACATCAGGGTACTACAAATCATGGTGATTAGTGCACTTCCAAAAATCCCCTTTTCCATCACAAAGTGTCTAAAACATCTGATTGAAACTCCTTGGATCAGGACCATGAGGAAAAGGCTTAAGCGCTGTGGTCACTTCTTCTTACATCAACATTCGCAGCGTGACTACTGACTGCATCCTACACTGTCATTGATCTCTCACAAGAAGATCAAATTGGTGTTGCAATTAATCAACCACAAAGCACATCAAATGGAAACCGAGAATGAAGCATGTTGAAAACCAAGAGCCAAAGCAACCCAAGCAAAGCCAGCAAGCCAAACGATTTCCCACCAGTAAACAACTCAGCCGAAGACAGCATCTAAACACTCCTAATTCCTATCGCAACTCCATCTCAAAGCCGAAAATTATCAGACAAATGCCTTCCCATTTTTCACAGAGCAATTCAAACCCTAGCAACAACAGCAATCAACCCAAATCACCCAACGACACTACCATCACTCACTCACCGATTCATTCCTCGTCTTCAAAGAGGAGCCGAAGCCGCGAGGCCAAGAGTCCGGTGGAGTCCAGCGAAGCCTCGCGCCTGAGGTCGCGTTTGATGTTGCTCATGCGATCGGCGAGCGACTCCCGCTCCTCTCTGAGGGCGGAGGTGTCCTCGAGGAGGTCGTGGATGCGGTACTTCTGGCCGAGCGACCGGAGGCTCAGGAGGAGGATCCCGGTCATGGCGGCGAACTGTACGAAGCTGTGCTTGTGCTTCCTCGCGTTGGCGAGGAGTCCCAGTTCTCTCCTAGGGTTTCGGGCGGGTGAAGAAATGCCGAGCTGGAGAGCGCCATGGGAGAGGGAAAATGGAGGTCAGAGAAGAGTGCAACTTGGGGGCGAAACCAGCTACGGCGGTGACACCGAATGAAATGGCCGTATGCCACGGCCCTGGGTTTGGCTTCCGAGTTTCAGCTGAAAAATTTTAAAGGACCGGGTCGGACCGGACTCCGACAACGAAAATGGATAATATTCGCCCCCGTTATGCTCTATGTTTTGGCAAAATGTAGATGAAAACTAGTGGTTCGAAGAAATACTATAGTACCTCAAATCAATATTTGTTAGATCCATCAAATAATACATACTTAGATATAGAACTATGCATAATAACAACTAACTTATCCAATCGAATAGATTGAGATGCCAATTTTTTAGAGTAATTCTTCAAGGTCCACCGAATGATCCATCAAATATAGGTCATGGACCGATTTTGCCACTTCTAATAAAAACTAGTGGTCGGAAGAAATACTATAATTCCTCAAATCAGGAGTTATTAGATCCATCAAATAATAATTTTCAACCTCAGTACATGGATATAGAACTATGCGTCATAAGGATTTGTGTCATTTTCTCTATTTTTTACCAACTTTAATTTATCTTCTTATCACCGGCTTAAATATTCCGTCAGTGTGATCAATTGTGCATACATGCTTGTTAAGTGTTAACAGCTAACAGCGAAGGCATAAGAGGATATCTTCACACTCAACACCATGAAAAGATATCTACCAACTATTTTAAATTCACTCAAAGGAGGAGCTTACTCCATCTTATTCATAGCCAAATATCAGATCGTCACAAGCTGGAACAGGCACAAATCCTCCGGGGAATTTCAGGAGTTCCATTTGTCACACAATGTCTTGTCAAGACAAGGACCAGTAAGCTGTACATACCACTGGCACAAATCAAAACAACGCTCGCCATCTCTTTTCTCCACATATATATCATAATGGTGAAACTGGCCGGGCCATTGGAAGTTGCAAAAGTAGAGGGTGGTACCCCAAAAATTGGGCATGAAATGAAATTCCCACATGCCATTGGGAGAGATCTGCTGAACACCGAGATCCTTGTTCTTGGATTTGCAGTGAACGGTTAGCGTTACTCCTCCGGGCTAAGCTGTTGTAGATTTGGACATGGGTTTTCATACCGATCCAAATACCTCCGAGGCAAGCTTGCAGGAGGGCAGCAATGATCATGAATCTCACAAAAACTCTAATTGGCGAGTTCATATTTGTAACCTTTGCTTTTTCTTCTGAAATATGAATTCGGAGGACTTCATTTGGTAAGATGGCTAAATCAGGTAAGAGGATCTTATCTTAGTGTTGACACCAAATAATAAAGAGTTACTGAATGGACTTTAGTATCACTGTGTCCCGAAAATCGGTAAATCGGGAATGGTAAGCTACTATGAGAAGTTCGGTAAGTTGTCTGCAACATACCGAAATATTTAGAAGTCTAAACCCGATATTCGGGAAGTAAGAGAACATGGCCATTGATTTTCAGAATTCGGTAAGATTCTGGACATACCGAAATTATAGAGGGTCAGCAGTAAGAGGAGTATGAAGACAAAAGGAATCGCAGGATGGCCAAACTAGCCATGTCAGCAAGAAGTTACGAGCAAGAAATCCGGATAGTGGATGCAAACAGTTCACGGCAGTTGCTGGAAAAGATTCAAATTCAAAGCCATATTAACAGTTGAAGATCAAGTTTTGGCGGATAAAACGTGAGCAAATGGGAAGTTATTGAAGGCGCCAAGATTCAGAGTTTGAAAGCAAGAAAATAACCGACAAACGGTTATGAAGAGCCAAAGAATAACAAATAATCGAGAGAGAGGAGAAGAAAGACAGATCAACACACATCCAAAAGAACTCAAGTTTTCTGCACTTTAACTTCCCTGTACTCTCCTTTCCAGCATTTAGAGTTTCTGCAATTCTAGTTTAGTTTCAAGCTTTCTACTGCTTTAGTAGGAGTATTGTAACGTAGCCTGAACCTTTGTTGATCTCAAATCCATATTCGATCCACTGATTTACTACCCATTTCACTTCCATTTGTGTTACTCCGTGTTCTCACTAAAATTTCCTTTCGAGAGTTGAGCCACAGAACCCTCTTAATAAAAACCGAAGACTGAATTTCGGTGAAAGATATTCCTTGTTGCAAAAACGAGCGAACATCTTTTTGGCACGCCCGGTGGGACCATTGTGGTAAGATTAAGAGAAATGGTGAGAACCAGAGGTCAATCAGATGGAATACCAGTTGGCAACATCAACAATCCATATGATGGAGCACGATCAGAGCATTCGGCAGCGAATGAGGACGTACCCCATCACAATGCTGATGTTCCTCGGCAATTGAACGAAGAACAAATCCATGCGTTGGCACCTGACAACACTTTGATAGCCACGATGAGAAGAATGTTTGAGGAACAGCAGAATGAGCTCACTAACCATATGATGCGGTATGTCACAGATGTGATAAAGCCTATGATGATTAACGCCATAAACGAGGTAATATCGCGTCCTAGTTCATCCTCTCAAGTTCCTCCCTTTTATGTAAATCCTTCTGGTACGATACCATTTCCACCAACATCGGGACATCCCAATGTTGGGTATAATGGTAGTGGAGGATCGAATCTGCAGCCTCCAGTAAGGATTATACCAAGGCCAGAAAATCCTACAACAGCAAATCTGGTAAATGGTGTGAGTGGTTACAATTTCCCTCAAATTGGCCTTACTGATGTTAATGTGATCAATCCCATGATCCCGAATCATCCACCAGTATCGAACATGCCTCCACCAGTGAATGTCCCTAACTTCGATCCCATGAGACCACCTGTAGCTCAACAACCATATCCACAAGTGGTAGAAAATCCTCTTTACAGGCCACCACCACCCATTAACTTCAATATGGATCAACAAGGAATGAACAGACCTCAGCAGGTTGATCCTAGGGGGCAAGATCCTTGGTTGGGCCAGCAGAATTTAAGGCCATGGAATCCAGACAGAGTTGCAGAATTGGTAATGCAACAATTAGGAGCAGAGAGAGGCACACCAAGACCTGTATACAGGAAGCCACATCCCGACTGGGTGGATAACATTCCATATCCAAGGGGATTTAAAATGCCAGATTTCGCTGTATTTACAGGTGAGGAAGATCAGTCAACTGTGGAGCATGTAGGTCATTTTTTAGCATAATGTGGAGAGGCTGGAACAAATGAATATTTAAGGCTAAGGCTATTCCCATTGTCATTATCAAAGACAGCATTTACTTGGTATACGAATTTGCCAGCAAATTCTATTCAGACGTGGGTTGAGATGGAGAGACAGTTCCATTCTCAGTTTTACCGAACGGTACCAGAGGTAATAGTAGCCGACTTGGCCAGGATGTACCAGTATGGCACTGAAACAGTAGATCAATTCATTGCTCATTTCAAGAAGTCCAGGAATCGGTGTTTGACTTCTCTCACTGAAAAGGAATTTACAGATTTGGCTTTTAATGGGTTGAAGTTTAATCTCAAGGAGAGATTTGAGGGGCAGGCTTTTGATGATCTCTTTCAATTAAATGCTCGGGTTTCTAAGTATGAGCACCTGCTGAAGGATAAAGATAAGAAGCCGACGAAGGATAATCGGCAGACAATAGCATCGGTTGAAAGTACCGAATACAGTGACTTCACAGAAGAAGAGAATGAGATAGCGGTAGCAACTATGGTACTTGAAAAATCATATGTGTGCTCAGCTTTGAAACCAGCAAAGGTGAGAGATGTGTCCAAGTTTAAAGCTAACGAAACGAGTAATTATTCGTTTGATATCTACAAGTTGGATGAGATATTTGACTTGTTGTTGAAAGATGGAATGATCAAATTGGCTGAGGGACAGGTAATCCCATCCAAGGAAGAGATTACTGACAAAAGGTATTGCAAGTGGCATCATTCCAAGACTCATGATACGGTGAATTGTATTGTTTTTAGAAAGACAATCCAGGAAGCGATTCGTCAAGGCAAGATTAAATTCGCTGAAGACAAAGGCAAAGCTCCAATGGAAGTAGACACGGATCCTTTCCCGAAGATGATCAGTATGGTTAATGTACATGAGTCTACAAGGCATGATAATAGACAATTGTGCACCCGTTGCCATCGAGAATTAAGTCATCAGCATCGGGAAGTTCCCGAATTCCAGTGCATGAGAGGAACAAGGGGAAGATACAGATCGGGATCATTTGTCCGTCGGGAAGGCAGACCACAGATAAAGTCTGAGATTGTGGTAACTAAAAACGTTTCGGCACAATCAAGAAGTCAAGAAGCTGAATCAAGGCGGTCAACACAAGTGTCTGAGAGGCGGGAATTTTGCCCCGATCCACCAAGACAAATTCCTCCAACTCAAGAAGTTGAAACACAATCTCACAAGGAAAAGGAAATCCTACGAAAGCCTGAGAAGAAGAAGAGTTTATGGCAGCGATATAAAGAAGGAGATCCCAAAGTAGGATTGCTTGGAGAGCCTAGTGGGAAATTTGATTATGTGGTGTACTATGGAGACACGAAGGATTCCTTATCCCCGTCATTGCCTGTGGAACCATCTGGTTGGGGAGATGAATTTGATGATCCACCATCATCAATTCCCCAGGAAGTTTCGAAGACAAAAATAATTAAAATCCCACACGATCCTCCCGAAGGAAAATGGTCCTTGGCTAAACCGACGGGGCAAGCATCTTACCGAACTGCAAAAAGACGTTTTCAGCGAATGAAAAGCAGACAGAAGGATTTCGAGAATCGTTGGGACAAAGGAATGTCATCACAGATTCCTCCAACCAGATCTTTTAATACGAGAGGAAATTGGGTTTGGAGGAGAAACCCTGATGATAAAGAACCTGTCAAACCAGAAAAAATTTATGCATATGATTCGGGAAGTAGTTCTCACCAAGAGGTGAAAAAAGGAAAAGAGGTTCAACAAGTCTCCCAAACAATTAACTTTGGGCAATTTCAGGTAGCTCTTAATCCGAGGCATCAAGTCAAAATAGAACAAAAGAATCTGAATCTCAAGATGTCGCAAGAAGATGATAAGAGTTGCCAAGCTGGTCATTCCAAAATGCCGAAAGAGAATTGTTCGCCAATGAGGATCAACATGGTCCATGCTAAGCTTCCAGCTGAATATGGAGCTTGCTTAGTGGTAGAAGAAGAACTCGAGCATATCTCAGAGAAAGAAATAGCAATGGCAGAATTCGAATTCTCTGATAAAGAAATGATAAGGTTTGATAAAGTACCCTCAGACAAGGCTAGACATTTAAGATCCTTGGTTATTTCAGGTAGAATCAATGGTCAAGCTGTCGGTAAGATCTTTGTAGATGCGGGAGCTACCTTGAATCTCATATCTTACAGGTACTTCAGGAAGTTGGGAAAAGATGATGATGAAATAATTCCATCGAACGTTCAGCTGTCTGATTTCCTAGGAGAAGTTACCGAAGTCAAAGGGGCAGTTGTACTGGACCTAACCATAGGATCCAAAACAGCAAGGACGACTTTCTTCGTGATAGAGTCTGATGGTTCGTACAACTTGCTGCTTGGAAGGGATTGGATACACTCTAATCAATGTGTACCCTCGACTCTTCATCAGGTTCTGGCATTTTGGAATGGTAAGGGAGTAGAGTACATTGAGGCTGATTCGGGACTTGCTTCAATAGGGTTGACTGGTATTCATCAAGATCATCAAGAATACTCACATGGAGGACATGTCATTGGAGTACCGAAAGTAGATTCACGATCCTATGCTTATTGCCGCTTTGGGAATATGAAAACTGAGTGGATTCCCAAGTCTAGCTTGGCATTAGAGGAGTTACATACTCTTTATGGAAAGCGAGCCCTTATTGCAAGAAGTTTGTGAAAGGTACTTTGCATACTTGGCAGAGAAGACCCAGCAAAGTGCTGAAGTTTCAGATTGTATTGACGAATGGGAAGAGTCACCAATCAAAGAGGACAGCAGGTTAACAGAAGCTCAAGACCCATTGTTTGAAGTTGATATAGGAGAACCTGGGTGTTTTCGTCCAATATATGTGAGTGCTTTTCTGCAAGGGGGCATGAAAGAAGATTTAATCCACTTGATCAAAGAATACAAAGATTGCTTCGCATGAGATTACCATGAAATGCCTGGTTTGTCAAGAGATATTGTAGAACATCGTCTTCCTATTAAGAAAGGATTTCGTCCACACAAACAGTTAGCAAGAAGGTTTGCTCCAGATGTGGTTGACAAAGTCAAGGAAGAGATTGAAAGGCTGCTGAAAGCAAAATTCATTGAGACGGCCAGGTATGTAGAGTGGATTTCGAATATTGTTCTTGTGAAGAAGAAAAATGGAAAATTGAGAGTCTGTATTGATTTTCGGGATCTTAATAATGCCACTCCAAAAGATGAGTATCAGATGCCGATGGTAGACATGTTAGTAGATTCGGCGTCGGGAAATGAGATGTTATCTCTAATGGATGGTCATTCGGGTTACAACCAGATATTTATTGCTAAAGAAGATGTCCCGAAAACAGCGTTTAGATGTCCTGGTGCTATCGGGACTTTTCAGTGGACAGTGATGCCTTTTGGGCTGAAAAATGCAGGAGCTACTTACCAGCGAGCAATGAATTTCATCTTTCATGACATGATTGGTAAATTCTTGGAAGTTTATATTGATGATGTTGTGATCAAATCAAGTCAGGGAGAGCATTTGGACTATCTTGAGCAAGCTTTTGTTAGGATGAGAAAATACAAATTGAAGATGAATCCAGCTAAATGTGCCTTTGGAGTGCGAGCAGGGAATTTCTTGGGATTCCTAGTTAATCAAAGGGGAATTGAGATTGACAAGAATAAGGCAAAGGCTATTATAGAGCTTCCTCATCCTACATCAAAGAAGCAGTTGTAGATGGTACTCGGGAAAATTAATTTTCTCAGAAGATTCATTGCAAATTTATCTGGGAAGATAGAACCAATGACCCAGCTCTTGCATCTTAAAAATTAGGAGGAGTTTATATGGGGAGATAAACAGCAGAAAGCGTTTGATGCGGTCAAAGTTTATTTGACAAATCCTCCTGTATTGATGCCGCCGAAAGCAGGCAGGCCATTAAGGTTGTACTTGTCTACTACCGATTCAACTATCGGGAGTATGCTGGCACAAGAGAATGAAAATGGAAAAGAACAAGCGGTATATTATTTAAGTAGAACATTGGCTGATGTTGAAAAAAGATATACCGCGATAGAAAAATTATGTTTATCTTTGTACTTCTCTTGTATGAAGTTAAGACATTATTTGTTGCCAGCTACAGTACATGTACTCGGTAAGACTGATGTGATAAAATATATGTTGTCACGGCCTATTATAAAAGGGCGTATAGCCAAGTTGGCATTTATCTTGTCTGAATTTGATTTGGCATACGTACCAATAAAAGCAGTCAAAGGTCAAGCTGTTGCTGACTTTCTTACCGAATACCCATGTTTGCAAATGGAAGAAAATAAACAGAACTTCAGTCAAGTTATACCATGGACTGTGTATTTTGTTGGATCATGTGCTAAGAGTATGGCTGAAGCTGGTTTGATGATAATCTCTCCCACCGGAGAGCTTACAAGGTGTGTTTGTAAGTTAGATTTTGAATGCTCAAATAATCAAGCCGAATATGAAGCACTAATCATCGGCTTAGGAATACCGATTGAATTGGAAGCACAGTTCATCAAAATATTTGGAGATTCACAGCTAGTGGTGAAGCAACTAAAAGGAGAGTATCAGTGCTGAAATGAAAATTTGATTGGCTATTACTATCTAGCCAAGAAGCTGTTGGAACAATTTAGAGAATATGACATAGTCCATGTCAAAAGAGAAACCAATTACGAAGCCAACGAATTAGCACAGATGGCTTCTGGTTATAAAATATCAAAAGAATTGGCTAATATTGCAGCCATCATCACATTATCGGTACCTTCTATTGAACAAAGAGAAATACCGATAGCGATTAGTGAGGTGATCCGAGAAAACGACTGGAGGCAGCCCATTATGGAATACTTGAAAAATCCTGATTCAAGAGATCAAAAGCTGAGGAGACAAGCCCAGAAGTACGTAATATTGGGAGAAGAGTTATACCGAAAATCTTCAGATGGGCTACTATTAAGATGTCTTGATAAGGATAATGCGAAACTGGTTATGGTAGAAGCTCATGAAGGCATATGTGGAGCACATCAAGCTGGAATTAAGATGAGATGGCTTCTAAAAAGGTACGAATATTTCTGGCCAACAATGATGCAGAATTGCATTGAATAATCCAAAGCATGCATTTCATGTCAAAAACATGGACCTTTGCAACATGCACCTGCTGTAGAGCTTCATTCCATTGTAAAGCCATGGCCATTTTCAGGATGGGCAATGGATATAATAGGTAAGATTTATCCACCCTCTTCTCATAAGCATAGTTTCATTTTGCTGGCTACGGATTACTTTACGAAATGGGTGGAAGCGATTCCATACAAGAGCATTAGTCAGAAGACGGTGATCAAATTTATTGAAGAAAACATAATTCACCGATTTGGCTTACCGGAATCAATCACTGCGGATCAAGGGACAATGTTTACTGGAAATGAAGTTATGGAGTTTGTGCAATCAAGAGGAATTAAGATGCTGCATTCTACACCATATTATCCTCAAGCAAATGGACAAGCTGAAGCTACTAATAAAGTTGTGATTGGATTGATTAAAAAGCATTTGGAAGAAAATCCAAGAGAATGGGACAACTTGCTATCGGTAGTATTGTGGGCATACCGAACATCACGAAGATCAAGTACAGGCGTCAGTCCATATATGCTGACCTATGGACAAGAGGCAGTTCTACCGATGGAGATAACCGTTCAATCATTACGAGTCCAATTGCAAAGTGAAATGTTGCCAGAAGATTACAGAGATTGGATGTATATAAATTTGGATGAAGTAGATGAAGTCAGGGCAGTTGCTTTGGATCAGTTGATTGCACAAAAGAAAAGAGTAGCTAGAGCTTTTAACAAGAAGGTTAGGATCAAGCAATTTGCTGTCGGGGACTTAGTGTGGAAAGCAATCTTGCCATTTAATCTCAAAGATAGAGAATTCGGTAAGTGGTCCTCAAATTGGGAAGGCCCATATCTAGTTACCGAAATGTTCAGTGGAAATGCGTACATATTGATGGATATCAATGGAAAAGAACTATCTCGTTCTATAAATGGGAAATTCTTGAAGAAATATTATTAATCAATCTGGGAAACACAAGGAGATTAATTCATTCATCAAAAGCGAAAGTACATTCTGATCTTGGTTACAAAGGTCTTCAGATCTTTAACCAGTTTGAGATTCTGAGCTACAAGTTTAGAATGTAATTCAAGATCATGGCGGAGTTCGAATTGCTGCTCTTTGAGATGTTCTGTGCGACGAGAATGGAAGCGGACAGCTTCAAGTTTCTCCCAAGTTTCCTGTAACAATCGTCTATACTTGTCTGAAGAAACTTCGACCATGGACTTGACCAGGGAGATTTCGTCTTTAATTATCCTGCGTTCGGCACGGTTATGACTGGAAAAGAAATTGAAAAGTCGACGTGTCGTCTCAGCATCTTCTTTGGCATGGAGGCAAGAGTCTTGAACTTGAGCATATGCTTCCTTGGAATCACACAATCGGGAGAATTCTTCCACAATTTGGAGCTTAAGAGTCTCAGCTTCCACAATGATAGGTTCAAGGCTCCAAACCTCCTTCACATTGCGCTCAAACTCATCGAAGCTGGCAGGGAATAAAGAGCACAGTTCCCATACTAAGTCCAAGAGATCAGACTCAGCAGTTAAGAATACCTTGGACCTGAAAATGTCCGTCAGTTCGGTAACTTCTAACCTATGCTTATAATTCAGTAATAAAGCATGATGTCCCTGGGATAGTAGCTCATGTAGCCGTTTCCATAAAGATCGATCATCTGTAGGCAATTGGATAAAAAGTTGTTCATGGTTAAAAGAAATGAAGAACAGTTTTCAAAGCTGGGATCGGGATGTATTTAGCAAAAATTTTACCTTCATGTTGGCCGTTACGATGTCTGTATGATCGAGGCCAAAGAGGCAACTGAGATGAAGAACCATGTGAAGACATCATGAGCAAGATTGCAAATGTTCAGGATGAATTGTGCAATTTGGGCAGTTATAAATAGAAAGGACATAGAGCAGATCATGGGTAGTGGCATGCCAGAGCTTTTCTCGGATAATTGGAAGAACATGGCCCATAAGTGGAGGAAGACGGTTACCAGAATTGCCGCAAAAAATATTCTCTTGCAAGAGAAAGTATGCAAAAGTCATTGAGATTATCGGGAAGCCTTATTATTGAAATCTTTGTTAATCACTGAGGATTATCGGGAAGCCTTATCATCGGAATCTTTGTTAATCATTGAGGATTATCGGGAAGCCTTATCATCGGGATCTTTGTTAGTCATCAAGGATTATCGGGAAGCCTTATCATCGGGATCTTTGTTAGTCATCAAGGATTATCGGGATCTTTGTTAGTTATGGAGGATTATCGGGATCTCTGTTAATCGTCGAAGATTATAGAAGAGCAGATGTTAGAATTCGGCAGCAAAAGAACATTTGAGTCAGAAAGAACAAGATTTTTCATTTATATTTCCTCAGCAGAGACTTGGCTTCATTTATAAAAGAACGGAGCTCAAATTCTAAATTAAGATTTTGTTCCATGAGCTCCGCCCTCTGTTTCTCACAAGTTTTGACCGACCCACAGGTGGAATCATACTCTTTCCTCGGCTCCCGACACTTCTCCATCTTTCTTCTAACTGATGGGCAAAGATGACGCATCTTCGCTTCTTGCTCCATCATTTGGACCTCTACCGTCTTCAATTCTTTCTCAAGTTCTGCTCTTCTTTCTGCCAAGCGGTGAAGTTTGCTCTCTTCGGCTTTATAACTGTCATAGAACAAGCGGGTATCTGCACATTTGTGGGTTGGTTCATCTTGAATGGCTTGACCTCGCTGTTCTCCGAAGAGAAGATGTGGAAGATGATAGGTGTTGATCCTGATGGTGTCCACAGCATCCACAAAACCAACGGCGAAGATATCACTTTTATCCCGAAAGTCTTGGGAAAGTGTAAAGGAAGGATTACCAGAGCATACTTCTTGAAAGAGAGTTCTTGCTCGTCTCTCTCTGACAGAGTCGGTAATCAACTTCCCATAGCCAGACTCTAATAAGCTGAGAAGTTCAGTCCATTTAGCCTTGACCACTTCCTTAGAAACTTCAGAAAATGATGCCGGGTCTATAGATTCTGGCGGACAATCAACAGTGGAGGAGCCAGGAAGATCTGTGAGCAGTATACTTTCCACTTCAGCTTTCTCTTCAGTAGATAAGAGAGTTATCTCAGCTGCGGCAGAAGGAGCTTGTGAAGAAGATGAGCTTGCCATAAACATTCCTTGAAGAGGCAGAGTGATAGACGAAGGTTGAACAAGCGGCAGAGGTACATTGGTTGATGGGCCTTCAAGAAATTCCCCATCAGGAATCAGGATTCTTTTTGATGCAGATAAAGGCTCATCAGTACCTGTAAATACAGCTATGAGTGTTAAAATAATAGTATAAGGAGCATTCACCATTCGGTAAAGTTAAGACAATACTTACCGATAGAAGTTGGAGATTTTCTAGTCTGAGGAGAAGATGGGTCATTAGCTTGTTCCTTTTCCTTAAGTTTTGGAGTCTGGGTTTGCGTTGATGCGATAAGAAGTTCCGTCGAAGAAGCCGGAGGCACCAGGACAGGGTCAAGGATTGCTATATCATCATCAGGAGCAAGAGCAGAAGGGGAAGAAAGCAAAGCCGCTTTTGATCGGTATATCTTGAGAGTCTTCCCTGAGTTATATTTAAAAGAAGAAAAGCACATATCAATATTGGAAGGTATGCTCATAATTAGCAAAAGCTTTAATATTAAAGTTACCTTTCGGTGTATGTGGCTTTATCATGGCACGTAGCGTGGGACTGACAGATGGGCTCCTTGGTGATGATGATAAAGATTGAGTGGTAGTTCTTTCTGTTGCTGGCTTCTTAGACGCCTTTTCTGGAGCAGACAGTTCTAAGATTTTTCGCTTTCTTCCTGCTGTGAGCGAAAACAGTTAGACACAACTAAATACCGAATGAAGACGTACATTGAAAGAAGGAGAGCAAACTAACCTTTAACAGGCTTTGCCGGTTCCAAGGGAAAAATGTCTTCATCTCCGGTTGATTGAGGAAGTGCAAGAGTGGCCGTCTCCTTTATTTTCAAAAGGATCATGTCCAGCGGCTCTGAGAATACAGACTTCCGATAATTCTTCCACCAGAAGTCGAAGTCTTCTGAAGAGCGATCAGTATCTGGAATGAACTCGGTAACACGGAACAATCGGTAAATGTCCCGAATCAGCTTGTTCAATTCAATGAAGTTTTGACTGTCGCCTTGCTTACAGAATACTTTATTGATGGAAGAAAAGGAAAAAGTGTAAAGAGCCGGGACAAGAATCCCTTGAATCAACCCAAATTGTCTAGCACAATATTGGGGGGAGTAGATTTCGAAGCCAGCGACGAATCTACCCTTTATTGAAAACCTAACAGGAAGGTCAATAGAGGTTAGAACGACTTGCCAAAAATCACTCTTATTCTTCTGAAAGGGAGGAAGATATGATTTGAATTCAGGAATGAGAAAAGGAGAAAAAGAGAATTGTTTCCCTTTGATTGAAAAAATTTGGAAAATAAAGAACCGAAAATAAGATAATTGCCCCTCTGGAAAAGGAATCAACTCTCGGCTTAAGGCTCGACAAACAGGGTGATTCGGGATAGAAACCGAAGGGGGTTGCGAGACATGGTCTTTGGAAAACCAAAAAGGAAAATAAAAAGCCGACCAGGCTTGGAGAATCCAGAGTGGACCACCATAGACTCCACCTATTTCATCATAAATGATGGAAGAAGCCGAATGGGCTAAGCCTCGGTACAATAAGGATAAAATGATTTTTCCTAAAGAAAGGAGAGTTCCCGAAGCTAAGGCAGAAGCTATAGCTACGAAGTCCTTTGAAACTCTCACAATAGGGTGGCAAAAAAGGAATTTACAGAGCCAGTACAAGAGAAAAGCGGTGTGTTCCTCGTCGGTAACTTCACCTTCTTTCCTAAAAAACTTACCGATAAAAGCCCCATAAGCTAGCTCGGAATCAGACAACTTACCAAGTCCTGGGTAAGAATCAGAAGACAGAGTAGATGGGTCTGTACCTAAAGGACTAAGACCGGTCAGGCAATGGATGTCGAGCAAAGTTACCGACATCGGGGAAAAAGGGAAGAAGAAGCAGTTGGTAGAAGTTGACCAAAAACAGGATAGGGCACTGATTAGCCCATGATTCAGACGATAGTCAAAACAACAAAGGCGCAAAGCATTATGAATCGAAAGTCCATCCTAAAGAGAGCCCTTGGAAGGACGAAGTCGAAGATACCATTGGTAAAAATTTGGCTCAAAATCAGAAAAAGCCCTAAGACGAGAAGGACGAGAGTGCCAGTTGTAAGCTAGAACGGAAGAATGGTGGATTGGAAGTACCTCAGTTTGATGACGAGGGAAGAAATCAGAGAGAATTGCAGGAATTGAAAACTGATTGTAAACAGCTGGGCCAAGGATGTAAGAATCCTCGAAATCATTCTGCACCGCGAAAAAATGCCGGTCATCGTTGAAATCTTGAGAGTCTCTGAAATTATAATAGCGCTCTAGGGAATTTGAGGCAAGGAAGGAGGAAGCTTGAGCCTTGGGAGCCATGGTGTCTGATCAAGTACAGGAAAAGGGCACGAAGGAGCGAAGAAGCGAAAGAGCAAGAGAATAACGAAAGAGATGACTTGTTGGAGAAGCAAGTTTGAAGGCGAGAGATCAGATTGTATGGGGACATTTGATATATATATTGAGTTGATACGAGGAGAAGCTGAAAAGGCAAGTGCGCGAAACGAGACGGCAAAATGACGCTCGAAGCAAAAAGTAAGTATCTTGTCATCTTTGGCATTTAAAAGAATTAAAATTCTTTTAATTCTTTTAAAGGGGGCATCTGTTGACACCAAATAATAAAGAGTTACCGAATGGACTTTAGTATCACTGTGTCCCGAAAATCGGTAAATCGGGAATGGTAAGCTACTATGAGAAGTTCGGTAAGTTGTCTGCAACATACCGAAATATCTAGAAGTCTAAACCCGATATTCGGGAAGTAAGAGAACAGGGCCATTGATTTTCAGAATTCGGTAAGATTCTGGACATACCGAAATTATAGAGGGTTAGCAGTAAGAGGAGTATGAAGACAAAAGGAACCGCAGGATGGCCAAACTAGCCATGTCAGCAAGAAGTTACGAGCAAGAAATCCGGATAGTGGATGCAAACAGTTCACGGCAGTTGCTGGAAAAGATTCAAATTCAAAGCCATATTAACAGTTGAAGATCAAGTTTTGGCGGATAAAACGTGAGCAAATGGGAAGTTATTGAAGGCGCCAAGATTCAGAGTTTGAAAGCAAGAAAATAACCGACAAACGGTTATGAAGAGCCAAAGAATAACAAATAATCGAAAGAGAGGAGAAGAAAGACAGATCAACACACATCCAAAAGAACTCAAGTTTTCTGCACTTTAACTTCCCTGTACTCTCCTTTCCAGCATTTAGAGTTTCTGCAATTCTAGTTTAGTTTCAAGCTTTCTACTGCTTTAGTAGGAGTATTGTAACGTAGCCTGAACCTTTGTTGAGATAATGAATAGCCGATTCACATTAATTACGACATAAATGTGGTTCCCGGGCATTAACTCACATGATTAGCGGTCCATTTATCTCGGGGATGGCTAAGAAACCACAACTGCTATATAGACTGAGATATTTTGGATATAAATCCCTTTTGCCATCACAAAGTGTCTGAAACATTTGATTTCTACACACCGACAAACTCCCCTTAGATTAGGACCATGAGGAAGGCTTAAGCGACTTTGATCACTTCTTGTTAGGGGTGAGCATGGTTCTAGGGTAGAATCGGGAACCTGGAATCGAAACCTATGGAAACCGGTCCAGTTTCAGGTTGGGTAGGTTTCAGGTTTCACAAATTGAGGAACCTGTTCCAACGGGTAAGTTCCAGGTTCCACTTCCTAAAACCTGGAACTTGGACCTTGGATCCTAAAATAAATTTTTGTGTTTTTTTGGTATATGTCTTCACACGATCCTACAATGTTCTATGGCGTCCGATGCTGAGTGTATAATCTGGAGCCAAACAAAGTTTTAGGTTCTAGGTTCCAAAAAATGAGGAACCTGTTCCAACGGGTTGGTTTCAGGTTTTAAATGTAACATGTACGGAACTTGAAACCGCTCACCTCTACTTCCCCTTAGTGGTTGTAGCGTTCACTCTCATTTTGCTTAACTAAAAATGAAAAAAGAAAAGAAATTGGCAGGTTCCCGAGTACCTTGGAACCGACCCTAGAACTTGTGACAGGGTAGGTTCCAGGTTCCAAAAAATGATGAACTTGTTCCGACGGGTAGGTTCCAGATTTCAGGTGGAACCTGTAAGGAACCTGAAATCGACCATCCCCACTTCTTATCACATCATCAATCGCAATTAGACCACCAATTCCAAAGGCATCTAACGTAAACATACACGAGAACCAATCGCAACAAAGGCAAGACATAGGACATCAACAACCAGACAACTAATTTTCATCAACTCAGTACCGAAGCAAGCGGCGAAGCCGGCATTGCCTTTGCGGCCGCGGCCTTAGACTCCATGAGCCTCCACATGTACCAAGACCCGATAGACCTGTACGGCCTTAAACAAAAAAATGAATCATCTTCGGTCTTGACGAATTACTTTAGAAAATCGATGTCGACATCTATTGATTGGATAAATTAGTTGTTATTACGTATCTCCAAGTACTGCAAATCTACTGTTAAAAATCAATTCAATACGTGCTATTGATGGATCTAACACTTGATTTAAGGTATTGTAGGATATCTAGTTTTCAATTACATTTTTCCAAAACATAGAGCAAAACGGGGCGAATATCATTATTATCGGTCTTCGTTATCGGAGTCCGGTCCGACCCGGTCCTTTAAGATTTTTCAGCTGAAACTCAGAAGCCCAACTCAGACCGTGGCAAACAGACATTTCATTCAGTGTCACCTTGTTTCGCTCCCAATTATTTAGGGCCTGTTTGGTATCGTTTCTATTCCTCTAATTCTGTTCCCCGGAACAAAAAAGGATCAGAAACATGTTTGGAATCCCAAATGATTCTGATTCTGATTCTGCTCCCGGGAACAGTTTTGGACAAAAAATAAGAAACAAAAAAAGTTGTTTCTCCCAAAAAAGAACACTTTTGAGAATCACAAAAAAGAACAAAGTCTCAGTTCTTTTAAAAATATTAAGTCCATGTGAACTTCTGAACTTTAAAAAAAATTAAAATTAGATTTGAAAATTTACTAACTACTATTTTTTTAAACACATTTTTTTAAAATTAAATTTAAAAATAAGCTTTAAAATTTAACAAAAAAATTAAAAATTTACAAAAGGGGGAAATTAAAAATAGAAAAAATTCAAAAAAAAATTCAAAAAATTTTAAAAAATAAAAAATGGGGGGAAATTAAACATATGTAATTTTTTAAAAAAAGTAAAAATTTAAAAAAATTTAAAAAGGTTAAAAAACATTTAAAAAAAGATTAAATATTTTTAAAAAAGAATTCCCGTCACTTGGTTGTTTTCGGGAATAAAAATTTTATGCAGTTACCAAACGCGTTTCTGTTCGGGAACAGAAATTTTGTGCAATTACCAAACGCGTTTTGATTTTCTAAAAATCATACAGGGAACAGAATCAGAAAATATGATTTTAATCATAATCACTTTAGAGGAACAGAAACGTTATCAAACAAACCCTTACACTCTTCTCTGACCTCCATTTTCCCTCTCCCATGGCGCTCTCCAGCTCGGCTTCTTCTTCAACTGCCCGAAACCCTACGAGAGCACTGGGACTCTTCGCCGTGACCGGGTTCCTCCTCCTGAGCCTCCGGTCGCTGGGCCAGAAGTACCGCATCCACGACCTCCTAGAGGACACCTCCTCCCTCGGAGAGGAGCGTGAGTCGCTCGCCAATCGCATGAGCAATATCAAAGGCGACCTCAAGCGCGAGGCTTCGCTGGACTCCACCGGCCTCTTGTCCTTGCGGCTTCGGCTCCTCTTTGGAGACGAGGAATGACACGGTGAGTGAGTGATGTTAGTGCCGTTGGATGATCTGGTTTGCTTGCTTTTGTCGCTAGGGTTTGAATTGCTCCGTGCAAATTAGGGAGGCATTTGTCTGATAATTTTCGGCTTTGAGATGGAGTTGCGATGGGAATGAGGAGGGTTTAGAATGCTGTCTTCGGCTGAGTTGTGTACTGGTGGGAAATCGTTTGGCTTGCTGGCTTTGCTTGAGTCTACATCTTCAACAGTGCAAGTAGAAACTTGATTTACATTGTTTGAAGTGAAACTTTAGGCTGTTTGTGGCATGGGATGAGTTCCATGCTAAAGATATTCATTGTCAATTAAATAAATATTCACACCAATAATGTCTCTTAAAGTTCTAATTTTAACTCCAGGCAGGAACAAACAGTCTAGATGCAGAATGAACCATTCTGAGCCGGTATTTCGTGATCCTACTTCTCCGAGGCCTCTCACTACTCCTGAATTAGCCAGTGAATTTGATTCAGAGCATCTCCTGAGACTGTTCAGCCGACCCGGAGGACTCCTCGAGCTCATCCACATGATGATGTCGTCCCATATTCCATGGAATATCATATGACGGATTTCACTCCCGAGTTCACTCCGGGGTTCAGTCAGCATTTCGATACAGGGTTCACCTAGTTTGCCGGAACATTTGACGATCCACATCCGCAGACTCAAGCTAGTTCTCCTTCAGAATATGGATCCGATTTTCCTCATTTTTATCCAGTTCCTCCTACAATAGGATATGGCATATCTTCACAAGATATGCATTCGTCATCGACATATCCTACTCAACCGAATCTTCATTCTCGTCGGTACAACACTAGACCTTTCGATCAACGTAGACAACCTCATTGCGGAACAGGAGGTCATGTAGGAAGACGACATCATTAGTACATGTAACTGCAGTTAATTTGTTATCTATTATAAAAATTCCATATTTTTTACAATATCCTAATTGCGCGATATTTATTCAGTTCTTCTGTTCGATGTCGACATTACATATGTGAATTTATTGTAATGTTATAATTATATATCTTAAGTAATTAAATATTGATAATTATATTATAAAAATCAGCTTAAAAAGAACAAAATTATAAATAAAATAAATATTATAAAAAAATGGGTTTTCTTATGAAATTTTCAAAAAAAAAAAAAAACTAGTTGGCGGCCTCGGGCCCGGCTTGGCAGTGTGGCTGCTGAGCGGGTCGGTGGGCCGCCGGAGCCGGCCGACCAGCCCGCTCGGCAACCAAACTGCCGAGCGGCACTCGATCTGGTAATTTTTTTTTTCAACCTGTTTTGGTAAATATATATACATATATATATATATTCGCCTGATTTGGAAATTTGCCCTGTATTTGTCCAAGGCCAAATCTATTTGTTCGTTCCCAAGTTCCTTGGCACTGGGATTTTAACAATATTCTCCTTCTCTTCTCCACTTCCAGCGGTGTTTTGTTCTCCCTCTCTCTCTCTCTCTCCGATTCTCCATGACTGGCAAAAAAATCAATTACTTGATCAGCTACGACATTTTATATGCATGACTAGTGAAAAAAATTGAATTTCGGTTAAATTATTGGGGCCCTTCATATTGTAGCAAACCGATATCCCTTACCCAAACCTACCCTTGGTTAGAATTACGTTTAATGGGCATTAAAATGCTGACGTGTAATCTACTTAGAGAAGATTAAGATGCTTCATTTGGTAAGATGTCTAAAAGAGGTATGATGAGTATGCACCAGCTATTCAAGTGGTAAGAAAAGAAATGGGGAAGCCACATACTATGACAATGCAGAAATGCATGGAAGAAAAAAAAAAATCTATATCCAGATCATGTTTTACATATTGGACATCCTATGTAGGGAATCTTGATGTCGGCAAATTCATTGTAACTTCAAATAATGAATTTATGTTGATGGATTTGAATGTGTGGTTAGTAACAAATGATGAAGAAGGCAAATTAATCCCACATTCCAATTCACCGACATAAATTTATATTTGCAAGTCATGAATGAATTTGCCATAGTGGCATCAAGATTCCCTAGATAGGATGCCAAGTTATCTTCATACATTACTATATTGCCATTGTAAGTGGCCTTCACATTTGTCACCTTTGTGCTAGAATAGCTAAAATATGAACCCCTTATCTGATTTAGCCATCTTACCAAATGAAGCCACCTTTATTCCTCCTTAAATTGACTGACCCACCGTGCCTCTAAATTCATATTTCAAAAGAAAAGGCACAGGTTACAAATATGAACTCGCCAATTAGACTTTTTGTGGTACTCATGATCATAGTTGCCCTCCCGCAAGCTTGCCTCGGAGGTATATGGATTGGTATGAAAACCGATGTCCAAATCTACAACAGCTTACCGGGAGGAGTAACGCTGACTGTTCATTGCAAATCCAAGGACGACGATCTCGGCGTTCAGCAGATCCCTCCCAATGGCATGTGGGAATTTCATTTCACGCCCAATTTTGGGGGTACCACCCTCTTCTTTTGCAGCTTCCAATGGCCTGACCAGTTTCACTATTATGATATATATGTCGAGAAAAGAGACGGTGAGCGTTGTTTTGATTTGTGTCAGTGGTATATACAGCCTACTGGTCCATGTCTTGACAAGACATTGTGTGACAAATGGAACTCCTGAAATTTCCCGAGGAAATTTGTGCCTCTACCAGTTTGTAACAATCTGATATTTGGCCATGAATAAGATGTTGTAAGCTCCTCCATTGGGTGAAATTGAAATAGTTGGTGGATATCTTTTCATGGTGTTGAGTGTGAAGACATCCATTTGTGCCTTCACCGTTAGTTGTCAACACTTAACAAGCATAAATGCACAGTTGATCACGCTGATGGAATATTTAAGCCGATGATAAGAAGATCGACTAAAGTTGGTAAAAAATAGAGAAAATGACAGAAGCGCTCCCTGAACTTTGGTCGAATAGAACCGGTGAATAATGTATGGGTGAGCAACAACGGCTTTAATTTTAATAAATTAAATAAATTAGGTTTGCATTTATGAAATAAGAAAAATAATCAACGGATTATTAGGTTTACATTTAAAAAATAGAAAAATTAATAAAAAAAATAATCGGTCCGGTTGTCCCCTAGAACCGGACTGAAAATCACCGGTGTCAATTTTATGGAATCGGGAACCAGGCCGAACCTCCGGTCCAAGCGTTTTCGGTTTGGTCGGCCCGTCTTGCTCATCCCTAATTATGACTAATTGAATAGGAAAAGGTTTGGTACAACTTGCAAAGCCCATCATATGGAAAAACATAAGGTATCAAGTGAGAAGAATATGTAACCGAGATATCTCAAAATAAAAGAGCAAAACGCTTCTGAATACTTTCTTCGGCCAAAATGGGAAGACAATACTGAATTCTTTTCCCCTTTTGGATGGTTTTTCCTTGACTATCAAATTGCAGATAAACTTAAAGGCAAAACCAGCGAAACCTCTGAAGCTAACCTTCCATCAATGAGGCAATTATTATGCCGGAAAGGTTTTGGGAATGTCTGAGAACTCTGTTTGAGCTGAAGAAGTAACTTTCTTCACCAGCAATGGTAAGGGTGCAACCTCCCACCAGCCCAACCGTTATTCAATGGCCGTGCAGCAGCGCGAGCCGGATCACCGGTGACCCGGCTTCCATCGATTTGCTTCCATCTCACCCTTGTCCTCTGGAGTCTAGATCAATCACTCTGCGTTACAGTTTACCTTCAGGACTCTGTCTTCCCAAGATAGATTGCTCAATGAGTGATCTACTCTGTATCCCGATTAGGAGGGCACATCTTCCCCTTGAAACACTGCCTCATTCCTGGTTTGCCATATAAACCAACAGGTACAATCGATCTGCTTCTTCGTCGTCGTGTTCTTATTTGCTTCGATCGAATGTTTCCCTCCTCCGAATCGGTCGCGAGGTGCAATTGAGTGAATGATGGTACTCGGGACTTACCTACTCCGATTTCGACAGAGCCAAACCATACTCCCCTGCACCAATCACAACACGTTACCCATATGTATTTGTCCAAGGCCAAATCTATTTGTCCGTCCCCAAGTTCCTTGGCGCTGGGATTTTAACAACATTCTCATTCTCTTCTCCACTTCCAGCAGAGCTTGTTCTCTCTCTCCAACTCTCCATGACTGGCTATCACTATCAGTATCAATTTCTTGGTCATCTATAATAAGATTTTATATGCATGACTAGTGAAAAAAAAAATTGAATTTCGGATAATTACTTGGACCCATCATATTTTAGCCAGAAAAAAAAAAAAGGATCATTCGGTCGATCTTGGATCCATTTTCGTTGTTGGAGTCCGGTCCGACCCGGTCCTTTAAGACTTTTCAGCTGAAATTTGGAAGCCCAACTCAGACCGTGGCAAACAGAAACAACATTTCATTCGGTGTCACCGCCGTCGCCGGTTTCGCCCCCAGTTTACATTACACTCTTCTCTGACCTCCATTTTCCCTCTCCCATGGCGCTCTCCAGCTCGGCATCTTCTTCAACCGCCCGAAACCCTACGAGAGGACTGGGACTCTTCGCCAACGCGAGGAAGTACAAGCACAGCTTCATACAGTTTGCCGCCATGACCGGGATCCTCCTCCTGAGCCTCCGGTCGCTGGGCCAGAAGTACCGCATCCACGACCTCCTCGAGGACACCTCCGCCCTCAGAGAGGAGCGGGAGTCGCTCGCCGATCGCATGAGCAACATCAAACGCGACCTGAGGCGCGAGGCTTCGCTGGACTCCACCGGATTCTTGGCCTCGCGGCTTCGGCTCCTCTTTGGAGACGAGGAATGACATTAAGTGAGTGATGTTAGTGCCGTTGGATGATTTGGTTTGCTTGCTTTTGTTGCTAGGGTTTGAATTGCTCTGGGTAAATGGGGGATGCATTTGTCTGACAATTTTCGGCTTTGAGACGGATTTGCGATTGGAATATGGAGTGTTTAGATGCTGTCTTCGGCTGAGTTGTGCATTGCTGGGAAATTGTTTGGCTTGCTGGCTTGCTTGGGTTGTTTTGGCTCTTGGTTTTCAACATGCTTCATTTTTGGTTCCCATTTGATGTGCTTTGTGGTTGATTAATTGCAACACCAATTTGATCTTCTTTTGAGAGATAGACGACAGAGTAGGATGCAGTCGGTAGTCGGGCCGTTCTATTGCGAATGTTGATGTAACAGTAAGTGGCCAAAGCGCTTAAGCCTTCCTCATTGTCCTGATCCAAGGGGAGTTTGTCAGTGTTCCAATAAGATGTTTTAGACACTTATGTGATGGAAAAAGGGTTTTTTGGAAGTGCACTAATCACCATGATTAGTAGTAACCTAATGTTTTATCATAGCTTTACCTTTTATTGAGATTTTGGGATTTCTTTTATGTCCCGGTTGAAAACGAGAATGCGATGGTGTGAGGGCGTTCTGCAGTTATCCACATCTTGTAAATCCTCCAACAAGCAAGCTTCTCTTTTTAACTTTGAAACATACTGCAGCGTTTTAAAGCTTAGTTGTCGTACTTAGGCAAAAGGAAATTCACTCATGCGGGTGAAATGGCTTGTGGGCAAAGAATGTTGGATGGTTTCGCCTTTTCATGAACTGTTCCAAATGCTGTGATGTTTATCATTTGCAATTTGTTGTCCGCTGAAGGTTTAGTATTTGCAGTTGCTTGTCTATTGTTCCCAAATAGAAGTTTGGTTGCTATGGCTGTTTCACATCTTCAGCGGGTTCTTTCATTACTGTTTTGATTCTCGTCCTGTTTCGTGCAAAATTTGACTGGTCAGTAGTTGAATATTATGAATCCTGACTTCTGAAAACTTAGGCATAGAAACGTTATGAGTTGGGCTTGAAGCTTGTAATTTGGTTTTCCAGCAGGTCTCAAACAGCATGCTCTGCATTTCATAGGAAGAGGGGTATCAGCACCAACTAAGTTCTTGTGGTTCTTTTAGCTCACAAACTGCAACAGGTTGAGATGGTTTCTTTCTCATTTGCAGAGTACCGAATGAGGTGTTTATTTTGAAAAATACATGTGGATCTGTCTTGGAGATATGATAACGACTTTTGGAAATATCCACCACACGTAGAGATAATGTACTCGTAACCTGTCAAAGATTGTTCGTGAGGTCCATTTCTTAATTATGAGCGAGCGAACTGCAACTAGTGTTGATGATGGAACTAGGAGTTGGTACCTCAAATATCTGATATCAGTGTTTGAATTAGCCATTTCAAGAAAGGAAATGGTAGAAAGCTTCATCTTGGGGGAGAAAAAGAACTAAGAAAGGACAAAACATGTTTAGTGTAGTCTTACTTGATTAGCATAATATCATTGCTGGTTTCTATTTTTCTGGCCAGTACTGCCTATGGTACTGGTTATGCCGACGTAGTAGATATTTTTGTGTGACTGTCACCGTGAGGGCTCGTCAGGGGACAGTTGCATTCCGGTTGGTTCTCAGATTGGTTTTGGTCTCAATCTCATGCTCATCTAGTAATTAGTGAATCATCAGTGTGGTTGGAAGAGCTAACAGGAATCTCTTGGTTGTGCCTAAATGATTTTTGTAACACGGGCTTCCTGGCTCATTGAAGCTGCTCGGCACATTCTTGAATTTCTTTGAGGGTAATTTGCCGTCTTCTTCTTTACTTCCTTTGAGGCATTAGTTCTCGACGAATCTCGGTCTTTTCGGACCTAACTAGAATAGGGAAATTCGTATTGAAGTGTTCAGATGGTGAAGTGGAGCACGAGCTTCTAATATGGTCTTCTCAATCCACTTCAGATTCAACACACTAACCGCTTCCTTCTTTGTAAGACTCAGAGTGTAACTTTATTTTCCTCTGTTGGACGGCCAACAGCCTATGCATCCCCTTTTCATTCGGTACTCCCGATCCAATGCGGATCGATCCCGTTCATTCTTGAGTTTTAAATCGCCGATCGCCGTCAATTCACCAGAGATATTCATGCACAAAACCGAGGAGCGTGCAGCCTTGACAGCCTTGGTTCCACAAAAGTAAAAGCTTGTATCGAATTCCGATTTCGACGTGCTGGGCTCTATATGCTTCTCTCGATTGTCATCTCATCTCTCCGAGCGCCTGCAGCGATACATAAAAAAAGACTTAATGATTGCATAACCTGAAAATAGAATACAGTTTTCTTTATCTTCTGTTGATTAATCATTTTCAGCAAGTCCAACGCATGAGAGTTTAGAAAAATGATTCGCGAAAAAAGTTCTATCACTCAAACAAAACACACCGACAGTTTGGTTCTAATTTAACCTTCTCCAAACCAAGTTCGCATCATCAAACTAAGATATTCTATAGTATTATCTGTGTCTCATGTATGTCGATGTCTATAATTAAAGTTAGTAATTACGCACCCGATGATCGGGCTTAAAGGGTATTCTCTTTGAGAAGATAAGTTCTGTTCTCATATTGATAAATTGGAGAATTTAAAAGGACTATAATTTCGTCCCAAATAGTTGACGGAAAACTCTATAATTTAAATTAAACCCGAAAATTCAGTTCGGATCGCGGGTTTTGTTTTTTGGATGTAATTTTATTTAGGAGATAGTATTTCAAGCATCATTTTACATTGCTGCTGTGGGAAATTAAGCCATTGACCAGTACGTGATCCATTAGTCACATTGCTGACATGTAAAATCGAGAATCCACTGTTTGATCAAACTGATTGTGCGTTTCACTAGAAACTTACCACAATCTGCCTTAAGACTCTAGCGTCTAGACCAAGTAGGATCAAATGAGTACATGATGAAAATTCCGATCTCGGTGGATACATACTCAAACCATCGAAAACTTGTTCGATGGTCCACTATGTTTAGGGAAGGGAAAATTTTTCCACACACCGACGATGTACGAATTCATCCATAAGTCGGACGTATTTAACCACATTTTCGTATGATCAACCGTGATCAATAATAAGAGATAAGAAAACGTGGTTAAGTTGTCCCATTTGTAGATGAGTTTGTACACGGAAGGTGCATGGAAAATTTTTCTACGGCCGACATCTCTCTAACTTTTTTTTTTAGTACACAACTCAGAATAATCCACCATCGTAATGGATCCACTTGCATGAATCGAGCCCCTATCTTCGAACATAATGTGCTTTATTTAACCAAACATTAATCCATGACTAAACATGCACATTTTGTATTTTACACGCGAAAGGAAAAGACATAACAAAGGAACAAAAACACAAGTACATCAAGAACTTGGTTAGGCTTGGGCCACGTATCCCCAATCTCAAGTACATTGCTTCGAACTTTGAAGAGACCTTCTCGTCCCTATTTATATTAATAATCAAACTTTAGTCCTTTAATTAAATCGGCCAATTGCTCGGAAAATACTTCCCACCTGCTCAACATGACTCCCTTTAGATAACTTAATATATTCACTTGGGAACGTGGAAGTTGCTCGTGTAATCGGATAATCATAGTCTATATCAAGAAGATACAAGACCCCTACGTTCAAAACCTGATTAAGTGTTAAAGAAAAGGATTAGGTCATAAGAAGAACAATGCATACATTTGGAAAAGTGCCATGTTTCCTTTTTTGGTCGTGTAAAGGAAGAGATCTCTTGGACAGGGAAAAAGAAACCTACATGCCCATGACACTACTCTAATCCTAATGATAATAAATGCTTCTTTTTTTCTTTTCTTTTTTTGTGTGCGCGTGTGGAGAAAGACTAGCTAAGATCTTTTTCTTTAACCGATATTATAACTTAATCTTGAGATTTAGTATCGATTTTTTTGACCAGTCTTTACGACTTATATATTTCAAGGAATTATGAGATGAGTGTCGAGGGACGGAGACTTTTCTGTGTTACGAGAACATAATAGTTATCATTTACTCCAATCGATTATCTCGCGAATAATCTCGTGTTTCGAAAAGAAAGTGTACATATGACTTAATGTGTGATGATTCCAATAGATAACACATCAAATTTAGTCTCGAATTCTTTCTACGAAAAGGAGATCGTGAGAAATGCTGGATCTTAAAACAAATCTTCTTCTCAAAGTAAGTTTTCTTGCCAAATTCTTGTAAAAAAGATGTTCCTTCCTATCAATTACAAAGTGCTGGATAAGTAACTTGGATCTAGACTTAGAAAAAGAAATTCAAAAGGCACAGAAGTTGCAGAGAGAATCTGACGAGAGAGATATAAAGGACACGACCGCTATGTCCGGGGAACCCGAACTCTTTTCACTTTAAGTTTTGTCCTTTTCTCTCTGAGCCTAGAAAACAAAAATCACGAACACCCAAAAAAAAAAAAAAAAAAAAAAATCATGGCTTCATGGACACCACCATTCAGTCCTTAAAATATACCCTCATGGGTAGCCTAATCCGGTCTCTTTCCTTCACATCTCTCTCCAAAACTCGCAGAAAAAAGGTGTTTAAGCACAGTGTTTTGAGGGGGCTATGCAGTCACAGCAAGATTAAACCAAACCTCAACCCAAACTAGACACTGCTTCTCTCTCCTCTCTCTCTCTCTCTCTTCCCCAGGTTTTGAATTTTCATTTTGGTTTGCAGAGAAGACAAGAATCCAAGGAAGGTAGATGGGGCCAATCTTCTTGCCGCAGCGTTTGAAAGAGATGGGTTTGACATGACATGGGCATTTACCCAATTCTTGCAACGGGAAATTCTTCATCTTTTTGCAAAAGTTGATGATGCTGATGCTCTCTTCCCACGGACAGAGATTTTGTGTTTCTGGGGCCTCATGGTGTGTCGGCAGCAACACGACGGAGTCCCTCTTTTCCCAGTTCCTTTCTGATGGTTTTCAGAGTTTAAGACGAAGACCTCCAGCTAATCATTTTGCTTAATGTTGATTATTCTTGGCTTCGTCAGCAACTACCCTTGGCTTCCAAATCCACAGGTAAGTCAAAAGTGTTTTAGCTCCGGTTTCAAGAAAGCCCTTCTTGTTTTGTTAGAACCCAAAAGAAGAAAAATATAAAGGAAGAAACGGTGGTTAATTATCACACTTGGGGAGTCCCAACTTCAGAATGGGTTGGTGGGTTCAGCACCCAGAGAAACGTCCAAATCAACATGGAAAAACGCACAGAGATTGAAAAAATTTCAACTTCACTAGTGAATGTCCCCTTGGTTTAAGTCTCCTCTTTGATGGGATGTTTTAGATTAGGGTTGAGATAATTAGGGTTACTGATAAAACTTCAGATATTGAAGGGGGGGAAAGAACCTATTTGGGAGATAAGAAAATCAGGTCCCAAAATGGAGCCAAGAAGCGAAGAAGATCAGACAAAAATCCCCATTTCTTTGTTGTATGATGACCCAAATCCACCCAACGGAGGGAGAAAGATAGACCATGGCCAAAAGGCCCAAAACCATGTCATCTTGCCTCAAACCCTAGATCAACCGAAACCCAGAATTGATCATCCACTTCAACCATCAATTCCCGATTCAAGTCTACCTTCAGCTGAATCCCTCAAAATCACGACTTTGACCCCAGCGACGCCTCCGCCGGTGGCCAATTTCCGATACCGCGAGTGCCTTAAGAACCACGCGATAAGCATCGGTGGCCACGTCGTGGACGGGTGTGGTGAGTTCATGCCGGACGGGGACGAGGGTGCGCCAGAGTTCTTCAGATGCGCCGCCTGCGGGTGCCACCGCAACTTCCACCGGAAGGAGATCGTCGTCTGCAGTGGCACCGAGCCTCGCCACATGGCCAGTTTCCAGTATAATCATCGAAACGGAAACGGCCTCAATTATGGTCAAATCAGGCATGCAGCCAATTCAATCCCCCAGCAAACCCTCCTCCAGCAAAGCCCCCGCCACCACGGGCCCTTCTCACCGGGGCCGGCTCGGCAGGTGATGGTGGCGTTCGGTGGGGGCGGCGAGGCGGAGAGCTCGAGCGAGGATCTTGGGGCGATCCAGCGCGGCGGCGACGTAGGATCGCGGCAATCATCAAAGAAGAGGTTCAGGACGAAATTCAGTGAAGAACAGAAGGAGAGGATGATGGGTTTTGCTGAGAAGTTGGGGTGGACGATGCAGAAGGGGGATGGAGATGAGGTGGTGAAGTTCTGTGAAGAGGTGGGGGTGAATAGACAGGTGTTCAAAGTGTGGATGCACAACAACAAGCAGGCCACGAAGAGGAAGCAACCTTTGCTAATATGAGAGACAAAGATAAGAGAGATAGAGAGAATGTTCCAAGCGCCCGGGGGGGAGGGGTGTGTTTAATAATCACAGGATGAAATAAGTTTGTGGAAAGTGTGTAATTTTCATTTCATTTCAAGCTTTTACAAGGGAAATAATCAGAAGTTTATGGCATTATAGCATTGGCTTATTTTTAAAGAAATTTGATTTTGCAGTAGCACTGCTAGAATGTGTTAAGATGCGGCGCACAATCACATCGAAGTAAAACGTAAAAACGAGAAAGAGAAATCGAGGCATACGGTTTTATCCTGGTTTACCTTAAACTAGGACTACATCTAGAAGAAGATTCCGTTATAATTAGGCATTGTTTCTCTCGTTACATCCCTTAATTACAAGAGAAAGAAATATTATTTAGAAATAGCTATTCATGGGCCCAAATCTAAATCATCAATAAAAAAAAATATAGGGCGACTCTCCCGAACCCTTGCCCGCCGGCTCCACGGGAAGCTGGATCCAGTGCTTTTCTATCGATGGGTTTAGATGAAATATGTCGGATTATTCGAAAAAGTGGTAGGGTATAACTGAATTGCATGATTTTCGAATTTAATTTGGCTTCCAAATCTAATATATTATGATGAAAGTCAACTTTTGTATAATGCATTAAGTCTCGAGAAGGGAGTCTTTTCTTTTGTAAATACAAACTTAGAGAGTTTTTCGGAGGAAAAGTAAACGTTTACTGGAAAATCACTGACGATAACTATGATTTTTGCACATTAAATGCGTTGAATTTTTTTGATGAAAGGGGTCTTTTCTTTTTCATATGAAAATTGTTAAGATGTTTTTTTTTTCTTTTCACGAAAAAAGTGAAAGTTTAGCACAAAATCTCTTGGTAATAAATACTAAAATTCACATATTAAATGCGAAAATATATTTAACAAAATAAGAGAAATTTTCTAAAATATTAACGTAGGCATGATACACATGTTGAGTAATATGTAAAGTAATAAGTGGTAAAACTAACTTCACGAGAATGAGAAAATAATCATGTATATAATTTCACGTAAAATTGACCTTTATCATGTAGGATACGTGATGTGAAATATTGACAACAACAAAAAAACCTACCTCTGTATCTACGAAGGAGAACTGACTTTATCTCTCGCGATATCACCGTAGAGATAAAACAATCTGAACATTTTGCAATATAATACACCATGCACGTTAGCTGAGAAAAGTACAAAAAATTCTAAGCCTATATTACATTGGTGCCGATTCAATTTTAAAACCTTTCAATTGGATCACTTTTGTCCTAAATATTTTGCATTTGTGCCAATTGAGCACGTCCGACAAATTTTAGTTGGAAATCGCTGACATGGACGTCGGCCGTCCTACGTGGCGCGGCTGACGCTAACTTGGACATTTTTTTGTAATTTTTTTAAAATTGAATTTTTAATTATTTTTTCTTACTTTTTTTTTTCAATTTCGTTTTGGCCGGCAAGAGTCGCCAGCGAACCCTTGCCCAGAGCTGGCGGGGCCGCGAAAGCACTGGGCAAGGGCCTTCGCAACCTCGATGATCGCCGACGAGGGCATGGTTGCCCTCGCCGGCCAAAATAGACAGGAAAAATAGGAAAGAAATAATTAAAAATTCATTTAAAATATATAAAAATATTCACGTCAGCTCGGTCGCGTCACGTAGGAAGGCCGACGTCCACGTCAGCGATTTCAAGTTAAAATTTGCTGGATAGACTCAATTGGTACAAATGCAAAATGTTTAGGACAAAAATGGTCAATTAAAAATTTAGAACTGAATTGGTAAAAATACATTAGATTTATGACTTTTTTGTTATTTTTCTTTACCTTAATTAGACATTTCAAATATCATACAGAAATGAAACACGCACGTGCATCCTATTCTACTCGCACACTTAGGAAAATCACATGGTACCTGCACAAGAATTTAACCGCGGAATTTCAGGGCTTCAAAATCATAGAGTAACCAGTCCCCAACCAAATAAATAGTGATCAATTCAGTTTTAAATTTTTTAATTTTGTAAATTTAATTATAAATTTTTTCAGCGATTTTTCAATTTAATCCCTCCAACCAATTTTGGTCGCTAATCGCTGAAGTGGTGGTCTTGTCAGCGGCGACTGTCTTATGTGGCACGACTAATATGGATTTTTTTTTTTTGCTTTATTTTATTTTCGGAATTTTACTCCTTTTAATTTCTATTTTTTTCTTGTTTCTCCGTCGGTGGCCGGCCATAGGTGAGGGCTGCGATGCCCTCGTCAGATATGGGCGAAGGGTGTTGTGGTCCTCACCCCTCGCCGGTGGTAGCCGGGGCCTTGGCAACCCCGCTGGTCTGAAATCCAATGAAGGAAAAAAAAAACACAAAAAGAAAGGAAAATGAAAAAAAAAGAACAATTCAGAAAACAAATTACATAATCCACTTTAGAGTCGGCTGTGCCATGTAGGACAATCGGCAATGACTGGACCATCACATTAGTGATTTTCGGGTAAAATTGACAGGATGGATTACATTAGAAATTCTTCGAAAGGTTTAGTACTAAATTGACAAAATTAAAAAGTTCAAAACTGAATTGGCCGCTGGACATTAAGTGTAGGACATTTTGGATAATTTTCTCTTGGAGTTTATGGCCTAACCTTCACTAGGTCGGGATGAGCTACACTAAAAAGACCGTGTAAGTCAACCGATGTGCAAGTTTAAAACGGTAAAATTTTCATTTAGCGTGTGATTTCAATCTTCGTGCGATCTATATCAACGTGCAAAATCAATCGGTTGTGCGACTCAATCAGCGTGAAAGTTCACATATTAGAAGGAGTTTTTCTAACCAAAAGCATATAATATTTCCAGCAGAATAGTGACACACACACACACACACACACACACACACACACACACACACACACACTATCAATAGCAATGCTTGACCCTAGGATGAGTTCATTGGTTGACATCCTGCAGAAGGCCGACCATGTCCATAGCATCCTTATCTGTTCTTCCAGCCATATCAAAATCTTTACCAGCCATAACTGGAGGTTAGGTTCTCTACTGATGCTACTAGACTCTTCAACTTTAGAATACAGAGACACTGGACGGTGTAAGCTTGAGGGAAGATTTTATTGAGAAAGATTACACCAGCTGAGTAGAAGTGTCCTTAGCAGCAGTTTGTCATGAGGTGTGCGGTGTGCCACAGTACGCAAGATCGAAAGACCGCTCTTATTCATCTCGCTCGAGAACTAAACAGTTGGGGGCTTGAACTGTACAGCTTCTTTTTGAACTAATTCATTGTCAGTACAAGTTGAATTGACCAAAGAATTTAGCTAGAGGAGATTAAATATGGGTAGACCTGAAGCATTGCTGAAATCAAAGCTTCGATCAACTGGAATCACCTCGAGAATAATGCCAAATATATCTGTTTCGACCATCTTGAGCTGTATTGCAAATTTCAAAACTGCATCGTCTATAGATGCCTTGTCAGCTCCAGGCAAATTCCAGGCAAAGTTGCGGACGCATATGGTCAGTCTCAAGTCTCTGTGATTCTCAGGCTGTTCCATCTTTTTTCTTCTGTCCGCACTATCTTCTTTTTCTCCTTTCTTTTGCTGGGCCTGTCTTTACTATCTAGGTCAGGCGCATAACCTGCTTTTTTCATGTCCCAAATTAGCAATTCAAGAATTACATGCACCCTAGAAACCATTTTCTATCCAGCAACGAGACTAAAAATCTGGTTTCCAACCTCAATCCAACTACTCCCAGTATCTTTCTTGCTACCCATGCCCCTCATTAACTTCCTAACTCATGCAAACTACCCCCATATACCTTCAGCTGCATAAATGTTTGATAGGGTCACGTAGGTCCCGGCCAGCCTTGGTCTCGAGTCTGGAACCCTCTGAGCTACCAATTTTCCCAACTTCTTAAGTCTGTGTGCACTACAAGCTCCAAGAAGGGCGCCCCACACAGACTCATCAGGTCTAAATGGCATACTCTCTATCAGTTGGTAAGCCGCCTCCACTCTCCCTGCACGGCCAAGCAAATCCACCGCACACCCATAAATCTCCTGGCTCGGGGAACCATTATATTCACCCATTAATTCGAAGTGCCTCAACCCATCATTTACAAGACCCGTATGGCTGCAAGCACTCAGAACTGCCATAAATACAATTTAATCAGGTCTTACTCCTGATCTGACCATGTCATCGAACAATTTAATGGCCTCTCTTCCTTGTCCATCAGCCCCAATCCAACCATCATAGATGTCCAAGAGAGCAAGTTCCTGTGAGACACAGGATTGAACATTCTGTGCGAATCCTTTATGCTTCCACACTTGGCATACATATCAATAAGTGCATTAGCAAGCCCAATGCTACCCTCAAGTCCTCTCTGAATGATAACTTTATGAATCTGTTGTCCACAATTCCTAAGTGCTAAATTACCGCAGACCGCTGTAACACCTGTAGATGTGAAGCAGTTCGTTTGAAACCCTTGGGACTCCATTAGAGTACATAAGAAGGGCCTAATCGGAATCTGATCTTTCATATCCAGCTATGAAGGTGTTCCACGTGATTACATCTTTCTCATGCATTTCATGGAAACATTGACTTGCCTCAGATGAGCAACAACACCTGCAGTACATGTGTAATATGGAATTCATGACAGGAAGGTTGGAGTCAAACCCGTGTTTGATAATTGATGCATGGAGTTGCAGGCCAAAAATCTGTGAACCAATTGAGGTGCAAGCTGTGACTGCAATTGAGAAGCTAAATGCGTTCAGTTCAGCCCCTTCCAGATTTCACATGAAGTGCATAAATAATGTGAAAATCTACTTCATGTTGAGACCAATTGATAGGAAAATAAATTTTAGGCATCCTAAATGACCACATTCTGCTTGAAACTATCAAACTAACCTCATCTAAAGCAAAGTGAATGCCAGTGGGTAGTTGAATTCATGACTGGTACGTACCAATAACATTTGGCAAAACACGTTGAGCCCACTATAGCCATCACCTCGGTGGGTAAACCCAGTGATCAACATAGTCCAAGTTACCTCATTCTTTGCATAAATATGGCGAAAAACCATGCAGGCATTGTCCCATGCTAACGCAGCACGTAGCTTACAAGTCGAGAAGTGCATTTTGAACATACATATAAACATCCAAGCCAAGCTTGATTGCCCAGCCGTGAACTTGCATTCCATGTGAAAGACTTTCATAGCTTTACAAGCCTTCGAGACATTGGATAAAGTAAACTCATTTGGCTCCTTCTCATTCCGAACCATCTCAGAGAACACAGCCCATGCTTCCGTGTGGTAACCACAAGAAGTGTAGCCAACAATCATGGCTGTCCAAGCAACAAAATCTCTGTAAGACATTTCGTCGAACAAGACGCGAGCTTCATTCACTGATCCACTCTCGAAGTACGCCTTGATCAAATCCGTGGATAAACTGATGGGTCCTTCGGCAAGAATAGTGGGTTTGGCTGGGTAATGCAATTTCGGACCCGCCCAAGTGAGTTCAGCACTATCTTCAGTATTGCCCGGTAATGGGTGGTTTATAGTAGTTTCTTGGCACACATGGATCGTGCCGTACCCGCTCATAGCCAAGCACAACATCGCTTCATCGGTTTGACCATCGAAACATTCGCAGATCACAAATACAGTTAAAGGGAAACTTCGCGCCCGCTGGCAGTTGCTTTGCACGGTCTTAGGTGTTGATTCGGACACCTAATATGAGAAAGTAAGAGGAAAAGTTTTTACTTGGACTTGTATTTCCACTTGGCATTTGGAGTTTTTCCTTTTTGGTCGCCTGCATTTGGAGGTTGAAGTGCAAGAAGATTGATCAAATCATGGATAATCTCTTGTCCACATAATGAGAGAAGATAGCCTACAATTTTTTACTTTGAAATTAAAAAAGAGAAGTTCAACTTTACTTCGACTTTGTCTTGGATAAGTTTACCTGTTATCCATATAAAATAGATAAGAAATGTTATCTCTTATCCATTTTGACTGAGTCTTGGATAAGATACAAAAAGGGAAAATCAACTTAAATTTCTCCTTGTCAATTTTTTTTTTTGGAGGGGGGGGGGGGGGGTCGAATTCTCCTTGTCAAGTTGGCAATGATAAAAATAGTCGTGGAATCATTCTATATGTACATAAGAAGCATAAGAGTGAGAGGTGTGGATACTTTTGAGTCTTGAAGCTTTAACATATAGAGATAAATAAATATAGAGAGATATAAGGAGTTAAGCTTGCGGCAAAAAGCTTGTAAGAGAGGGACCCTTAAGCGTGTGTATTTGTTTATTGAATTGCAAGCCTACACAAAAGGCATTATGAGTAATATACTTTCGTGTCAAGTGTATTTTGTATCCTCTTCTCATCCAAAACTTCAAAATTTAAGTGGAAGAAAATGCCTTTAAAGAGTAGTCATCGCCATCGAAGTAACTCAAATAACATGAAATTCTACCAAACAATCATACAAATTAAGGAAGGTCTAGCTTATTGCCAATCGTGTATTGGTGGATAAGCTCTGAATCCTTGTAACTAATCGTATGAACAAAGTAAGACCCAATGTGATTGAGATATAATTGCTGTACGCACGTTAAAAATCCATCGAGTTTCAAACTTTTAAGACAGCGAACGGCATAAGACGGCAACAAATGTAAACCTATAAATTAGTAACATTATAAAACCGTACTCGAATTGCAAAACTCACGTGTGCATGACATCGTGTCGTGATTAATTTGAGGTTAATAAGCTTTCTTCTCCATTCAAACTAATCGTGGTCTTTAAAGGGTTATCATTTTAGAATTTAGTTTGGTAAGACAGAGACATTAGTGTTAAAGGACACTGGAAAAATTTGTATTAGTTTCCAAATTAGCAACGGGAGGACACAGGAGGCTTTCAAGGGCACCACAAGATGAATAAACAAAAATGAAAAACAAGACGAAAGTGAAGAAGGAGAATGTGAGGCCGGGGTGGGTCGTTGTCTTATCCCAACTGGACAGAAACCAGAGAAAGCCATTGCAAGTAGAAGCAGAGGGAGGGTCAGAGCGTAGCGAGGGTGAGTCATGGCAAAGTTGGCGGCAGTGCAGCATCAACACCACCCACCTTCTTCCCTCTCTCTCCTCCCTTCTTCTTTCTCCGACTTCAATGGCACCAGACTCCATGCTTGCATTCGGGTCCTCTCTCTCTCTCTCTCTCTCTCTCTCTCTCTCATTACTTCAATCAAGATTTCTTGAAAAGTTAGCATTTTTCTTTACTGGGTGTTTGCTCAAATTAACTTTGATCTTGGTTTTAGGCCGTGTTCACTAATGAATTACTAGCATATACTCTGTTACGGACCAGAAGATGGCATGTCATTTTACTATCTCTGTATCAATTAGAGTGTAGATTAACCTGCCGGGGTTGCTCCCTTTCCCATAATTCATGATCTTTTCTTATGCAAATACAATGACAAACTCTGCAAGAACAGAGTCATATAGCCTTATACGCTTGGTCGAAGGTGAAACTGAGGCTCAAACGTTTATCAGTTGTTCGAAAGAACTCAGTATGAGAAATGTATAAATTGTTTCATGAGCCATACAAATAGCTGATTATAGGTTGTTTCTAGTATAAGAGGAAGGTGTGGCAGCCGAAAGGAGCGCTGCGTGTCACCGCATCAAGCACCAAGAAGATCCTAATAGTGGGAGGCACCCGTTTCATCAGTGTGCTTTTGTCGAGACTACTCGTCAAGGTTGGTCATCAGGTATTGCTAACTTTTTCCCCATCTTCGGATCTTTCCCTCATTTCTAGATGTCAATCTTCCATGGTGCCTCGCCATTTTCGATCACCAATACAGTGCAGTCATGCCTATCTTGCTATTTTGGCAGGTTACTTTGTTTACCGGAGTAGAAGCACCCGTCATTCAACAATTGCCCGGTGAGTCGGACAAAGATCACGCTGATTTTTCTTCTAAGGTAAATGCTTTGGGTGTAGCCAAGTCACGCACATAATTTATCCGATGAAATTCTGCAACAGGATGATTTGTGCTGAGCCTTTTCTCATCTGATGGTTAACTTTGGAGAAGATCCTGCATTTGAAAGGAGGGAGAAAGGACTTTGAATTTGTTAAATCAAGTCTTGATGGCGAAGGCTTTGATGTTGTTTATGACTTTGCATACAAAATGTCATTCACATTTGTCAGATGCCATGCATCCTACTTGCAAATTGACCAAAACTTGAAGCATCTACTTTGATTTGAAAATTTTCTAATGCATAGTCAGGCTAAAGCTTTTGCAGTTCCAAGGAGGAGTGTGATGGCCTTGATCTTATCAAGTTGTATCTTCTCACAAGTTGGTTGGGGCGACTTTGCATTTGCACAGCAGTCTGTCGGGTTCAGAGAGTACATTGATACGTTCGATGGTTACTCTTTCAATTATCCTCAGAATTGGGTTCAAGTCCGAGGTGCTGGGGCTGACATATTCTTCAGAGACCCATATGTTCTAGATGAAAATCTCTCGGTAGAGTTTTCATCTCCTTCATCATCCAGTTACAAGAGTGTGGAAGACTTGGGTCCGCCAGAAGAAGCTGGAAAGAAAGTACTCAAGCAGTACTTGACCGAATTCATGTCAACCAGACTCGGAGTCAGGCGCGAGTCCAATATCATTTCCACTTCTTCGAGAATCGCAGATGACGGTAAAATGTACTATCAAGTAGAGGTAAGTCTATTTTGCTGTTACTCGATTCCCTTTGTCTCGAAATATGAAATACATCGGCGATGCGCAGTTTTCTGTCCCTCTCTGAGTGCTGGTTTCTGGTTTCAATATAAGTAGTTGAAAGAGTCGCCTTTCGTTTCAGGTTAACATAAAGTCGTATGCCAACAATAACGAACTGGCGGTTATGCCCCAAGATCGAGTGGTTCGTTTGGAATGGGATCGAAGGTACCTTTCAGTTCTTGGAGTTGAAAACAGTAGGCTGTATGAATTGAGACTACAAACACCGGAAAACGTCTTTTTTGAAGAAGAGAATGATCTTCGCCAGGTCATGGACTCTTTCAGAGTAAACACGGTGGCCAGTTGATTTAACTTAGTTGAATTGATATGTCGAAATGTAACATCCAGGTTATTTTTTGTTATGGCTTGAGGCTCTGTTTTCTCCTTCCGCAAAACAATTTTGCATCTGCAGTCACAGTTTGACCCCTGGATTTCTCGAGTCAACTTGCAGTAGTATTGCAAAGTTTTGCCCTGAAGTTGGTCTTTGATGCTCAGTTTTGCTCTGTTTATTTGATACGCATGAAGTACCTAAAGCTTACAAAGAAACAGACCATATTCAGAGGGCACTTGACCAAAGGAATCTGCTATGTAGTGATCATGTAAAATTACCTACCTAAAGGAAAAAGACTCTCCTGGACCTGAATCGCTCTACAGAATCAGGAACTACATCATTGATCAGCAACAGCCTCTCCCAGAATGTTTCAAGTAAAGCTGTGTTGGGATCATTGAAGAACAACAAAAACGTAGACCCTTCGCAGCAAATTGAAGCACATCACGCGCTTGGCGATACTTCCGGAAATGAACACATTTTAACACCGGTAACTCATGAGCAGAAATTATCTATCAGGAGGGACAAAAGAAAGAATAGTGACGAGATTCCCATGTCAATGGCGAAGCTGTTCGATCATATTGAATATGAGTTTGGTGGTTGAAGTATTCGAATTTCGGTAGTTGGAGATACTGATTTGATACAAGATGGAAATAGGATTCATATGAACGAACTAGTTCTCATGTAAAATGATTTATCTCTTCTGATCGTGTTCGATGTTCGGACGACCTAGTGAATTGTGAATGTTTTCGAATTCCCTTGGGACATGGGAAGAATGGGGCAATGGTTTGGAGTACGTATTGGGAGAGAGAATATAATTCGGCAAAATTCAATGACGGACACAGTTTTCTCGTTCGAGAATAGTAATGTAAGAATCCAAGAACCACATGACATTCTCATTTTGAAGAAGTGCCTCTGTAACCTTTAATCAGAATATGCTCCTAGTCGTTTATGTGAATTCTTAGTGCATGCTTGTCCTAGGTGATGCTTATAACAGGTAAGACTACCATATTGAAGATATTAGGAGGGAAGCATATGGTGGAGCCTCACATGGTCCGCATGCTCGGGAGATCGGCATTCCACGACACGGCTTTGACGTCGTCCGGAGATCTCTGTCACCTAGGAGGAGAGGTGAGTTCTCTTCTCTCCTGATGTTGTTGTTGGACCGCAGTTCGTCGTGATGCTGCATTTGAGCTGATACTGACTGTGAAAAGTTGTTGCTTTCGATTGTAATATCCGTTCTCTTCTGCTTTTTTATGGTAAGTTGCATGGTACAGCTCCTCGTTTTGTGACTGGCGACCAGAAAGAGAGATTAATTCTAATGTGATCCGGCTCGTGTTGCTGCACGGAAATTGAATAACGGTTGGGCTGGTGGAAGATTGCACTCTACCATTGCTGGTGAAGCAAATTACTTCTTCAGCTCAAACAGAGTTCTCAAACAGTAGTCAAGCACAGACATCTCCAAAACTTTTCAAGCAGAATAATTCCCACATTGGTGGAAGGCTGGCTTCCGGGGTTTCACCGGTTGTGCCTTCTTATCTGTAGCGAGTGATCGTCATTGATCATGAATCAGAAAGGAAGAGCCTTGAGTGGTTTTAGAAGTGAAGAGCACATTGCAGCAACTATAGTTTGATTCTTCCATAAAATTCTTAATGCATGATACATACATTAAGCTACTGGCATCTGCATCAGAGCTATAAGCTCGACAGAGACCGGAAACCTAAAGGACGGAGAAGATGCATGAACATGATCAGATGCCTGAGAACTAGCGAAACGGCATCAAAACTTCGTTGATACCCGACCGAGAAGTCGGATAAATTCGTCTTCTTGTATGCAAAAATACTCAATTGTGATCATGTTGACCGTCGCCGCCATTTCCGTGGGCCTGAAACTGCAACTCCAAGTCTTCTCTCTCTCTATTCTTCACTGCTGCTTCCATCTCCTCGGTGATGTTTGCTTGTTTTGCCTCCTTATCCTTTCCCCATAGAACAGAGTAGAGCCCGGCAATGATCAATACAGACCCCACCAATCTGCAATCAAAAGAGATGAAGTACTCTAGGTGAATGCTTTACTGCAGTTTATAGACAGCTCTAAAATAGTAGAATTTTGTATCGGTAACACGGTCGGATACATACGTTCCGACGAACAATTTCTCACGAAGAAGTGCCCAACTCAGGATGGCCGTGATGACGAGCAACAAAGGGCTGAAGACGGAGGTGTACAGAGGACCCTTTCTTTGGACGCACCAGGTCATAACGCAGAATGCCGCGGCCGAACATACGAAACCCTGAATTTAAATCACAATCAGCATGATATTTGTCCACAGAATTTCCTAATAAATCATTGTTGCATAGAAGCTAAACGAGAGCCCTCCATTATTTGCTAAAGTTCGTTCAATATCCAGGACACTATACCGCATAAACAGCTGAGATGAGCCGGATTCCAGCTCTTAGTGACCATGCGGCAACACGGTGTTCCACAGCTGCACTGACGGCCGCACACTCGACGCTGGCCATGAGACACATCAATGTTGTGGTGGTGTAAGGAGCTGGAAACTTTGTGCTCAGTTTCGCCTGAATGTACACGAAACAAGCATCAGAAAAGTGAAGTGAACTCTTAAACTCTCTCTTCGACGACAATGCTTGATACTCGAATTGGTTTCCGATAAGTGAAGTGCAACACTCGTTCTCGCAAATTTGGACGTGAATTAGTTTTTTATCATGATAAGTGCACTGGAAGTCCTAAAACTTTCAAAAAGTACAATCAAGTCCTAAAACTTATCATGAAAGTTCAATGAGTCTTAAAACTTTAAAAAAGTGCAATCAATTAAAGGACTTGATTTCACTAATTTGACAAGTTTTAGAACTTCGATTGCACTTTTCGAAAGTTTTAGGACTCAATTGCATCACTTTTTGAAAGTGTTAGGACTCAATTGCATCACTTTTGTGATAAGTTTTAGGACTTCTAATGCACGTATCCCTTATTTATATAATTTGATGAAAAGCACAATTGCAAAATATAAATCTGGCATAGAAGCAAAATATCTTATTATATGGGACATAAGTCTTTTCGAAGTGACTAACTTAAAACTTCAATATGAATGTTCTATATTAATGTTTCACTCACTTGGATGATGAACCACAGTGCCCAGGCAGCAGAGCTAGCAAAGAGAAGGAAAGGTCCCAAGAAGAAGTTGCCTTTCTTGGTAGGGTGCTCGTCTGTCATTTTCTCTGCGTACTTCCAGTGGATGGCCGAGTTACCGATTCTGATCTCGTGTCCATGGTAAAATGAGAGCAGCATCGCTCCGCCCACGCAGACAAGTGTCCCGACCACTTTCGCCTGCCCCGCCTTCGACTTGATTCCAAGCGATTCTTGTCTATCGAAGACAAATCACGAAAACTGTGAACAGATTGTTTGAGGGCGATTGCGTATCGACTAGTAGTTCCAAATGCAGCATTCGAACAACTAAGTTAAGGAACAAAAAGGACTATGGTTGTTGAGGCAAACAAACGAGAATGTATGGGACGAAGTAGTGTTATTAGACGCACCTGAAGATGAGTGCAAACAAGAACGTCACGGCCGGGAGGATATTGCCCAGCGCGCACGCGATCGTGGGCGTGGAATTGTTCAGGCCGACGAAATAGAAAACTGGATTCATGAAAGCCCTGCACATTTTTCAGGGAACCCCAGCTCATGAGCTATATAGTTTTTGTGCATCCGTATCATGATGATAAATAATGGCAGAGGGTGAGTCCTAGTGCAATATCGGGAAAATTGTCAAAAAAGTCCTGAACCTTTTGCACTTTTGCCAATTCAGTCATAATATCATTAAGTTTGTCGATTCAGTGCTAAGCCTTTTCAACTTTTGCCAATTTAGTCCCGTTGTCCGAAAATCGCTGAATAAAGATCTCATAATTAACTCCAAATAAGTATGCAAGATTAAGATTCAAGAGATGGCTCACTTACCCAGTGAGGGAACACATAAAGATCTGGAGCAGAATTGGGACTGTGATTTTGGGTCTTGTCTTCCTGTAATGGACAGCCAGAAATGTGAATATTCTTGAATCAATTCATTCAATTTGCCAAGCCACAATCACTCTCCATATTCTTGAATGATGTTAGAGAATTAAATTGAAATGAAACTCTTGGACATGAAACACCGCACTCGATTTTCAATTGTAAAGAGAACTCTTTTCGACAAAGGTAACGAAATTTTCACTTACATGAATTGTTCATATTGATATATTGCTTTTAAAATTATATGAAAATCAATAGTAATTTCTTCTCGGTATCTATCATTTTTCAAATCCTAGAAATCTATTGGAAAAATTCCAAATAAGGGCATGAAGTGCCGTCAATTTTGTCAAATAAGAGCTTGGAGTGGATCTTATTTGAAATAAGGGTCTGAAGTGCCTTTATTGTTTCAAAAAAAGACGTGACCAAGGGTATTTTCGTCATTTACTTTCAATTTTTTTTTTGCTTTTTTGCTTTTTATTTTCCCATTTCTTTTTTTTTCTTTGTTGCAGCCAATAATCGCGGGAATTTTTGAAACAAGGAAGAAAGAAAAGAAAAAAAGAAAAAAAAGAAAAAAATTTCAAAAAATATAAATGACAAAAATACCATTCATCAAGTCATTCTTTAGAATAATGAGAGAATTTTAGGTCTTTATTTGAAATTTTTTCATTATTACGTGAGGGAAGTTTTTATTGTCAACAATATTATAGCACGCGATTTTCACCATTTTCCGCATCACAATTGGTTTTGTCCTGTAATGCATAATTCAAGTGTCGTGTACGAAAAATTTCCTCGTGAAGTGGGAGGTGACGTGGCAGCCATGCAGGCCCACCTGGTCAAGCCGTTTCAATGGCGTCAAGTAATTAAAGAGCTCGTCCGCTCCTCCTTAATGAGCTTGACTTGTCATGGATGACGACCTTTAATCAACTTTGCTTAGGGTTTCGGTCTTACTTAAGCTCTATAGCTCACACCTATCCAGTGAGAGGAAAAAAAGAAAAAAAAAACACCCACACAAAGAAGTTGTACTTAAATATATTCAGATCCAGTTAAAATTAACCTAAATTTTCTCTCCGTTCCTTCTTCATCGCTACCCTGTTATAATTTAAAGAAATGATAAAGTGACAGTCTTTAATTTACTGAGAATAATAATCTGTTCTTTTCTGAGTTACACAAAAGTAAATAATAAATAATTATAAATTGTCAGTGGGGTCCACTCTTTGAGTGTGTTGCTCATAACATACCGTTATTCTCATAGTAGCCGAAAGACCGCTATTCTAGCAAAACCCTGTAAAAGAAGTGGAAAGAGACTCCTGTTTTTGGGGTGAATAGACAGAAAAAAAAAGAAGGCCAAAAGCATAATCAACCTTTCTTTTTTTTTTTTTGGGTAAATAGACAAGGCAAAATCTGTATGCATTAATCAATCTGAGCAGAAGTTAGAAGCTCACTCTCTCTATCTCCCTAGTGCTTGTGTGACCCTTACGTTAGTCTTGGAGACCCAAACCAGAACCCATGCATGACCAGATGAGCACTCGAGAAATCATCATGGAAGCTAGCTAACAATGCATGCAAGAATGATTGAGAAGAACATCATTTTCCACACGACATCAAGATTTTAGTCGTCCTTTTGTCGTGAAAGACGGTATGCATCGAAGATGGAAAAAAAAAAAAAAAAAAAACAAGAGTTTTCTCTTGACGGAAGTCGTTTTAGGTTTTACCTCTCCAGGGTAAGAGCGAAAGGGACGGTGGCGAGGGTGGCGAAGATTTGGCGATAGGTGACGAGCACGAAAGGGTTCATCCCGCTGTCCATGGCCAGCTTCGACGTTATGTTCATCCCCGCGTAGCCCACTTGCACCATGACCATGGCCAGCAATGGCATGAAATCTACACGTCCCATTTCTTTTCTCCCTCCCCCTCTCTCTCTCTCTCCTCCTCCTCTTCTTCTTCTTAGCCTATATGTTGATCTTCTTTGGACAGATTCCAGAGAGAGAGAGAGAGAGAGAGAGAGCGAGAGAGAGAGAGAGAGAGAAGATGCAAGTGCAACAGAAAGGTAGCTCTTTTTTGAGTTTTATGGGGAAAAAAGAGATGGGTCCATCATAAATGAAAATGAAAGAGAGAGAGAGACTGTCCAAGAAAGATGACTTGCAACACCTGGGTGCATGCAAGAGACAAGGGGCTGCCACTACAACCTCATAAAAGCTATTGCGCCTTTCTGTTATATTTCTCTTGCTATCCTAACATCCGATGGTCTAAAAATCTGGTATACTAAAGTCATTTGAGCGATTGTGATTAGGCCTTCAAACTAGTCGATTCTAATAATAGATTGTCACATCCTCAATCGGTTATGTCATATTCTCAATCACACACTACCACATTAATACCACATATACATATGTATGTAGCGATTTCATTAGTCAGTCTTAGCACACTCACAACTTTTATTTTTATTTTTTTGGAAAATAACGCAAATGGTCCCTGAACTTTGACCCGGTGTGCAATGTGGTCCTTGAACCTTTAAGTGGTCTATGAACTTTAATCCAATGTGCAATATTGTCCATGAACTTTCGATTTCCTAGATTATAAGAAAATGTTCAATATTGTCACGAGACTTGAATTACTAGAAAGACAATATTGAACAGTTTGACATAGCTCAAGGCTAGATTGAGTATTTACCAAAAATTAGGGACCATATTGAACAAATTAAAAGTCTAGAGATGACATTGCACATTGAGCTAAAGTTCAGGGACCACATTGAACAAATTAAAAGTTCAGGGACTATATTACACGTTGGGCCAAAGTTCATGGCCCATTTGTGCTAATATCTCTTAATTTTTTTTGGCATCTTTCTCTTCGCTATCTTTCTCTTTCTCCTCTCTCCCTGGCTTCTCCCATACACAAGCCTTCAAGCAACCAAACAAGGCTTGAGTGCACAGCAAAATATGGCAAAAACAAGGAGGGACCCAAAGTTTGCTTCTTCTCGTGCCATTGCCATGCATGTATTGTCATCTTATGTAGCTAAGAAAGGCTGACGATGGAAGTCTTCTATCTCGTAACAATAGTGGGTTTGTGGTGATCTCTCTCTCATAGCCAAATTCACATGAATAGGTTACTTATTGCGTTTGCTACAAGTTGTCGTATAAGATAGTGCGTTTGTGTTGGGATTCTCCTTTATTAGTTGGGAGAATTAATGCATTGATGACCACGTAGTTCCAATGCAACCAACTCGCATGGAAAACGAAGAGTTTTGCAAGTCTTCATGTTTTGGAAAGATGTTCTTTAAATGGTGAATATTCTAGAGCATGGAAGAGATGTCTCATGGCCCTCTATAAATAGGGGATGAAGAGATACGTTGAAACATGAGGTGAGATCCGGTGCACATTCCACATCGAAGACAAATTTGACGAGAGTCAGTGAGGTCGACAAATTCGACAACTCTTTCGACAAGTGAAATCCTCCGAGAGTGAGAGAGAGAGAGAGAGAGAGAGAGAGAGAGAGAGAGAGAGAGAGAGAGAGAGAGAGAGAGAGAGAGAGAGAGAGAGAGAGAGAGAGCCACCATTGAGTGAAGAGTTTGAGAGAGTGTTATCCTCTTGAACTAGATTTGTATTCCACCATAAAGGTGAGGGTGTTCCACCAATTTCGGTGAGAAAATACTGTTGTAATCCTACTATTATAGTGGAAGATCTTTGTGGTTTTTCCCTTTCGTTTTCGAGGGGTTTTCCACGTAAAATCCGTGTGTCTCTGCCTTTACATTTCTCTTATTTTACTTCTTGCCCATCTTGATCACGCAAGGAGGGAGAAAGGGTTTCGCTTCCGCATCATTATTATTACCTGCCTCTTTTTTCCTACAGTGGTATCAGAGCTTGGTTCAAAAACATCGTGTGTTTCAAGATGGAGGCTACCGTCACCCATGATGGTGATATGTTTAAACTCAATGCGGAGAACTATTCCTATTGGAAGCCCATGATGGAGGACCACCTATATTGTAGGCATTTGTACGAGCCAATCCCAAATGAGGAGAAGCCGGAGGAAAAGAGCGATAAAGAGTGGGAACTCTTGAATCGCAAAGCGGTCGCCATGATCTGCAAATATATTGACAAGAGTTTGTTCGAGCATGTGTCGACATACACCAATGCTCACGAATTATGGGCAAAGCTAGAGTCCATGATTCAAAAGAAGACGCCTCGTAATAAAGCTCACCTAGTGCGACGATTGGTGAAGCTGGAGTATAAGGATGGTCAAAACATGATCGAGCACTTAAACACTTTTAAGGGGCTCGTGAATCAATTGACGAAGATTGAGATGAAGATTGATGATGAGTTGCAAGCCCTTCTACTCCTCAGTTCCCTACCAGAAAGTTGGGACACGTTGGTCGTTACTCTAAGTAACTCAGCCTCGGAAGGGAAGCTCACCATGGACGCCGTAGCTGACAGCCTTCTGAATGAAGAGGCTAGGAGAAAAGAACGAGGCACGTCCAGTCAATATGAGGCCAACATTGTCGACAATCATGGGAGACCCGAGACCCGTGGAAGAAGTAAAAGCCGCAGCCATGATAAGCCTCGTGGGCATTCCATATCTCGCTCCAAAGTAATTTGTTACTATTGCGGGAAGTCCGGTAACAAGAAACCGGAGTGCCGAATTCTTAAGAGAGATCAAAAGTCCGGCAATGTCAAGCCAGACCAAGTTGACCCAAAGAAGAAGGAGGAAAAGAACACTACGGCCGTCATAGCAACTGAAGATGATGATGTCTTCCTAATTGGTGAAGCCAACTACCTCAACGTTGCCGACGATGATAGTTGTTGATTCAGGTGCGTCTTTCCATGTTACTCCACATGAAGGCTTCTTTTCATCCTACCAAAGTGGCGACTTTGGTTCAGTCAAGATGGGAAACCGTGTCACCAGCAAAATTGTTGGAATTGGTGTAGTCACTTTGATGACCGACACAGGATATAAGCTGATATTGAAGGAGGTGAGACATGTTCCAGATATGCGTCTCAACCTTATCTCAGCTGGGAAGCTAGATGATGCCGGGATGGTGAATCACTTTGGTTCGGGCAAATGGAAACTCGCCAAAGGGAGTATGGTCATCGCCCGAGGAAAGAAAGAAGGCTCCTTATACGTCATGCAAGGAAGAGTATGCAACGGAGATGCTAACGTTGCCCACATTGACTCAAGCCTGGAGTTATGGCACAAGAGGCTTGGTCACATGAGCGAGAAGGGATTGCAGATCCTCGTCAAGAAGGAGCTACTCTCCGACGTGAAAGGCCAATTGCTGGAGGCCTGCACTCACTGCTTAGCCGGGAAACAATGCCGAGTGTCATTCCAAAAACCAGACCGACCCAGAAGGAGAAGGTATGTTCTTGATCTGGTTCATACTGATGTCTCTTCGATGACAGAAAAATCTCTCGGTGGTGCATAGTACTTCGTCATCTTTATCGATGATCACTCCAGAAAAGTATGGGTGTATTTGTTGAGCACGAAAGACCAAGTTCTCCAAGCGTTCAAGGAGTTCTATGCCATGGTAGAACGGGAGACTGGGAAGAAATTGAAGTGCGTGCGAGCCGATAATGGTGGTGAGTATCGTGGCCCTTTCGAAGCATACTGCAGGTCACATGGTATAAAATTGGAGAAGACGCCTCCAAAGACGCCTCAGCTAAACGGCGTAGCTGAGAGGATGAATCAAACCATTGAGGAAAGAGTTCGGTGCATGTTATCTCACGCCAAACTACCCAAGTCATTTTGGGGTGAAACCGTGAAGACCGCCGTTGATATAATCAACTTGTCACCGTCAAAGCCTTTGGATGGAGAAATCCCAGATGAGGTTTGGACAAGGAAGAAGGCGTCATATGGTCATTTAAAGGTGTTCGGTTGCCGAGCAGTCGTCCATATTCCTAAAGACGAACGATCTAAACTTGATGCAAAGACCAAGGAGTGTATTTACCTTGGTTCGCCAAGAGATGATTTTGGCTATCGACTATGGGATCCAATCAAAAGGAGGATTGTGAGAAGTCGTGATATTGTTTTCTTTGAGAACCAAACTCTTGAAGACATAGAGAAACCCAAGACCAAGATCGTTACCCATTCCGATCCTGTGTTTCCCACTAAGGAGCGTGATGATTCAGGGGGAGAGTCATCACAGAATAACAATGAAGAAGTTGGTGATGATGACGAACCACCAATAGAGGAGCCTGTCGAAACGACAGAGACAGAACCTGTCGAAGCAGAGCCTCAAGTTCAACCGAGGCAATCCACTAGAATCAGGCGTCCCTCCACTAGATATCCTGCAGACGATTATATAGTTCTTGCAGAAGAGGGGGAGCCCTAGTGTTATGAAGAAGCTGTTAGCAGTGACGAGAAAGAAGAATGGATGAAAGCCATGCAGGACGAGATGCAGTCCTTGCATGAGAATCATACCTATGATATTGTCGAATTACCAAAGGGAAGGCGAGCGTTGAAAAATAAGTGGGTGCACAAACTCAAAGCTGATGAAAGCAGCTCACGGCCAAGGTACAAAGCTCGAATTGTTGTCAAAGGATGCAACCAGAAGAAGGGCATCGATTTCGATGAGATTTTTTCTCCAGTCGTAAAGATGTCATCGATCCGAGCTGTCCTTGGTATAGCCGCCACTCTAGATCTGGAGATTGAACAACTCGACGTGAAGACTGCCTTTCTTCACAGAGACCTTGAGGAAGAAATCTACATGGAGTAACTTGAAGGTTTCGAAGCTCCAGGTAAAGAACACCTAATGTGTCTACTCAGGAAGAGCCTCTATGGTCTAAAACAAGCACCAAGACAGTGGTACAAGAAGTTCGGTTCGTTCATGGAGGAACATGACTTCAAGAAGACTCACGCTGACCATTGTGCGTTTATTAAGAGGTATGCCAGTGGTGATGTCATCATTCTTCTACTTTATGTCGATGATATGTTGATAGTTGGGCAAGACTCGAAGAAAATTACTGCCCTGAAGAAGGCCTTGAGCCAGTCTTTTTCTATGAAAGATCTTGGCCCAGCGAAGCAGATCCTTGGGATGAAGATTATCCGAGATCATTCAAAAAAGCTGTTATGGCTATCCCAAGAGAAGTATATCGAGAAGATTCTCAAGAAATACGATATGCACAAGGCCAAATCAGTAAGTACTCCTCTCGCTGGACATTTCAAATTAAGTAAGAAACAGGGTCCATCGAATGAGGAAGAGAAAGATGAAATGAAGAACGTGCCATTTTCATCAGCGGTTGGCAGCCTCATGTATGCAATGATATGCACTAGACTCGATATTGCTCATCCAGTCGGTGTTGTGAGTCGATTCCTTTCAAATCCAGGGAAGGAGCATTGGGCTGCTGTCAAATGGATGTTTCGATACCTCCAAGGTACATCGAAAAGGTGTTTGTGTTTCGGCAAAGAAAAACCCGTGCTAGAAGGATTCACGGATGCAGATTTAAGCGGTGATGTCGATTCAAGAAAGTCGACGTCAGGGTACTTGACTACCTTTGAAGGGGAGCTGTGTCTTGGTAGTCGAAGCTCCAAAAAAGCGTTGCCTTGTCTACCACTGAAGCCGAATATATTGTAGCCACAGAAGCATGTAAAGAAATGCTTTGGATGAAGAACTTCTTGCTTGAGTTGGGTCATAAGCAAGAAAAGTATGTATTGAGATGTGATAACCAAAGTGCCATACACTTGGAAAAAAATTCAGCCTATCACTCTCGCTCAAAACATATCGATATGCGTTACCATTGGATTCGGGATGTGATTGAGGAGAAGCTTTTACAGCTCGACAAGGTTCACACCGATAAGAACTGGTCCGACATGATGACCAAGGTTATTCCGTCGAAAAAATTCAACGAGTGCTGCGAAGGTGCCGGTATGGCAATTATCCCCTCTAATTAAGTCGAAGGGGGAGATTTGTTGGGATTCTCCTTTATTAGTTAGGAGAATTAATGCATTGATGACCACGTAGTTCCAATGCAACCAACTCACATGGAAAACGAAGAGTTTTGCAAGTCTTCATGTTTTGGAAAGATGTTCTTTAAATGGTGAATATTCTAGAGCATGGAAGAGATGTCTCATGGTCCTCTATAAATAGGGGATGAAGAGATACGTTGGAACATGAGGTGAGATCCGGTGCACATTCCACATCGAAGACAAATTTGACGAGAGTCAGTGAGGTCGACAAATTCGACAACTCTTTCGACAAGTGAAATCCTCCGAGAGAGAGAGAGAGAGAGAGAGAGAGAGAGAGAGAGAGAGAGAGAGAGAGAGAGAGCCACCATTGAGTGAAGAGTTTGAGAGAGTGTTATCCTCTTGAACTAGATTTGTATTCCACCATAAAGGTGAGGGTGTTCCACCAATTTCGGTGAGAAAATACTGTTGTAATCCTACTATTATAGTGGAAGATCTTTGTGGTTTTTCCCTTTCGTTTTCGAGGGGTTTTCCACGTAAAATCCGTGTGTCTCTGCCTTTACATTTCTCTTATTTTACTTCTTGCCCATCTTGATCACGCAAGGAGGGAGAAAGGGTTTCGCTTCCGCATCATTATTATTACCTGCCTCTTTTTCCCTACAGTTTGATAATAAAGTTCATTGTTATATGAAAAATAATTATGACGTTCCATCGTTGACTTGTATTAGGGTTTGAAATTATGACAAAACAAATGAGGTTTCCAAGGCATTAGCTCTCATGATTGGTGGTTGGATTTAGCTCAATGTAAGGGGTTGCTCAACGCAATTGTGATGGGGGTGCGTTTAATGCGATACAGCTCCAGCATAGAGACCAGATATTTGCAAATGAAAAATCAAGAGAGTTTATTTGTCAGAATATATACCAAATTCTAGAACGGTATCCTCGTGACAAATTTATTCCAAATTAATTATCGCCTCATGAAAAAATTCAAACCGGTACCTCATAACGCATTTGTTTCAAATTAATTTGTGTGTCGCGAAAATTAATTGGTACCACTAACCCAAATGTACTCTCCACGTCAGATCGCAGACTGCTAACACATCGTAGATTTGACTCGGGGTTGTCAGTTTGGAATTTTTCGTGAAAGGAAAATTAGTTCTAATAAATGCATCATGACATACCAGTTTAGGATTTTTAATGGCATTAACCTAATTTGTTATGTGCGCGTGGCCAAAAAAAAAAATCGTATTTCCTGAATGTTTGCTAATCCAGAAGAGAGTGCACAAATTTGAAGTTTTGAACTGAAACCTACCCGGTTAAAAGAATTAATACCCTACACGGTTCGCTTAAACATCCATCTACTCTGGATTTTGAAAAAACAAAACAAAACAAAACAGCCTTAATTGATGAATTGAACCTTATAATTACTACATTTTGGGATTCTGGTGCTTCTTCATTAATGGAACATCCTCCACATCGAGTCTCTAACAACCTGGCTAAAAAACAAAGTCGACCGAACCCAGATCACAATTCAAGTCCCATTCATGATCTCTGTTCCTCATGATCCATCTGTCCCATTCTTGAAAGTAGGGCTCAACAAGTCACTCCCTTCGATAAGCACTAATTTCATTTGTAACGAATCTATTATCGAGTTATATACATGTAAATTATTACAAACCAAGGCAAATACAAGCCCATAAAATTCATTTAGCATGTTAAATTTTCTTGTAATAAAAAGTTGTCAATAGGTGCATGGCTATATGTCAATGGGCTACAGGGTTATATAGTAATTTCCCATTTTAGGATTTGATATTACTCCTCTTCATCTCGTGCTACAATTCACTAATGAAAAATGGACTTTGCTAGCATAACAGTTTTTGGATGACTGTGAGGATAACAGTATACTGTTATATATAATGAGGATCTCGTTTCCATTTTCCTAGCTCTATTCTAAGTAACCAAAATGGGCCTAAGAATTCATACAACTACACAATAGAAGTATTATATTACCGGAAAATTAGGCAAGTTACTTACCTATGTACTCCACACAAAATAAACCCTTTGACATTTTCTTAAGCTCGAACTTGACCCCAAATTTTTATTCTTGCAATAATATCTCTAACAACATAGACGAAGTCATGATTCAAGCGGTCCTAATAAAACATCAACCAACTCCACTCAAGAAGTACATCCTATTTCAAAATCAAGCTTAAATTTCGAAGTCATATGTGAAAAAAGGACGATGACTATTCCTTGCTGTGAGTCCCATTAGATTATATAGACGGGCTTCAGACCAAAAATGCTGAGCATGAAGCTAAAATCAGTGTTCAATTAGGAAAGGATGGAAGAAACCCATTGAGAAGCATCTTTGGCGAGGGCAAAGTGAATCTCTTCCTTTTCCGCCATAGTGGGTGTAACTGTGTGCACCACGTAAAAATTTATCGGGTCTGTTTGTTTCGCGAATAATAAGTGATTTGGGAAACATTTTCCTAAATATAATATCGTTTGAAATAATTAATCAATATTTTTTACGGAAACAATTTGTGTCTAAACATTTGCGTAAATGCTAAAACTATCCTTTCGTTCGTTAATTTTTGTCAGCGATATGAGCGATCATTTCTTGAATTTTTTTTTTTCTGAATTACTTGATTTTTCTCGAAATAAACGGAGCCTATATGTGATTTGAACTCGATCGCAGCGGTGACAGCTGACAAGCCATGATGGAGATGAAGCTCTTTCTTTCCAACGTGTGGTGGTCTCAATCGCTCGTAGCAATTCAACTCAGGAACCGAATCGAGAACAAGCCTTTCTCGAGGAGAACGGTTTTCTCTCTTCATCTTGTTTCCTTTCTTTGTTAAAAAAAAAGATAGATGCGTTGAAGATGGGTTTCAAATACAGGAAGTTTCGAAATCCATCAAGGCCTTAATCACTATGCCACAAATTGTTCACACCGCATGTACCCAAAAACAATAGTTATATAAATTAAGAGGGCTGCTACCTTAACAGTCTGATAATACTGTCAGTTATTTCTGACTACACGAATTTTCAATCAATGAGTGCTTTATGCAAAATACGCGGTGATGATGTGTGGATTTGCGGTTGAGATTGTACATTTCTTGACAGTACTGTCAGTGAAGCATTTCCCATAAAATTAAAGTTGGCCCTGATTCCCGGGTCAACCAAGGAAAAACCGGCCAGTTCAGGTTTCAAGCTGGTTCCTAAGAGAACCGACTCTAATGAGGTAAGTTTCGAATTTTTGATTTGGAACCAACTTATCCTAAAACATATCATCCCTTATCCCACAAAATCATTCCTTACCACTATGGTAGTTACCGTTGTCTGACAAGTGACCATTACTTTGATGTTTCCTTTGCTTAATTCTTGAGGTGTCAACATGTGCAATCGGATAGAATCTGAGAAAACACAGACCCGGGAAGTCGAATCCGATTGGATCGTTATTTAAGCAACTCATGAACATCAGTTTGGATCTTGCCGGCTTTCGCCGTTTACGTGCAGGTGAAGCTGTGACTCCGAGTCTTCTTTCTCGTGGTGCTTGGCTGCTACTTCCACCGCGTCAGTGATTCTTGCTTGCTTTGCTTCCTTGCCTTTACCCCACAGAACAGAGTAGAGTCCGACAATGATGAACACAGCCCCCACCAATCTGAAATTCAAAAGGAAACAAAGAAATCTCAATTAATGCATCATTGCCAATTTGTAGATCCTCAGAGATTGTACAACTTTGCATTTTATATATCGTAACTCAATGTTTCCATAAAAGGTATACGTACGTTCCGACATATAGTTTCTCACGAAGGAGTGCCCAACTCAGTAGGGTCGACATAATGAGCAACAAAGGGCTGAAGACGGAGGTGTAGAGCGGGCCTTTTCTATGGACACACCAGGTCATAACACAGAAGGCGATCGCAGAACACACAACACCCTAAAATTGAATAACTATCAGTATTACCTTTGTGCAAACCAATTTCCCATACTATTGATGCATGAAGAGTCACAATAAAGCCACTCGACTGTTTGCTGAAGTTCATTCAATATCCAAGAAGCGTACTGCGTAGAACACTGCAATGAGGCGGATCCCAGATCTCAGTGACCAGGCAGCAACATTGTGCTCACTAGCAGCACCAATGATCGAACATTCGATGCTGGCCATGAGACACATCAGCGTTGTGGTAGTGTAAGGAGCTGGAAATTTAGGACTCAATTTCGCCTGAATTTGTTACAAAACAAGCATCAGGAGATTGAAGCACACTCTCAAACTTAAGTTTGTTCCCCAAGAAGAAAGATATAGGAAACACTCAAAAAAGTCAAAAAAAAGAATGTTTCACTTACTTGGATGATGAACCAAAGTGCCCAGCTAGAAGTGCTGCAAAAGAGAAGGCAAGGTCCCAAGAAAGAGTGGCTTTTGTGGATGGAGCGTTTATTTGTCATTTCCTCTGCATATTTCCAATGAATGCCAGAGTTACTACCTGCAATGGTGTGGCTATGGTAAAATGAGAGCAGCATCGCTCCGCCCACGCATAGTAGTGTTCCGATCACTTTCGCTCGCCCTGCCTTTGTCTTGATACCAAAGGACTCTTGTCTATCCAAAAACATTAACAGATTATGCGAAAAACATACTAAAGAGTTAGAACAGAAGAACCCCATTGCATTTTACCAAGCAGTTCCGAACAGGTTCGAACAAATAGATCGGTACAGTACCTGAAGATCAGGGCGAACACAAATGTCACAGGTAGGAGGGTATTGGTCATTGCGCCTGCGATCATGGGGCTAGAATTGTTCAAGCCCATAAAAAAGAAAACTTGGTTCATGAAAGCCCTGCACAATTCGGTTGAACGCTCAATTCCATAAACATCTTTTCTATTTCCCCCTCAACTCTTTAGGGGTAGAGAAGAGCATTGATCTTCTTGTGCATTAGAACGCTATATTTCTGCATTTGTGTTTGTGTTTGTATTGTAGCAAATGATGCAATAAGCATTGACAAATGAGGTTGAACTCGTGATTCCTAGGACATAGTGGTGGCTGCTAACTTACCCAGTGATGGAACATAAAAATATATGGAAGAGGATTGGCACTGTAATCTTCGGTCTTGTCTTCCTGTAATGGACAATATCAGGAATATTGAATAACCTCGGAGTAGAAAATCGACTGTGGTACGATAATCTGTATAAGGGTATTCATGTATTCAATTTGCCAAAGAGGAGAAAGCTTATGTATTGAAGAAACTGGTACGTCTCTACTGATACCACTACTTGTACGGCAAAGGCCCATATTGCAATTGCTACTTTCAGAACTCTTTTGCTTAAGGAAAGAACCCTAGGACATGCACATGCATCTGGTAAAGTAGGAAAAATTCATCAATATTTCTATTTTCAGATGTTCACTTTGGTAATGCATTTTCCCTCAAATAGATACACCGGTCTGTCTCGTTTCTTAATTATGGGACATAATGAATATAAAATGAAACTCGAGGAAATGAACAACATTTTTCATTTCTTAGAAAACCCGTTTTCTTTTTCAGATAGATAAATTGTCTAAATAGCATTTTGTTCTTTCTATAGCCCAACAAAAGAAGGAAGGAAAAAAAAAAGAGATTTGGCTTGGGTGAGTTTGTCTAATTGGGTGCACCATTACCAAGACAAACCACCTATCCATATGTGGCAAACAAAGTTTTCACAAACATAGATGGTTTTAATTGGTATATTTGTTGCCAAATCTAGGAAATCTATAGTCACTTCAAGTTTGGTTTACTGATTTTCCGAAGAATTACTAAAAATAGTCATAAACTTATTGTAATTGTGCCAGTTCAGTTCTAATTTTTTTTTTTTGTCAATTGAGTTATAGACCTTTTTGTATTTGTGCCAATTCAGTCCACTTGATCAACTTTGACCGGAAATTACTGACGTGGCACGATCGGCCCTAGCGTGGACAATTTTAGTAGTTTTTAAATATTTTTTTATTGTATTTTTGTCTTTTCTTTGTTTTTCCTTCCTTTTTCCTCTAGGTCCGGAGACCGGCTAGAGGAAGAAGGAAGGGAAGACAAAAAAAAAAAAAACAAGAAAGAAAAAATAAATAAATATGAAATTAAAAAAAATTATTAAAAATTGTCTACGCCAGCGCCACGTAGGAAGATTGGTGTCCAGGTCAGCAATGTTTGACCAAAAATTGATCGGATGGATTAAATTGGCACAAATGCAAAAGGTTTATGACTCAATTGACCAAAAAAAAAAAAGGTTTAGTACTAAATTGACACAATTACAATAGGTTTATGACTTTTTTGAAATTTTCCCACTGGTTTTCAAATATAAGAAATCTACAACACCTTTATATGACAATTGTTTTTTTTTTTTTCAATGGACAAATAAATAAATAGTACACCTTTTTATTTTTAGTTTTCTTAATTATTTTGGTCCCGCACGTTATTTATAATGCGTGTCCCACACCAGGTTTTCCGCCAAAGCGAGGTGTGGCGTGGCAGTTGGCACCCATGCATGGCCACCTTCATTAGCCGTTTCAATTCGAGTCCGTAAGTTCGTCCAAACCAAAAAATGAAGTAAGTAATTAAGAACTCCTTCACTACTCCTTAAATGACCTCGTACTACTACTACTACTACAGCAAAGCTCTAATCCATGCTTTAAGCAAATTTGAGCAGAAGTCAACAAACAATCCGGAGATCATGCCTAATCTCACATCACATTATAGTAGTGAACCCAAAAAAAGATATGATCAAAATGGAATGGAGTTGCTTGATAACATTAATTATGTACCTCTCCAAGAGAAGAGCGAAAGGGGTGGTGGCGATGGTGGCGATGATCTGGCGGTAGGTGACGAGCACAAAAGGGTGTATCCCATCGTCCATTGCCAGCTTCGATATGAAGCTCATTCCTGCGTATCCCACTTGCACAATCACCATGGCCAAGAATGGCATAAGATCGAAATTTGCCATTTCTTATCTCTCTCTCTATATTGATCCTCTCTGGACTGATCTCAGAGATCAAAGAGAGATGTGAGAGGAGACCCTCAATCCGAAGAAGAGAGGGAGAGATGCAGAACGCAACAGAAAGGTAGCTCCTCCTGTTTTTGAGTTCCATTGGAAAACGAAAAAATATGGTTCCACAATAAATGAAGGTTAGAGAGAGAGAGAGAGAGAGAGAGAGAGAGAGAGAGAGAGAGAGAGAGAGAGAGATGTGCACTACAGCACTTGTTGGCGTGCATTGGACGAGGGTTACCAGATTCTGAAAATTAAAACTGATGTTATTGGCTTTCAGTTTTGAGTTTTTCTTTGGGTTTTGGCATCTTCTTCTGGCTTAAGCATTGAAGCGACCACATATATCGGCGGATGTCCATGTTTAATGGTGGCTTAACGTGGGTGAGTGGATCAACTCTCTCGTATAGCAAAGTTCTAGGGAATGGCTCATTCCAAGCTCCAAGCGCGTGTAAGCCGCTAATATCCTTAGGTGGCAAGCCCAGGAACACCATATCTAGAAATAGAATGCTGTAAGGAGAAAAACAAGAGTTTGTGCACCTGTTTTGGAATCCATCGTCCTTTAAGCGGAATAACGACGATCTGAGCACCAGATCTTCTCCTCTATACCCTCCGTATGACTAACCTGATGAGCCGCCCCTCACTTCCTCTGAAAACCTTATGTGAGGTGAGTTTTGAATCCTTGGGGTTAGAGGAGGGACTGTAGCGCTATTTATAGAGTTTTCAACTGGGCCCTCTCATCACGGGCCGGGCCAAACTCCGCCCATACTATGCTAGGCCCATATCAGACTGAATAAGAATCCTTATATCTTACCTTATTAGACAAACCCCGTAAACGGTAAATAATCCCATAAAACGATAATTACAATCTCAATTACTATAAACCCATATTAGGAAAACCTTACATTCTCTCACTTGGGCGAATATTAATTGAAACTGTATTGTATATGCACATCTCTATACTAGTCTAGAGATTATTCTTAACAGTTAATCCGATCCCATAAAGTCTCAAATACCGAATCATGGTAGTAACTGCATCAGCAGACACAGAGCCATCCATGGTCACGAGTGCTTTTAACTCTACTGATATGGATTCAACATTGTAGTGTGGCAAATGGATAAAACCTCATAAAGAGATATTCTATATGTGTTATCCTCTTTGTAAGTCACCATTCTCTCTCCTCATGTGTCACAAAACCTGATGTATCACGAGAATATCCATATGGTTTTAATGAACCTACATATGTCTTATCTTTATAGTTAACTTCACTTTATGTGTAACAAGACATATTAATACAGCTAACAACCAAATGCCCATAGCCATTACTCAAGGTTTACACAATTCTCAAGATTTCATCAAGTATATGTATTTTCATGAGCACTTTAATACATATCAAAATGTTACAAAATGTAACAAACACAGATGTAATCTTTATTAGAGAAAAATAAAATGGATCCCACTAAACAACAGCATCCAATGATGCCTCTAAGCCCATGTTAATGACATGTCATTCAAATATACAAGGGCGAAGACCGTTAGTCAGTGGGTCTGCAACCATATCATTTGTAGAAATATGCTCTACTGCAATGTCACCTTTCTACACGATTCCTTTATGGTAAAAAACTTGACCTCCATGTGTTTAGACCTCTTAAGACCTCTATTGTTGTTAATAAACAATACTGTAGAGTTATTGTCACAGTATAACTATATGGGCCTATCAATAAAATCAAATACGGTCAACTCCCTAATGAGGTTCCAGAGCCAAATAGCCTGAGTAGCAGCCGAAAAACATGCTACAAACTCCGCTTGCATGGTAGAGGATGATATCGATTTATATTTCTCACTTTTCCATGATACTGCACTGCCTGCCAATATAAATATGTGTCCTGTTGTTGACTTCTTGTCATCCTAACAGCCAGCAAAATCTGAATCCGAGTATCCAATTAGCTGCAGGTCCTGAACATGTTTGTAAGTCGACATATAGTCTTTTGTCTTCTTTAAGTATCTTAAAATTTTCTTAGCAGCAACCCAGTGATCGTGTCCTGGATTTGACTGATATCTGCCAAGAAGTCCTGTTGCAAAAGCAATGTTTGGTCTAGTGCAAACTTGAGCATACATGATACTTCCAAGTGCACTAGCACAAGGTACATTCTTCATTTGGGATTTCTCAACATCTGAATGAAAATACTGTGATAGATTCAGTTTATCACCCTTAACGACAGGAGCAATTCCTGGCTTGCAATGTTGCATACTGAATCTTTCTAAAATTCAATCAACATAGGCCCTCTAAGATAAACCTAATATCCGGCGAGAATGATCCCTATGGATCTCAATGCCTAAGACAAAAGACGCCTCACCAAAGTTCTTCATGTCAAAGTTTTTTGACAACATCTGCTTTGTCTCATGCAGTAATTCAACATCACTGCTCGCTAGCAAGATGTCGCCTACATAAAGAAAAGAAAAATAAATTTCCTCCCACTGACCTTGCCGTATATACACTAATCCAATCTGTTCTCGACAAAACCGAATGAAGTGACAACACTATGAAACTTCAAATACCATTGTCTGGAAGCTTGCTTGAGACCATAAATAGACTTCTTCAGTCTACACACAAACTCACCTGAATCATCAGTTGCAAAACCTTCGGGTTGTACCATATAGACTTCCTCATCAAGGTCTCCATTCAGAAAGGCAGTTTTAACATCCATCTGGTGTAACTCCATATCAAAATGAGCTACTAATGCCATGATCACTCTGAAAGAATATTTAGAAGAGACTGGAGAAAAAGTTGCTTCATAGTTTACTCATTCTCTCTAAGTAAAACTTTTGGCTACCAGTCTAGCTTTAAACTGTTCTATTTTGCCCTTGGAGTCTCTTTTTGTCTTGTACACCCATTTACAGTCGATGGCCTTGTGTCCCTTAGGCAATTCATTAAGCTCCCAAACATCATTATGTCTCATAGACTGCATCTCACCTTTCATCGTGTCCAACCATAGATCTGATTGAGGGCAAGAAACAACATATGTATAAGTGATTAGATCAACCACACTATCGATATCGTAGTCCTGTTCTCCCAGATAGGCTATGTAGTCCGGTGAAATAGCTGATCGTTTCTACCTGATAGACCTCCTAAGTGGAGCTATTACAGCTTGATCCCGCACCTGTGGGGCTTGATTAATTTCATCAGGAACTATTTCAATAATAGGATCCTGAAACCCAACAAGCTCGATTTGTGGTATGGGAGGCTCCATAATAGTCTATATTGGTAGAGAAAACAATATAGTAGTTCCTACCGTACTGTGATCTTCGATAGTCTTTGAACAGCTACCTTTTTCGGCCACATCAAATTCCAAAAATTTTGCTGTCTGTGATTCCACAATTCTTGTGCCTCCATTAGGGTTATAAAACCGATATCCCTTCGAATGATCTGGATAAGACACGAAGAAACACTGAGTAGTTCTTGAGTCCAACTTACTCAATGTTGGATCATATAACTTCACTTCTGCAGGACAACCCCAAACTCTCAAATGGTTTAAGCTGGGTTTACGTCCAGTCCAAAACTCAAAAGGAGTTAATGGAACAGTTTTTCTTGGAACCCGATTCAAAACATAAATGGCTGTTTTCAAAGCCTCACCCCATAGAAAAACAGGCAAGTTGGTTCTACTAATCATACTCCTCAGCATACCTATAAGGGTGCGATTATGCCTTTCGGCTACACCATTCTGTTTAGGACTCCCAGGCATAGTAAACTGAGTTATTATCCTAGAATCCTTCAAGTATTTGGCAAATAGCCCTTTAAGCTGTCCAGCATCGCCATGTCTGCCATAATACTCACTACTTTGGTCAGATCTGACAACCTTTATGACTTTCCCCAACTCTTTCTCGACTTCAGTCCAAAATATCTTGAACTTGTTAAGAGACTCAGACTTTTCTTTGATCAAGTACAGATAACCATATCGGGAATAGTTGTCAATAAATATGATGAAATAAAAATTTCTACACATGGTTACAGTATATGGTCCGCTGATATCAGTGTGAAAGACCTCCAACAGGTCAAAACTACGGACTGCGATTTTCTTCTTTATTTTTGTCATCTTACTTCTATAGCAGTCTATGCAAGTTTCCAGGTCACTTTTAAGAGTAGGCAAGATGTCAGCATTTATCAGCCTTTCCACTCTTTCCCTAGAAATATGACCAAGACGTTTATGCCACAATGCGTAAGACTGTTCCTTAGGTAGAGTTCTTTTGGAGATAATCTTTTCAGCTGTATAAGCGAAGTATATATCATTGGGAGTTAAACATAATTTGTACAATTCATTGGACATATTGCAGCACCAAACCTTATTTGAATTAAAAAATATAGAAACCACACTATTCTTTATTTCAAAAGAGTAACCACACATGTCCAAACATGATACGGAAACTAAAATCTGCCTAAAGGAAGGTACATAGAAAGTGTTCTTTAACATCAAATTAAAATCAGATTCTAAAATAAAAATGACTTCTCCCACGAACTCAACGTCGACTTTATTGTTATCTCCCACTACGAGCTTTTGATTCATCCTGATTTGGCTTCCTCTGGTTTATGAACCCCTGTATGGTGAATACAACATGATTAGTTGCACCGCTATCTAGCCACCATGAACTAGATGGGGCTTCTGATAAGTTAGATTCACAAACAAATGCCAATGAATAAATACCTTCAAGCTCACGTTTAGACAACCAATTCTTATATTTGGTGCAGTCCTTCTTCATGTGACCTCTCTTCTTACAAAAGAAGCAGCGGTCACTATCCTTCTTAAAGGATACTTTCTTATGACTCGAATTGTCAGGACCAATGGTCAGATGAGTTCCTCTATGAGTACGACGTTTAAATCCCTTACCTTCCTTAATGTTGGTACTGGAGGCAACCAAGGCAAAATGCCCTCCATCCTTTTTCAGCTTTTCTTCCTGTGCCACCACTTTGACAATCAGATCATTGATAGACCAGGTCTCATCCTGAGTGTTGAAACTGGTCTTGATCATCCCAAATTCAAGGGGAAGGGTGTTCAGGGCTTGATGTACCATAATGGTATCAGGAATTACAATACCGAGAACCTTAAGTTTTGTTTGCATATCCAGTATTCCCTAACTCCTCCCATGCCCATATACTTCATGTTGAAAATTTCCTGGACGAGTGTCCCAACCTCAGCATTGGATGATACTCGGTTTCTGGCCATTAAAGATTCCATCATTTCTTTCGCGATGTAGTCAACTGGCAAGCTACCCTTTAAATGTTCTTGCATAGACAACATGCAGATTCGATTGCTCTTTTTCCAGGCAGCAAAATGTGCCATCTCAGATGCTTTACTAGTCTCAATGAGATCAGCTGGCTTATCTTCATAAAGAGCCACGTGAACATCCGCCAGCTCCATAGCAAATAGAAAATCCTCTTTCCATTTCTTAATGGAGTTGCCGTTCACAAAGAAGGTGACTGTTTTGATAAGGAATGTATTTAATCAGCATCAAGTGAGTACTGTGTAATTTTTAAAACTATATAAGTACACAACTGGAGAGTTACATGCACCATCATACAATCACCTTTGGGCAGAATATATAACATGCAATTGTACGTTCTCCACATGACAGCGGCCATGAGAATATATTACAATATTCGTGAATCACCACCTTTGGGTGTATGAACCACTAAGATTAGTTACTCCTCAACCATATGCTATACATGTATCCCTCCATGAATCAATACACAATCACCTCCTTTGGGAGTATGACCACGCATTAGAATAGGAGACATCCCTACAATGTGAGACCGATATTTCTCAAACCCAATCAAGTGTGCCACTTTGGCGGTCACATCCCAACCGAATCTTTGAAACTCTCTCACACCAAGGATATAAACTTTATGTCTCACATTTACCATATACATGTAATTTTAGACTTGAAAACATAGGCAGTTGTCACTAAAATCACAAATGATGCTAATAACATTGCTTCATTCATTGATGCATGATGAACCTTATACATGCTATACTCTACACATCCTGTATGTGGTCACATACATGTGAGTTTACCTTAGTATTTCCGAAATAAAATGGAAATACAAGAAAAATGCCCAAAAACACCCATAAAAGTACACCTATATAAGGGTTTTATGCATTTTTCCATCTTTATAAAACTCAAAAACGAAATATAAATATACCACCATGTAGAGAATCATCATACGAGCACGTCGGTACCAAGATCACTCCAAACGGAGCTTGGATGAGCCCCCACGCGCCGTTTGAAGTGTCGGCTCGTGGGCTTCACGCCCCACACGTGCTGGCGCCTCAGCCGGCCCAATGGCCGGTCCGACCGGTCCGGTCCAATGACCCACCCGGTTCAACCGCTAATCGGTCGAACTGGTCAAATAGGGTCGGGTCAAAACTAGGGTCGGTCAACGAGTCGGGTTGACCCGGTCAACCGGATTGGGTCGATTTGACTTGGATACCTGAACCGGTGACGTCACTGTGACATCAGCATTGGCACGTGGCGCACAACCATTGCGCCACGTGTGTGGCGACATGTCGGCAGCCGCCGCTCCACCCAGATTGTGACACGTGTCGATGAGATCATGATGACGTCAATGGACACGTGTCACACGTAAGACGCGCGCGAGCGTCGGTAGCAGCTGACGTCGGCTGTTACGCATGGCTCGCCGAGAGCCATCCCGCGGGCGTACCTGCGCTTGCCTGCGTGTGGTGCAACGCGCCGCCACCCTGGGGGCGCGTGCGAGCGGGTGAAGCCCCGTGCAGCCTCCTTCGGATGAACGCCACCCACCAAAACGCTCGTATCGACGAGCACAACCCGAATATATGATCAAAATCAATTTTCATTGGGTAAATTTTCCTAAAACAGGTAAAAATCGAAAGCTCTAGATCCAGACTATGAAAAGCTCTAATACCACATGTAAGCCACTAATATCCATAGGCGGCAAACCCAGGAACACCATATCTAGAAATAGAATGCTGTAAGGAGAAAAACAAGAGTTTGTGCACCTGTTTTGGAATCCATCGTCCTTTAAGCGGAATAACGACGATCCGAGCACCAAATCTTCTCCTCTATACCCTCCGTATGACTGGCTTGTTACCCCTCACTTCCTCTGAAAATCTTATGTGAGGTGAGTTCTGAATCCTTGGGGTGAGAGGAGGGATTGGAGCGATGTTTATAGAGTTTTCAGCTAAGCCCTCTTATCACGGGCCGGGTCGAACTCGACGCGCACTATGCCGGGCCCATATCAGACTGAATAAGAATTCTTATAGCTTACCTTATTAGACCAACCCCGTAAACGGTAAATAATCCCGTAAAACGATAATTACAATCTTAATTACTATAAGCCCATATTAGGAAAACCTTACACATCGCCTGTGTCATTACGTATAATGTTTATAAAAGAAATGTGAAGTGGTACCTCAGTGGCCACTAGTTCATTATTGGGGTGATAAAATAAACGGTACCTGAAATTTGGCTCAATATGCAATGTGATCCCTAAATTTTGAATGTGTTCAATGTGGTACCTGAATTTTAGCCCAATGTGCAATATTGTCTATGAACTTGTAATTTATTCAATGTGGTCCTTGGACTTTTGGCACATGTTCAATTTAGTTCATGGACTGTATGAAAATGTTCATTGTTGTCCTGAACTTGAATTAATGTAGGAAATATTGTCAAAAAAATCCTAAATCTATTGCACTATGATCAATTCAGTTCTAAACCTTTTAATTTTGCCAATTCAATCGTAAACCTTTTGCATTTGTGCCAATTCAGTTCTAAACTTTTTTTGGTGCCAATTCAGTCTTAAGCCTTTCGTATTTGTGCCAATTTAGTCCATCCAGCCAACTTTGATCGGTCGGTACTGACATGGCAATTTTTAGTAATATTTTAATATTTCATCCACTTTTTTATTTTTCTTTTATTTTTATTTCTTTCTTTTTTTTGTTCATCTTCTTCCTCCAGCCGATTGCCGGATCGGCGATTGGCTAGAGGCAAGGGCCGGCTTGGCACCAACATTGCTAAGCAAGCTCGGCCTCACCAGATCTGGGTGAGGTCGACCTCGCCCAGCCATGGCTCATCGTCGCCGTCACTAGGCGAGGTCGGCCTCACCATTGCCCAGCCATGGGATGGCTCAACCTCGCCCAATGACGGTAGTGCTAGTGGCTGGCGCAGTCGAGCCTCGCCGGCCCTCGCCTCCAACCGGCCGCCGAATCGATGACTGGTGGAGGAAGAAGATGAACAAAAAAAAGAAAAAAAAGGAAAAAAGGAAAAAAAAAATAAAGAATTTGAAAAAATATTAAAATATTATTAAAAAGTGCTCCGTCAATGCTGGTCGGCTGCCACGTCAGCGTAGATCAGTCAAAGTTGGTTGGATGAACTGAATTGCCACAAATGCAAGAGGTTTGGACTGAAATGGCACAAAGAAAAAGGTTTAGGACTGAATTGGCGCAATTGCAAAAGCTTTTGGACTAAATAAACAAAATTAAAAGGTTTGAGACTGAATTGGCAAAAGTGCAATAGGTTTAGGACTTTTTTGATCATTTTCTCAATTAATGTGAGGACATCATTGAATATTTTCATAGAGTCCATGAACTAAATAGAACATGTACAAAAAGTTCAAAGATCACATTGAACAATTAAAAGTTCAGGGATGGCATTGAACACTGGGTTAAAGTTCAAGGACCACATGAACAAGTTTAAAGTTCATGGACCACATTGCACAAGTTTAAAGTTCAAGGACCACATTGCACATTAGGTCAAAGTTCACGGACCATTTGTATCATTTACCCGTAGGCGCTAACTTCACGAATTTAGTGATGCACCTGGGGTCGGCGAGCTCAGGGTCGACGAACTCAATATATGCTGAAATTTGTTCGGTTGTATGGAAACGGGGCTGCTGATTAATACTCACGGCTTTGCCGTGATTGAAGTTATTTTTTCGCGTTTCGTTAACGTTTTCATGGGTTTTTAGGTAGTTTTTATTTTTTTAGGGTATTTTCGTCTTTTTGTGTTTTCTGTTTCAATTAGGGTTAACACCGTATATAAAGGTGTTTAAGGTTTCGAGTTTCAACAGACTTTCGATATTGAATTAAGTAATCGAATTTAAGAGAACGGATTGTTCTTCGTTATCAGTTCGATTCTTCTGTTTAGTCAATTTTCTGCTGCGTTTCGGCATCAATAAGGCCCCTTTTTTTTTTTGTGTGTGGCTAAACCATTCCTTTAAAGTCGATTGACCAAAGTTTGCCTTCACTTGGTTTAAGCTTGTATTGATATTTACCTAATAACATATTCTTTTAGGCAATTATGATCAATGAAATTCTACTTGGTTTACGTCAAAAATTTAGTCACTAATTTACTTCTCCCTTCGTTAAGGGGAAAAAAACCTTGTAAATTGTGCATTACTTAGCAACTTATTTGAGGACTCATTTTGTTTATCCGCTCCAATATTAAAACCATTATACTAAACAAGATAAAAATAATAAAAATAAAAAACCCAAAAGGGAAGCGAAAGATCGAGAATAATTTCTTTTGTTGTTCTATCATGAAGAAAATCAGTAATACCGTTCGCAGTCCCACAATTCAGCACGATTACATAATTGTAGAGAGTAGTAAATAAGTTTTTGATAAAAAATTTAATAGCATGAACATAAAGAAGTTTAACTAGGTTTAGCCCCCCATCAAAATCACGCTTTTGTTGTTGTTGATAGTATAATATTGTTGGTTAAAGTTGTTAAGACATCGGTCATTTGTGCTTTTATTTAAGCTTGGATTCATAATTGAATAGAGAAAACTTGTTTTTGAACTTTGAACCATTATTTTGCTTGGTATGACATTTTCTATTAAAAACGTCAAGTTCGTGCACAATTATGACAACTATTCTACTATCATTGTGATCTAGGAAGCGTCGACACTCTTCCGGGGCCTCCATGTCGTGTTCGACACTCTTCGACATGTGGTCAGCGCTCCAGACACGCCAGCGACACACCAGTCCAGCAGTCCAACGCGCCATTTCGACATGTACGGAGTCAATTTTAAGAATTTTCAATAAATTAAGGGTCAAATATAAATTTATCAAAAGTATATATATATTTAAGTTATACACCCAGCCAGCAAAAAAAAAAAAAAAAATCTAATCGTGAATCCCTAAAGAAAGAAGAAGAAGAAGAAGAAGAAGAAGAAGCCCATCGCTGATATTTTTGTATATACATAATAATTTATCATGTGTACATAAAAATATACATTTAATATACAACATGTCCCAACAACGTATCAGAATTCTCTATTTTTTTAGAAATGACGTGTGGCTTGTCGTGTCGTGTCGCATGTTGGTGTCGGTGCTACTTAGATTGTGATTTGACATAAGATTGGCACTAAGTTAATTAAGTTTTTTTTTTTTTGAAATTTAGTTAGAGAGAGAGAGAGAGAGAGAGATGAGAATTGACTCAAATCTTGTAATTGGGGATAATTTGGTCAATTCACTTAAAAAAGATGTGTTTTAGTATATAAAAAAAGGGGGCGTGGAATTATCCCCACCCTAATAAGCATACTTAATTAGTATTTCAAGAGCACATTGTCATTTTCTCAAAAGGCAGGTGTTAAACAAATGGCTTAATATATACTTCAACTTGTTTTTGTGAGAGCATTCAATTATGGCTGATGAGGTTCCATGCATTAAATTGTTTTTGAGTTAGCTAGTGTAAGTATTAAGTAAGCCTTCGACTTGTGTCAGTTTCTTGGAAAAGGACTATCCGTATCCCGAACTAACTTGGGCGTGTAGCCAAACACCCCCCTGGACGGGATTCAACTCCAATTATCATTCATTCGACCGAAGAAAACAAAAAACACTCCAATTATCATTCTGACAAAAAAAAAAACTCCAATTATCATGAATTTCAACTCAATCACATCGCATGTTTGTCATTCTAACTATGTCCGCTTCATGTGTCTCGATGTCCAGTCATCTTCAACCTGTTAAAGAATGGCAATATAGTAAGTTATGGAGGAAATTCCATGGAAAATTCATTTGTAACTTCCAAATTTGAATTTATGTTGGTGAATTGGAAGGTGAGAATTTTTTTTTTCTTCAACTTATGTTATCACATTAGTGAATCGTACATATTAAATTACCGTCACCGTGGGCTTGATGGTTTGTCTATAAGAGATTTGAATTACTTCTGTTCAATATGCCCATTAGCATAGGAAGAAGAAGAACAAGAAGAATACCATCTACTTAATGCCTTCAACGCTCTGTCCGCTTCGACCCTTGAGCAAGCAAAGATCCTTCGAGCCCTAAATTTCAGAAGGAACGGATGTCGTCGACTAAGTAGCATCGATACTGACACGGGACATGACACGTCGACACGTCATTTCTAAAAAAATAGAGAATTCTGACACGTTGGGACACATTGTAAATTAAATGTATATTTTAATATATACATGGTAAATTATCATGTATATATAAAAATATCAGTTGTGAGCTTCTTCTTTTTCTTCTGTTAGGGATTCACGATTAGATTTCTTTTTTGGGTTGACTGGATATATGACTTAAGTATATATAATTTTGATAAATTTATATTTTGACCCTTAATTTATTGAAAATGCTTAAAATTGACCCATGCGTGTCGAAATTGCGTGTAGGAATGCTGGACTCGCATGTCGCTGACGTGTTTGGATCGCTGACCACGTGTCGATCATATGTCGGAGAGTGTCAGACACAGCACGACAAGTATGCTCCCGAAGAGTGTCGGTGTAGCATGTGTGAGAGTGAGAAAATATGTGCGAGAGAATGAGTGAGTGAGTGTTCATCCCAGACAAAGAAAAAGTTCGGAGCAGATTTGGACTGGACCTAAAATTTGAGGATTTTATTTTTAGACAGAATTGAGACTAGACATAAAGTTTGGGTCTTCTTTTAGGAGAATTAGGCCACTACAAAGGGATCGCTTAGGTAAGAAGAAAATCTTTTGCATTGATAAAAAAGCTATATGATAATGAGTATATCATCAATGGATTCAACTTCTTAGGTTCTAAGGATGCATTTTTCACTCAGTGTGCAATCTGTTGCATCTAGTAATATCACCTAAATGGGGGTGAATAGGTGATTCTGAACGGTTTTGAAACTTAATGGGAAATTTAATGGTTCCAAAACACAAACTAAATAAGATCAGTAAAATGACATGCAGATAAATTAAACACAGCAAGAGGAGTTTAGAGTAAGAGAGAATTTGCACGCAATGTTTATAGTGGTTCGGCTTAGCAAGCCTATGTCCACTCTCCCGCGATGACAGCCGATTGGCTGGATTCCACTATGACTCGATGAAAGGTTACGAGAGTTGTCACTCTTATCACTCTTACAAAGGAATCTCTTAAAGATATAAATTTTAAGCTCTCAAGAACATGAGAATGTGAATCTGAACAACTCTGCACTTTGAAATTTTTAGTTCTGATTACTATCGGCAACAGTCACTATTGATCTCCTTTTTTACTCCTTCGACCTCGAACTAGCCGTTACCAAGGTCCTCCAAAGGATCGCTCCTCAATCTCTGATTGGACGTCTCCAATCCTTAATTGAACGAGGCTATATTAAGAAAGATTTAGTAGCCGTTGGAGTGGAGCCTGAACCCTTCAGATTCAGTCGCCCATACAACCAAATCTTCACTTTCCATAAGTAGAGTTCATCCAAATCTCCAAGATATCTTGTCCGTGGAAGGTAATATCTAATCGAGGATATTCTCCTGATTTGATTGGAAAATAATCCTGTCAATCAAATCTTACAAACTTTCATAAAAGTCTCTGCCAAACCGGAAACCTGCCAAATGTGGGTCTTTAGAATCTAGTAGTAAGATATTGTAGAATCTGAACGTAGTTCAGAAGCAGTCTTCAGAAGTAGAAAGATTCTCTGAATCTAAACAGATTAGAACAGTGACTCTGAGCTTCAGTAAAGTCCTTGCTGACGTGTCACATAAGTCTTTTTGAGATTAAGTCTTCAGAGGCAACACAATCCTCCATCTAAAGTCTTCAGAAGCAACATAATTCTCCATCTAAATACTAGACTTCAACTTTCTCAGAAGCAAGAACGCGACGACTACTCCTTGAGTCTGAACGCCAGTTTTGGAACATTATAAGCTTTTGTTCACATGCTCATTCCTGCAATAAAAGATTATTTGCATTAACCAGATTCTCTCACAAGAAAGATAGTTTTGTCAGAATCAAAATATTCAGAAGGAGGGGTTTCTCAACAATCTCCCCCTTTTTTATGATGACAAAACTTCCTTAAAGAAATACGAAGTGTATTTGTTTAAAGTGTTAAGCTCAGAAAAGATTTCACAAAGAATATAAACTTGTAAGCCATGTGAAACTTTTTCATAAATGGAAGTATGTCACCGTATGTCGCTGTTTAGCGAGATGCTTCATTTTGGTGTGCATATTTACTTCCACTAAGATTGCGTTAAGAGTGACTCCTATAATCCTGCAATCAATGATAGCTTCTCCCCCTTTTTGTCATTAGCAAACGGAGATAAATGTAGTAGCAAGCCAAATATTATTAAGATAATAACGCTGTCAGACTATAATAAAGTCGTGACAGAGAATGTCCACAAAAAAACATCCGAATAAAGGAAAGTCAAACACAGTCTTTATGAAAAGAAAATTTTTCAAGTGGACGGAGGAGGGGTTTGCTTTGAGGAGGATGGAACATGGACAGGCTCTTGGTCATCCTCTTTTTCGGCATCGTCTGGTTTATCTTCAGCCGCTCTACTCGACCCACCAACAAGAAAAGCGAAATCTTTAAGTGCCTGCATTTCTAGAAACTCGTTGCTGATTCTTTCATCTTTAATCAGAGTGTAGGTTTTCAGACTTGACATGTGGGTGCAGAAGAGGCGGCAGTACTTCTCAAGTACTTCTTGGAATGTGTTCAGCTTCTTCTCAATTAGCTTCTCCATCCCATCCAGCTTCTGAAACAGCTCAACCTGAAGATTCTCGACGTTCTTCTGAACTAGACTCTATAGATGTTTTGTATCCATGAGCTCTTTGATAAAAGCATTCACAATCTCTTCTGGATTCAATTTCCTTGCAAAAGTTTGAGTTCTTTCTTCACCCATCATCGGAGCCTTACCCTTAGAACTTGTATCCAAAGCACGCTGGAAAATACTCTTCCCCTGATCTTGAGAAGGAGGAACATCTGAACTCAGTTTAACACTTTTAGCTGTAATTCAATTTTTGTGGGTGGCTTCTTAGAGATCTCCTCTAGAGGATGCTCCTTCTGAGCATCAGATTCCTCATCAGCTTTCTCCTTCTGAACAACATCAGTCTGAATTTCTTTAGTCTGATTAGCATTTGACTTTGGTTCCTCATGTTTTTCCTCAGCGACAGATTCATCTTGGTCTTGTACCAACGTATAGGCATCTATATTTTGTTCTTGCTCCCCCTGAATCTATGCTGTCTTTTCATGAGTATCTGCTGTAGACTTTACAAGGAATTCATCTTCCTTGTCTATCTCCATGTGCTCAGATGATGATGATGAGGATTTCTTCTTCTCTCTGGCAACCAGAACATCAATGGTTGTCCTGTCATCTAGTTATTCTTCCATTATTTCCTCGTATTCATCCTTAGCTAGTTGAGCTTCTTTCACCGCCCTTTCACCAATTGTCTCTCAAGCTTCTTCTTCTTCTTCATGAGTCTCGAGGAGATTTTCTTCTTTGTCAATAAGAATCTCCTGCTCATGTGTCTTGCCAGTATCTTCACCTTCTTCCTCTTGACCATCACCATGGTCATTCTCATCTAAATGGACACTTGCAGTGTCCTTTTCTAATGCAGTGGGAATTCTTTCCTCGTCTTCTTCCGAATCATCTGCTTCTTCCTCTGACTCTTCTTCTTCTGAGGAAGCCCTCTGAACACTGACTTCTTTGCCTTTTCTTGCTATTGTCTTCCTTCTTTTCGCAGACCTCTCTGTCTGCTCTGACTCCAACTCCACCAAAATTTCTTCCTTGTTCTTGTTTAATCCCTTCCCATTAGTTAATCTGAACACCATTTTCTGGATCATATTCTCACTAGCCGGTATAAATGGAGTTTCTCTCTGTGTTAGCACTCTAGGAATCTTCACTTTGTTGTATTTGAAAATCAATGAAATGAGTCCTCCATAAGGCAGTTGGCCTTTTGATTTGTGCACAGTCCTGTACATATGAAGTAGGACAGTATGCGCAAGAGAGAAATCATATACAGTAAGTAAGGCCCACATAAGCTTGGCTTCAAACTTCGATATGTCTATTTTTGAAGAGGCTTTTGGACGCAGACATTCGATAACAACCTTGTGCATGATTATGTGCTTGAGAGGGAAGTCGTTGTAGACAACATGAGCCTTGGAATCTAGACTATAGTTCTCCTTCCCTGTCAAATAACTGTAAGTTTCCTCTGGTTTAATGTTGATGGGTTTGAAATCATTTTGCCTCACTTCCATGATCTTTGCTAACTCATCCACATGCAGGTGATACTGATCATCTCCAATGTTATATGCAAAAGAGTTAGGACCAGTAAAGGAGACCGTGAAGTAGAAGTAGGCTACTAAGTCAGGGAAGACATTTGTCTTGACAGTCACAAAGTCTTTCAACTTCATCTCCTCCAAATGCCTTCTTACAAGGATACCAACCCTATCGAAATACTTCAAATCAAAAATTCTGTACGGCATCACACCGTGTTCCTTCAGAGCTTCGAATCTATCCACATGCTTCTGTGACAGAAAATAACGATTTTTGAAACTTTTGTATCTGACACAGCGAGACAATCTCCTTTTAAAATTCTCGTAAACGACATTATCGTCGTCATCGAACCTTCCTTTTGTCTCTTCTTCAACATTTTCTTGAATAACTACCCCTTTAGATGGGGTCCGCTTAGGTTTTGGGACATCAGGGACCACAATCTTTTCTTTTCCTTTTCGAGTCACTTTCTCAGGAATCTCAATAGTAACAGGAATAACAGTTCTTAGAGGCATATCCAGCAGTTTCAAGAAATCTTCCTCACTCGAAAACTTGTGAATATTTAGAAGTTTAGCGATGATATCTTTTCCAAAGGCCTGTTCTATGAATGCATCATATATGGGCTTAATAAAGTGAGCCATAGCAGCTCTCTCATTATAGAGATATTCGGACAAACCTGTAACCATCTGTTCGCTACTTCTTTCCTTGGATACGGTGCTTTTCACTGGGGTTGAATCTCTCGATTTCCTTCCTTTCGTCAAACGTAACGATTGTCACCTTTGTTGCTCACTTTTCTCAACATCCTTCTTCGCAGAGGAGGATGATTTAGGAGCCATTGAAGAAAAAAATTGGATTTTTACTAAGGAAGAGAGGTTTTGAGTAAAGAGAGAAAGGGAGCGAGGGTTTTCTTGAAAGAGAGAAAACTGAGATGTTAAACGAAAGAGAAATTGAGGTCTGACATGAATATGGTTTACTCAGACAAGGTGACGGTTCAAGTCCTTTTTCGAAAATTTGAAAAAGAAAAGAAAACCGTAAAATGGTTATCTTTGGAAATAAAATCAATTTAGTATAAAATCCGAAGAAAACGATCTAAAGATAATATTTTATATCAATCAATTAACAGAATATATTTAGAAATTAGAGAACATACCTTAAATCCTTGCCTTTCCAAGAATTTCTAAATTTAAAAAGTGTTCAACAAACTGATCTTGCTTTTGAAAGACTTTTCTTCAAATGTGCTTCTGAACATAGGTTCTGCAGATTTGCTTCTGAACTTTGCTTCTGAGCAGTTATGCTTCTGAACACTACTTCTAAACATTTGCAAATAACCTGTTCTCAATACATCTCAAGATAAATGATTAATAATTGCTAATTCATTTCAAATAAAATTGAAAGTCTCTTTATCAAGAGGCTTAGTAAATATATCTGCGAGTTGATTCTTCGTATCAACATACTGAATGTGAACATCTCCATTCTGAACATGATCGTGAATAAAATGATGTTTGATCTCTATGTGCTTCGCTCTTGAATGAAGAATAGGATTCTTGATTAAATTTATGGTGCTTGTATTGTCATATCTGATCTCCACATTAAAATTTTCAACTCCATAATCTCTCAGTTGTTGTTTTAATCATAGAATCTGAGCACAACAACTTCCTAGAGATATGTATTCTGCTTCTGCTATACTAAGAGCAACTGTGCTTTGCTTTTTGGAATACCAAGAAATAAGCATATTTCCCATAAGTTGACAGGTTCCATAAGTACTTTTCCTGTTAATCTTACATCCGGCTAGATCTGCATCTAAATATCCTCTCAGAGTGAAATCAGATTCTTTAGAATACCATAAGCCATAATTGGGATAAGCCCCAATATACTTGATGATTCTTTTGATGGCTGAAAGATGCGATTCTCTTGGACTAGATTGAAATCTTGCACATAAACTTACACTATATAGAATATATGGCCTTGATGCTGTGAGATATAAAAGCGAGTCAATCATACTGCGATATAGCTTCTGATCGACTTCTTTTCCTTGTTCATCTTTATCAAGTTTTGACGAATGCGACATTGGAGTTTCTGTTTTCTTGCAATTCTCCAGGACAATTTTTTGACAATCTCAAGAGCATATTTCTCCTGATGAATAAATGTTCCTTTCTTGGTTTGTTGAATCTGAAGTCCAAGAAAGAATCTCAATTCTCTTATCATGCTCATTTCGAACTCATCCTACTTTACTTTAGAGAAATTCTTGCATAGACGTTCATTAGAAGAGTAAAAAATAATGTCATCAACATAAATCTGAACAATAAGAATATCCTTACCCTGCTTCTGAATGAAGAGAGTAGTGTCAACATTACCTTTAACAAACTTTTGTTCAGATAGAAAGCTATTTAACTTTTCATACCAAGCACGAGGTGCTTGCTTTAAGCCATATAAAGCTTTCTTTAGGGTGTACACAAGATCTTTTCCTCTTGGTTCTTCAAAACTAGGCGGTTGTTCGACATAAACTTCTTCTTTAATGTATCCGTTCAGGAATGCACTTTTTACATCCATCTGAAAAATTTTAAAATCATTGTAACAAGCATAAGCAAAAAGTAGCCTTATGGCCTCTAACCTAGCAATAGGTGTGTAGGTTTCATCGTAATCTATTCCTTCTTCTTGGGAATATCCTTTTGCCACAAGTTTTGCTTTGTTTTTTACCATATTTCCTTTGTCGTCCAACTTGTTTCCGAACACCCATTTTGTTCCTATTACATGACGATTTTTGGGTCTTGTCACAAGCTCCCAAACATTGTTGATTTTGAATTGATGTAGTTCTTCTTGCATTGCATCGATCCAACTTTCATCAGCAAGAGCTTCTTCAATCCCTTTCTGTTCAATTTCAGAGATAAGTGCTATGTTACTCATTACTTCCTTGAATCTTGATCTGGTTTTTATTCCTTCATCCAAGCTTCCCATTATAAGTTCCTTAGGATGATTGGATTTATGTTTCCAGTTCCTGTTGAATCTCTCGTCTTGGACATCACTTGGATCTTTAGATTCAGACTGTACCTCCTCTGGTTCTTCTGTAGTTTGTTGACTTGTTTCTTGATTCTAAACTTCTTTAGAAGCATGATTCTCTTTAGGATTTTCAACTGGTTCTGAACTTTAAGGAAGTGAGAAGACTTGAGCTTATTCAGATTGATCATTTCGTTTCTAAATATTCTCATCAAACTTGATATTCATTGATTCTTCAACAACCCCGAGAGTTTTTGTTGTAGACTCGGTATGCTTTGCTCGATGTTGAATACCCTAGGAATATCCCTTCATCTGACTTCTCATCAAACTTACCAACTCGATCATTAGCATTCTTCAGAATGAAACATTTGCAACCAAACACACGAAAGTATGCTAAATCTGGTTTTCTTTCTTTATAAAGCTCATATGGAGTTTTCTCAAATATTGGTATTAAAGAAATACGGTTTAAAATATAACAGGCTGTTGACACAGCTTCTACCTAAAAGTGCGATTCAATTTTACTTTCGATCAAAAGGGTTCTCGCCATTTCTTGTAGAGAACGATTTTTCCTTTCTGCCACCCCATTTTGTTGAGCTGTGTAAGGAGAAGAAAAGTTGTGCTGAATCCCAAACTCATCACAAAAAAAAATTTGGTTTTCAAACTCTCCCCCATGATCAGTTTTGATGCAGAAAATAGCGTAGACTTTCTCATTCTGAACCTTTTTAGAGAACTTTGAAAATGATGAGAAAGCATCGTTTTTGTGGGCAAGAAATAAAACCCATGTAAATCTTGAGTAGTCATCAACTATAACAAGGCAGTATTTCTTACCTCCAAGACTTAGTGTTCTGTTAGGACCAAAGATATCCATGTGAAGCAACTGCAGTGCATGTTCAGTTGATACATGATTAATAGATTTAAAAGAACTTCTTACCTGTTTCCCAAGTGTACAGGCTGAACAAAGTTCTGATTTCTCAAACTTTGTCTGTGGTAAACCTCGAACCAATTTCTTAGAAGATAATTTTGAGATGTGCTTGATACTGATATGGCCTAGCTTTCTATGCCATAGTTCAGATTCATCCTTGATAGATATAAAACACTTGATGTCTTCAGAGTCAACATCTAGAAGGTAGATATTTTCATGTCGACGACTAGTGAAGGTTTGCTTCTTGTCTTTGCTGGCACCTAAACATTTCATATCTTGAAAGCAAATTTGATAACCAGAATCACATAGTTGACTTACGGAGATGAGATTATATTTCAATTCTTTGACCAAAGAAACATCATTAATCGTAAGGTTCCCAATCTTTATTGTCCCATAGCCAATAATTTTGCCTTTGTTCTTTCCACCAAACGACACACTTCTACCATTGTATTTTGAAAGTAGAATGAAATTTTCTAGATCACCAGTCATATGGCTTAAGCATCCACTGTCCAGAAACCATTTGTTCTTTCTCTTCCTTGGTACCTGCAAGTAGAAAGTAACTCATTATTGCTTTGGTACCCAGTTCTTCTTGGGTCCATCTGAGTTAGTCACAGTTAATATCTTTCTATTGACAGGTCTCCATATCATCATGCAATTATTTCTAACATAATTTCTAGCACCATAGTTTACACACTGCATTGGATAAATGGATTTTGTAAACTGTTTATGGAAATGTCGTTGATATACAGATTTGGAAAGTTTATGCAAAATCCTGTCATTTGTTTTTGAAAATTTATTTTTGAAATTATTTTCCTTTTTGAAACCAAGACCAGACTTGTCACCGTACGAAACTTGTCTGGAAATAATCTTTTCCAAATTTTTGAACTTTGAGAAAATCTTTTTGAACAATTTTCAATCTCAGTTTTCAAAGAATCATTTTCTTTCAAAATCAAATCACGATTTTCCTTGATTTGATGACATTCCCTTTGCAAAAACTCAATCTTGTCTTTTTGAGAAATATCTTGTTGTTTCAAAAAGGAAACTTCTTTTTTCAAAACTGAAACCTTTTTGAGAGCTTCTTTGTAGTTCGTGCATAACTCTTCAATGTATTCAGAAACTTCATCTGGTATTTCAGAAGGATATACCTCTATGTCTGAATCTGTATCTGATTCTGAATCTGACTTTACCATGACACATATGTTCGCATGGTCATCCTCACTATCTTCAGAATCACTCAGAGTTTCTGCCTTCAATGCCTTCTTGTATTTCTCGTACTTGATCTTATCTTTCTTCAGAAGCGGACAGTTGGGTTTGATGTGTCATGCCTTCTTACAATGGAAGTATATTACGTCTTTGCTTTCCTGTTTGTCATTGCTTGATTATCTCTGATCATTCCATCTGAATGATTTCTTTCCTTTAAAGTTTCTACCTTTTCGAGCCATCTTTCTAAATTTCTTCACCATGAGTGCAAGCTCTTCGCCGCCTTCATCTTCATCTTCTGAATCTAGCACTTCAAAATCAATTTCAGATTTTAAAGCAATAGACTTCTTACCTTTTGAATCTCTTGTTTTGTTGGCACGCTCAGTCTCATATGACTCCAAAGTTCCGACGAGCTCATCAATGGAAAGAGGTTTAATTGTTTGACATTCTTGTATTGATGGCTTAATGTAATTCCATTCGTCTGTAAGTCCTCGAAGGATTTTTCTAACTTGCATTGGTTCATCTATAGGAGCACCTTGCCTCGCAAGACCACTTGTTAGTATTTGAAACCTGTCAATCATTTCAGCAATTGACTCATCGGACTTCATCTTGAAGACTTTGTAATCACTTAGCAGAATGCTAATATTAGTTTCTTTCACTCTGTCAGTTCCCTGATATGTGACATGAAGTCTGTCCCATATAGCTTTTGTTGATTCTTCTTCTGCAACTCGATTATATAATGGAATGGATAGCGCACAAAAAAGTGCATGTATAGCTTTAGAGTTGAGTCCTTGTCTTTTTGCTCTTTTAGTGTCTGACAGTGTTGCTGTAGCATTAGTGTTATTGTTTCCTTCATTTCCAGTGGAAGGAGTTGCTGTGACAACAGGAACTACTCCATTGACAACAACATCCCACATCAGATCATCTGATGCCTTGAAGAACCACTTCATTTTATTGCACCACATATTGTAATCCTTTCAGTCAAAGTATGGTGGTTTGTTGCCATAATGTGGGTCACTTGTTCCTGAGAAATTGTTGCTAGACATAATAGATCGTTAACTCAGAAGTAAAATACTTCAATATAATGAGCAACCAAGTTCTGATACCAATTGTTGTATCTAGCAATATCACCTAGAGAGGGGGTGAATAGGTGATTCTGAACGGTTTTGAAACTTAATGCAGAATTTAATGGTTCCAAAACACAAACTGAATAAGATCAGTAAAATGACATGCAGATAAATTAAACACAGCAAGAGAAGTTTAGAGTAAGAGAGAATTTGCACAGAATGTTTATAGTGGTTCGGCTTAGCAAGCCTATATCCACTCTCCCGCGATGACAGCCGATTGGCTGGATTCCACTATGACTCAATGAAAGGTTACAAGAGTTGTCACTCTTATCACTCTTACAAAGGAATCTATCAAAGATATAAATTTTAAGCTCTCAAGAACATGAGAATGTGAATCTAAACAACTCTGCACTTTGAAATTTTTAGTTCTGATTACTATCGGCAACAGTCACTATTGATCTCCTTTTTTACTCCTTCGACCTCGAACTAGCCGTTACCAAGGTCCTCCAAAGGATCGCTCCTCAATCTCTGATTGGACGTCTCCAATCCTTAATTGAACGAGGCTATATTAAGAAAGATTTAATAGCCGTTGGAGTGGAGTCTGAACCCTTCAGATTCAGTCGCCCATACAACCAAATCTTCACTTTCCATAAGTAGAGTTCATCCAAATCTCCAAGATATCTTGTCCGTGGAAGGTAATATCTAATCGAGGATATTCTCCTGATTTGATTGGAAAATAATCCTGTCAATCAAATCTTACAAACTTTCATAAAAGTCGCTGCCAAACCGGAAACCTGCCAAATGTGGGTCTTTAGAATCTAGTAGTAAGATATTGTAGAATCTGAACGTAGTTCAGAAGCAGTCTTCAGAAGTAGAAAGACTATCTGAATCTGAACAGATTAGAATAGTGACTCTGAGCTTCTGTAAAGTCCTTGCTGACGTGTCACATAAGTCTTCTCGAGATTAAGTCTTCAGAGGCAACACAATCCTCCATCTGAAGTCTTCAGAGGCAACACAATTCTCCATCTGAATACTAGACTTCAACTTTCTCAGAAGCAAGTACGCGACGACTACTCCTTGAGTCTGAACGCTAGTTTTGGAACATTATAAGCTTTTGTTCACATGCTCATTCTTGTAATAAAGGATTATTTGCATTAACCAGATTCTCTCACAAGAAGGATAGTTTTGTCCAAATCAAAATATTTAGAAGGAGGTTTTCTCAACACAATCACATACTGTAACTCGATTTTCAGAGTTCATGAATTAAAACCGATCTATAACCCTAGTCTCTCTAGCTATAATTTGTTGTACCAACAATTGTAATTGCTTTCGGTAGAACGCGTGACCTTTATTGCCTTTGATAGAGATAGTTTACACGAGACAATCTTTTGATCGGACGGCTAATACGACACAAGATCTAACTGCAGATATTGACAAATTGAAAAAGCCGATAAAAATGTCCTATCAAAGGTAGAGTCGCCGATTAATTAAGGGGTAGTTTGATCTAGGGTTAATACCATGAAAAATCCCAAACTGGTACACCTATGACAAATTTACCTCAAACTATTTTTTTGACCACGAAAAACTTCAAATTGGTACTCTTGTGACAAATTTACCCCAAACTATTTTTTTGACCACCAAAAATCCTAAACTGGTACTTCTGTGACAAATTTACAATAAATCAATTTTTTTATCACAAAAAAAATCCAAAGTGGTACACTTGTGACAAATTTACCTTCTGTTAAATTGGGTTAGTGCCACGAAAAATCCAAAATTGATATACCTATGACAAACAAAAAGTAAAAACCCCAAACTGGTACACCTGTCAATGTCATGTGTCATCCAACTCAACAATTTGATTGTTAGATTTAATGAAAACTAACGAATGATAAATTTATCACAGACGTATCAGTTTGGGGTAAATTTGTCACAAGTGTACCAATTTGGGATTTTTTGTGGTCAAAAAATAATTTGGGGTAAATTTATCACATGTGCACCAATTTAGGGTTTTTCGTGATATTAACATTTGATCTACTTACTCGAAAATATTGAGGCATTAGTCTTAAGCTGCTTTCTCCGGCAATCTATGCAAACATTGGACACTTTTCTCGTCAGCAAAAAAGTCAAGTTAGCCACGTAAACCGCCAAAATTTTCTATTTTTCTCGTTAGTGCCCGACCCTGTGCCACGTCACCTCCTTAAGCCGCCGAAAGTTTCTAATTTCCTGATTAGCGACCGACTCTGTGCCACGTCATTCCGCTCCGACACACCTAACTCACTAACTCAGCATAACCCCTTTCCCCATTTAAAACCGTTCGCCGACGCTTGTGGTGGTGGTGGTTACGGAGGAGAAAATGGCGCCGACCGTGGAAATCAACGGCCTCAGTTTCACGTACCCGGGGATCGACGGCCATCCTCCGCCTGGGTCCAAACCTCTCATCGACGGCTTCTCTCTCACCCTCGATTCCGGCGACCGCTGTCTCCTCGTCGGATCCAACGGCGCAGGTTCGTTTCAGCTCAAGCATGTCTTCTGCGACTCCCCAATTTTTGTTCTGGGTGTCTCTGTTTTTGTAATGGGCAAGTGTGTGCGGATCGCAGCTTGTGGGAGATGTGGATCTCGGTGTCCCTGTTGAATTGGCTCATTGGCGAAGCTGTTTGATCATATTGAACTTGAGTTTGGTGGTTGAAGTATTCGAATTTCGGTAGTTGGAGATAGTGATTTGATTTAAGATGAAAATAGGGTTTAATTTTGCAAGAGGGGAGAATGAACGAATTCTCATGCAAAATGATGTCTCTCTTCTGATCGCGTTCGGTGCTGGGACGAACTAGTGAATTGCGAATGTTTATCGACATGATATGCGTTGGGACATTGGAAGATTGGGGCAAGGGTTCTGAAATGGTAATTGGGAGAGAGTATATAATTTGGCAAAATTCAATGATGGACACATGCAGTTTCTCGTTCGAGAATAGCAATTTAAGAATCTAAGAACCACATGGCTGGCATCCTCATTTTGAAGCAGTGGTAAATCTGTTGTAACCACGAATATGGGATATGCTCCCAGTCATTTGTGTGAATTCTTAGTTCATATTCGTCCTCGATGATGCTTATAACAGGTAAGACTACCATATTGAAGATATTAGGAGGGAAGCATATGGTGGAGCCTCACATGGTCCGCGTGCTCGGTAGACCCGCATTCCATGACACGGCGTTGACATCTTCTGGGGATCTCTGTTACCTTGGAGGAGAGGTGAATTCTCTTCTCTCCTGATCATGTTGTTGGACCGCCCACTTCGTTTGATACCGCGTTTGCACTGATGGTGACTCTGAAAAGTTGTTACTTTGGATTGTAATATCCCTTCCCTTCTGCTTTTTTGTGATAAGTCGTATGCTACAGCTTCGCATTCTGCGATTGGTGATTAGAGGGAGAGATTAATTCTGATGTGATTATTTTCCTTCTCCAGTAAACTATACAGTTCCTGATATAATTGTTTCTTGTTTCCTTTTTCTGTTTCATTCCGCAGTGGAGACGAGAAGTTGCTTTTGCAGGCTTTGAAGTTCCTATACAGATGGATATCTCTGCTGAGAAAATGATATTCGGGGTGGCAGGTATAGATCCACAAAGAAGAGCTGAGCTAATCAAGGTGAAATAACTTTCAGGAGAGAAAATGATTTATATATATATATATATATCAAAATAAAAAATGCTGAATTTTGAAGTATATACCAAATGTATATGCTGATCATTAGTAAAGCTTATGCAAAAAGTATGTATGCTATGATTTTTATTATTTAAGAGAAAGTAGATGACTTGGTAATTTGATTGTTTAGGTGCTAGACATTGATTTATCCTGGAGAATGCATAAGGTTTCTGATGGACAGAGAAGGCGAGTGCAAATCTGTATGGGACTCCTCAAGCCATTCAAGGTCCCTGCACCTTTTAATTCATGCAAGTTTTGGCCTTTTGGGTGCTTATGGATTTCCTCTTTCCCAAATTAGGTGCTTCTTCTTGATGAGATAACAGTTGACCTCGATGTGTTAGCAAGGGCTGATCTTTTGAGGTTTCTCAGAAAGGAATGTGAAGAGAGAGGTTCCACAATTATCTATGCCACCCATATTTTTGATGGCCTAGATGATTGGCCAACACATCTTGTATGTGCTTATCTACTTCTCCACTTAAGTTCATCATTTCGCTTTCTCTATATCAGTGCTGGGATAAACTATAAAAGTTTGTATAACATATTCCCTGTCAAAGCAAATTTATCGCTCCTTTCACTCAGGTGTATGTGGCTCATGGAAAGTTGCAGTTAGCAATGCCAATTGATAAGGTTAAGGAGATTAGCAAACTGTCTCTGATGGTAACTTTTCCTTTCAAAGCGGTTTTTTGTTTTTTTAACTTCACTTGGTCAACATAGATGTTTGATCTATCATGACAACTATCTTTGCAGAGGACGGTTGAGAGTTGGCTGAGGAGAGAAAGAGATGAGGAACGGCAGAGAAGGAAAGAGAGGAGGGCAAAAGGTCTCCCTGAGTACGAACATCAAATCGATGGAAGCCGGGTAGCCGGTGATCCGGCTCGCGTTGCTGCACGGCCGTTGAATAACGGTTGGGCAGGTGGAAGGTTGCACTCTACCATTGCTGGTGAAGAAAGTTGCTTCTTCAGCTCAAACAGAGTTCTCAGACAGTAGTCAAACACAGACATCCTTGAAACTTTTCAAGCATAATAATTCCCTCATTGATGAAGGTTATCTTCAGAGGTTTCGCTGGTTTTGCCTTAGTTTATATGCTGATTTGATAGTCAAGGAAAAACCATCCACAAGGGGGAAAGTATTCAGTACTGTTTTCTCTTTTCGGCTGAAGAAAGTATTCAGAAGTATCTTGCTCTTTTATTTGGACATATTTCGGTTTCTTATTCTTTTCATTTGTTAGCTATATTTTTCCATATGATGGGCTTTGCAAGTTGTATCAGACCTCTTCCTCGAAACTTTTCAAGCATAATAATTCCCTCATTGATGAAGGTTATCTTCAGAGGTTTCGCTGGTTTGCCTTTGTTTATATGCTGATTTGATAGTCAAGGAAAAACCATCCAAAAGGGGGAAAGTATTCAGTACTGTCTTCCCTTTTCGGCTGAAGAAAGTATTCAGAAGCATCTTGCTCTTTTATTTGGAGATATTTCGGTTTCTTATTCTTTTCATTTGTTAGCAATATTTTTCCATATGATGGGCTTTGCAAGTTGTATCAGACCTCTTCCTATTCGACTAGTCCTAATTTGGCACCTGGGATGAATTGTACCATCTTGTCTATTGCTGGAAACTAAAGAAAAGTTTGATTATGCATTCGAAAGGTGTTTCGATTGCGCTGCTTTGTGAAGTCCCGTCTGCTGTTCAGTCTGATGCAATTCCTGATTGGCATTTCCTTGCCAAATGACTTTGGATTTACGTGATCTGTAAGACCCGGTAGCGAGTGATCGTCATTGATCCGGAGAGTAATCAGAAATGGAAGAGCTTTGAGTGGCTTTAGAAGTGACAAGCACATTGCAGCAACTAGAGTTGATTCTTCCATAAAGTTTATAGCCTGCTATTTCTTAATAAGACAAAACATAAGTAAACGAGCCTCCGCTTGAGCATGGTTTTCTTCGACCAAAAAGAATAAGTCTTCTTGTAAGGATAGTACTCAATTGTGATCATGTTGAACGTTGCTGCCGTTTCTGGGTGCGGGAAGCTGCAACTCCAAGTCTTCTTTCTCCCTACACTAGACTGCTGCTTCCATCTCCTCAGCGATCTTTGCTTTATTTGCGTTGTTTGCTTGTTTTTCCTCCATATCCTTTCCCCATAGGACAGAGTAGAGCCCGGCAATGATCAATGCAGACCCCACCAATCTGAAATCAAAAGACACGACGAAATGAAGAACTCTCGGTGAATGATTCGTTGCCAATTTGTAGACAGTTCTAGCATCGAATGGGACTGCGAAAGCCAAAACCGTGGTACTGTCGAATACGCACATCCCGACAGACAATTTCTCTTGAAGAAGCGCCCAGCTCAGGATGGCCGTGATGACTAGCATCAAAGGGCTGAAGACCGAGGTGTACAGAGGACCCTTTCTCTCGATGCACCAGGACATAACGCAAATCGCCAGGGCCGAACATACGAAACCCTGTGCTCAAATCCAATTAGCGTTACCTTTTGTGCACAAAATTGCCTAATAAATTATTGCTGCATAAGTACTAAACGAGAGCCCTCCATTAGTTGCTATAGTTCGTTCAATGTCCACGACACTTTACCGCATAAATAGTTGAGATCAGCCGGATTCCGGACCTCAGCGACCATCCAGCGACATGGTGTTCAACAGCTGCACCAACGGCCACACACTCAACGCTGGCCATGAGACACATCAATGTTGTGGTAGTGTAAGGAGCTGGAAACTTAGTATTCAGTTTCGCCTGAATGCACCATGAAACACGCATCAGGAAATTGAAAAGTGCAACACTTGTTCTAGCAACTTTGGCCATGAATTAGTTCCGTTCATGAACTGATTGTTCGAACGATTTCAAAAGAATACTGTGATAGAATTCAAATTACGGTTTTTCCTTACTTGGATGATGAACCACAGTGCCCAGGCAGCAGAGCTAGCGAAAATCAAAACAGGTCCCAACAAGAAGTTGCTTTTGTTGGCGGAGGGTTTGTCTGTCAATTTCTCCGCGTATGTCCAATGAATCCTCGAGTGACCGATCATGATGTAGGGTCCGTGGTAAAAAGAAAGCAGCATCGCTCCGCCCACGCAAATGAGCGTCCCGATCACTTTCGCCTGCCCCGCCTTCGACTTGATTCCAAGCGATTCTTGCCTATAGACAAATCACGCAAAATGTGATCAGATCGTTGAATGCAGCATTCGAACAACTAACTTAAGAAAAAAAAGGATGGGACGAAGTAGCGCTATCGGAGGCACCTGAAGATCAGTGCAAACAGGAACGTAATGGCCGGGAGGATATTGCTCAGTGCGCACGCGATCGTGGGCGTGGAATTGTTCAGGCCGACGAAATAGAACACTTGGTTCATGAACACCCTGCACATTTTTTTGTGGAACCCCAGCTCATGATTAAATCCAAATAGAAGACTCGGTTCATTAAATTTTCATTTGATCTTAATTCTTACTCACCCGGTGACAGAACATAGAAAGATCTGGAGCAGAATTGGGGCAGTGATTTTGGGTCTTGTCTTCCTGTAATGGAACCTCAGGAATGTGAATAAACTCGAATCATTCTTTTGATGATGGTAGAGAATTAAGATCAAATGAAAAGTTTTCGAGATGAAACACTACCCTAGATTTTTCGATTTTTCAAGAAAACTCATTTTGACAAAGGTAACAAAATTCTCACGAACGCGAGTGGTTTCAATTGATATATTTTGCTTTTCTAATTGTGGGAAGCTTAAACCCATTTCGACTGGGGTACTTTTTTTCGATTTTCAGAAATCTATGGTTATCATATGAGACAACTTTTGTCAACAATGGCACTCATATTGATCTTGTCCTGCTATAGCATAATTCAAGTGCAGACAAAAAATTTCCTCGTACAAAGGGAGGTGACGTGGCAGCCATGCAGCCCCACCTAATCCAGCCGTTCAATTGGTCCAGTAATTAAGCCTCTAATTAAGTTAGTTTGCTTAGGGTTTCGGCCCCATTCAAGCCCTACAGCTTAATCTTACCCAGTGACAGGAAAAAAAGAGTAGCGGACTTAAATGTTTGCAGATCCATTTGAACTATAACCTAAATATTCTCTCTATTCCTTCTTCATCGCTACCATTTTCTTGATTTATTAGTCATTTAAAACCATGAATTTCTTTTTTGTTTTTTGCAAACAACCACGCCATCATTAGTTTAAAAGAAAAGGAAAGAGCACATGCATGACCTAAATGAGCACTCAAGAAATTTTCGCTATCCTAGCTAACAATGCATGCATGCATGTTGGAAAAAACGATGAAGAAGAAGATCATTTTCCTCGCAAGCCCGGAATTTATTCATCTTTTCATCGCAGAGGAAGCTGTGTGCATTGACGATCGGAAAACAAGAGCTTTCTTGATGGAGTTGTTTAAAGATACCTCTCCAGGAAGTGAGCAAACGGGAAGGTGGCGAGGGTGGCGAAGATTTGGCGATAGGTGACGAGCACGAAGGGGCTCATCCCGCTATCCATGGCAAGCTTCGACGTTATGGTCATTCCCGCGAAACCCACCTGCACGATCACCATGGCCAGGAGGGGCAAGAAATCTACATTTGCCATTTCTTTGTTTCTCCTGGTTTTCTCTCTCTCTCTCTCCTCCTCCTTAGCTTCTACAATGATCTTTTTTGGACAGATTCCAGAGAGAGAGAGAGAGAGGGAGAGAGAGAGAGAGAGAGAGAGGTTGCGGAAAGATGCAAGAGAGAGCTTCAATATAAAGGGGAGGGAGAGAAGATGCAGATACAACAGAAAGCCATAGCTCTTTTTCGAGTTTCGTGGGAAAGAAGAGAGTGACATGGTTCCGTGATATTACAAAATTGTGTGAGAAAGAGAGAGATGACTTGCAACACTTGGGCGCATGCATGGGACAAGGACTGCCACTGTAACCTGCTAAAAGCTGTTCTGCCTTTCAGTTAATTCCCTTTGTCATATTAACGCTCATCGTGAAAGATAGACGTATTAAGCCATACGATCGAATGTGATTAGACCTCCAATACAAAGTTAGACCATAATAATGCGTGGTCGCATCATCATTTGATCATCTCATCTTTCCAATAACAGTCTATTACGTTATCTCATAAGTATCAAATTCATTAATTAGCGTCGGCGCACTCGCTCTTTTTTTCATTTTTTTGTCGTGTCTCTCCTTCTCTCTCTTCTCACATTGTCAAGCCTTCGAGCTTGAGTGCATAGGAAGGTATGGCTAAAAACGAGGATTGCTTTTCCTCGTGTCATTTTCCGTGCATGCATTGTCATTGCACTTAGCTTAGACAGGCTGATGATGAGAATCTTTTTCATTCATGAAAAAATAGTGGTTTCGTGGTGATATCTCACTCGGAGCGAAGTTCATGTGAATCGGTTATTGTTTGTGTTGGCCACACTTGCATTTAGTTTTTCGATTAGGACAATTCTCGGGCATTAACTCACATGATTAGTGGTCCATTTAGCTCAACGCAGCTATAATTAATGGGGATGGATTAAGAAACCGCAACTCCTATATAGACTAGATATATGGAAATACCACAAAAACTTGAAAATCGCACCCTCATGACACATTTCGTCTGGGAAAAAAAATGTCAAACAGGTACCCCTTAACGCACTTCATCCAAACTAATTTTCCATCTTATAATAATCCCAACCAGGTAAACCCTGTCCCCACCCTCTTCATCAGATCTCAGAACGGTTGGCAAATTTGGGTCAGGTGCTAGTTTGGAATTTTTTGTCAAATAAAAATTTGTTCAGCATAAATGAATCATGGGGTTTCGGTTTGGGATCTTTTGTGAAACGAAAAAATCAGTAGGGGATAAAACATGTCATAGGGCACCGGTTTGGGTTTTCGATGCTATTGATGTTATTTTATGCTTGCAAGACAAGAAAGAAAAAACAGTGGGTGCACAAATTTGAAGTCTTGAACCGATGCCAGCCTGGTTGGCTAAAGCCTAAAGAAAAGAACCAATGCCCTTCACGGTTCTCTTAAATATCCATCTGCTTTAGATTCGAAAAAAGAGAAACACTCTTGATTAAGCAATCCAACCTAAATCCAACCCTATAATTACTACATTTGGGATTCCGGTGCATCACTAATGAAACATCCTCCTCATTGGGTGTCTCGGAACCTGGCTAAAAGACAGTCCACCGAACCCTAAGTCGCAATTCGAAGTCCCATTCATGGTTACGGCTCGTCATTCCTCTCCCTCCTGATCCATCTGTCCCCTGATTTCCCCTGGAGATCAATATCTGACGTCCAAGTTTGGTTTAGGAAAGAAGAAAGGAAACGATGAGACTGAATTTTAGGGATTTTTTTTTTTTTTTTTGGAATAAACATGAGTTAGGAACCAGAACAGGAAGTGACTCCTAGGTTTTCCCTTTCAACTTTGCGCTCGTATTTTGAACTGGAAGCAAGATAAGAGAGAGAGAGAGAGGGAAAAGGTAATGGAAAATGCTTTCCTGACAGGGACAGTACAATCTCAACCGTAGATCCACACATCATGATCGCGTGTTTTGCATCAAACACTCATTGATTGAAAAATCGTGTGGTCAGAAATAACTGACAGTACTATCAGACTGTCAGGCTAGCAGCTTCCAAAGGAAATATAGAGGCGAAGAAAGTGATAATCCGTACTTAGAAAACACAAATGAAATTGAAGAAAACTAAGTTGGAAAAGATCTCTTGAGCCCACCATCATCATGTATTCTCCAAAAGTGAAGAGAAAATAGTCAGGATTACACTAATAATAACGGAAAATTGTCCAAAAAGTTTTAAACATATTGTACTTTTGTCAATTTACTCATAAACTTTTCAATTTTGCCAATTGAGTCATAAACCTTTTAATAATTTGCCAATTGAATTCATACAGACTATTTACCCTGAAAAATGAATACGTGTATACCTAGTCGGCGTTGTCCGTCCTAAGTGGCCTAACTAGAGCTAACGTAGATGCCGGACATCATAACGGCGACTATTTTTTCTTTTTTGGCGTTTCAACGCAGAAAAAGCCTCTTAATGAAAAAGCTCGTGTTTTTGTATCTTTGCCCTAAATCATTTGAATGCTCTTCTTGCCCCAAATCAATTGCTCACCCACGTTATTTGCCGAACCAGCGCTGATTGGGTATCTACGTAAGCATCTTTCGAGGATAAATTGGCCGGATGGACTCAATTGACAAATTGTCAAAAGGTTTAGGACTCATTTAGCAAAATTGAAGATTTAGGATTGAATTAGGAAAAGTGCAATAGATTTAAGTTTTTTTAGACAATTTTCCCTATTAATAACCGCATTAATATTCTATTAACGTTTATTAAGCTCGGTACACTTTCATGTAACTTTTTAGAGTTTCTATATTTTAGGTAGTGCCCCAATTTACGGGTACAAGCATGTCCATGGATGGTGTTAAACTTTTCCAATTTGGTATGATTCTCTCCAACTAATGTAGAGATCATTAACGCATCCAAATTGTGAATCATGTATCAGTAAATTCGTGTTCATTATATTTTGAACTTTTTTTTTATGTTTGTAGATTATTACAAAGCTAAGCATATTACCAACTTATGAAATGCATTTACCACTTCACATTTTTCTTCCCATAGAAAGTTGTCAATAGGTGCGTGGTTATATGTCAATATTGGGATGTCATTTTCATTCGACTAACTATTCTCGGTAGCCAAAAGAGGCCTTAGGATTCATACAACTAAACAATTGAGGTACTATGTTACTAAAAAGAGGGGAAAAAAAGGAAATTTTGTTGTAAAATATTGCGTTGCAAGTATCAAAGATAGAAAAGGAAGCCAGAGGAGAAATTTTATTTTCAACTATTTCTTCTTCACATTACAAATGACCAAAACTAAGCTCCTATTTATAGGAGAACAAGGATGCACTTATCATCAATGTATTGAATAAATACATACATTGGATAGGGAGATGAACATACATTGAATAGGGAGATGTACTTATAATGTAGAATACAAATGTACCATAATAGGTACATTAGATAAGATGAATATAATGAATATTCATTCATGTATTTCATAACACTCCCCCTTGAATATTCATTGTATTCATTATATTACGAATGTGCATTGAATGATATTGCCTCATTAAAAACCTTAAGTCGGAAAAACCCAGTGGGACAAAAATCGGACAAAAGGAAAAAAGAGTACAGAGCACAAATCTTATGATCTCTCCCTTTTATGGATGCATTAATTGCCTCGTTAAAAACCTTAAGCCTGAAAAACCCTATGGGAAAGAACCGGTCAGAAGGAAAAAAAAGTGCAATGCATAGTTCATAATATCTCCCCCTCAATTGAACTATATAGCCACTGCTGGGGCTAGTCAATCTTGCATCTTGTGAACTCGCTGCATACCAATGCCATATACTAATTTCTCAAAAGTTGACGTTGGCAATGATTTAGTAAAAAGATCAGCAAGATTATTTATGGATTGAATCTGTTTAACATCAATTTGTCGACTTTCTTGGAGTTCGTGAGTATAGAAAAATTTCGGTGAGATATGCTTGGTCATATCACCTTTGATATATCCTCCCCTAACTTGTGCAACACAAGCAGCATTATCTTCATAAATTATAGCGGGAGAATTTGTAACCGGTGTTAAACAACTAGAATTGTGAATATGCGTTATAACGGATCTTAACAAAACACACTCTCTTCTAGCTTCATATAAAGCAATAATCTCAGAGTGGTTAGAAGATGTAGCTACTAGCGATGCTTCGTAGAACGCCAAGAAATGGGGGTGCCATTATAACAAAATAAATAACCGGTTTGAGAGCGAGCCTTATGTGGATTAGATCTATATCCAGCATCAGCATATCCAACTATACCAGAGGTAGTGGAATCCTTGGAATAATATAATCCCAAATCTATGGTTCCTCGGAGATAACGAAAAATATGTTTAACTCCATTCCAGTGTCTCCAAGTTGGCTCAGAACTAAAACGTGCCAATAAATTTACCGCAAAAGCGATATCTGGTCTCGTACATAATGCCAAGTACATCAAAGACCCAATTGCATTGAGATATGGTACTTCAAGACCAAGTATCTCTTCATCAGATTCTCTAGGACGAAATGGATCCTTTTGGGGATCTAGAGACCTTACAACCATGGGGGTGCTCAATGGGTGAGCTTTGTCCATGTTGAAGCGTTTAAGTAATCTTTCAATGTATGCTGATTGATGAACAATTATTCCATTTGCTTTATGCTCAAGCTCTAGACCAAGTCAAAGTTTGGTTTTACCCAAATCTTTAACTTCAAACTCCCTTTTTAAATACTCAGCAGTTTTAGCTAACTCTTATGGAGTTCCAATTAAATTCATATCGTCGACATAAAATGCTACAATAGCAAATCCGGTTTCTGTTTTCTTAATAAACACGCATGGGCAGATAGGATCATTTTTGTACCATTCCTTAATTAGGTACTCACGTAGACGTTGATACCACATGCGACCGGATTGTTTTAACCCTTACAAAGATCTTTGCAACTTTATTGAGAACAAGTTGCGGGGAGTGCATGCATCAGGCATTTTGAATCCCTTGGGAATTTTCATATAAATATCGGATTCTAATGAGCCATATAGATATGCCGTCACAACGTCCATAAGACGTATTTCCAATCTTTCAGAGACTACTAGGCTAATTAGAAAACGAAATGTAATCATATCCATCACAGGTGAATATGTCTCATTATAATCAATCCTAGGTTTCTGGAAGAATCCTTGGGCAACGAGTCGGGCTTTATACTTGACACCGTTATTTTTCTCATTTCGTTTCCGGACAAATACCCATTTATATCCAACGGGCTTTACATTATCGGGGATTCGAGTTACGGGTCCAACAACCTCTCGTTTAGCTAGGGAAGCTAATTCAGCCTCAATTGCTTCCTCCCACTTAGGCCAATCTTGCCTTTGACGACATTCAATAATAGATTGCGGCACACAATCATCATCCATAATTTTATGAGCAACTGAGAATGCAAAAACATCATCAATGATGATTTCATTCCGATCCCAAATCTCATTACAATATGTAATGGAATTCTCAGTATTCCTAGGGTAGGTGATCTTTTCATGGGTTTGTGCCTCTTCAGGGGCAATAAGCTCCTTGGGAGCAAGCACAACACCAGGCTCTTCTGGAGCGGATTCCTGATTCTTTCCCCTTCGTTTTCGAGGGACAATGTCCTTTGATCTTATCGGTCTACCACGCTTCAAGTGTGGGGAATTTTGATCCATTTTAGCCTATCCTTCGAAAACAGCTATCCTAGCTGGAGCATTTATAGCTAGAATATGAGACTTCGTTACCTTAGCAGCATCATTAAATACGTCAGGAAGTCTATTGGCCATAGCCTGTAAATGGATTGTGCGCTGCACCTCGTTTTCACACTCGGGAGTTCTTGGGTCTAATTGAGATAAATTTTTCTCATTCCAGGAGATAACCTTAACTGGTTTCTGCTTTGCAGTCATGGAAGTTGTAGGTGTCCCAATTGATGAAAATACTGTCTCATCGAAATGACAATCTAGGAATCTGGCAGTAAAAAGATCACCAGTAGTTGGTTCCAAGAACCTAATGATGGATGGTGAATTAAACCCAACATAAATGCCCAAACGGCGTTGGGGACCCATTTTTGTTTTTTTTGGCGGTGCTACAGGCACCTGTACTGCACAACCAAAGGTGCGTAAATGTGAAATATCATGTTCCTAACCAAAAACCATTTGAAGGGGAGATTCTAAGAGACTAGCAGTGGGGCGCAATCTAATTAGGGCTACCGCATGCAAAATTGCATGACTCCATGATGTATCGTTGAGATTCGTTCTCAATAATAGAGTGTAGGAATGATTTGGATACGTTTAATCAATGATTCTACCAATCCATTTTGAGTATGAACATATGCGACCGGGTGTTCAACCTCGATTCCGAGTGAAGCACAATACGCATCAAAACTCTTTGATGTAAATTCACCAGCATGATCCATTCTTATGCTTTTAATTGGATAATCAGGGAATTGTGCCCAGAGTTTTATCATCTGCGCAAGTAAACGTGCAAAGGTGACATTGCGCGTAGATAATAGGCAAACATGGGACCATCTACAGGATGCGTCCACTAGTACCATAAAATATCGAAACGGTCAACTTGGTGGTTGTATTGGTCCACAAATATCACCCTGAATCCTTTGCAGGAATAAAGGGGATTCAAGATTAACCTTTGTTATAGAAGGTTTTGTAATGAGTTTTCCTTGTGAACAAGCTTCACAATTATAATCTTTGGACAACAATACCTTTGTATCCTTTAAAGGGTGCCCTTTTGTATTCTGAAAAATTCTACGCATCATTGAAGCGCCAGGGTGACCAAGGCGATCATGCCATAGTCCAAACTGATCAGGGTTTACCAATCTCTAGGACATGGTGTTATATGTTTCAACAGTCTTAATCATGACACAATACAAACCCATAGAAGAAACTTCTAACTTCTCATGGATGGTCTTTAGGCCTATCTTATAAGAGGTAATGCCGATACATTCCTTATTTTGCTCATAAATAGTCTCAATATGGTACCCATTTCGGCGTACATCTTTGAAGATGAGCAGATTCCTTTTTGATATACTGCTTAGAAGCGCATCCTCAATATGCAGGATGGTGTCATTTGGCAAAACAATTGTGGCATTCCCGAAACCATTGATAATCGGAACATGACCTGATATTGTATGGACATGTGTCTTACGCAATGTCATACTCGAGAAAAAGTGTCTACTACGAAATATGGTATGTGTTGATGCACTATCAAGCAAACAAACATCTTCCTTTTTCTCGGTATTTTCCATTTGCACTTTTGTTGACAATTTCAGGTGTCAAGTATCATAAAATTTGCATATTAGTTATAGGATCAAATAAAATAATAAATATTATATAAGGTTCATAAGCATTTCATTACATAACCATATTAGAGAACAATAAAAGGTAATACATTTAAAGAAAAGAAACTAGAAAAGAAATTATTAGAATCATAAAATTCGAAGTCTAAGTTGTTATCCACCAGTCTGATGCCTCATCAAAGAAATCAGAGGTCCTCAAAGAAATCAGAGACATCCAGGGATGCATTTGCTACTTTAGGAGCAAGAGAAGTCCCACCAACAGAGATATTGTTGGCCTCAACAGTGGTTGTGGCAGTAGGATTAATTTCAATGGCGTTAGATTCATCATGCTTGCTCTTATTTTTTAAAGATGCCTGGTATAGATCAACAAAGTGTTTTGGCGTACGACAAGCACGTGACCAGTGCCCAACCATGCCACAGCGATGGCAAATACTTTCATTAGTCACCTTCTTTGGCTTCTTTTCTTTATCATGATTCGAGCCAAAGTTAGATTTCCTAGGGCGGTTAAATTTCCTACCACCCCTTCAAGGAATATGTTCTTGCCTACGCTTATAGCCCTTAAAATGGCTAGTATTTTTCTTAGAGTTAGCATGTGCTTCAGGCAATGCTTTTGAGCCAACAGGTCTAAGATCATGATTTTTTAGCAGCAATTCATTAGTTTGCTCAGCAGTGAGGAGCACAGAAATTAATTCAGAGTACGTGACAAATTGACGTTGTCGGTATTGCTGTTGCAATACAATATTCGAAGCATGGAAGGTGGAGAAAGTTTTCTCTAATAGTTCCGCATCAGTGAGCTTGACACCGCATAACTCAAGCCGAGAAACAATATCAAATAAAGCGGAGTTATAGTCAGACACTGATTTAAAATCTTGCAGCCTGAGATGCTGCCAGTCATACTATGCTTGAGGGAGGATAACAGTCTTGGTATGATCATACCTATCCTTCAACCTCTTCCACAAGGTCTGAGGGTCTCGAATGGATAAATATTGAGTCTACAGGCTCTCATGCAAATGACTACGAATAGAAATCAGTGCATTTGCATTATCTTTTGCATTTGAGGTTCCGTCTTCTGTAATTGCATTATCGAGACCTTGCCCTTGGAGGTGCATTTCCATGTCAAGGCACCAGGACAGATAATTATTTCCACTCACTTCTAGGATGTGGAATTTAGGCTTTTCAATATTTGCCATAATTCTTGCAAAATAAAAAAATGAATCCTTACATTAATTAGAAAGATTTCCAAATATCCACCGCCACTTCAAGAGTAGAAGGATACTTTTAGAGTTGAAATTGCCAAGAAAAAAAAATGAAGAATTGATAGGAAAAGATGAAGTATAAGTTGATTAAAGAAAACACAGAAAACACTTACCTTGCAAAATTATTTACTCAGTTGGTAGATCTTCATGCTGATAACGTGTTGTAAAATATTGCGTTGCAAGTATCAAAGAGAGAAAAGGAAGCCAAAGGAGAAATTGTATTTTCAACTATTTCTTCTTCACATTACAAATGACCAAAACTAAGCTCCTATTTATAGGAGAACAAGAATGCACTTATCATCAATGTAGTGAATAAATACATACATTGGATAGGGAGATGAACATACATTGAATAAAGAGATGTACTTAGAATGTAGAATACAAATGTACCATAATAGGTACATTAGATAGGATGAATATAATGAATATTCATTCATGTATTTCATACTTATTTATATACAAAATAAGAAGTCAACCCATCGGCACTTTTCAAGCTCAAACTTTACTCTTAAATTTTATTCTTTCAGTGACACTTCTAACAAAATAGACTAAATCATAATTCGAACGACCATAATAATTAGGGATAAATGCATTAGAAGTCCTAAAATTTATCGCGAAAGTGCAATTAAGTCCTAAAACTTGCGAAAAGTGCAATCAAGTCCTAAAACTTGCCAAATTAGTGCAATCGAGTCATTCCGTTAACTCCATCTAATTTGGCTAACAAAAAATGCTGATGTGGTTTGTTTTGTTATTTTCTCATTCCTGCGTGACGATGACATGACTAAAACATGAAATATACGGCTAAAACGACACCGTTTTGGTTGAAAATTAATTTTTTTGATATAAAATTTATTTATGTTAGATTAAAATAAGTAAAATTTACAAAAGAAGAAGAAGAAGAAGATGCAGGCAAGGCCTTAAAGCCCTTGCTACCGCTGCCGCCCCACCATCTCTAGGAAGGGCCAGCAATGGTGGGAAAATGGTCGGCGGGTGAGGGCCAACGACTTGGGAAAATTAGCCCTTGCCCTTGCTGAGGGCCGCTAGTGGCGGGGATCGATCGACAATGGCGGTGCTCGATCAGACCTGGGTGAGGGTGAGGGCCGACAATCCTTGCTCGATTTGGTTGAGGGCCGCAACCCTCGCCGAGATCTGAGCAACGCTGGCCCCCCGCCAACCATTCCCCCACTGTCGCCGGCCCCTCCCCGCGATGGTGGGGCAGCGGCGGCGATGGCTACAAGCACTCGCCAATGTATTCCTTTTAAAATCAGATTTAGACTTAAAACGACGTTGTTTTAGCGACGTCGGCACATGTAGCATAGTAAAAAAAAAAAAAAAAAGCAACATCAGCATTTTTCATTAGCCAAATTGGACGGTATTAATGAAATGACTCGATTGTACCAGTTTGACAAGATTTAGGACTTAATTGCACTTTTTGCAAATTTTAGGATCCACTTGCACTTTTGCGATAAGTTTTAGGATTTCGAATGTACTTATCTCTAATAATTAATGTCAACCACCTCCAAACAAGAAATACTTCATATTTCAAAATCAAGCTTAAATTACTTTCATTATATCGCCATTTGAATTTATTTCCAAAGCAAGGTCTGCAAACTGCAAATATATTCTCTCTCTCCAATTAAAACATCTCTTTTTCTTTTTCTTGGACGCACATAATGTGCTCTTCCGCTCGTTAAAAAAGATACTGCGAACATCTGAAAAACTTGCTGCAAGTCCCATCAGAATAGATAGATGGACTTCCAACGATGAATGCTGAGGATGAAACTAAAATCAATGTTCAATTAGGAAGTCCCATCAGAATAGATAGATGGACTTCCATTGAGAAACATCTAAAATTGAACTTTCTCAGGTAAAACTGGTTTTTAGTTCTTCTTCTTCTTCTTTTATATTTTTCTTCTTTGTTTTTAAAAAAAGAATAGATATGTTGGAGATTGGTTTCGAACCTAGAAGCTTAGGAAATCCATCCATGCCTTAATCAAACATGCGTGTTTTGTAAGAACAAGAATAACTAAATAAATCATAGAAAAATGAAAGAGCAAAACATGAGAGCGATAAACAAATGCATATATAAATAGATGAAAAAGGAAGACCAATTCGGATTCTTTAAATGAAAAAGGCCAACCCATACCCATTAACCCGGCCACTATCCAGCGGCCCAGATCAACGACCGGCCCATGAAATTCGATTGAAAGGAAAAGCCCAGCCCCTCCTCTCTTTCCCTCTCCTCTTCTCTCTCTCTCTCTGGTTTTTTACTGAGAAGAGCTGAAGCCTATCCAAGCTCAGCCCGGTCCAGGAAGAATCTTTTATTCGAATTTATTGGTAAATCTAATAGTCTAATTTTTATTTATTTATATGTCATCACTAAACGATCTTTTAATAGAATTTTTGTTAAAAAAAAATAACAATATGATAGAGTTAAGTACACTGAAAATACTAAAAAGGCGAACTCTTGGACAATGGAGTATAAGTTCGGAAGAACATAAACATATAAAAAAAGGAGTTGTTTTAGAGGGTGTGGAAGAAGCGCTAGGGTGACAAGAAGTCTTTTGAGAGGAGTAAGGGCATTTTTGTCTCTTAGTAATAGTGAAAGGCAATCCACTAGTATGTTAATAAGTAAAGTTCTCTTACTGATGGTATTTTTTAGGGTAATATCGTCCATTCAAAGTGACAGGGATATCTGTAGAGGTGTCAAAACCGAACTAAAAAATCGAATCGAACTGCGAACCGAACTGAACTGAAAATTTGTGCATTTCAGTTCGGTTCGATTTTCGGTTCAGATAATTGAAGAATAACCATTCTTTTTTTCCAGTTCGGTTTAGTTAACCAAAACGCATTAAAAATCTTCAAAATCACTGTTCTTTTTTCCTTTTTCTTTCTTTTCTTTTCTTTTTTTCTTTTTTAGGGAAAAGGACCGGCGAGGCCGCCGGCCGTGGGCGAGGGGTTGCGGCCCTTGCCCACCCTAGCCGACCTTAGCGAGCAGCCGTGACCCCTCCCCCACGACTGGTGAGGGCTTCGCGGCCCCCGCCGGCCCTCAGCCAATGCCGATGGCTCTGCCGGATGTTTGAACCAAAAAATAAAAAAGAAAAGAAACGAAAGAAAAAGGAAAAATAATAATAATAATTAGAAAAGAAAAATCGAAAATCGAACTGAACTGAACTGGATTTTTGGTTCAGTTCATATTCGGTTCATGACAAGATTCGGTTCAGTTCAAGTGTACATCCTAATGGTTCAGTTCGAGATGTGTCTGCAAATATATTTGGAATGAAAAAAGCACAAACCCCGAGAACTTACATTGAGATGTGTCTTGGCCAAAAAGGAAAATAAAATATCATGAGAGAGGAATATGCCGCAATTGGACTTATTATGACTACTAATTACCGGATTACACTCTACAAGTTAGCAAGATCTGGGCTTGCCATGGAAAATGGAATAATTCTAAAATTACCCTTATGTATGAAGTGCATATTTTAACAGAACCTTTTCCATCATTCACACATTCAATCGAATTTTTCTGTTTAGGACAAACACATATGAGAAATACGGGAGTTAATAAAATTAGTTGAAAAAATTGTTTACTAAAGGATGTGTCAAACTCATTCTTGGAACCAATTTTGTACACCAATCTTAGTGAACACTACGAAAGAAACACTCCAAGGCAGAAAAAAAAAAAATCCATATATCTTGTCTTTACATGTATCTATATTTGGTGTCCTATTTAAGGAATCTTGATGTCACTATGGAAAATTCATCATAACTTTGAATTACGAATTTATGTTGGTGTATTTGAATGTGTGATTAATGAAAAATGTTGAAGAAAAAAAAAAGTTAATCCCACAGTACGTCAAGATTCGCTAAATAGGATGCCAAAAATAGATATATGTAAAACAAGATATAGTATTGATATTATATCCATGTATTTCTGCATTGCCATAGTAAGCCGCCTTCACAGTTGTCATCTTAGTGCTTGAATAGCTAAATATATTCCTCATATATGTTTTAGCCATCTTTCCAAATGAAGCCACCTTATTCCTCCTTAAATAGATTGGTCCATCGTGCCTCTGTATTCACATTTCAAAAGAAAAAACAAAGGTTACAAGTATGAACTCGTCCAATAGACTTTTAGGGATATTCATGATCATTGCTGCCCTCCTGCAAGCTTGCTCTGGAGAAACCCATGTCCAAATCTACAACAGCTTACCCGGAGGAGTAACGCTGACCATTCATTGCAAATCCAAGGACGGTGACGACCTCGGCATTCAGCCGATCCCTCCTAGTGGCATGTGGGAGTTTCATTTTAGGCCCCTATCTCCGAGTCCCGCCCTCTTCTCCTGCAGCTTCCAATGGCCTGGTCAACTTCACTATTTTGATATATATGTTGAGAAAAGAGATGACCCACGATGTTTTGACAAGTGTCAGTGGTATATACTGCCTTCAGGTCCGTGTTTTGAGAGGAAAATGTGTGAAAAATGGAACTAATTTATGCCTGTACCAGTTTGTAACAATCTGATAATTGGATATGAATAAGATATAGTAGGCTCTCCTTTGGGTGAAATTATAATAGTTGGTGGATATCTTTTCATGGTGTTTTTTTTTTCTTTTACACTTTTTCATTCTGTTGATGTGTGAATATATATTGCCTTCACTTGTTCAACACTTGACAAGCATATATGCAAAATTGAAAACACTAACCAAATATTTAAGCGTGGATAAGAAGATAGATTACAATTGATAAAAAAAAAAATGGGAGAAATCTTTTTCGGTCAGAGATAAGAGAAGTTGATAATTTAAAGAAAAACAAATAAACATTTGTAAGCAACTAAAATGAGAGTTCCTACCTCAACTTAACTGAAGAAAAGTTGTAATCTGTAATTGAGATTGGTAATTTCTAAGAAGGGTTTGTAAATTTAACAATTGGCAAGTAATACAAATAAAAGTAGGAACTCCATAGAAAAGTTGGTAAAGTTAATCAATAAATAGATATATGTAAGCAACTCAAATAAGAATTAGTTGCCCAAAACTATACTTGGGATCTTAATTGGAGAAAAGTTAATGTGTTACACAAATAAAAATGGCTCGCGCTATTTCCATCCTTTATTAGCCCCTGACACTCCCTATCACATTGAATTGACTATACTATCCTTTGTGAATCTCACTTTTGATTTTAGATTATTTCTTACATTATTTCTCCTTCTTTTTTTTTTTCAATTTTACTAAAAGAAAAACTTACTCACATCCCTTCCAAACAACTATTTTTCACCCTAGCCGCTTCTTCCACACCTATTACATTTCAACATTTCCTTGATGTTTGTCTTTTTTTTTGAACTTATTCGATTATCCTCATGATTTTGAATTTTTCGACTTCTACTTTGGTACAAATTTACAAGAATTTACTCAAATTGTGGTTGACGTATGCATTATATCCAATTTACTCAAAGATTATCTTCTTACTTGTGCTTAAGTTATTTCTTGAATAATAGTTTCCTAGTATAAAAAATTATAGAACTCGTTAACAAAATAATTAATTCTTTTTGTCAGAAACACAATATTTAGTTAGCTATATGCCAAATAAACTATGTTGGAAAGTTGCGCCCATAAAGGAAATTGTCTTTATTCTTTGGTATTAGTTTCCATACAAAAGCAAACAGAATAACGGCATATCTTTATTGGTTAGAATATGGAATATTTAGTTTCCTATTCCATTCCAAGAGAGAGAGCAGATTATATACTCTCTTGGACAGAACGTACGTACGTTTCACAACACAATTCTATCATAAGAAAAACTCTCTCCAAAAACTTTCTATGGTTTTCTCTCAAAGAACGAGCGATCATCGGATCCGGATTCTTTCTCATTTGCTAAGGGGCTCTTAATCTGAGGCTATCGAGGTATGTTCGTTCTACATGATATACTTTTCTGATCAGTGATTCAAGATGATTCTAGGGCATGTAATTTAGTGTAATCCGTTGAGTATATATACGTATATGTTATTGGGATCCGTTCCCTTCATTGGTATCATAGCGTAGTTGTTCTTGTTTCTTGATCGTATTGTGTTTTGTCGTCAATTCGAGCGCCAAAAGCCCGTTTTTTTAGAGCACTGTTCATGGTTCATTCGTGATTTTCTATGCAATAAAAATGTTTTTTGAAAACATGGTCAGAACGGGCTCGACGAGATGAGAAATTTGAGTGGTCACCCGTCGCGAGGCGACGCCGGCAGAGGCTGCACGAGCGCCACTCGCCGCGATGGGATTGGATTCCCCGAGGCCGTAGCGAAATGTTGCCTTTTCGTGAAACTTCGTTCAATGAAAATTGGTTTTGAGTATATCATCAGTTTCGTATCATCGATACGATTATTATGAGGGGTGGCTCGTCGGCGGAGGAGGCCTGATGGAGACACACGCGCCGCCACGTGCCGAAGGGTCCGGTGCGGGTGGTATTCATGCGCCCATGTGCGCGGCACGTGCGGCGTGCCCCTGACCCGGTTCGGCGTATACCAGACACAGTTCAACGTATGCCAAACCCAGGTTCCGGTCTGACCCAGCCCATGACTCGGTTTCGACCCGAGTGAGATCCGACTCGAGTGAGATCCGACCCGGTTGATTGCTCACTGGAAGAATTGCTATTCTGCCCCTATATTTTCAGAAAATTATAATTCGGTCCCTAAATTTTTTGACAATTGCAATTTGATCCTCGAACTTTCTGAAAATTATAATTTAGTCCTCAAACTTTCTAAAAATTACAATTTGGTCCTCGAACTTTTTGAAAATTGCAATTTGGTCCTCGAAATTTATGAAAATTGCAATTTGATCCTCGAACTTCTGAAAAATACTTTTTGGTCCCTAAAGTCAACTCTGACCGTTGACCACGCATTGACTGCACCCCCAAAGCTTTGACCGGCGCGTGCAAGAGCGTATGAGCTCCGTTGGGGGCTTGCGAGGTACCGTTGTGTTCGTATTGGAATTATCTTCAATTTGGTAAAGATATTGCACATGTTTTATGTATTTAAAGTTATAAAAATACGTATGAAACCCATGATACACGTATTTTGGGGCGTTTTTCGAGTATTTTTACCTGTATTTCTCTATTTCTTGAAAATACAGAATATATCTTACATGTGGATAACTACATAGAGATTGTGTAGAGCATAGTTTGTTGATAACATGTATAAAGTTTAGTATATTTGCTATTTTTATCTTGCATTCCGCGATTTGAGTTTAATTCGATGAATGAAATATTTGTATATTAGCTCAAATCATGCCATGCAATTTTATGATTACAAGATGAGGAGATCATTGTTTGATTTATGATCTTTATTTGAGTGGGGAGTTCTAGAAAATTTTAGTAACTTTAATTAACTCAATTTTACATAAATGATTATATTAATGATAATTTCAAACGAGGATTCTTAGATGATGATTGAGAACATAGTGAACTTTCGAATCTGAGACCTTATGTGAAGTTATTCATTAATGTAATTTGTTAGTGTAAAATAGATGCATAAATGTTAGGAAAAATAGTTCGTGAATACATGTCTATAGAACTTCGTGTTCAGATACAATGGCTACAGTATTTTAGAATATCGTAGCTAAGCTCGACAAAGGAGAGAATTTGAACAGTGGAAATTATGAGATTTGGAATATGAAAATCCAGTTTGTGCTAGAAGAGCAAGAAGCACTAAAAGCTCTTAACCTAGTTATGAAAGAACCTGAAGATGAAAATACTGCACAGTATAGAAAGTATAAAGAAGCATTTGCTGCATGGAAAAAGATGAACTCTATTGCTCGCATTATGTTGCTGAGTAGTATGGAAAATGATTTTATGCGTGAGTTCAGGCATTTATGAAAATGCCAAAATCAAGTGAGAAGCATAAAAAAAATAGGGTTTGGTTAGGCATCGGTCACCAAGTTGAGACAGATCACTATAAGGTTTGACACTTATATGATGCCCTGTGTGTAGAATATGAAAATACTTTTGTGGCGTGTGTCAAACATGATAAGTGAATAGTAAGATGCATGCCACATTTTGACTAATGAGCAGCAAGTGCAAGCAGTAATCTATTCTTTACCTCATAGCTGTGTGCATATGAAAATCTACTTCATCCACAATATGTCTTGTTTTGAACTAGAGGTGGACCACCTTTTGGTGGCTAAACCAGAAATTGACATTTGTTATGCTGGTGCTAGCTCAAATGGGGCTTCGTGCTCTAAGCATAAGCATCAAGATGGGTTCAAGAAGTGGAAGGGCAAGAGAACAGATTCTTCAGAATAGAAATCGGCGTTTAACCAACATGGAAAAGGAAAGTGTCCTTTCAAGAAAAATATCTCAAAAGTGAAATGTTTTAACTGTAGCAAGAAGGGTCACTTTGCTCATAACTGTGGTGAGCCAAAGAAGTTAGAAACCCTTTGTGCACTCGAGAGTGTTACTTACGTCTCCAGTTCAGTTTTCGTAACTGAATCTCATCCTTTGTGGATTGTAGACTTAGGGGCCACAGACCATGTAGTGAAGGACAGAAATGCCTTTGTGGAATTTCAACGAGTTCCACGTGGTGCAAAGTGGATAAATGTGGGAAACAATTTCTGAGTGGAAGTTAAAGGGATTGGCACCTGCCAATTGAATATGCGCGGTGGTCACACCATGTTCCTACATGATGTGTTATATGTTCCAAAAACCCAATGGAATTTAGTTTCCGTGTTATGATTGGTTAAATTTGGTTTCGGTTTTAAACTTTCATGACGATGGTGATGACTTGTCAATGGGAACAAGTTATTATGGTTCTGGATATTTTCTGGATGGTTTTATTGTGCTGATTGTTGAGTACAATAATGTGAATATTTTTTATTCCCTATTTACATATTCTGTAATGATATGAATATATGGAATGCTAAGCTGGGTGATATTGGCTAACAACGAATATTTAGATAAGCCAAAGAGGCTTATTGGGCAATATTGAAAAAGTCGATTTGCCCATTTGTGAGCATTGCCTAACGAGAAAAACAACAAGGAAACCATTTGGAAAAGGAGCAAGAGCTTAGTTTTCTTTATAGTTGATCCATTCGGACATATGTAGTTCAATGAACGTGAGAGCAAGGCATGAGGCTATTTATTTCATCACGTTTATAGATGATTACACTCGATTCGGACATGTCGTTTTGATTTCTTATAAATCTGAGGCATGAGTTGCTTTGAGAAATTTATAAGACTGGTAGAAAATCAATTTAAAAAATTTTAAAAAAAAAATTAAGATCCGATCGAGGTCGAGAAAATCTATCTGATCGGTTCAGATGATTATGTGATGAAAAAGGAATAAAAAGATAGTTGACTATTCCAGCAACTCCTCAACAGAATAGAGTTGCAGAGAGAGAAGAAATAGAACCCTAATGGAAATGGTTAGATTGATGATGGCACTGGCTAATTTGCCAATGACCTTTTGGGGTGATGCTTTATTGATTGCTGTCTAGATACTTAACCGTGTACCCTCTAAATCAGTTACTTCCACTCTATATAAGTTGTGGACAGGTCGAAAATAAGATTTGAATTTTCTTAAACTTTGGGGATGTGCTGCCTATACACACAAATCTTCCCACAAATATGGAAAATTGAGCCCTAGAGGCAAACAGAGTATCTTCATGAGATACTAAGAGCACTCGAAAGGGTGAGTGTTATAGGCGAGCAAGAAAGTGGGGGTGTAACTGAATTTAAATCACGAGATGTCACATTCTTAGTGAATGAATTTTCGAAAAAGGGCGAGATAGGTGAAGACTATTCTCTGTTTGAAAGCTTGGATAGTGATAATGATTTTACTGGGGCATCTCATCCAAGTTGGAGCAATGTGAGAAGTGGAGAATTTGTTTCGAACTAGTCTCAATTGCAATCACTTGATGTGAAGATGTCGTCGTTATCTAATTCGAGTGGGAGTGTAATGGAGCTTGAAGTACCAAGGATACAATCTCCAATACGGCAAACAAGTCGCCAAGTGGGAGCATAATTAAGCATGATGTACTAAGTGTACAATCTCCAATTTGGCGAACAAGTCGCAAAAGTGTTCTCCGTCGACTCGTCGACGTTTAGACATTGAAGGTAAAGCTTTCATGGTCGCTCCACAAGAAGAGGATGAGCCAAGGAATGTATATGAGGCTTTGACTTGCCCTGATAAGGAAAAGTGGATAAAAGCAATGGAAGATGAGATGGAGTCAATAAGATCAAACCAAGTTTGGGAATTGGTTGATCTTCCGAACGGACGCAAAGCCATTGGGAATAAGTGGGTTCTCAAAATAAAGTGAAAGACTGATGGCTCAATTGAGAGATATAAGACTCACCTTGTGATGAAAGGGTATAATCAACAAGAAGGAATTGATTATGAAGAGGTTTTTTCTCTTGTAGTGAGATTTACCTCAATTCGCCTTATTCTGGCAATAGTGATTAGTATGGATCTTGAATTACATCAAATGGATGTAAAGACTGCTTTTTTCAATGAAGAATTAAAAGAAGAAATTTGTATGGAATAATTCGTTAGGTTTATTACAGAAGGCTAAAAAAAATGTCTTCTTTCGAGATCAATATATGACCTTAAGTAGTGGTGGTCGCGGTTCGGAACCGGCCGGTTCCAGTTCATGAACTAACGGTTCCGGTTCGTGGCCACTGATGAACCGAAACCGGAACCTTAAGGGCCGGTTCCGGTTCCGATTTTGAACCGGTGGTTTCGGGCCGGTTCAAGGCTCGGTTCCTGTTCGAAACAGAAATGGAACCGGCCGGTTTCGATTTTCAAATTTAATTTTTAAATAATGAATTATGAAATAATTTTTTTTTGAAATTATGAAATTATAAATTATAAAATACAAATTGTAATCAAATTGTAAATTGTAATCAAATTTGGGGGGGAAAAAGGAGGAGGAGGGCTTGAACTTAATGAATTATCATTAAGCACCTACATATCTTCTTGGGGATAGAAGAATCAAAGCCCATGTAGTTCTTTTACCTTTGATAATCACAAACTTACCTCATCGTCAATCGTTGCTACCCGTTTCGCCGGTTCCAATACCTGTACCTGTGGCGGTGGTATCTCCATCATCGAAGAATTCGGCTTCATTGCTACGATCTATCTCTTGTTGTCGATGTTGAGCCTTTTTCCAATCATCGACACAAACTTGAGCCTCCACCGATTCCGGAGCTAATCTTGAACGTCGGTCGTCCAAAATGTTGCCTCCAGCGCTAAATGCTTGTTCAATCGCAACTGTTGAACAAGGGGTTGCTAAAATCTGTCTTGCGATGAGAGCGAGAATTGAGAATTGGGTTGAATGCTTTTTCCACCACTCTAGAATTTTGAAATCTGTGCCGCCTTCGAATTCACTAAACTAAAAAAAAGTGGTTAAATAGATCTCTACTTCGAAAATATTTCATATTGCTCCCTTTTATCTTTTTTGCCTATTCATCAGCATTTTGTACCATCTACTAATTCTACCTAGGTCTCCGTTTTGTACGTCACTAGGTTGGGAAGATCCACTATCATCTACATTATATCTATTAGAAAATTCATTATACATTTCTACTATTGTGTTTTTAACTACTGTTTGTATAATTCTAATATCTATAATTTCAATCAAATGTAAATAGTCATAATACGCATTCAAATCATCCCCTCAACCATCTAATTTGATACGTGGATCGAAAACACAAGCAACCAAATAAATAAGAGGAATTTCGCTATAATAATGCAGCCATTTCGTTCGCATTGCCATAATAGTCGGACCTAATTGATCATCTTTTTCATTTTCTTCAAAAATACCAGCAATATTAACACACTATATTAAAAATAAATGCGTAGTACGATAATAAACACCGGATAAAGTATAAGTTGCATCATTAAAAACTTTTAAAAGATCTATTTTTTTTTTTGCAAATATCCCACTCTTGTGGGAATAAATTAATTTGAGAAATATTATTCAAAATAAACGTACATAATAAATCTTTATATGTAAAAGATTGATTAAGCGACTCGTACGTAGAATTCCAACAGTTGGAACATCTCTTGAAAATCTTTTTGGTCTTCTTCTATTTGCTTTACAAAATTTGCCCCATTCTTTCATAATTTGGGGATGTCTCCATAAAAATTGAATTGCTGTCTTTATTGGGTTGAGAAAAATATCAAGAGTTTGTAAATCATCTTGTACACATAAAATTAAAACATGGCAAGCACATCTAACATGAAAAAATTATCCACCAAAAATGGGTTCACAAATCGTTTCTAACTCGGGAAGGGAAACGGTATTTGCCACGGCATTATCAAAACCAACTGAAAAAATTTTATTAACCAAAAAATACTCTTCTAAAACTTACTTAATTATTCTACAAATATTAATTACCGTATGCCTATCATCAAAAACTCGAAATGCAATAACTCTTTATTGAATGTTCCAATCATCGCTTATCCAATGACATGTAATACCCATATAAGAATGAGTTTGCCAAGGATCACTCCAAATGTCTCTACCTATATGCAGACGTCCATTGAAATTCATAAAAAAAAAAAAATTCAATTCTTCTTTTTCTCTTTTATAAATATCAAAAAGTTGGCATTTAAGCGTATTTCTCGAAATAGATTTTACTTGTGGAGTACATGCAATTTGCATAAAATGATTAAAACCAACTTTTTCACCAAAATTAAACGATAAATGTTCAATGGCAGCAAATCTAGCTAATTCTTCTTTATCAACTTTTTCATTGTAACAAAATAAAGGAGGAGCGTTAGAATTGGCGTACCCGAAAATTTGTTGTTGGCTGGTGTCGATCCCTACTTGCGTTGGATGTTTCGACCTCAGATGCCGTTTAAATGTTCCACAGCCGCCTCCACCTGTAAATTTGTATGTTGCCCCACAATATTTACATTTTACCTGATACTTGTTTCAGCCTAAATGTTCTTTCATGAAGTGTTTCCATATGTCGGATGTACCCTCCTTTTCTAGCTCCTTTTTTGTTGACATTTCTTCGACACTGGTAGGAGGAGGATGCAGAATTTCTTGCGTTGGGACGTGCTCAACGTTCAGAATAATGTTGATATCATCAACATCGTCTCCCCAATATGCAAAATCACGAGGATCATGAGGATGATCGGATTTTCCCATCGGGCTCTTTCCTCTGCCACTACCTCTGCTTTCACTTGCCATTTTTTGAGAGAATTGAGCGGAAAGCGAATTCATAAAATTGACAGAGTCACAGATTTTAGAGAATTTGTGTGAAAAAATGAAAGATGAAAAGGGATATTTATAAAATTTAGGATATATTTATTTAATAATAAAAAAAGAAGAAGATGAAATGGCCGTTGCAAGGCAACGGTCAAATTTTGACAGTTCCTGGCCCGGCAACAGCTATAAGTTGGTACCAAATCGACGATTCCGAACCGGTGGAACCGCCAGTTCCTAGGCGGTTCGAAACCTCCGGTTCAGAACCGGTGGTTCCGGGTCGGTTCACAAAAATTGTAACTCGTAACCGGCCCGTATGGGCCGAGCCGGTTTCGATTCGAAACCGGCGGGCCTGGTCAATTAGCTGGTTTCGAGTTTGATCGGGGCCGATTCCTGGCGCAAACCGGCCCGTGGCCACTATTAGCCTTAAGCAATCTTCGAGACAATGATATATACGTTTTCATAATGCCATAGTAGCATATGATTTTGTAACGTTTGATAAAGATCATTGTGTATATATATCAAAAAATCCAAAGATCAATTTGTGATCTTATCATTATATGTTAATGATATCCTGGTTGCCGGAAGCAATATGGAGTATGTTAATACAGTCAAGAATTGGTTATCATCCAATTTTGAGATGAAGGATATGGGTGAAGCTGCATATATTCTTGAAATTAAGATTTCAAAAGGTCGTTCAAAGAGATTGTGATCTCTTTCACAAGAGACTTATATAGATAAAGTCCTTGAATGATTTCGTATGTAAGATTGTAAACCTATAAATACTCCTATTGTAAGAGGTGAAGGTTTGAGCCGTAAAATGTGTCCTGAGACTCCACAAGCAAATGAAGAAATGGAAAGTGTTCCATATGTTAGTGCTGTTGGAAGCTTAATGTGCGCTATGATGTGTATAAGACCTAATATTTGTTATACTGTTGGAATGGTGAGTAGATACCAATCCAATCTAGGTCAAGCACATTGGGTTGCCGTCAAGAGAATCCTGAGGTATTTGAAGAGTACTTCCGTTAAGAGAATCTTGAGTTATCAAGGTAGAGATCTGCGCCTTGAAGGCTATATTGATGTTGACTGAGGAAGAGGTTTAGATGAGAGGAAATCTACCTCTAGGTTTGTATCCTTGTTGTGCAATGGCGCAATATCTTGGAGTAGTAAGAAGCAAACATGTATAGCCTTATCTACGATGGAAACTGATCTCGTGGTGTTATCAGCAGTAGTACAAGAGGGTGGTTGGCTTAAGAGATGTTTGGGTTAGTGAGGTGTTGCTAAGGATGCTGCAGGTTCAATTATTGGTTAATTGTGATAGCCAAGCAGCAATAGCTTACAATAAGGATCCATTGCAAGACCAAACAAATAGACATGAAGTATATTTTTTGTGAAAGACATGGTTATACGAAAAGATGTGAACGTACAGTACATATCTATGCATAAAATGATGGCAGATCCTATAACGAAGTCAATTCCTAGAGATGTTTTTCCTTAGTCATGTGTTGACAAAGGAATTAGTTCCCTACATTGAAATCTCTAGAAGTGCATAGAAGTTGGAGTATTGGATATTTATATTTCCTAAAGTTCACAGTTAATGGTATTTGTTATCATTATTGATGCCTATGAGTTGTATGACATTTATGCATATTAATGCTTAGTGCATTATATTGAGAAAGTATGTCGAATAGATAAGAGATTAGCCCATTCACATAGGTAATCATCTCTATTTACTGTGTGATAAATAGAGATAAGACGATTTCAAGCTTATTATCTAAGTGATAATTGAGAGCTCAAGCTTGAAATTTTAATGTCACCTTAACGGGAGTGTTAAGATGAGGTCACAATAGGTTATGCCCGAAAGTGAAGTAATCCAAGTATTTCACTTTATCTGTCTTTGATGCAAAATGTGAGTTCTAATGGATTATTTGAAGAGAGTAGATTTGTGAACTCAAGTTAGACATTGGGAATGTCTGAACTATCATATGTACGGTATTGAATGTAGAGACATACGCTCCATGGAAAAGGAGAGAATACCGTAATACGTATTTCATATTACGTATGCATGCAACGACCAAGAAGAGTTGGCAAGAGTACTGATCTCAACTCTACAGCCGTGTGAAACTCTTGAGGGTATGAGTTCCTCAGCTTAGTGCCCTTACGACTTCGACCTATTCTTGAAATTTGATTTAGTGTTTGCTATCCTAGAGTGTTACCAATGATCATGGATGATTCGATCTAGCGGGACATTTCTAGAAAAGCGAATTGAGTTGAAATGGAAAGATTATAAGGAAGAGGAAGATCAATTCGTTGTTGATGTCACATTATGATTTTGTGTTCATAGGTCGACCAATTATGATTATATGAGTGTAATCGTAATTGTGAATACAATAAATATCGAACTCTTGAAGGGATCATGAGAGATATAAATGTGACTGAGTGATCTAGGGTACCACATACTGGATTTACTCTAAGTAATACTGACCAATATGTGCTGCTATATATTCCTAACAGATGTATGGCAACGAGCTCTCAGAGTATGCTGGTCGCACAGATTATTTGCCCATATGAACTTTGCAGTGAGGAGAAATAGAGATGTTTGGCCCTTTATGGGCGAGTGGGAGATGTTGAAAAATTGCGCCCATAAAGGAAATTGTCTTTATTCTTTGGTATCGGTTACCATACAGAAGCAAACAGAATAAATGCAAGTCTTTATTGGTTAGAATATGGAATATTTAATTTTCTATTCTATTCCAAGAGAGAGAGAGAGAGAGAGAGAGCGGATTATATACTCTCTTGGACAGAATGTACGTACATTCCACAACACAATTCTATCGTAAGAAAAAATCTCTCCAAAAACTCGATGTGGTTTTCTCTCGAAGAACGAGCAATCGGCGGATCCGGATTCTTTCTCATCTGCTAAGGGACTCTTAATTAGTGGCTATCGGGGTATGTTCGTTCTATGTGATATATTTCTCCGATCAGTGATTCAAGATGATTCTAGGGCATGTAATTTTGTGTAATCCACTGCGTATATGTACGTGTATGTTATTGGGATCCGTTCCCTTCATATTTTTTGAAAAGAGGTAGACCAATTTTGTTCCAAATGAAGAAAGAAAAGTAAAAAACCAAAAAATAAATCAAACATTAATCTTAAATCAAGAGTGGACTCCAAATTAAACCTTAATAGATGTTGTTTGAGAGGAGCATGGTTAGTTCCATCTGTGGCAAATTGAACCAAAATAAAAGGAAAAAAAAAAGAAAAAAATGTTAAATCTAGATGGGACCAACTAGGGACAATATAGGCAGTTCAATGTAAAAGGGGGTGTCAGAAGCCAATAAGGAAGTGGAAATAGCGCGAGCCAAAAGATTTCGTATGTTGGTTCGTTAATTTAATCTTTTGGTACAAACGGTAAACAAAAGGTGCTACATGGCAAGTTTGTTTTTTCTTGAGACAAGAGAAGTTGGTAATTTGAGAAAAAAAAAACTAAATAAAAATTGGTAGCTAATTTAAATAAGAGTTGGTAACGCAAGGTAAACAGTAACTTAATCGGAGAAAAGTTGATACCCATTCTTACTAAGTGTGATTGGTAATTTCTTAAGGAAAGATGTAAAATTCAAAAAAGGAAAAAGAAAAACGCTCATAACCATTGGTAAGAAAGGTAAATAGAAAAGGGTAAACAAATAAGAGAAATTCCTTCTTCTTTTTTTATATCTGATATGAGAGAAGTTGATATTTACCCAAAAAAAAAAAAATCAAATACACATGGAACGATCTCGAATAAGAGTTGGTAAAGAAAGCTAGTTGATAAATTAATCGAACAAAAGTTCCTAATCACTCTAACTGAGGGTCGTTATTTCTAACGAGAGTTGGCAAACTTAAAATGTTAGTGAGCAGGGAAAAGGAAAGGAGTAAATGTTGATACCTAATTTTCGCACATTGGTCGCTATTGCATTTTGTAGAAATTCTGGGATCAAATTCGCTGATAACAGAAAACTTCAACCCTTGAACAAAAATAGTGATCTTCCATCATCTTGCATTAATTATTCCTATTACATTCCATTTGTACTTAGAAGCTAGAGGCAATACACTTTATTAGCAGCTAAATTTTGAATCCCGTAGGCCGCCCATGCATGTCATAAAAATTAGGGATTGAAGTAGCTGATGACGTCCAAATTCGACCCCTAATCGAAAAGGGAAATGATGAAGTGACCGTATGTATCCTACGATCAGAATAACGGCCCTCTCCCAGCCACAAATTTTTTCAAGAAACCTGAAAATTTGTTATTGCTGTAAGGACATTTTTATTTTGGAAAACAATTTGCGGTGCTAGCAGGCACCGCTAGAAATTCTAGCTAGCGGTGCCGTTATGCTAGCACCTCTCAATCGAAAATATAGCATTTGCGTCATCATACATTCTCATTTCTTACCACATTTTTCTACATTTAGAAACAAGCGACATCATAGTTTTAGGACCTTGGACTCGGGTTAAAAATCAAGAATCATGCATCTCGGAGAAATTAGAGACCGAAATTCGCTGATAATGGTAGAATTTAACCCCTTACCAAAAACACCGATGTCGCGTATTCTTGCGTTCACTTTTCAGAGATATTTTCTTGCATTTAGTAACTAGAAACGCATGGTAGCTCTAGTACCTTGGAACCGACATTGAAAATTTAGACTGTCGGATGCCATAGAGCTCCCAAATCATTCTCAAGGTTTGGTCTCGGTGGTTCATTCTCTCTGATTCACCGCCTTTCCTCGCACCATTTAAGCCCCCGCATAAACCCAATATTTCGCCCCTAATTTAACGTTAAATGAGCTTAAACCATAACCGAACTTGGGAGCCAAAGACCATGTAATTGTTAGGCCAAGTGAGGGGCAAAACCTTGAAAAAAAAAAAAGGTCCAAGGGCAGTCTCGGCAATAGCTTGGATTCAAGAGAGTAATGCCTGCTCAAGCAGCTGGGACATGGCTGCAAATACAAGGGAATGATGCAGTGAGCAATACCAAGAAAAGGATAAGAGAATGAGTGAGGTGGGCATAGACGTGTGCAGCAGCATTTGCAGCTACACATTGAGTTTAAAAGCTGGTCTGGGAAAGAAGAAGAAGAAGAAGAAGAAGAAGAAGAAGAAGAAGAAGAAGAAGAAGAAGAAGAAGAAGAAGAAGAAGAAGAAGAAGAAGAAGAAGAAGAAGAAGAAGAAGCTGGAACCAATAAGGGAAACCAACTGTAAGGACTTTTGTTAAGCCGGGAGAAGAAGCTGGAACCAATAAGGGAAACCAACTGTAAGGACTTTTGTTAAGCCGGGAGCTAGCCATCATACTAGACCATCTGAACTTCAAAATATCTTGAGTACAAGTTAGCAAGGAGGTCCAGAATCGTGTGTGAGAAGAGAGACAAAACCAGTGCGAACCTAAAGAAAAGAGAAAAAATAAAAATAAAAAAACCAAGAGCAGAGTGGCCCGAGAGACGGGGTGAGGGAAAATGAGATACTTGTGAGTTTAGAGATAGAATTAGGCAAAACCTTGAGCTAGAGATAGAAGCTAAACCCAAAATTGGGACAAGACCTAAAGTTGAGGATTTTTTTTTAAGAACAAAAAAAGGTGTATGGTAGAATTGGGACATGACCTAAAGCTGAGGGTTTTTTGTGGGACAAGAAAAAAGTTTATGGTAGAATTGAGACTGACCTAAAGTTGGAGATTTTTATGAGATAAAAGGTAGGATTGTGACAAGAGCTAAAGTTGGTGGTTTGTTAGGGTATATTAGGCCTTATTTTTGCTTTCTTTGTTAATGGCTCACGCTATTTTCATCCTCTAAATATGTGTAAGTTTAACACTCCCTATCTTGTTGAATTGACAAGTATAACCTCAAGAAAACTAATTAATCAAAATCACAATTGAAAAAAAGGTGAAAATTGCTATTTATCCAAAATGCAAAAGTCATGCATTGTCATGAAAAATACAAGACAATTCGTTTTAATCAAAACAATAATGTTCTATTCCACCACCTTATGTTGTTGTGTTTTTTTTTTCATTTGTTCTTATTCAGACTTCATTTCCTCTCTTCTGCTTACTAAAATGCTCATGTTGAATTTGTGATGGGTTTGAAACTAGTTGACAATATTCGTTAATTAACATATTTCAAATATAAATTTTATTCATAAAGAGTTCACAAATTAAATCAAAGAATTCCCCTAAATGACACATGCGATGTTACATGTACATATTTTTTTAGCATGATTGGGAGATAATATCAATTGAAATTATTTAGTACAAACTGATTACTTATGTAGATCTATAAGTAAAGCTGAAATAACTATTAGTGTATAAACAGAATACTTAATAAATTTCTAACCATTAGAAGTTGGATAAGTTAGCAATTCTAAGGCTATTAGAAACCAATGCAATCAATTACATAAACATCTTGTTCATTGGTTTTATGAAGTTCTCTTCATTATACTTGCAAGTGGATTATGAGCTTCAAATATTTCTTTACACTAGCTAATAGTTTAGCTATCATGTTTTCATTTCGTAATAGGGCCGTGCTTTTTCCACTCCTTCTTTGGCTAAAACACTCCTCGACACAGTAACTTGACTATATTACCCTTTGTAGGTCCCACTTTTTAGCATGCTCATTCCCACCAAAATAGCCCGTCCACCCCCTAAAGAATTAAGGGTGGGTTTGGTTCGGCTTTGCAAATGAGCTTTGGAGGAATGCATATACCTTTAGCTTAAGGGGCTTTGGAGAAATGCAAATAGCTTTTGGTAAAAAATACTTTGAAAAGCAACTTTGGCCTAATTAGTGTTTGGCAAGAAAAATTTGTAAATGAGCTTTCTTACAAATTTTTTTAAATAAAATATAATTAAAAAATAAAAAAGGAAAATTAAGGGCGAAGGCTAGCAGCTAAGGCTGCTAAGGGTCTGGCGACCTCCAGCGATGGTCGCCTGGACCACGCGACCCTAGGAGATCGTCACCGGGGTCCTGGGGTCGCGCGACCCAAGCAACCCCAAGCGGCCATCGCCGGGGTCGCACGGCCTAGGGGACGGCGAGCCAGCAGCCTAGGGTTTCGTTTTCATTTTTTATTTTTAATTTAATTATTAATTAAAAAAATAAAGGGACAAAATGGGAATTTGAAAGAAAAGTGAGGATAGTTTTGGAAGAAAGAACCTAGCTCATCATTTGGCCAAATGCTGAAAGCTCAAAGCTGGTTCCTACCAGCATTGAGGTTTCAGCATTCCCAAGGCCAACTTTCATCCCAAAGCCCCTTGAGAATGGTGTTGGATCTAGCAATATCACCTAGAGGGGGGGTGAATAGGTGATTCTGAACACTTTTTGAGATTTAATGCGGAAATTTATAAAGGGTTCAGAACATAGACTGAAAATGATCAGTAAGAGGACGTGCAGATAAACTAAACACAGCAAGATGAGTTTAGGGAAAGAGAGATTGCACGCAATGATTATAGTGGTTCGGCTTTAGCAAGCCTACGTCCACTCTCCCACGATGACAGCCGATCGGCTGGATTCCACTATGAGTCGTTGAAAGATTACAGGCGTTGTCACTCCAATCGCTCTTACAAATGAACCTCTCAAGACTACGAATTTTAAGCTCACAAGAACAAGAGAATGTGTTTTTGAACAACTCAGCACTTTGGAATTTTTAGTTCTCGATCATTTTGAAACAGTCACTATTGATCTTCTTTATACTCCTTCAGCCTTGAACTAGCCGTTACCAAGGCCCTTCAAAGGATCGCTCTTCAATCTTTGATTGGACGCTATCAATCCTGATTGACAGAGACTGTATATGAGAAGATCCAGTGGCCGTTGAAAGTGAATCTGAACCCTTCAGATTCAGTCGCCCATACAACCAAATCTTCAGTTTCCATAAATAGAGTTCATCCAAATCTCCAAGATATCTTGTTCACGGAAGGTAATATCCAATCGCGGATATTCTCCTGATCTGATTGGAAAATAATCCTGTCAATCAAATCTTACAAACTTCCATAACAAGGCGCGGCCAAATCAGAAACCTGCCAAACGTGGGTCTTCAGAATCTAGTAGCGAGATATTGCAGAATCTGAACGTTGTTCAGAAGCAATCTTCTGAACCAGAGAGACTCTCTGAATCTGAACAGATTAGAACAGTGACTCTGAGCTTCTGTAAGATCCTTGCTGACGTGTCACATAAAACTCCTAGAGATGAGTCATCAGAGGCAGCATAGACCTCCTTCTGAAGGCTTTAGATGCAACATAGACTTCCTTCCGGAGTCTTCAGAAGCACCACGATTCTCCTTCTGAATGTAGGACTTCGACTATCTCAAAAGCAAGTGTGCGACGACTACTCCTTGAGTCTGAACGCCAGTCATGGAACATTATAAGCTTTTGTTCACATGCTCATGCCTGCAATAACAAATTATTTGTATTAACCAGATTCTCTTACTAGAAGGATAGTTTTGTCAGAATCAAAATATTCAGAGGGAATGTTTTCTCAACAATCTCCCCCTTTTTGATGATGACAAAACTTCCTTAATAAAAGTTGGTATATATTTTTAGATTATATGAAAATTAAGCTCGGAGAAGATTTCAATAAAAATATGAATATAATTCAATTGAATCTTTTCAAAAAAAGGTGTGCATCTGAATATATAAGATATGCATTCTGAGTGATAGATGGCATCTGAATATATAAGATATGCATTCTGAGTGATAGATGGATATCACCATATGTTGTATACGACGCTGAATTCGTTTGAGCGCATAAGTATAATTCGCGTGTATGCATCCTGCAATATGATGAGGTATTCTCTCCCCCTTTTTGTCATCAGCAAGATAAAATGTGAATTTACACAAACATGAACGGAGATTCAACCATATATGTAAGAATAGCGTAACATTCAAAGCGCACATAAAAAGAACATCCGACAGATAAAAACAAATACAGACAATTTGAAAAATAATTTCAAGATGACGGAGGTGGGTTTTGTTTTGAAGATGAGGAGGGAACATCAATATGCTCTTCATCATCTTTCTGAGCAGCTTCAGCAGATTTGCCCATATCAGCAATGTAGGTTGCGAATTCCTTGAGTTCCTGCATCTCTGGAACTTCTTTGCTGATCCTTTCATCTCTGATTAAAGTAAAAGTACCAATGCTGGCCATCTCAGAGCAGAAAAGGCGACAGTATTTATGAAGTATTTCCTCAAATCTGTGCAACTTCTTTTCAATGTGCATTTCCATCCTGTCCATCCTCTGCATAACTTCTACCCGAAGATTTTCAACTTCCATCTGAACAAGACTTGAAGCATTCAGATTCCCTGCAGAGGTTTGTTGGTTTTCTTCCTCCACCATCTGAGCTTTTCCTTTTGAATTTGAATCCTAAATCCTCTGCGAGTTTGACTCCCCCTGAGCCTTATCAGGTGCTGAATCTGTAATGACTATAACATCTTCAGCAATCGAAGATTCAATCTCTGTGGGTTGCTCTTCAGGTATCTTCTCTGGAATTTGTTCCTTATGAACAGCACTTTCCTCAACAGCTTTTTCCTTCTGAACAGCAGTCAGAACCTCTTCAGTCTGAACAACATTTGATTCCTCATGTTGTTCTTTTCTGCTGGACGACTCCTTTTCAGTATCAGCCTTGTCCTTCTGAATAACTTCAGTCTGAACAGCAGATTCTATAGGTTGATCCCCCTGAATCTGAGCTGTTACAACAGGAGTGACTTCTGTTGATCCTATAGCTGTGACAACAAAGTCATCAGATTTATCAACCTCCATGTCTTCAGGTGGTGATGAGGACCTCTTCTTTTGTTCTCGAGCAACTAGAACATCAATAGTCGTTCTGTCATCTAGTTGCTCCTCCATTATCTCCACATATGCACTTGTAGCAAGCTGAGCTTCTTTTTCTGCTTTTTCACCAGTAGTTTCAACAGCTTCTACATTTTCACTTTCATGAGTCTTATGGGGATCCTCTTCTTTGTCCATAGGATCTTCCAGCTCATTTGCTATTTCACCAGTTTCTTCAGCTTCTGAACTGATGTTTCCTTCTGATAGCACAGTAGGAGTCCTCTCATCATCTCTTGATGATACACTTTCCTCTTCTTCTGCTTCCTCTTCTTCTGAAGACTCACTCTGAACAGTGGTCTGTTTTCCTTTTGTGGCCTCTGTCTTCCTTCTTTTTGCAGATCTCTCACTCTCTGCATTCTGTTCTGCAAACTCAACCAAGACAACCTTTTTGTTCTTGTTGATCCAACCACCAGCAGACTGTCTAAAACCCATCTTCTGAATCATAGACTCCCCAGCTACCATTAACTGAATTTCATCTTGAAGGAGCTTTCCAGGAATGTTGATATTTTGGAAGGACATGATCCGATAGATCAACCCTGCATAGGGTAGTTGTCCTTTGGTCTTTTGGACAGTTCTGTACATGTGGAGGAGAACAGTATGTGCTAGCGAGATCTTGCAGCCATTCAACAGACCCCACATCAGCTTGGCTTCATATTTCGAAATATCAGTTTTTGAAGCAGCCTTGGGTCTCAAGCTTTCAATGACAACCTTGTGCATTACAATGTGCTTCAGGGGAAAGTCATTGTAAGCAATGTGTGCCTTAGAGTCTCTGGAGTAATTCTCTTTTCCAGTCAGAGAACTGTAGGCATCATCAGGTTGCACATTAATGGGCATAAAATCCATTTCCTCAACTCCCATTAATTTTGCCAGCTCCTTAACATGCAGATGGTACACCACTCCTTGAACCGTATAAAATAAGGAATCAAAATTGGTGAAACATAAGCTAGAATAAAAGTAAGCTGCCAAATCAGGAAAAGTTGGCCTCCTTGCAGTTGCAAAGTCCCTCAACTTCATTTCCTCTAGATGCTTCCTAATAGGGATACCAGCCCTATCAAAATACTTCAGATCAAATACCCTGTGGGGTATAACTCCTCTTTGCTTCATCATCTCGAATTTGTCAGAGTGCAACTGACTTGAAAATAGTTTGCTTTCAAAGTTCTTGTCCTTGATGACCCCTCTGATTTTCTTAAAATCTTTAAACAGCACATCATCGTCGTCATCAGGCCTCCCCTTGGTTTCACTCTCTTCAGTTACAGCCTCCCTGATAACAATGCTCTTAGATGGAGACTTTATAGGTTTAGAGACTCCAGTTTCTACAACCTTTTCCTTGCCCTTCCGAGATACATTCTCAGGAACAATAGTGGCAATGGGTGTCACAGTTTGCAGAGGGAGTTCTAGTATGGCAAGAAAGTCTTTCTCGCTTGCAAACTTGTGAATATTCAACAGCAACTTGACGTTTTCGTCACTAGAGCCAGCGTTCTTGAAGGAATCATACAGAGGTTTTATAGAGAGAGCCAGGGCGACTCTTTCATCGAACTCAGACTGAGACAAACCTGATTCCTTCTGAGCAATGTGTCTTTCTTCTTCATGATCAGACCCAGAGATATCAATGGATTCGGAGAGACGAGCTTTTCTGCCCTTCGTCAGCCTCGACGATTTTCTTCTCAGACTAGCATCTTCTTTTGCTGCTTTCTTCATGGTAGATGATGATTTCGGAGCCATAGATGAGAAGGTTGGAGTTTTTAGTAAGAAGGATTTGGAGAGAGCGAGAAGGAGTGTAAACAGAGAGAAGGAAATCAGTTTTTAGGGTTTGAGAGAAAGTTGCGATATTTGATGGAGGTGCCGGTTCAGAGCCTTATGAAGGTTTTGAAAAACCGTAAAGCGGTTATTTTAGGAAATAAAATCAATTTAAAATAAAATCCAGCGATCAATACAAAGAAACATAATTATTCCAATCAAACAAAGAGGCATATGTATAGAAATTTGAGAACGTAAGATTTAGAGAACGTACCTTGGATTTTTGCCTTATCGAGAATTTCTAAATATAAAGAGGTGTAAGATGAACTAACCTTGCTTCTGAAGTACTTAAAAATATGCTTCTGAACAAAGGTTATGCAAATTTGCTTCTGAGCAGTTTTGGTTCTGAGCTCTGCTTCTGAGTTCTGCTTCTGAACAGTTTTGCTTCTGAGTTCTGCTTCTGAGCAGTTTTGCTTCTGAGTTCTGCTTCTGAGCAGTTTTGCTTCTGAGTTCTGCTTCTGAGCAGTTTTGCTTCTGAGTTCTGTCAATTTACCTGTACTCAATATATCTTAAGAAAAAGGATTAGTAATAGCTAATTCGTTTCGGATAAAATTGAAAGACTCTTTCTCAAGAGGTTTAGTAAAAATATCTGCGAGTTGATTCTTTGTATCTACATACTGAATGTGAACATTTTCATTCTGAACATGATCACGAATAAAGTGATGTTTGATCTCGATGTGCTTCGCTCTTGAGTGAAGAATAGGATTCTTGGTTAGATTAATGGCGCTTGTATTGTCGCATCTGATCTCCACATTTGAATCCTTAACTCCATAGTCTCTTAGCTGTTGTTTTAACCATAGAATCTGAGCACAACAACTTCCAAGAGAGACGTATTCTGCTTCTGCTGTACTAAGAGCAACTGTGCTCTGCTTTTTGGAATACCAGGAGATAAGCATATTTCCCATAAGTTGACAGGTTCCTGAAGTGCTTTTCCTGTCAATTTTACATCCGGCGAGATCTGCATCTGAATATCCCTTCAGAGTGAAATCAGAATCCTTTGAGTACCAAAGACCATAAGCTGGATATGTTCCAATATATTTGATAATTCTTTTGATTGCTGTAAGATGCGATTCTTTTGGACATGACTGAAATCTTGCACATAGGCAGACGCTATAAAGAATATCTGGCCTTGATGAAGTGAGATATAGAAGCGATCCAATCATACTGCGATATAGCTTCTGATCAACATCTTTTCCTTGTTCATCTTTATCAAGCTTAGACGAATGAGACATTGGTGTTTCCGTCTTCTTGCAATTTTCTAAGCCGAATTTCTTGATAATTTCAAGAGCATATTTCTCTTGATGAATGAATATTCGTTTCTTGGTTTGTTGAATCTGAAGTCCAAAAAAGAATCTTAATTCTCCCATCATGCTCATTTCGAATTCATCCTGCATTGCTTTAGAGAAGTTCTTGCATAGATGTTCATTAGAAGAGCCAAAAATAATATCATCTACATAAATCTGAACAATAAGAATATCCTTACCCTGCTTCTGAATAAAGAGAGTAGTGTCAACATTACCTTTAGTGAACTTCTGTTCAGATAGAAAGCTGCTTAACCTTTCATACCAAGCACGAGGTGTTTGCTTTAATCCATATAAAGCTTTCTTCAGGGAATATACGAGATCCTTTCTTCTTGGTTCCTCGAACCCAGGAGGTTGCTCGACATAAACTTCTTCTTTGATGTAACCGTTTAGGAATGCACTTTTCACATCCATCTGAAATAGTTTAAAGTCATTGTAACAAGCATAAGCAAGAAGTAGCCTTATGGCTTCTAACCTGGCAACTGGTGCGTAGGTTTCATCGTAATCTATTCCTTCTTCTTGAGAATATCCCTTTGCCACAAGTCTTGCTTTGTTTCTAACCACTTTTCCTCTGTCGTCCATTTTGTTTCTGAACACCCATTTTGTTCCTATTACAGGACGATTTTTGGGTCTTGAAACGAGCTCCCAAACATTATTGATCTTGAATTGATGAAGTTCTTCTTGCATGGCATTGATCCAATTTTCATCAGTAAGAGCTTCTTCAATCCCTTTAGGTTCGATTTCAGAGACTAATGCTATATTGCTCATTGCTTCCTTGAATTTCGATCTGGTTCTAATTCCTTCATCTAAGCTCCCCATTATTAGTTCCTTGGGGTGACTGGATTTATGTTTCCAGTTTCTGTTGAATTTCCCGTCTTGAGCATCATTTGGATCATTAGAATCAGACGGTGTTACCTCTGTTTCTTCTGCGATTTGTTGGCTTGTTTCTTGATTCTGAACTTCTTCAGAAGCATGATTCTCTTCTGAATTTTCTTCTGGTTCTGAACCTTGATGAAGAGACGAAACTTGAACATATTCAGATTGATCATTCTGAGTCTGAATATTTTCATCAAACTTGACATTCATTGATTCTTCAACACATCGAGAGTTTTTGTTGTAGACTCTGTATGCTTTGCTCGTTGTAGAATATCCCAGAAATATTCCTTCATCTGACTTCTCATCAAACTTACCAGCTCGATCATTTGCATTTTTCAGAATGAAGCATTTACAACCAAACACACGGAAGTATGCTAAATCTGGTTTTCTTTCTTTAAAAAGTTCATAGGGAGTTTTCTCAACGATAGATCTTAAGGAGACACGGTTTAAAATGTAACAAGCTATTGACACAGCCTCTGCCCAGAAATGAGATGCAATTTTGCTTTCGATTAAAAGAGTCCTCGCCATTTCTTGTAGAGAACGATTTTTCCTCTCAACAACCCCATTTTGTTGAGGTGTGTAAGGAGATGAAAAGTTATGCTGAATCCCAAACTCATCACAAAAAATAGAAAATCTTTGGTTTTCAAATTCTCCCCCATGATCAGTTTTGATGCAGGAAATAGAGTAACCTTTTTCATTCTGAATCTTTTTAGAAAATTTTGAGAAGGATGAGAAGGCATCATTTTTGTGTGCAAGAAATAAGACCCATGTAAATCTTGAGTAATCATCAACTATGACAAGGCAGTATTTCTTACCTCCAAGACTTAGAGTTCTGTTAGGACCAAAGATATCCATGTGAAGCAACTGCAGAACACGTTCAGATGATACATGATTAATAGATTTAAAAGAGCTTTTTACCTGTTTCCCAAGTGTGCAGGCTGAACAAAGCTCTGATTTCTCAAACTTTGATTGTGGTAAGCCTCGAACTAGTTTCTTGGATGATAGCTTCGAGATGTGTTTGATACTGATGTGTCCTAGCTTTCTATGCCATAGTTCAGATTCATCCTTGATAGAGATGAGACACTTGATGTCTTTAGAATCAACATTCAGAAGGTAGATATTTCCATGACGTCGACCTGTGAAGATTTGCTTCTTGTCTTTGCTAACACCTGAGCATTCTGAGTCTTGAAAACAGATTTGATAACCAGAGTCACATAGTTGACTAACTGAAATTAAATTGTATTTGAGTCCTTTGACAAGAGAGACATTGTTGATCGTGAGATTTCCGATTTTTACAGTGCCTTGGCCAATCACTTTGCCTTTATTCTTTCCACCAAATGACACACTTCTACCATTGTAATCTGAAAGTTGTACGAAGTTTTCTGGATCACCAGTCATGTGACTTGAGCAACCACTATCCAGAAACCATTTGTCTTTTCTCTTCCTTGGTACCTGCAAGTGGGAAGTCACTTACTATTTCTTTGGTACCCAGTTTTTCTTGGGTCCATCTGAGTTAGTCACAATAGATTTCTTTCTATTAACAGGTCTCCATACCATAATGCAATTATTTCTAACGTGATTTCTAGCACCACAGTTTTCACAATGCATTGGATAAAAGGATTTTGTAAACTGCTTTTGGAAATGCCGTTGATATGCAAATTTGGAAGGTTTACGGGAAATCCTGTCATTTGTTTTTGGAAACTTATTTTTGAAATCATTTTTCTTTTTGAAACCAAGACCAGATTTGTTACCATACGGAATTTGTCTGGAAATAATGTTTTCCAAATTTTTTGAACTTTGGGAAAATTTCTTTGAAGTATTTTCAATTTTGGTTTTCAAGGAATCATTTTCTTTCAAGATCAAATCACGATTCTCCTTGATTTGATGAAATTCCCTTTGCAAAAATTCAATCTTGTCTTTTTGAGAATCACTCTGTTGTTTTAAGGATGAAACTTCCTTTTTCAAAATGGAAACCTTTTTGAGAGCTTTTTTATAATTTAAGCACAACTCATCAATGTATTCAGAGACTTCATCTGGCAGTTCGGAAGGATGTACCTCAATATCTGAATCTAAATCTGAATCTGACTTTGCCATAAGACATATGTTAGCATAGTCATCCTCGCTATCTTCAGAATCACTTAGAGTTTCTGCTTTCAATGCCTTTTTGTATTTCTCATACTTGAACTTATCTTTCTTCAGAAACGGACAATTGGGTTTGATGTGTCCTGCCTTCTTACAATGGAAACAGATTATATCTTTGTCTTCCTGTTTGTCATTGCTTGATTGTCTCTGATCATTCTTTTTGAATAATTTCTTCCCTTTGAAGTTTCTTCCTCTACGAGCCATTCTTCTGAACTTCTTCACCATAAGAGCAAGTTCTTCGTCGTCTTCATCTTCATCATCTGAATCTGGCATTTCAAAATCAATTTCAGATTTTAAAGCAATAGACTTCTTAACTTTTGAATCTCTTGTTTTGTTGGTACGCTCAGTCTCATATGACTGCAAGGTTCCGACTAGCTCATCAATAGATAGAGGTCTAATTGTTTGACATTCCTGTATTGATGGCTTGATGTAATTCCAGTCATCTGTAAGTCCTCGAAGGATCTTTCTGACTTGCATTGGTTCTGCTACAGGAGCACCTTGTCTTGCAAGACCACTTGCTAGAATTTGAAACATGTCAATCATTTCAGCAATTGATTCATCGTGCTTCATTTTGAAAGCTTCGTAATCACTCAGCAGAATGCTGAGTTTTGTTTCTTTCACTCTGTCAGTTCCCTGATATGTAACATGAAGTCTGTCCCATATAGCTTTGGCTGAATCTTCTTCTGCAACTCGATTATATAGAGGAATGGATAATGCACAGAAAAGTGCATGCACAGCTTTAGAATCGAGTCCTTGTCTTTTTGCTCTTTCAGAATCTGACAGTGTTGCAGTAACATTTGTATTGTTGTTTCCTTCATTTCCAGTGGAAGGGGTTGCTGTTACATTAGGAACTACTCCATTTACGACAACATCCCACATCAGATCATCTGATGCCTTGAAGAACCACTTCATTTTGTTGCACCACATATTGTAGTCTTTCCCATCAAAATAGGGTGGTTTGTTGCTAAAATGTGCATCACTGGTTCTTGTGAAATTATTGCTAGACATGATAGATCGTCAGCTCTGAAGTAAAACACTTCAAAATAATGAGCAACAAGGCTCTGATACCAATTGTTGGATCTAGCAATATTACCTAGAGGGGGCGTGAATAGGTGATTCTGAACACTTTTTGAGATTTAATGCGGAAATTTATAAAGGGTTCAGAACATAGACTGAAAATGATCAGTAAGAGAACGTGTAGATAAACTAAACACAGCAAGATGAGTTTAGGGAAAGAGAGATTGCACGCAATGATTATAGTGGTTCGGCTTTAGCAAGCCTACGTCCACTCTCCCACGATGACAGCCGATCGGCTGGATTCCACTATGAGTCGTTGAAAGATTACAGGCGTTGTCACTCCAATCGCTCTTACAAATGAACCTCTCAAGACTACGAATTTTAAGCTCACAAGAACAAGAGAATGTGTTTTTGAACAACTCAGCACTTTGGAATTTTTAGTTCTCGATCATTTTGAAACAGTCACTATTGATCTTCTTTATACTCCTTCAGCCTTGAACTAGCCGTTACCAAGGCCCTTCAAAGGATCGCTCTTCAATCTTTGATTGGACGCTATCAATCCTGATTGACAGAGACTGTATATGGGAAGATCCAGTGGCCGTTGAAAGTGAATCTGAACCCTTCAGATTCAGTCGCCCATACAACCAAATCTTCAGTTTCCATAAATAGAGTTCATCCAAATCTCCAAGATATCTTGTTCACGGAAGGTAATATCCAATCGCGGATATTCTCCTGATCTGATTGGAAAATAATCCTGTCAATCAAATCTTACAAACTTCCATAACAAGGCGCGGCCAAATCAGAAACCTGCCAAACGTGGGTCTTCAGAATCTAGTAGCGAGATATTGCAGAATCTGAACGTTGTTCAGAAGCAATCTTCTGAACCAGAGAGACTCTCTGAATCTGAACAGATTAAAACAGTGACTCTGAGCTTCTGTAAGATCCTTGCTGACGTGTCACATAAAACTCCTAGAGATGAGTCATCAGAGGCAGCATAGACCTCCTTCTGAAGGCTTTAGATGCAACATAGACTTCCTTCTGGAGTCTTCAGAAGCACCACGATTCTCCTTCTGAATGTAGGACTTCGACTATCTCAGAAGCAAGTGTGCGACGACTACTCCTTGAGTCTGAACGCCAGTCATGGAACATTATAAGCTTTTGTTCACATGCTCATGCCTGCAATAACAAATTATTTGTATTAACCAGATTCTCTTACTAGAAGGATAGTTTTGTCAGAATCAAAATATTCAGAGGGAATGTTTTCTCAACAAATGGTTGCCAAACACCCTACATTTTCCCCACGGGGCTTTGGGACTCTATTGGGCTTTGGAAAAGCTGAACCAAGCATACTCTAAAAGGACTGAATTACTCAAATAGTGGGTCCTATTGGGTATATGTTCTTCTTTCTCTTGATGTGTCTTTGTCTCCATCTTCCACAGTTCCACTACTCTTTTCTCCGGTCAACTTCACCCCTCCTGCTTCTTTCTGTTAATCTGAGCTAGCCTAGGCACCCTGTCGTTCACATTGCTCTCAGCCACCACCACTCTAGACCTATAGCAAGGAACTCGCCTGTCTAAGGCCCTTGAAGGTTGAAACTGCACATCGTTATCTGAGGTCGTTGTCCTTAAATCACTCAATTACAAGAGACAAAGAGGGCTGTTGTGAGCGTGGGGGGAGAGCGGGATGGCTGAGAACAATCGTCTTGGTGATCGAGACGATGAAAGGAGGAGGCCGTGACGCTTTCCATGGTGGCTGTACCATGATGTCCGCATAAGAGATGGCTAAGAACAATCGTCGTTGCCAGAGTTGCCGACTAGATCTTTCCCACCGGGTGCTTTGGCCTCACTCTAAACCCCTTCCCCATCCTCGGTGAAGAGTCCACCGTCACCGGAGACGATGCCAATAGCGACTCGAGCGAGGGGAACTCCATGGCGTCGCTGTACCTGTTGGAGACAGCCCATGTAAAGGGGGCTTCACCAGATTCAAGTACCTGCGCAACCCGTCCTTCGATAGCCCCTTGAACAAGAATTGTCGAAGAAGAAGCTCTCAGCAATTTTACCACATGAAAGACTCACGGTCTGTCCCATTAGACAAAAGAAAGTGGAAGGAGAACATGAAGTCAGGGTGGGGGCCAATGGGACCCACTGTTTGAGTAATTCTATCCTTATGAGCCATTTTGACGGAAGAGGGACGCTAAAAAGAGAGACCTACAAAAGGTAATGTAGTCAAATTACTGTGTTGAGGAATGTTTTAGTCACACACAAAAAAGGAGCAGAAAAAGTACGACCCTTCCTCATATGAATACGTACGTTTATGAATGAGTGAAAGAAACTTTTGGACCAAGAAAAGGATGACGAAAATGAAAAATCAAAGCATTGGCATCGGCCTCTTTCGCTATGAATTCGATGGAGATGAGCGAACGAAAAGGATTATCTGTCGATTTAGCGTGCGGATCACTCAAGAAGAGTATCGTGCAGAATTCAAATCTTTCGTCCCGTTGCAAATTTCTAGTATTATATCTGGAGAGATGGTGACGGAAGCAGGTACATAAAGAAGAAGATGAAGAGCGATCATGTAAGAACAGTTACAGGAGGTGGAAAGAAGATGAGGCCATTTTGGTTGTTGGTTGGGTGGTATGTGTGAGCACATACAAATCAAGAAGTTCCACGATATTCATTCGAAATTTATCCACCCTAAAATCGCTCACCCCAATCTCCGAGAGAATCGAGAAGATCACTATGTTAATTATGGCCGTCAACAGGTGACCACAGATTTTGTCCTATACTTAAAGTTATTTATTCGATTTTTTGGAGACTTTTACCTGATCACATCGTATTACGAGCTTGATGACTTATTGGGAGCTCAAGCCAGATGCATAGGCCTGCTAGCCTAGTCAGACCAATCCACGTTACAAACCAAATGTAACATGATTTTGTATGATGCCCGGGCCTGACTAATTATGCAAAGAGATGAGATCTCAAATGGGTGTCATTCAAGTAATTGCCTTTCGATGAAGGACTGCTCTCCAATTATTCCAGAAGTTCTAATTCTCGAGGAGGTGTCGACATGTGCAATCACAATGGAATTTGGGGATATCACGACCCGAGAAGTCGGATCGGATCAGATCGGATCGTTATTTAAGCAACTCAAGAATATCAGTTTGGATCCTGCCGGCTTTCGTCGTTTGCGTGAGGATGAAGCTGCAACTCCGAGTCTTCTTTCTCGCAGTTCTTGCCTGCTGCTTCCATCTTCTCAGTGATTCTCGCTTTCTCTGCTTCCTTGCCCTTGCCCCACAGAACGGAGTAGAGCCCGACAATGATGAACACAATCCCTACCAATCTGAAACTCGAAAGGAAACAAAGAAATCTCAATGAATGCAGCATTACCAATTTGTAGACGGCCCTCAAAATTTGTACAACTTCACATTTTGATATATCTTAACCTTATGTTACCATAAAATGAATGCGTACGTTCCAACATATAGTTTCTCGCGAAGGAGTGCCCAGCTCAGGAGGGTTGACATGACGAGCAACAAAGGGCTGAAGACGGAGGTATAGAGCGGGCCTTTTATGTGGACACACCAGGACATGATGCAGAACGCGATCCCAGAACACAAAATACCCTGAAATTGAAAATCCATCACCACACCTTTGTGCGAAACATTTCCCACACTATCGACGCACGAGAGCCACAATAGGGCCACTCTACTATTTGTTGAAGTTCATTCAATGTCTAGGACGCGTACTGCATAGAAAACTGAGATGAGCCGAATCGTGGATCTCAAAGACCAGGCAGCAAAATTGCATTCAGTAGCAGCACCAACGATCGAACATTCGATGCTAGCCATGAGACACGTTAGCATTGTGGTTGTGTAAGGAGCTGGAAATTTAGGGCTCAATTTCGCCTGAATTTGTTACGAAACGAGCATTGGAGATTGAAGTGAACTCTCAAACTTCCTATTTGATATAAATTTCTTCCTGCAGAAGAGAGATATAGAAAATAACCGTAGAAGCGAAAAAAAGGAAATGTTTCATTTACCTGAATGATGAGCCAAAGAGCCCAGCTAGAAGTGCTACCAAAGAGAAGGCAAGGTCCCAAGATGGAGCGGCTTTTGTGGGTTGAGCGTTTATCTGTCATTTTATCTGCATAGCTCCAATGAATACCAGAGTTACTACCTGCAATGGTGTGACCATGGTAAAACGAGAGCAGCATTGCTCCACCCACGCATAGTAGCGTTCCGATCACTTTCGCTCGCCCCGCTTTTGTCTTCATTCCGAACAATTCTTGTCTATCCAAAAACATTCATTGATTAGGCAATTGCATTTTGCTTAGTAGTTTCGAATGGGGTCGAACAAATAGATTAAGGATGAGAATATACAGTACTTGAAGATCAGGGCGAACACAAATGTCACGGCCGGGAGGGTATTGATCATTGCTCCTGCGATCATGGGACTCGCATTGTTCAGGCCCATAAAAAACAAAACTTGGTTCATGGAAGCCCTGCACAATTTGGTTGAACTTTCAATTCCACGAAAATATTTTTTGTTTTTGTTTTCCTCTCGAGTTTGAGGTGCGGAGAAGAGCATAATTTTTTACATGCATCAAAACATTATTTTTCTGGATTTTGCATGTGTTTCTGATGATATGAGAATTGACAGATGAGGTCGAACTAGTGACTCCTAGCACACGACTGAGATTTTTTTTTTTTTTTTGGTCGAGCACGACTGAGAATAGAATGGTAACAACATAATCAATGCAAGATCAAGAGATGGAAGCTTACTTACCCAGTAAGGGAACTTAAGAAAATATGGAACAGGATTGGCACTGTAATCTTCGGTCTTGTCTTCCTGCGATGGACAATAATCATGAATAACAAATAAATTCGAATTCAAATTCGACTATGGTATGATAATCGTGATAAGGGTACTCATGTATTCAATTTGCCTAAGACGAGAAACTTTCTTATGTATTGGAAAAACCTGAATAGGTCTCTCCTGATAGCACTAGTTCTACTGCAAAGCCATATTGCTACGTTCAGAACTCTTTTGCCTAAGGAAAGAACCCTAAAATATACACATGCATCTGGTCCAGGAGAAATTCTTCAATATTTTCTATTTTCAGGTATTCACTTTGTTAGTGCATTTTTCCTCAAACACATGCACCCGTTTATTTCGTTTCTTAATGATGTTACATAATACATTTAAAATGAAACTCGAGGAAGTGAACACCAATTTTCATTTTCAGAAAACCCTTCTTTGATGAATAGATAGATTGCCTAAGCCCAAAAATAGAAGAAACGATAAAAAGTTAGACATTTGGTTTGGGTGATTTTATCCAATTGGTGCATTATTACCAAGACAAACCATTTATGCATAAGTGGTGAACAAAAGTTCCACAAGGTTAGATGGTTTCAATTGGTATATTAATTGCCAAATTTAGGAAATCTATAATCATTCACTTCAAGGGAAAAAAATTTCAAAAAGTCTTAAACTTATTGCACTTTGTCAATTTAGTCCTAAACATTTTCACGTTTTACCAATTGAGTCTTTCCGGTCAATTTTGGTCGGAAATCGCTGACGTGGACGTCGGCGGTCCTAAGTAGAATAGCCGGCGCTATCGCTGACAATTGTTAATAATATTTTAATATAATTTCGAAGTTTTTATTATTTATTATTTTATTTTCCTTTTTTTTTTCCTCACTTTCTGGCTGGCCACCGCAAAAAATGTGAAGAATAAAAATAGAAAAATAAAATAAAAAATTCAAAAATACATTAAGATATTGTTAAAAATTATTTACGTCAGCGCCGACCGTGCCATGTATGACGGCCGACGTCCACGTCAGCAATTTCTAATCAAAATTGGCTGGATGAGCTCAATTGGCAAAACGCAATTGAGTTTAAAATTGAATTGGTAAAAGTTGAATAGATTTATGACTTTTTGGACAATTTTCCTGATTTTCCAGTATGAGAAATGTACAATGTCTTTGTAAGAGACAAGTTGTTTTTATATAGACATGACAAAGCATTTTGTATTTTTGCATCATAATTGCTTTTGTCCCACGTTATTTAGAATGCAAGTCCCGCACCAACTTCTCCCCTAAAGTGCGGTGTGACGTGGCACCCATGCATGGTCACCTTAATTAGCCGTTTCAATAAGTCCGTAATCTTGGCCAAACGTGCCACCAAAACAAAAACCAAAAAAAAAAAAAAAAATTCTTGGCCAAACGAAAATGAGTCAAGAACTTCTTCACTACTCCCGGCCTCCTTCGCTCTGCTTAGGGTTTTGACCTCACTCAAAGCTCTCATCTATTTTCTGATCAAGTTTGAGCAGAAGTCAAAACACAATAGTTCTTTCGAACCAAGAAACATGCACGACCAATGAACACACTCAATCCCCAACCCAACCAAAGTACCAGAAAAGCAGTGCAGCACGTAGTCATGTAAAACGGAATTAAAAGAAACATCATTTTTCACATAAACCCGAGTTTTTCTTCCCCGATGGAGAAGCCGTTCGCGTTGATGATCATCAAAATGGAGTTGCTCGGTATATTTTTAATTGTGTTACCTCTCCAGGAAAAGAGCAAAAGGGGCAGTGGCAACGGTGGCGATGATCTGGCGATAGGTGACGAGCACGATAGGGTTTACTCCATCGTCCATGGCCAGCTTCGATACTAAGCTCAATCCTGCGAATCCCACTTGCACAATCACCATGGCCAAGAATGGCATCAGATCGAAACTTTCCATTTCTTTTAGATTATCTCTCTCCGTCTCTCTCGCGGGCTATATCAATCTTCTCTGGACTGACTCCAGAGATCAGAGAGAGAGAGAGAGAGAGATAGATAGATAGATGCAAAATGCCACAGAAAGGTAGCTCCTACAGTTTCATGAACAACGAAAGAGATGGTTCCACACTAAATGAATTGTTAGAGAGAGACAGAAAGAGGGACCTATTGCAACACCTGTTGGCATGCATGGGACAAGGGTTGCCAGATTGTGAAAATTAAGTGATATTATCGCTTTCAGTTATGAGCTTCTCTTTGGGTTTTGGCTGCTTCTTCTTCTTCTTCTTCTTGTTCTTTGTGCCTTGCATCTGCATTTAGAAGCATCCTAGAGACCAAACAGCTTTGCTAAAATGGAAAAAAGGGGAGAGACCCAAAATTGCTTTTGCTATGAATGTGCCACTTCGCAGATGAACCGCAATGCCAAGGCAGCAGAGCTAGCAAAGAGAAGGAAAGGTCCAAGAAGAAGTTGCTTTTTCTTGGTGTGTTGGTGGGGTGTTTGTTTGTCATTTTCTCTCTGCATACGTCCAATGAATGCCCAAGTTACCGATTCGGATGTTGCGTCCATGGTAAAACGAGAGTAGCATCGCTTTGCTCGCACAAACGAGCGTCTCGATCGCTTTCGCCTTCAACTTGATTCCAAGCGATTCTTGTCTATCCAAGACAAATTGCCGAAAATGTGAACAGGTCTTTTAAGGGTGAATGTGTAATGACTAGTAGGGAACTTATTAAGCTTGTGAATAATACCGGATGACTAATTTGATAAGTTGAGGGACTAGATTGAACAAATTGAAAGTTTAGGAACTAAATTGAACATTTAGGAATAATTCAGGAACCACATTAAAGGAATAAAGGCCCGAGGATGACATTGCACATTGGACTATAGTTTAGGCATTATTAGTATCATTTTCCTTTCAATAAATCCCCTTCCCTGATTTCCTATGGAAATATCTATGGTCCCGTTTGGTTAAAAAAGAAGAAAGGAAACAATGAGAATGAGTTTCACTAAGGAAAAAGAATGGGAATTGATTCCTAGCTTACTGTGTTTGGTATTACTTTGGAATTGAATCTATATTGTAAGTTTTACATTTTGTAAATCATCATAGACCTAAGCTAATTACATACTTGTAAAATGCACTTACCATTTCGAGTTTTCTTCTCATAAAAAGCTGTCAATAGGTACATTGCTCTATGTTAATGGAAAGAAGGTAATATAATATGCTTTTCATTCAAGATTTGATATCACACACCTTCATCTCAGGCTACCAAAGACCATTACGAAATACAGTCAGGATCTCGTTTCTATGTTGTGAAATTTTTTTGTGGGACGAAAATTAAATTGGACAAATGGCGTGTCGGCGTGTCGTGTACCAGTGTCGGTGCTACTTAGGTTATACTGGCTTGGGATTCAACCCATCCTAAAAAGATGTCGTTATCTTAATTGATTGAAGTCCTCTCTTAGGACCAACTGCCAAACCTAAATCACGTCGCAATCATGTTTGAAGTCCAAAATTTAATCGTTTAACCGTTAAGTTTTGTTTTGCTCCTAGCGATGCAATTTGGTCCCAGCCAACATTTTATCCAAATTTTACTGCATTGACGCTTTTCATGGACAGGAGCTACCGGAATGTCTTTAACGAACCAACACCGCCAAATACAAGATTTAGATAATTTCTTTTATCGCAAAAAGAATTGTCACGACAGGATGGTTATTAAGACTGGTATACGAAATTGATTTACAAAATGAGTCGACACATTTATATAGGAAGCCAAAATTTTCAACCAATCTTAGTAAGTTTAGCATTGCTCGAATGTGTTTGTCCTAAATGGAGTGAATGATGGAAAAGGTTCACTTAAAATTCGTACCTATACCTTATAAGTCCATTTTTCCGTTCTTCAAATTTTCTTTTCAGCGTTGAAGATGCGGTAATTTTGCAAATATATGGCTGTATCTTCAGCATTTACTCCCACACCATTTCCTCAGCTTAGTTAAACTTTACATGCTTCTTTAATTGCTAAAATTTAATACCGATCCCAATTTATTCAGTAGTTGTGATCAAAATACGAAGAAATTGAATATTCTTTTTTCTTTTCAAAGTAACATTTCATTCATTTCTACAAGAAAACGGATAGAAACATCGCAGTCTAACTGCTACAATTTCAAAACAAAATAAGCTGCAGATAACACGATGATTCATCTAAACAAGGGTAGATGTTATACGCTCAAAGAGCAAATCCATGTCTTTAAACCAAAATCGTCAACCGATCACCGAATCCGTCTTCAATAATGAGCACACACTGATCTGTTGCTACGGCTTTGCCTTTCGACAGGGCTATATTGCAATTTCCACAGGTGCAATACTTGGTATTTGCAACGAGATGAAAGATTCCGAGTTCTACATGATGCTCTTCTTGAGTGATCCGCGCGCTACATCCATAGATAAAGCTTTTCTTTCATTCATCTCAATTGAATTCGGCCAATGCTATTTACTTCAATTACTCTCAAATTTACCTCTTTCTAGAAATTACCAAGGACAATTAATAATAGTGGTTATCAATTTTTCTTCGATTAAATTCCTATATAATTTTGCATTACCAACTCTTATTTGAGTTATCTACCAATTTTCATTTAGCTTTTTCAATTACCAACTTCTTTTATTTGAGACGAAAACAAATTTCACTTGCCATGCGCCACCATTCTTTTATCTGTTTTACCACAGGATTACATTTACGAACCATTATAAGAAATTACAAACCTTTATTGGTGCGATTTCCAAAATTTTCCCCAATTAAGATACCAGTTATCGTTTTGAGTTGCCTTTTCTCATTTGAAAAATAATCTAATATTAGTAACCAATATAATGATTTTATAAAACGGTTATTTAACTTAAGATAATTCGAACGAAAGATTTTACCGAGATAAGTTTGATTTCGAAAGAGTAAATTTTACTGCTAACGGAACATTACTATCTGAAGTTATTTAATAAAATTGATCAAATTTATCATGAATCAGTAAAGTTTACTACAAACAAATGATGTTTACACACATTATGATCTTGATGAATGTGGTACATCACAAAATAGATGAAGTTACTCATAATAACCATACTTTACTACACATGAAATTTTATTTAAATTTGACCGTAAAAAGATTTACTAAAACTGAGATGCACTTTGCCTTGGTTTACCACAAATAAGTTTCTGACCTGCTACCTGAAGTTAGGGATGGCCACGGGCCCCCAGTTAAAACAAATCTGTGCTAGGCATGGCTCGTTGGGCCTCAGACTTGGCCCGATTGGGCCGGCCCAGTCCCAATTTTCATATAATTTTTTGGATTCGGCCTTTGAGGCCCAATCATTAAAATATTTTGGAACTAAGATCCCAAAAAAAAAAAAAAAATGAACAGCAGTTGGGTGAAAAAGATCCCTCTATAAGTTGGCCCCCTTCCCCTCTTGTTTTCGCATTCCTTAGTCCTCACTCAAATATCATTTCCCACACTCTTGATCTCTAAAATCATTTGTCGATTTCATTTTTTCTCTCTCTAATTATAACGATTTAATTGCGTTATGAATATCGTAATGGAGAAATACGACGACGACGACACCAACAATAACCGTTTGCGATTATACTATCTCAACCCGGACTTCTCGACCAAAAAAACAACAAACCTGGACTTCACCTGGCAGAACTCATTTGATCATGGTAAGGGACACAGCCCCGAAGACACGGAATTAACTAGACTTTCTCTTGGGTAGGGCACTTATATGTGTTATTGGTTTTTCAAATTTGAAGATCTACTTGTGTTTTCATTTATGTTTGATTGAATGAGTATTTTCATTAAGTTTTCTCAATTTACTTTTGAATTATCTTTATATACTGAAAAATTAGTCGTCGACCAACGCCTACATTTTCTAGTCTTTGACCAACGGCTACAACATAAGAAAAAGCCCACCCAATCAGCCTATAAATAGAGCACCTAATCTGCACGAAACAGCCACAAATCACAATGAGAGGCATCAATCAATCAAATAGTACAAGATGGGTTGGTTCTCGGCCTAGAACTGAGAATTGGCCATGTGACCCTCAATTCTAAAAGATTGGAATCGGAAACCAAATTAGTCGATTTAGGACAATCAGTTCTTAAACCTGCCAGTTTTGGTCCGGTTCCTGGTTCTATCTTGGAATAGGCCCATTTTCTGTTATGAGTAAAAAACTAAATTCTTTTGGATAAGTGTATTGAAAGATCTAAAATTTGTTACGGAAGTGCAATTGAGTTCTAAAACTTTCAAAAGTGTAATCAAATCCTAAAACTTATCAAATTTGTGCAATCAAATTCTTCAATTAATTTCATTCAACTTAAGAAACAGATAATGTTGATGTGATATTTTTTTATTAGTCTCTCTCTCCTACATGGTATTTTTTTATTTTTTTTTCAAAATTTATTTATTTCGGTTGAAAATTTGTATTTTAATGGGATTAAAATTTTTTTTTCTAAAAAGAAAGGAAGGCCCTCACCGGTGGCCACCGCCACCTCCATCGCTATCAGGAAGGGCTGACGGGGGTTTCCTGGAGCTTGCTAGGCCCAGATGAGGGTCTGCTAGCCCAGGTCTGGGGGAGGGCGCAACCCTCCCCCAAGAGTTGAGTGAGGGTCGATAAGGCGTCGCTTGGGGTGGGCGACGGCGAGGCTCTGGCGACCTCTGCCGGCCCTTTTTGACAGCAGCTACCACTAGCAATGGCCTGTGACAATACTCGTTACCCTTAGTGGGCGGATTGTGTATTTTTTCCTTTTTTAAGTTTTAGCTTTTTTTTTTAAATCTAATTTAGTTTGCACTTTTTTATTTATTTATTAATACATTATGACATGGCGATTGGTGGGCACCACATCGTCGCCATGTGTCATAAAAAAGTAATAAAATAAGACATGCCTACATTTTCCATTATTCTAATTGGACGGCATTAACAAAAGAACTTGATCGAACCAATTTGACAAGTTTTAGGACTTGATTGCACTTTTTAAAAGTATTATGACTTAATTACACTTTCATTTAAGACTTCCAATGCACTTATCCCTAATCTTTTAATAAAAGATAAAAGTTGCTCAATTTCATTATAAGAAAATTATTGGTCAAGTGATTATGTTGTTTGTTCATATTGAAAACTAGTTCAATTGTCGATGGGCACAAAAGAAATTTAGTTTAAAAGAGGCTTCAAATCCGATTTAGAACCAGCTTCAATCCAGGAATCGGAACTTTCCATAAAATCATTAATTACTATTTACAAATTCTTGTAATTATGCTATTGCCCAAATTTTAGAATATCGCTCTTTTCAATTCATTTCCTAGATCAACAAAAAAAAAAATTATGCTACCTTTTGTGCATCTGCTAGGAAAACTACATCTCACGTGTCACTTTCGTGCATGTCACGTGCCACTACAAAGTATTGGATTTCGTTCCCTAGAACGCCCGAAAGCTTACAACAAGAAGGAGCTCCGTAGATGTGTCGAAGGAATTACCAGTCTTATGTTGATGCGGAAAAAACCCTGAATGCCATTGTCGGAATGGAAAAAGGCTGTTCTTGCACTGTCGAACAAAACGGATTTCTTTCTAGAATGACTTTTAGCTTGAAGGTGGCCAGTTAGTCCAGAGGATTATGAGCCTCCACGTGTGCTTACTCCTCACCGGGCAGACAAGACAGGAAAGGAAGGCTATTCTCTTAAGGCTAAAGAAGTGCCCTCAACCGTTGGCTTGCTCGGACTGCTTGGCTTGCTTCCTTGGACTGGGGACTGGAAACATTCTCTCTCTCTAAGGAACGCAACGCTGGCATTCAGGAGTGGGTGAAGGCTAGCTAGCTGGCTGGCTTCTTAGGACGGTTCTCTCTCACAGACTGACAAAGCAACTGGACTGGCTTACCTTACCTACTATAGAAGTGGAATAACCACATTGGCAGATGCTAGAGCTGGAAAGCCGCGAAGCCTGCCTTGTGATACAGCTTCCTCGAGTTAGGTTGTAGCTAGTTGGGCGTCTAAGAAAGACGTATCTGAGGATAGACTCTACATATGATAAGTAATTACACCCTGGTGCTTCAGCTTCATAAGGATCGGCAGAGAGCCTTTCTGACGATCCGATCCTATCTCACAAAACCAACCTTAGTCTTAGTTGTTCGAGCTGATGCGTCTGTTGATTCTGCTGGTGCGTCTGTATCTGCGTCTAAAACGGCTTCCGTTTCTGCGTCATGCGCCTGTGTCGGTTGATTCTGAAGATTCGGATGCTAATGCTTTCCCTATGCCCTAGATTCTGTTCTATCTCTTCTCTTGCCAGCCTCCTTCCCGGGATTTGAAAAAGACAACAAACACTACACCCCTACGGCCTAATGAACAGACTTCAAAACTGCCCGCTGACACTAGTACTGAAGACTGACTTGAAAGTGGTACTGGCTAGTGGACTGATGGAGATGGAAATGTCTTCCTCGCGGGATGTGAGACTTAAAGAAGCAGGGGATTACTTATGTTTGGAAATAGCATAGTCAAAGTACGTTCAGAAGGAAAGGCTATTACAGAAGGAGCGAAAGAAGCTCGATATGCTTGGAGGACCGTCACTTTCCACAAACTTAAAAGATTTTCTCAGGACAAGTTTTTGAGGTGTAGAGCGGGCCTTTTCTGTTTACACACCAAGACATAACGCGGAAAGCGAGCGCAAAACACACAACACCCTGCAATGGAATAACCATTAGCACTACCTTTGTGCAAAACATTTCCCACACTATTGATGCTCGAAGAGCCACAATAAGCCACTCCAATATTTGTTAAAGTTCATTCAATGTGCATGACACATACTGCATAGACAACTACAATGAGCTGGATCCTGGATCTCAGTGACCAGGTAGCAATATTGTGTTCCGTAGCAGCACCGACAATCGCACATTCAGCCAGGAGACACATCACTCTTATGGTCGTGTAAGGAGTTAGAAATCTAGGGTCAACTTCGCCTGTATTTGTTATAAAATAAGTATTAGGAGATCGAAGCAAACTCTCAAATTTCTGTTTTGAGATAAATTAGATACCAAAAAAAAAAAAGATATAAAAAAACATTCATAGAAGCAAAAGAACGAAATGTTTGATTTACTTGGATAATGATCCAAAGTGCACGGTCCGAAACGCTACAAAGGAGAAGGCAAGGTCCCAAGAAAGAGTGGCTTGGGTCGGTGCACCATTTACCTGTCATGTTCGTGGCATACCACCAGTGAGTGTGAGAGCTACTACCGCTGCAACGGTGTGCCCATGATAAAACGAGAGCAGTGTCGCTCCATCCACGCACAACAATGTTCCGATCACTTTGGCTCGCCCTTGATACCAAGCGATTCTTGCCTATCCAAAATCATTTCACATATCATACGAAAACAAACTATAGTCAGAACATAAGAACCTTATTGCATTTTGCCTAATAGTTGCGACCGGATTTGAATGAATAGGTTAAGGATAATGACGGTACAGTACCGGAAGATCAAGGCAAACACAAATGTTAGGGCTGGGAGCGTATTCATTTGAAATGTTCAGGGCCATAAAAAAGAAAGCTTGATTCATGAAAGCCCTGCACAATTCAGTTGAAGCATTTCAATTCTCTAGGTGCAGAAAAGAGCATGATTGTCCTATCAATTTCAAATCAATGCCAAATCAAGAGATGGAAGCTTTTTTACCCGGGATGAAGCATAGAAAAATATGGAATAGGATTGCCCCGGCTAGTTAGTATAAATTTTTCATAATCCATCCAACTTAGTATAAGTTTTTCATATTTTTGTCCCGGCTAGTTAAGTATATTGCAAATACATCCTCACCTCACTCCCCCAAAGTTCAATTTCACGCCCCGACTGTATAATCATAAATGAAAGTGGCACGTGAAATGCACGGAAGTGGCACGTGAAATGCACGTGCTCCCAGCCAATGCATGGCATATTTTTGTTGTTGATTTGGGAAATGGATTGAAATAAAATGACATTCTAAAATTTGGGCCATAACATAATTACAAAAATTTGGAGATAGTAATGAAGGAAATGATGAAAATTGGAGAGACTAGATTAAACATTTAGTATTAATTAAAAAGCACATTGAATTTATTAAAAATCAAAGAATGAAATAAAATATTAGACCAAAGTTTGAGGACTATTTATATTATTTTGCCTTCCTGAAAATATACACCAGTTTTCTTCATCTCTTAATGATGGTACATAGATTTAGAATGGAACTCAAGGAAACGAATACCATTTTTATTTTCTAGAAAAGCCTTTTTGTCCACAAAATTTGCTAATAAATCATTGTTGCACAAAAGCTAAACAAGAGCCCGCATAACAAGAACAATTGCAAATAATGAAGACCTGAATTACTTCTCTCTATTAGCTGCTGCTTCCATCTTTGCTTGTTTTGCCTCCTTATCCTTTCCCCATAGAGTTAGAATAGAGCCCGGCAATGATCAAGGGAAAATTATCCAAAAATTCCTAAATTTGTACGGCGGCCATATTCAATTCTAAATTTTTTAATTGTGCCAATTTAGTCCTAAATCTTTTAATAATTTGTCAATTTAATCCTAAACCTTTCCATTGTGTCAATTTAATCCTAGGCATTTTCAATTGTGGAATATCACTTCATTTCAATTCATTTCCTAGATCAACAAAAAAATTATGCTATCTTCCGTGCATCTGCTCGGAAAACATGCATCTCATGTGCCACTTTCATGCATATCACGTGGCACTTTCTCGTGCACGCCACGTGCAACTTTCGTGATAGGAAGGAATTAAAAAAAAAACATCATTTCCTTACCCAAAAAAACATCATTAACTACGTACCACTCCAAGATAAGAGTGAACGGGTTGGTAACGATGGTGGCAACGATCTGGCGGTAGGTGACCAGCTCAAAAGGGCTTATGCCATTGTCCATGGCCAGCTTAGATAAGATACTCATTCCTGAGTATCCCACCTGCACCAGCACCATGGCCAAGATTGAGATGAGATCAAGTCGGGCTATTTCTGCGCTGCTTCTTCTTTAGCTTAAGAAACATTCGGAAGACAAAAAAAAAAAAGGTAAGTTAAACTGATTTTGTCTTGTATAAACATAAATATAAGAAAAGAAAAAATTATGGGCTTTTAAAGGCCAATTCTTGGGCCTCGGGCCCAAACCATGCCGTCCCAATTTAGAGCATGCTGAGCCCAGATTGTACTCATTTTCGACTCTCCGAAAGACCCCCAACTACGCAAACCATTTCGTTCTTTCAAGAGTTCTTTTCATTAAGGGTTCCAAAACGTTTTCGCACACTTCTTGAGTAACTAAACACGAAAATCATCTTGATTTCTAATGCAATAACCATTCTCGCGATATGCAAAACTATCAAAAAGTGACGAAATCAACGCTTAAGAAACTGTAACTAAAGCTAACTCAATCATAGCTAACAATGCATGCTTGTATAAAAAAATTAGAAAGAACCTCATGAACTACGTACCACTCCAGTAGAAGAGCGAATGGGGCGGTGGCGATGGTAGCGACGACTTGGCGGTAGGTCACGAGCACAAGAGGGTCCATGCCGTCATCCATGGCCAGCTTCGATATGAAGCCCATCACCGCGTATCCCATCTGCAGCATCGCCATGGCCAAGAAGGGAGTGAGATCAAAGTTCGCCATTTCGTTGATGTTCTCTCTCTCAAGCTGCGGCGATCTGAAGGGGTCATTCATTTATTAGGGCATGAAAAAGGTTCAGGACATGCACCCATCTTTCTCAAGACGACTCCATTACCACCCAAAAAAAGAACAAACACAAGCCCTGAAATCTAGACAAACCCTAAGTAGACATAATCTCTAAAAGCTAATTATTTCTTGATATATATTCATTCGTGAGAAGGTTAACGCTCGGGCGCGCTCAGAGAGAGAGAGAGAGAGGCGGACGAGCAAGAACAAGAACAAGAACAAGAAGACGAGAAGAAGAAATGGCCATGGACGATCTCAACTCCATCTTGGCAATGGTCCTCGTTCAAGTGGGATACTCGGGAATGGGTATCTCGTCGAAGTTGGCCATGGACGACGGCGCAAACCCGCTTGTGCTCGTTGTAAGGCCACGAATGTGGCTCACCCAATAATCATCTAACCGGAATCAGAAACACTACATGTATAGGGGAGAAGAATGCATGCACCTTGTTTAGAATCCGTCGATTACTGATGCGGAACGTCGACGAATCGAGACTCAAGCGCTTCCTCTCTATTCCCTCTTGTTTTCGCTAGCCGATGAGACAACCGCTATTCAAAACGAAAAGGTACGTTCTGAGATTCTGTAATTGAGGGCTAGAGGTGGGACTTGAGCCTTTATATAGAATTTCCGGCGCGAACCCTCTCATCACAGGTCGTGCCTCTTCAGCCTACACTATGCTAGCCCATATTAACCAATTAAGAATCTTATATCTTACCTTATTAGACCAATCCCGTTAATAGAAAAACTCTTACATTCTCCCACTTGGGCTATATTAATTGAAATTGTACTGTATGTGCGTACCTTTTTGCTAGTCTGGAGATATTCTTAACAGTCAATCCGATCCCATAAAGTCTTAAACATCGAATCATGGCAGTAACTGCATCAACAGACACAGAGCCTTCCACGGTCACGAATGCCTTTAACTCTACTAATATGGATTCAATATGGTAGTGTAGCAAATGACAACACCTCACATAATAGTGATTCATTATGTGTCATTCTCTTTGTCAGTCACATTCTCTCTCCTTATGTGTCACCAAACCTGATGTGCCACTAGAGAATATCCTTATGGTTCTAATGAACCTACATATGTCTTATCCTTATAGTTAACTTTACTTTATGTGTAAGAAGACATATACTCAAGGCTAATAACTAAATGCCCCTAGCCTTTAATCAAGGTTTACACATACCTTGAGATTTTCACTAGATGTATGTATTGAACATCAACTCACTCATAAATACTATATTGCATGCAAAAGAGTTGATACTTATCAAATATTGTTACTAAATGTAACAAACACAGATGTAAACTTTATTAGAGCAAAACAAAACAGCTCCCACTGAATAACAACATCTCATGATGCTTCTAAGCCCATCCAAATGACATGTCGTGACAACATCCCATGCTTATGACATGTCGTTCAAATACACTAGGGCGAAGACCTTTTGTTAATGGGTCAGCAACTATATCATCTGTGGAAAACAAAAGCTCTACTTTAATGTCACCATTCTCCACTGTTTCCTTTATGGTCAAAAATTTGACCGCCAGATACTTAGACCCCTTGAGACCTCTGTTGTTGTTAACAAACAACACTGCAGAGTTATTGTCACAATACAATTGTATGGGTCTATCCATGAACTCAAATACAACCAACTCCCTAATGAGGTTTCCGAGCCATATAGCTTAAGTAGCAGCCGAAACTCATGCTATAAACTCTACTTGTATGGTAGAGGTTAATCTAGATTTTTGTTTCTCACTTTTCCACGATACTGCACCTCCTGCTAACATAAAGATGACCATCTTCTTGTCATCCTGATACCTAGCAAAGTCTGCATCCGAATACCTTGCTAATTGCAAGTCCTCAACATGTCTATAAATCAGCATATGGTCATTTGTCCTCTTTAAGTACCTTAAAACCTTCTTGGTAGTAATCTAGTGATCACGTCCTGGATTTGACTTATATCTGCCTAGAAGTCCTATCGCAAAAGCAATGTCTAGTCTAGCGCAAACTTGAGCATACATGATGCTTCCAAGTGCACTAGGATAAAGTACATTCCTCATTTGGGCTTTCTCAACATCCGTATGAGGACACTATAACAGATTCAGTTTATCACCCTTAATGATAGGAGCAATTCCTATCTAGCAATACTGCATACTGAATCTTTTCAAAATACAATCAATAAATGTCCTCTAAGACAAACCCAATAACGGCGAGAACGATTCCAATGGATCTCAATGCCAAGAACAAAAGATGCATTGTCAAGGTTCTTCAATTCAAAATGCTTTGACAACATCTGCTTCGACTCATGCAGTAATCCAAGATTACTCCTCACATGCAAGATATTATCTACATAAAGCACTAGGAAGATAAATTCCTCCCAATGACCTTGCAGTATATATATTGATCTACTCTATTCTTGACATAACTGAATGAAGTGACAATACTATGAAACTTCAAATACCATTGTCTAAAAGCCTTCTTGAGATCATAAATAGACTTTTCAGTCTATACACATGCTTACCTGAATCATCAGCTACAAAGCCTTCGAATTGTTACATATAAACTTCCTTATCAAGGTCTCCATTCAGAAAGGCAGTTTTAGTATCCATTTGGTGTAACTCCATATCAAAACGAGCTACTAATGCCATGATCACTCTAAAAGAATCCTTAGAAGGGACTAGAAAGAAAATTCCTCATAGTCTACTCCTTCTCTCTAAGTGAAACTCTTGGTTACCAATCTGGCTTTTAAACTTCTCAATCTTCCTTTGGAGTCAATTTTAGTCTTATATATCCATTTGCAGCCGATGAGCTTGTGACCTTCAAGCAATTCAACAAGCTCCTAAAAAACACCATTATGTTTCATAGACTACATCTCATCGTTTATCGCATCTAACCACAGATCTGACTGAGGACAAGAAACAGCATTTGTATAAGTCACTAGATCAACCAAACAGCCAATATCATAGTCATGCTATCCTAGATAGACTATATAGTCCGATGGTATGGCCGATCGTCTCTACTCGATAGATCTTCTAAGTGGAGCTACTTTAACCTCATCATGCACCTGTAAGGTCCGTACCCCAGCGGCCGAATTTATGATGTGGGAGGCTCTACGATCGTCTATATAGGCAGAGAATCCAACACAGTATTCCCCACCAAATTGATATCCTCAATAGTCTATGAGCAGCAACCCCATTCGGCCACATCAAATTCTAGAAACTTCACTATCTATAATTCCACAATTCTTGTGCCTCCACTGGGATTATAAATACAATATCCTTTCAAATGATCTAGGTAATATACGACGTAACATTGAGTGATTCTAGAGTCCAACTTACTCAATGTTGGGTTATATGTAACTTCAACTCTGCAGGACATACCCAAACCTTAAAATGGTTCGAGCTAGGTTTACATACAGTCCATGACTCAAAATGAATCAATGTACTAGCTTTGGTAGGAACACGGTCTACAACATAAAGGGTCGCTTTCAAAAATTCACCCCACAACAAACCAGGTAAATTGGTTACTATTAATCATACTCCTCAACATAACCATAAGAGTGCAATTGCGCCTTTCGGTCACCCATTTGGTTCAAGACTCACAAGCATAGTATATTAAGCTACTATCCCAGAATCCTCCAAGTATTTGGCAAATGGCCCTCTATGCTGTCCAGCATTGCCATGCCTGCCAGAATACTCACCAACCCAGTCATATCTGATAACTTTATGACTTTTCCTAGCAGTTTCTCGACTTTAGTCCGAAAAAAATTTGAACTCACCAAGAGACTCAGACTTTTCCTTAATCAAGAACAGATAACCATACCGAGAACAGTTGTCAATAAATATGATGAAATAAAAATTTCTACACCAAGTTGCCATATATGGTCCATTGATGTTAGTGTGAATGACCTCCAATAGGTTAGAACTGCATACAACATTATTTCTTCCTGATCTTAGTTATCTTACCTCTACAACAGTCTACATAAGTCTCCAAGTCACTTTCAAGAACAGGCAGGATGTCAACCTTTATCTGCCTTTCAATTCTTTTCTTAGAGATGTGACCAAGACATTTATGCCATAATGTATAAGACTGTTCTATAGGTAAAGGTCTTTTGGAAACAACCTTTTTAGCCGTATAAACGATGCATATCATTGAGAGTTAAACACAATCTATATAATCCATTGGACATATTGCAGCACCCAACCTTATTTGAATTTAAGAACATAGAAATACTATTATTCCATATTTCAAAAGAGTAACCATACATGTCCAAACATAATACGGAAACTAAGTTCCGTCTAAAGGAATGTACATAAATGTGTTCCTTATTATCATTAAAATGGCACCTCCCATAAACTCAACATCGACATTATTGTTGTTTCCTACAGTGAGCACTGATTCATCCTGATTTGGCTTTCTTCGATTCATGAATCCCTATATGGTGAACGCAACATGACTGGTTGCACCGCTATCTAGCCTCCATGAACTAAATGGAGCTTGCTTTTAGTTTGGATTCACAAACCAATGCCAAAGAATCATTACAAATACGCTCACGATTGGATAACTAAGTGTTAAATATATTGCAGTCTTTCTTTATTTGACCTTACTTCTTACAAAAGAAGCAGCAGTCACCATCCTTTTTAAAGGATGCTTTCTTAGACCCAAACTGTCAGAACGACCAATGGTTTCATGAGTATGATTTTCAGACCTCTTGCTCAACTAGTCTACCATCCTTATGACATAATCACTAACTCCACCAGAACCATCAAAACTCATGTTGAAATATCCTTGCAGATGTATCCTTATCTCGACATTAGACAAGACACAGTTCCTAGTCTCCAAGACTTCCATCATTTTGTCTAGCAGTGCAGTCAGCTGGCAAAACACTTTTCAATTGTTCTTGTATGGATCGCTTCATAGATAACTAGCAATCCGATTGCCTTTTTCCCAAGTAGCAAAATGAGCTTTCTGGGGCTCCAAAATGATCTCAATGAGATCAGCCTGCTAAACCTTAGTAATAGCAATATGAACATCTACCAGTTCCATCCAAAATAGAAAATCATCTGCCTATTTCTTAATGATTGAACTAATATGAACCTCAATCCTAATGGAGTTGCCTATTACAGAGAAGGTAACTAATTTAAACAAGCAATGTATATAATTAGCATCATGTGAGCACTATATAATTCGAAACCTTATAAGTACACATCTTGAGGGTTACAAGCATCATCATGCAATCACCTTTGGGCAGAATACATAACATGCAGCTGTGGAATCTCCATTTAACAGCGACCATGAGAACATATTCCAATCTATGTGAATCACCACCTTTGGGTGTATGACCCACTAGGAATGAGTCACTTCTCAACCATATGTTGTACATGTGACCCTCTATGAACCAAAAATGTGTAACTTAAAATCCAATAAATACACAAACTGAGAGTTACATGTATCATCATGTAATCACCTTTGGGCAGAATACATGACATGCAGTTGTATACTCTCAACATGGCAACGGCCATGAGAATATATTCCAATCTTCATGAACTCACCACCTTTGGGTGTGTGAACCACTAGGATCAGATAATTCCCAAGCACATGTTGTACATGCGTCCCTCCATGAACCAATACACAATCACCTCATTTGGGAGTATGACTAGGCATTAGAACAGGAGACATCCCACCACAATATGAGACCGATATTTCTCAAATCCAATCAAGTGTGCCACTTTGGCGGTCACTACCCAATTGAATCCTTGAAAATCTCTCATACCAAGGATATAAACCTTATGCCTCACATCTAATATATATATACATGTGATCTTAGACTTGATGATAGGGGCAATTTTGTCCCTAAAATCACATGTGATGCCAATTACATTGCTCCACTCATTGATACATATCAATGAATTAGCTCTATACATTTTGTATGTGGTCATAAACATGTGAGCTAGCATCATTATTTCCAAAATCATATGGAAATACTGGAAAAAAATGCCCAAAATACCCTAGAAAATACACGTCCATATGCATTTTCCTATTCATAAAATGCCTAAACATGTAATATTAATATTCCAAAATGTAGAGCATCTTCATACGAGCACGCCAGTACCAAGAACTTCCCAATCAAAGTCCGAATGAGCGATCAAACGCCCGTTTGTAGGTTCGGTCAACGCGGGTCAACGAAAGTCAACATGGGTCAACGGTCAACTCCGGTCAACGAAAATTCATCGGTCAACGGTCAAGCCTGGTCAATGAAAAGTCAATGGTCAAGCCCAGTCAACGGGTCAGACCGATCGAGTCAACCCGGTCGGACCGGTCGAGTCAACCCGGTCGAACCGGGTCGAGTCAACCCGGTCGAACCGGGTCGAGTCAAACCGATCGAACCTAACCCGACCACGAGGGGGTGACATCAGCATAACGGTCAACAACGCGTCGTTCAGCCAAAAGAGTGCCGCCCACGCGCAGCCGCGCCTGCAGCTCGTGTAGGCGCCTTCTGGCGGCCGTTGGTGGCCGCCGACCACTAAAAATGCTCGTCTCTTCAAGCTCTATTGGACTATATGATCAAAACAAAATTTCACAGAACTAAAATGTACAAAAAAGGCCTGAACAGTAACGTTCACCGGTGATCGTCGCACGCCGACTCCGCCGCAGAGAGTGGGGGCGCGTGCGGCTGTTCCCGGCCTTTGCTGGTGGCGTGCGACCCCTCATTTTTCTCATATCGACGATACGAATCCGAATATGCAATCAAACATAATTTTCATCGGACGAAACTAACAAAAAAACGCCAGAACAGAATGCGTTTTGGTTCTCAGTTAAGCGGCTCTGATACCAAATGTAAGGCCACGATTGTGGCTCACCCAATAATCGTCTAACTGGAATCAAAAACACTACATATATAGGGGAGAAGAATACATGCACCTTGTTTAGAATCCGTTGAATACTGATGCGGAACGTCGACGAATCAAGACTCGAGCGCTTTCCCTCTATTCCCTCTTGTTTTCGCTGGCCGATGAGAAAACTGCTATTCAAAATGAAAAGGTACGTTCTGAGATTCTGTAATTAAGGGCTAGAGGGGGGGACTTGAGCCTTTATATAGAATTTCTGGCGCGAACCCTTTCATCACAGGTCGTGCCTCTTCGGCCTACACTATGCCAACCCATATTAACCAATTAAGAATCTTATATCTTACCTTATTAGATCAATCCCGTTAATCGTTAAAAATCAATTTTAATTAATATAAGCCCACATAGAAAAACTCTTACACTCATCTCCTACTGTCATATCGTGACCACCATCGCCATCGCCCCGTTCGCTCTTCTCTTAGAATGGTACGTGTGTTGACGATCTTCTTTCTAAATCTTTTCTTTTGCTGGTGGTCTCACTCTGAGTCGAGGTGGGGCGATCATTTTATGAACACTCTAGTCTTCTTTCTAAATCTTATCTTCCGACGCTGTATCTCAAATACTTTGTTCTTGTGGCAATGAGACTGGCTACTTTGTACGAGCCAAATCACCTAAGAGGACTCAGTAGATTCTCGTTGTTTTTACCACATGATACAGTCATGGACAATAACTCCTTAGGTGAAGAAGTGTTTGTGTAAAACTTGTGGAGGTCAAGACAAAGTAGTAGTCAAGCGTGGTCTGTAGCCATTGACATACGGTTTTCGACCTCAACGAGACCGTATTAGAGACTTAATTACTTGGGTTATGAACCAACATTCTTATGGCCCATAGGGTTGACCCAAGGCAATACGAAGTTCGAATGTGGGCTCTTAAGGAATATGGGCTCAGCATGTTCTAGTTGGGACAACATGGTTTGGGCCTGAGGCCCATTTTAAAAGCCCATAATTCAGCTAATGGGTTCAAAATGTCTTAAAAGAGGGCCTTGCCATGGGGCCCATTGGGTTGATTGGTACTTTTGCTCTACTTATCTTAGAGGAACTTGGTATATTACCTGTGGCTCTGGTTAGGTTTCACAGTAGCTCCATTATGCAAAAGTAGAAGGTTGAGCGAGTAAATTATAAATGGGACTTCATAGTTTCAAATTACGAGTCTGGCCCAAATGCATGTGTGTATTTTAAACTTCTTTCCTTAAGTAAAATGAGTTTCTAGCTACGTGGCTTGCGGTAGAATTAGTACTATCAGTATCAGGAGAGAGCTATTCAGTTTTTCAGTAAATAAGAACTTTTTCTACTTTGGCAAATCGAACCCATTGAATACCCTTATCCAAATTAATGTACTATAGTCGAAATTTGACTTTCGAGGTTATTTAATACTCTTTATTATTGTCCATCACAGGAGGACAAGACCAAAGATCACGGTACCGATCCTATTTCACATTTTCCTATGTTCCATCACCGGGTAAGTATGTGTATGCTCCCATCTCTTGAACTTTGCGTTGATTTGTAATTGATTATGTTTCCATTGTGTATTCTCACTCCAACTCCTACCGCCTAAAGAATCTTATAATGGAATTGAAATGCTTCAACTGAAATTGTGCATGGCTTTCATGAATCAAGCTCTCTTTTTCATGGGCCTCAACATTTCAAGTCCCGTGATTTTGGGCACGATGACGAATACCCTCTCGGCCCTGACATTCGTATTCGCACTGATCTTCAGGTATTGCACCATCGGTATCCTTAGTCTATTTGCCTGAACCCTTTGGAAACTATTAGGCAAAGTATAATCAGGTTCTTCTTTTCTAACTACATAGTCTGTTTTCCTATAATCTGTGAAATTTTTTTTGGACAGGCAAGAATCGCTCCGTATCAAGACGAAGATGGGGCGAGCCAAAGTGGTTGGGACGTTGCTGTGCGTGGGTGGAGCGATGCTGCTCTCGTTCTATCACAGGCACACCATTGTAGGTAGTTGTTGGCGTGTGAAGCCAAATTTATTTTTAAGGGCTTTTTTTTTTTTTTTTTTATCTTTTCTCCTTCTTTTTTTTTTGCTTTTAGGTCAAAAAGCTATACCTCATATATTACGGATATATAGGTAGTAGCCATCAAGAAAAGAGAGAGAGAGAGAGAGAGAGAGAGAGAGAGAGAGAGGCGCAAAGTAACGAATAGAGAGAAAAAGAAAAAGAGAGCCGTGACGGCATTCTTGAGTGTTCTCAATCTCTTTGTGCCCCGATCTTGTGAAAAGATCATCAATTGTATTCCTACTTTTCTCGAAGACTAGTGGATTCGCAGAGTGCCTCTGCGCAGAGACGTAGCCCAATTTTGGGTGAACTTCGATAACAAATTCTCTGGTGTGTTCTTCTGATTCTGTTCTTTTATTATTATATTCTGCTAGTATTGATTGTTTGCTTAGATTATTATTCTGGAATTGGGGGGCAATTCCTAACAACTGGAATCAGAGCCTAGGTTGGCTAATCGAGAACATCGAGGGTTTTTCGGTGATGTTCGATTGAAAGCAAATGGTATGGCAGAAGATAAAAAAAAGAATCGATAAGTTCGATTGGCAGGATTTCGAATGGTGGAAACTCCAAATAGATAACTATCTTTATCAGAAAGATCTCTATGCACCACATGAGGGTTGGAAACCCGAACTCGCGAAAGTGGATCCGACAGCAGAATCGGGGATCGAAAATTCTTGATCGAAAGGCGTTAGGTGCAATTCTTCTAGGGTCGACGAAAAAGACAGGGTACCACATCGCGAAAGCAAAGACTGCAAAAGAAGCCGTGGATATTCTAACGAATATTTATGAAAAGCCATCCACATCAAATTAGATATTTTTGCTAAAGAAGTTGGTTAATATAAAATTATCTTACAGAGGTTCTGTTGCAGAGTATATTAATAGTTTTACCTAAATCACAGGTCAGTTGGAATCCGCAAGCATAAATTTGGATATGAAGCTGCAAGCTTTACTATTTTTTATGTTCCCTTCTGGAAAGCTACAACACCGCGGTGCAGGGAATTTCGAGCACCATGAATGATGATTTGACTCTGGATGATGCTGTGAGCAGTATCATGGATGAAGAGATGCGAAGGAAAGTCTCAGGTGGAGACAAGTTTTTGGCATCTACATCTTCGACGGCACTAGTAGTGGAGAACCGTGGGAGAAGTAAAAGCAGAGGAAAATTCAGCGGGCGTGGTAGGTCACAATCAAGGGGGAAGAGAGAGGTTACAAAGACGAGTGCCGGTTTTGTCACCAGACGGGACACCGTAGATTTCAGTGTGAAGCCTACAAAAGGAAGCAACGAGATGAGAATCAAGGAGCTAATGTGGTAAACGATGAACCTTTGCTAGAAAACTTGTGTTTGTCAGCAGGGTTTGATTTGGTGTCAGATAAGTGGTTTCTTGACTCTGGTGCTTCTTTTCATTGCACTTCGCAAAGAAATATATTTGCTGATTATGCCAGTGGAGATTTTGGGCAAGTGGTTGTTGGAAACGGCCACATGTGTCCGATTGTGGGAAAAGAAACTATGATTGTGAACATCTCAGGTGGAGAATATCTAATTTTGCGTGAAACCAGACATATTCCCGAGTTGAAGAAAAATTTGATTTCAACTAGTAAACTTGACCAAGAAGGCATGGTAACAGCTTTTGGATGCGGAGAGTGGAAGATAACCTCAGGGGCAAGAGTAGTAGCAAAGGAAAAGCATACAAGTACACTTTATCTTTTCCAAGGAGACAATATCAGTGATATGGCTGTAACTACAATGGCTACAGGTAATTTATCTACTTTTTGGCATTATCGTTTGGGACATCTTAGTGAAAAAGGTGTAAAGCAGTTACACTCATGAAAGCTGCTTCCAGGTTTGCAAAAAGTTGAGTTAGATTTCTGTGAGAGTTGCATTTATGGAAAACAAAAAGTAGTTAGTTTTCAATTGAATGGGAGACAGAATAAAGGGCGAAAGCTAGAGTTGGTTCATACTGATGTGTGGGGATCGGCTTAGGAACTCTCTTATGGTGGTAAGAGATATTTTGTCATTTTCATTGATGATGCGATAAGAAAGACTTGGGTCTATGCTCTCAGAGAAAAATTAGAAGTATTCGGGGTTTCAAAAAATGGAAGAATGTGGTAGAAAAAGAGACAGGTTATCAGATTAAAGCTTTGAAGTCTGATAATGGTGGTGAATACATGAGCAATGAATTTGCAGAATATTTGAGCTGGAAAGGCATACATGGGTTGAAGACTGTTCCTAGAACTCCTCAAGAGAACGGTGTAGCTGAGAGGTTGAACAGGACTATTTTGGAGCGTGCAAGATGAATGAGACTACATGCGGGTCTCCCGTTACACTTATGGGCTGCTATAGTTGATGCAGTTGTATAATTGATTAACAGGAGTCCATCTAGTGCGCTGGATGGAGGAATACCGCAAGAACAATGGTCAGGTAAAAAGGTCAATTATTCATATCTAAAAGTTTTTGGTTGTATTGTATATGCTTTGATTAATAGAGAGGACAGGAAGAAGCTTGATGCTAAGTCCCAGAAGTGCATCTTTATCGGATATGGCATCGATGAATATGGATATAGGCTTTGGGATTATGAGAATAACAAAGTCATTCGCAGTCGGAATGTGGTGTTCCATGAAGAAAAGATGTACAAAGATCGTCAGACAGAGCATGAGACGGTAGGAGAACCAGAATATGTTGAGCTGGACACAATTCTTATGAAGATGATTCCAGCATATCAGAGTGCACCTGAAGGGGAGGTTCAAGAAGAACACATTAGTAATGAGCAGGCAGTTCAAGAGGAATGCGGTGATCCGGAATAGACTAACGACCCTGAAGTATTTGTTTTGAGGAGATCTACACGTGTGAGAGAGCCAAAGGTAATTTTTGATCCATCAGCTAATAAGCTATGTCTTATATACAGATTCAGGAGAGCCGGAGACTTATGATGAGGCAAAGAAAGACACATCTCACATGCAGTGGGAGAGTGCTATGAAAGACGAGATGAGCTCATTACTTCAAAATAAAACTTGGGAGTTGACCGAGTTGTCCACTGGTAAAAAAAGCTTGGTTAAACAAGTGGGTGTACAGGATAAAAAAAATGAAGCTGGTGGTAGTATCAGATACAAGGCGAGACTTGTAGTAAAGGGCTTTTCTCAAAAAGAAAGGATCGACTACTCCGAGATATGTTCACCAGTAGTGAAGATGACATCAATCAGAGTTTTGCTGAGTATAGTTGCAGTGGAGGATCTTCATCTCGAGCAGTTAGATGTAAAAATAGCGTTTTTGCATGGTGATCTAGATGAAGAGTTATACATGGCACATCCTAGAGGTTTTGAGGTCAAAGGTAAAGAACACATGGTGTGTCGCTTGAAGTAAAGCTTGTATGGCTTAAAGCAAGCTCCGCGACAATGGTACTTAAAGTTTGATGGTTTTATGGAAGAAAAAGGATTTGCACACTGTGAAGCTGATCATTGTGTTTATTTTCGCAAGTATAGCGATGATGATATTGTGTATCTCTCTTTATATGTTGATGACATGCTAGTGGCTAGTTCTAATATGAAGAGAATTGCAGAAGTAAAGAGGATGTTAGCATCGCAGTTTGCTATGAAAGACTTGGGAGAGGTTTTGAGGTTTTGAGGTCAAAGGTAAAGAACACATGGTGTGTCTCTTGAAGTAAAGCTTGTATGGCTTAAAGCAAGCTCCGCGACAATGGTACTTAAAGTTTGATGGTTTTATGGAAGAAAAAGGATTTGCACACTGTGAAGCTGATCATTGTGTTTATTTTCGCAAGTATAGCGATGATGATATTGTGTATCTCTCTTTATATGTTGATGACATGCTAGTGGCTAGTTCTAATATGAAGAGAATTGCAGAAGTAAAGAGGATGTTAGCATCGCAGTTTGCTATGAAAGACTTGGGAGAGGCCAAGAAGATCTTAGGCATGAAAATCATCAAGGACAGGAAAAATAAGAAATTATGGTTGTCGCAGGAAGACTATGTGCACAAGGTGTTAAAGAGAATTAACATGGATAAAGCAAAATCGGTTGCGACTCCTTTAGTGGGTCACTTCAAACTTTCCAAGGATATGTGTCCAAGTACTCAGGCTTTGAAAGATGAGATGGCGGTAGTGCCGTATGCGTCAGTAATGGGAAGTTTGATGTATGCCATGGTGAGCACGAGACCGGACATTGTACAGGCAGTAGGAGTTGTGAGTCGATATTTGCAGAACCCAGGCAGAGAACATTGGAATGCAGTAAAATGGATATTGAGATATCTAGTAGGTACATCAAATTACTCTCTTTGTTATGGAGGTACATCTTTAGAATTGCAGGGTTATGTGGATGCAGATCACTCTGGTGATCGAAAATAGTGGTAAGAGTACCATTGGATATGTCTTTACAGTTGCAGGTACAGTAGTGAGTTGGGTATCTCAACTAAAGAAAGTAGCGGCTCTATCGACGACAAAAGTAGAGTATGTGGCGATCACGGAAGCCTCTAAGGAAATCATGTGGTTACAAGATTACTTGGAGGAGCTACATCGAAAGCAGCTAGTGAGCACACTATGGAGTGATAGTCAAAGTGCAGTGTACTTAGCAAAGAATGTAGCGTATCACTCAAGAACTAGACATATCAAGAAGCGTTATCACTTCATCAGGTCAGAATTGAAAGATAACGAGTTAAAGCTACAGAAGATTGATGGCTCAAAGAATCTAGCTGACATGTTTATCAAGGTAGTAGACAGAGAGAAGCATACTTTCTGTACTACTACTATCGGTATTACTCCATGTTAATTGATGAGAAGTATCGCAGAAGCACAAGTTCTAGTTACTAGTTTTTGAAGAGGGTGGATGCAAAGTTGGTTGGTGCATCAGATATATTTGTCTTCAAGTGGGAAATTGTTGGCGTGTGAAGCCAAATTTATTTTTAAGGGCTTTTTTTGTATTTTCTCCTTTTTTTTTTGCTTTTAGGTCAAAAAGCTATACCTCATCTATTACGGATATATAGGTAGTAGCCGTCAAGGAAAAAAAAAAGACAGAGAGAAGTGCAAAGTAGCGAATAGAGAGAAAAAGAAAAAGAGAGCCGTGACGGCATTCTTGGGTGTTCTCAATCTCTTTGTGCCCCCGATTTTGTGAGAAGATCATCAATTGTAGTCCTACTTTTCTCGAAAACTAGGGGATTCGCAGAGTGCCTCTGCGTGGAGATGTAGCCCAAATTTGGGTGAACTTCGATAACAAATTCTCTGATGTGTTTTTCTGATTCTATTCTTTTATTATTATATTCTCCTAATATGGATTGTTTGCTTGGATTATTATTCTGGAATTGGTGGGAAATTCCTAACATTAGTAACTCTCACATCCATTGGAGGTATGAAAAGCACGCGACAGGTAAACGGTCCACCCAACAAAGCCACTCCTTCTTGGGGCCTTGCCTTCTCCTCTCTAGCGTATCTGGGTGGGCACTTTGGTTCATAATCCAAGTAAGTGAAATTGCTTTTAATATCCTTCTTCTTTTGAGAGTCCACTTTGATCTCGATCTCCTAACACTTGTTTCGTAACAAATTCAGGCAAAGTTGAGCCTGAAGTTTCCCGCTCCTTACACTACCACGATGTTGATGTCTCTCATGGCCAGCATCGAATGTGCGATCATCAATGCTGCTTCGGAGCACAGTGTTGCTGCCTGGTCACTGACATTCGGGATCTGCCTCATCGCAGCTGTTTATGCAGTACGTATCTTGGACATTAAAATGGACTTTAAATAGTGGAGTTGCCTTATTGTGGCTCTTTGAGTGATGGTTATTCAATTTCAGGGCCTTGTGTGTTCGGCGCTCGCGTTCAGCGTCATGACTTGGTGTGTCAGTAAAAAAGGCCCGCTCTACACCTCTGTCTTAGCCCTATATTGCTCCTCATGTCAACCTTCCAGAGCTGGGCACTCCTGCATGAGAAACTACACCTCGGAACGTACGTACCCATTTTACAGCGACGTTAATTTAAGTTAGGATATTAGAAATGCGATAGGTGCTATGTAATACAAAGTTGTACAATTTCTGAGGAGAATGGCAATGACGCATTCATTGACATTACTGTGTTTTCTTTGAATTCCAGATTGGTGGGGGCTGTGTCGATCATTGCCGGTCTCTGTTATGTGGGCGAAGGGCAAGGAAGCAGAGCAAGCAAGAATCACTGAGGAGATGGAAGGTGCCCAACCCTAACTCCGCAAAATCATGGGCTCTACTACCCTATTTACTAGTCGAGTTTGCTTTTTTCTTCTTTTTCAAAGGACAATAGGAAGCAGCTTCCTTTTCTTTCGAGTGACCCTCGTTGTAAGTTGATATACTTAACGAGGGACCAAATTCATAATAAATTTTTCGTTTTAACGAGGGTCACTCGAACGATACTCTCAAATTTCCTTTTGGAGAAAAATTTGGTTTCCCAGAAGAAGGGTATAAAAAACAATCATAGAAGCAAAAGAACGAAGTGCACAGTCGAAAATAATACAAAGGAGAAGACAAGGTCTCAAGAAAGAGTGGCTTAGGTGGGTGGACCATTTACCTGTCATGTTCATTTCATACCACCAATAAGTGTGAGAGCTACTGCCTGCTGCAATAATGTGCCCATGATAAAACGAGAGCAGCGTCGCTCCATCCACGCACGGCAATGTTCCGATCACTTTGGTTCGCCCCACGTCTCGATACCAAGCGATTCTTGCCTATCCAAAATCATTTCACAGATTATGCGAAAACAAACTATAGTCAGAACATAAGAACCTTACTGCATTTTGCCTAATAATTGCGGACGGATTTGAACGAATAGATTAAGGATAATGACGGTACAGTACGTGAAGATCAGGGCAAACACAAATGTTAGGGCCAGGAGCGTATCCGTCATTGCACTCGCGCTCACGGGACTTGAAATGTTCAGGGCCATAAAAAAGAAAGCTTGATGCATGAAAGCCCTGCACAAGTCAGTTGAAGCATTTCAATTCTTTAGGTGCAGAAAAGAGCATGATCTTCCTATCAATTCCAAATCAGTAGATGGAAGCTTTTTTACCCAGGAATGAAACCTAGAAAAATATGGAATAGGAATGTCCCGGCTAGTTAGTATAAATTTTGCATAATCTATCCAACTTAATATAAGTCTTTCATATTTTGTCCCGGCTAGTTAAGTATATTGCAAATATATCCTCACCTCACTCCCCAAAAGTTCAGTTTCGCGCACCTGGCTGTATAATCATTAATGAAAGTGGTACGTGAGATGCACGGAAGTGGCACGAGAAATGCACGTGCTCCCAGCCGATGCATAGCATAATTACAAAATTTGGAGACAATAATGAAGATCTGAATTACCACTCTGCTGCTTCCATCTTTGCTTGTTTTGCCTCCTTATCCTTTCCCCATAGAGTTAGAGTAGAGCTCGGCAATGATAAGAGAAAGTTATTCAAAAAGTTCTAAATCTATTGTGCAACGGCCAATTTAGTCTTAAACTTTTTAATTGTGTCAATTTAGTTATAAACATTTTGACAGTTTGCTAATTTAGTCCTAAACCTTTTGATTGTGCCAATTTAGTCCTAAACTTTTTCATTGTGGACTCTTTCTTTTGATGCACCAGGACGAACGCAAAATGCCATGGCTGAACAGATGAAACCCTGAATTCAAATCCCAATTAGCGTTACTTTTGTGCACAAACTTTCCTTGTAAATTATTGTTGCATAAAGGACACGACATTGTACCGCATAAAGAGCTGAGATGAGCTGGATTCTAGATCTCAGCTACCATGCGGCAATACAGTGTTTGACGGCTGCAGCTCGATGCTGGCCATGAGACACACCAATATCGTGGTAGTATAAGGAGCTGGAAACTTATTAGTATTCAGTTTTGCTTGAATGCACCACGAAACCCGCGTAAGGAAATTGAACTCTCGAACTCTCTCTTCGATCACAATGCTCAACACTCAGATTTTGATAGGTGAAGTGCAGCACATTCCATGAACATATGGAAATGAAATGAATGCTTCACCCACTTGGAGGATGAACCACAGTGCCCAAGCAGCCGTGCTAGCGACGACTAGGACAGGTCCCAACAAGAAGTTGCTTTGGTCGGTGGGGTGTTGGGCCGTCATTTTCATAGGGTACAAAAAGATTTTCACAATTCCATTTTTTTTTTACTTTTATGTGTCAGCCAAAAAATGATTTGTGATTAGCATAGCATCATCTATTGACATTGAGCGCTGGATGATTATGTTAGTGGATCCCTAAAAAAAATGTTGAATATTGCATGACCTTCGTAGCGGGGCATTATAAATTGCCGTTGGGGAATGTTGGTCAAATACAGATTGACCCATGTGGCCAATTTGTTAATATAATGTTATGTCCATTTCGATAAACCGCAAGACTAATGCCGAGCAAATAGATTAAAATATGGAATAGGAATGTCCCGGCTAGTTAGTATAAATTTTGCATAATCTATCCAACTTAATATAAGTCTTTCATATTTTGTCCCGGCTAGTTAAGTATATTGCAAATATATCCTCACCTCACTCCCCAAAAGTTCAGCTTCGCGCCCCCGGCTGTATAATCATAAATGAAAGTGGTGTGTGAGATGCACGAAAGTGGCACGTGAAATGCACGTGCTCCTAGCCTATGCATAGCATAATTACAAAATTTGGAGATGTGGTCAATATTTGGGATTGCGATTAATTTTTATTTTTTAGTCGAAGTAACATTTCATTCGTATAAAAGGAAAACAAAGAGAAACATCGCAGTTCGAACCATCATAACTTCAAAACAAGACAAGCTCCAAATAACAAAATAAATCATCAGAAAAGATAGGGGTCACACACATAAAAAATAAATCTATGCATTCTTCAAATCAAAATCGGCGGCCGATCAACGAATCCGTCTTTAATAATGAGCACACACCGAGATGTTCATCTGTTGCTATGATTTTTCCTTTCGGCGATGCGCGCATAAGTTCAGTGTCCCCAACATAATTGCCATGCAGAATAAAAAGGTTGAACGAACACGGATTCGATAGTCAGAGTGAAACCTTCAAGAAGCTCCTCCAATCTCTTTGAAACTGGATTGCGATTAAATTGATGGTTGAATTTTTAAGATAAATTCAACTCGTGCATTTTTAGTCAAATTAAGGCTAACAATTTTAATTTAATACAATTTAGGCGTCCCAAGAGAATTTGAAAAATAAAGAACGTTCGTGAGGACCCGGGTCAACCTTGTTTGACTGAGATTAATCCGATCCAATAGTGTCACGCCCCGTGTCCTTCGAGCACGCCAACATCCCTCTCAGACCGTTACTTAATAATAACCCCAGGATCCAACGGCCCATATGCGAATGCGAAAATGAAATACATATGCGGAAGCAACGATAAACTCCAGACAATTTAAAACGACAAGATGACTTCAGAAGACGGGAACTGCATTGAACATAAAATTTAGGATCATTCTTACAACCTAATGAAACAACTGCACATACAAGGAAAACAGAGAGAGGTGGTCAACTAAACAAAACAATCCTAGTTAAATACTACACCTATCCTAGAAAGTGTTCAAAAGGTCAGGTGGCTCAACTACGCCTAAGGGTTAGACTCTCCATCCGTGGACTCAGCAGTAGGTGGAGCATGCTCGGTGGAAACACTCATGTCGTACACCTCTGTCATCTCCGGCTCTGACTCCTCAGGCTCCACCTCCAGCTCGGACTCAGAAGTGTCCATGGGGTCATCCTCAGCGTCCCTCGGCTGCACGATCTCTCCGTCCTCACTAGGGTCCTCAGGCTCCGGAAGCTCTGGCTTAGGCTCGACCACGGGCTCCCACTCGACAGGTCCATCCTCGGGGACGGCGACCTCCCTATACCTCGCAGCTCTCAGCACCTCGTTAGGTATGACGCAGTCTCTCAACAGCCCAAAAAGTGTATCTCCGTCCTTATACGTCCAGGACACAAAGGTATGCAGCGTCCAGCTATCGCCTCCATCATCTACCCATAAAGTGCCAGCTCTCCTATAGTACGCTTGGTTCGGACCCACCGGGTACAATGTGGTCACAGACTCAAAATCCTTCGGTAATCCAAAAAGGGTCGGCATCGCAGATAGGTCAAGGCGTAGGGTCTGAAAAGTGGGTCCCACGACGGGGTGAGATATAATCCCAGTAAGATGGTCCTAAGCCTACCCTAGGTCTACAGTACCTCCGAGCAACTTTATAAAAACAGAGAAGTCAATCAAAGGAATCTCAAAGACTAACGACATCTCAATCAGATTTATAAGTAACTGGCACTACGCATGCTTTCAATCAATATTCAATTATTCCACTAGACTGGACTTCATACTTAGGCACTTAACATCACATCAATCACAGAGTACTGCTAAGCTTAATATGACTCAATTCCGGCAATCCGGCCCGCGATTATCGCTTCAGGCATAGCAGCATATGGTTCAATAATCTGGCCCCGCGTCATATATGCGCCTCAGGGTTTAACAATCACATTCCCCGCGTCATATAGGCGCCTCAGGGTTTAACACTCACATTCTCCGCGTCATATAGGCGTCTTAGGGTTTAATAACCGTACTCCCCGCGTCATATAGGCGCCTCAGGGTTTAACACTCATACTCCCCGCGTCATATAGGCGCCTCGGGGTTTATATATGCACATTATCACAACCAGAGCATACAAATGGCATTCCATGCCCACACTTCAGTCGGTCCACTTTTTAATACTTCATGATCGAGTATAATGAAATTAAGCCAAATTCTCAATAATTGGCTCGCGCTATTCACCCAAAGCCGAGGATCGCTATAGCATTTCAAAAGCTTACTTATCAAATTCCAATCATCATGCCATGTCCGGATTACACTAAGAATTTAATCCACACATCGAAACCACATAATGCACTCGTTAGTCCGAACCGAGATTTTTATAGTTTTCCGGCATAATTCTCATAACCCAATTCACATTCCTCCACACATGGCCGAATACACCATGGCCCCAACTCAGCAACCTTTGATAGCTTTACAAGCATACACGGCATCAATTCATTCAAGACCGCTATTGCATCAAATCGACATAGAACATGCTCATTGTCGAAAATTGTTCGCCCGGTCTCTAGCACTCACTTTAGGTCAAACCTATCATCCCAATTCAGCCATGCCACACACATATAACATTCTAACACCCATCAAGCATCATTTAATCCCCCATATCAGATCCCGTTTTCCCTTCTACATGCCCAAAACAGCCCCCAAAATCAAACTAAATCATTTCTAATCAAGCTCCTTAGTACCCCATAGTCCTAAGGTAAGATTAGAAGCCACTTACCACTCTTTTTTATAAAGAAAAGCCAACAGAAGGGCTGCAACTTCGCGCGACCAGTACTGCTCAGGGAAAACTGATTCGATTCGAGTAAGGAAACATCAAGTTTTAGTCCATGAAACCTTCATGAAAATCCCTCTACAAACACTACCTAAGGTCCCCTATCAAACTAAGGCAAGAACTAGAGTATCTCACCTCTAAAATGGCTGACCAAAGTCGGCGGAACAGCCCCCACCAAGCTGCTGCAGTACCGGTTTTCAGAGGAGGGAGAAGGTGGCGGTCCGGCGGCTGCGTGGAGCTATGGTGGTCCACGGCTGAGTAGCAAGGGAGGAAGGAGAGGTGGCGTCGGCCTACCTAGCTTGCCGAGAGAGAGAGAACCGAGAGAGTGAGGGTTTGAGGGAGTGAACAAAGTGAGTGCAAGAGGGAAAATGGAGGAGTGTGGCCGGCCAAGAGAGGAAGAGAGTGAGAGTGATTTCAAAAATTGTCAAGAGGAGGGAGAGAGGGAAGGCTTGAGTGGAGTGGTTCATGGGGTTAGGGGATGGGACATTAGGAATAGTACAAGTTGGTGGTGGGGTTTTTGGGGAAAATGGGGTTTTGGGGGAAAATAAGAGCACGTGGGGTAAATGAGCTTCTTGCAAGAGCTCTTTGGACCATACTACCCTTGGACATTTTGGTCAAGAGGGTGAGGGTTGAATGACCAAAATACCCTCATCTAATTTCAAAGGTCTAAACAACAACTCAGGGGTAAAATAGTAACTTCCACTCTACAGTCCAAATTTTCACTTTTCTAATTCATGAGGAGCGCTACACAATCTATACTATCCTCGATGAGACGACGTCCAATTTATTTGTATTGGAATCCTTAAATGTCCGGCCTCTAATTTCGAGGTCCACTTCCCGCTCAAAATCGATCGATCGCAATTTCAGTACATCTCAGACTGACGGGCGGCTCTTAGGAGTTACGCGTATCGACTCGTGATTATTGTCACGTTTAAGAATTATTCGAATCACGGCTACCCTGGTTGTCATGTAATTGTGAGGGTAATTGCTAGTCCCAAAAGGACGCGATCGTCAGGAATCAGTTTAGAGTTTTTCGCAAATTATGCTATGGTCAAGCGGAATCACCCACGAACCAATTGCATAACACTAGCAAATCGTTCTGACACTAATCTTAGATCGGCCAGCGATGGTCCAAAATATACCCTCGACAATCCTTATGGTCAGGGTACCACTCCGCGGTCGAGTTCTTTAGTCCACGTACTTAGATTCCATTTAGCCATCCCCTTTTGGTCAGTCGACTCTAGAGAGATCAATTCTGAGCGAAATTATTGAAACACATCGATACTCATTTTATTCATTCATAAACTTCGAAATGGGTTCGGAATTCAGAATGTCACAAATAGAGCCCAATAATATCGGCCCATCGAGGATCAAACCCAAGCTCATATCCCATCAAGGAGTCGGCCCCTACACCCCATATTTCCAAAATTGCCACCTCGTCAAATAACTCTTTCTATTACCAATGAGTCATTTCCTTAATTACAAGAGAGCCAAGACCCCTCATCTATTTATGTTCTCTCTAATTCTTTATAATCATTGTCTAACCAATGGGATTAGAATAAGAATGTTTTCTCTCTTCTCTCACTAATGAGATTGCACCTTGATCCCCAAGACAACATAGCCATAGATCAATTAAAAATCAAATGGTGGAGATTAGGAGATAAAAAATAATTCCATTTCTCCTCTCAAAAAGGCTGGCAGAAACACACATGTGATATACTTATTTGCTCTGAAATTTTCGAATTAGAAAAAGCTCTCTCAAACTCTTTAATCTCTCTCTCTCTCTCTCTCTCTCAGCACCTCTCGGCAGTAGCTCCTCTCCAGCGTTTCCTTTAATTCCGGCGGCCGTCAGCCACTATAAAGGCATGTCCTCCTTGCTCCAGTGTCCTTAGCTTGGTTAGAGCTCCCTCGTGTCGGTCGATCGCTCGTTTGTCCTTTGGAAAACTCTTTAGTCAACGGTCCTTTATTCAGTTCAAGTCAAAGGTACAGTGTTTCTTGATCGATTGAAATAATACTCATGGGATCATCCAATGATCCTATCTCAATCATAGTGCAAAATTTAAGAGCAGTATTCAGCTATGGTTGATTTCAAGGATAGGAGGTGATGAGATTTATGAAGCACTACTTCAATTGACGATGAATCTCTTCTAGCATGACCTTTAGACTAAGAAATTGTTGAAGAATCATGGTTAGCACACATAGGCTTGATGATTCCTTACCAGCCGAGACTATCCTTTCATTTTCTTATGTTGATTTTGCTTGGACTTTGATGATGGAACTTCTTACATGCCTCAATTTGTAGATTAGGATGATTTAATTTCAATTCCGAAACATGTTGTAGACGACTGGTGGATGAGTTTGGTAGCATGTTAGTGCTAGGTGTAAATTCGGAATTCTTTGAGGTGCTCTCTGTTTTTAGGTGATTAGGCATAGAAAACTTAGATATCTGGAAAAACACTTAACTCATGAAAAGTTCCTAAGGTCAGAAGCTTCATTTGAGATATCGTGGTGAAATTTTGAGTATCATTTGCTGGAACAAATCAACCTCAAAATCTGAAGCACAGTGTCCACAATGTTGAAGTTGAACTATGTTCTTAAGATACCAAAAGCATGTTTGGCAACGATTCTGATTATCTGATTCTCTTCTCCGAAATAGAAAAAGATGAGAAACCTGTTTGGTAACGTAAATGATTCTCATTCTCAAATTCTTTTATTCTATTCCCGGGAACAGATTAGGAGCAGAAACAAGAAGAAGTTGATTCTTTGTTCTTGAACCACTTTTGAAAAACAAGGGGAAAGTTACCAAAAAAGTTTTAAACCTATTGCAATTGTACCAATTCAGTCCATTTGGCCCGCCGATGCTGACGTGGCAAGTTTTTAATAATTTTTTAATTTTTTAATTTTTACTTATTACTTTATTTTTTAATAATTTTTTCTGTCTTGTACCAATTCAGTCCATTTGGCTGGCCAATGCTGATGTGGTGCCGCCGGCATTGACGTGGCAAATTTTTAATAATATTTTAATTTTAATTTTTTTTAATTTTTAATTTTTAATTTTTTTTCTTTTGCCATTTCAGTTGATTTGGCCGGCCGTCGTTGACATGGCCAATTTTTAATGGTATTTTTAAAAAAACTTATTTTTAATTATTTTTTATTTTTTAAATATTTTTTTCTGTCTTTTTTTTTCTTTTTTGTTTGGGTCGACAGCCCTGCCGGCCGCTGGCCCTTAGGCGAGGGTCGTAAGCCCTAAAAAAAATTATTAGAAATTTGCCATGTCAGCGTCGGCCTGCTAAATGAATTGAATTGGCACAATTGCAAAAGGTTTAGGACTCAATTGAAAGAACAAAAAAATTAGGACTGAGTTGACAAAATTGCAATAGGTTTAAGACTTTTATGGTAATTTTCCCGAGAAGCAAGGCCAAAATTTAAGTGCAAATTGCCTATTGAGCTTATGTTCTTTCTTAAGGATATTGCATATGTCTTCATGCTCCACGAAATAAATAGACTAATTATGGATTATGCATGATTTGTATTTATTTTGTGAGTGGTGCTAAATAGGTTGAAGTGATAAGACGTAATTATTTAACTTAAATGAAAAAAATTGAGAAGAGAAATTGTTTCTGGGAATAGAAATGTTGTGCAGTTACCAAACGCATTTCTATTCCGGAAATAGAAATTTTATGTAGTTACCAAACGCGTTCTGATTCTCTAAAGCTCATCCAGGGAACTGAATTGATTTTTTGGATCAGAATTGTTGCCAAATGCAACCTAAACGTACCTATCTCAGAACCTGAAAAATCAAAATACTTAAGCTTGATATCTAAAGAGATCATAAACATAAGAGTTGAAGAGGACATCATAGGCTTTCCTATGAACCTAATGTTATCCAAATCTAAGTCCCTTTGGTAGGTTATTTGATTCTTGGAAGAATCGGTTTAGATTCAGTGAAGTTACAAAGCATTAATCTTCTTGGTATAACGATTTTTTATGATTACACGTTGAAGATGTTTGAATCTGGGAAAGTGAAAAACTAAGAACTCTAGAAGACATTTCAATCTATCAAACCGGAAAATCTTATAAATTTAAAGTTAGATTGATGGGTTAATCGTATTTTCAAAATCGGACCTACAAGCTGTCGGTAATAGAAAACTAGTATTTGACCGCCAGGGTATAATGTAAACATTCAATAAGTTTCGGGCCAACGTTGAAAATGTGATAAAAAGAGAAATTGTAGAGGGTATTTATGAACTACTAGACTGAAAAGTTTCATGAAATCTGTATTACTTTGTTCGACTTGTATTGGGTTAACCTCACGAAGGATCATGTCTCACGGCTCATAACACGGCCTTGTAATAATCTCAATCCGAATTTGTAGCGAGTTATTTTTCGCACTTTATTTACTAGTTTTCGTTATAGTTCTTGATATGTGTTGGTTCTACTCTCTTATTTACTTGATTGGTCTTTCTTGGTCTAGGGAAGGGTTAGGCTAAAATATTATGATCACAATGAATACACAACAACATGGTTAATTACCTAGTGGTTGAGAACCGACTCATAATTGAATAAAAAGACCGCGTGAACACTTAGATAACTAATAATCAACTCAACGTACCGGAAGGGCATTAGTTGAACAACTAATGTAATCAAGTCCTCGAGCGACCCTCGATCGATAAAAGGGCATTATCTTACTACAAAATATTTACATTTCACCAATGATACCGCATATGTGGTCAATTTTCATTTGTAATCTATATGTTAGCATCAAATATCTGCCTGTGAAACACAATCCATTACTACTTACATTGACTACATATTAAATATTTGATGCCTCTTGAAAATTTTCATCGCCATAGGGTTGTCAATGACGACAAAAGATACTATTTTTGTCTCAATTGATTAATTTATTTCCTTAAATTGCAGTTAATGGCGACCAAACTTACTTTAGTAGTCTTAGGTATACTCTGCGTTTGGTCGTCCGGATTTCTAGTCGGGATATGACTGGATAGGATAGGATAAGAAATTGTCATGCCCTATCAACTATTTGGTGAACTACGGATTTAAAATCGGATATTTTTATATCTTATCATATTCATTGTTTGGTAGAAGCTGTATATCAATGTAAATGACACATATGCCCCTACGTAGTGCCCATGAAGAATTATTAATCTTATGATTCCAAAAAATAGCAACCCTGCTTAATTTATTCAAATACCACATCAACTATGAACAATGCTCTAGACTTTACAAGAAATAGAACATTCAGAAAATATATAATTCCAAGAAGTAGCGAAAAGAACATTGTTCGACATTTGTTCATTTTCATAAAACAACAAAGGCAACAGACCAATTACTTATAGAAAAAATTAGGGACAACTTGCCCTTTCAAACTCGCACAAATGTATTGTGACTCATCACTCGAACCTGAATACCACAAAAACTATAAACCAAACTCCAACTTCACAATAAATAGCACATTCAGAAAATAAATCATCAGTCTTTCCCATCTATCATCTCATGGAGAAGCTGTTTCACAAATATCTTCCTGTCTTCTCCTTGAAATCCAAGAAATAGATGAATGTTCTCTGGATCTTTTACAATTCCTTGTGCAACTAGTTCTTCAAGGCCATCTAGAAGCGCATTTTCTTCATCTATTATCCATACACGTCGGTCTCTCTTGTTCTCCTTTCCTAAACATAAACAAGCCTTGATGATTGTTGTTTGACTAACAAATAAATATGGACAGCAGGCATGAACATGATCCCAGCAAATTCAAGTCACACAGAACATATTAAGAACATACACATGATTCATGCATGCTGGATATAATGATACAACCACATAGTTCGAAACTCGTTTGATGATGGTTTCATTATTGACCACTTGAGTTAGCTTATCTAGCTTCCGACCCAGATCTTCTCTTAGTTTGGATCTATTTCCTTTTTGTGCCAAGAAGTCAATGATGGGAATAGCTAAATATATTGCCAAAAAGATTGATGAAGACATACAGAACAACAGAGAAATCATCAAACAATTCATTAATAAATGTTTTGTAATACCAAGACAAGAAGGCGGTTCAAATGCAGCAATGTTTTTATATGAACAAGTTGCATCGGAAAAACTCCAATGTTCAACTTTTTTGTGCACCATTCTTTCTCAGATTCATTCTGCCATTGAGCATCAGTTGACTCAGAATTGGCCGGCTGAAGCATATACCCAATACTTTCTAAGCATAGGAAATTTCAGGTGATGCCATATTATTTTTCTCACAAATGATCGTGTCTATAACCATAAGAAGGCTCCATTCAGGAACTACCACTAAATTATTAATTAAGAGTCAGATCTTCAAATAAATTGAATGAACTCTACACGTCTCTCTCTAAGACTATCCTAGATTCCAAAATTCAAGATCTGAACAAAATTGAAGAATATCATCAGGCCAAGGAGATTGTTTACTCTATGGCCAAAAAGAAGTAGATTGTTTACTCAGACTAATTCTTTATGGTTAGCTGTACGAAGTGATCTCAATCTGTAGAAATTTTTTGGTATGAAAACAGTCAGATATACGAAGCTTAACAACAGCAAGTAATTGTAAGATTTATTTGTTCGCACAGTAATAAGAGAGATGATACGTGTTAGGATAGGGACTGGTCTCGCAATTTTGACAGGGCAATCTCAAGAAAAATGATGGCATCTTTCGATTCATGAAGAACCAAACAGAGAGACTCCATCAGAAACGAGAATTCGCTAGCAAAAAAAAAATTTGAGATAAGAGAGAGAGAGAGAGAGACGCAACCTCGCGAGGAAGCCAAACCGCATGTGGCTCCTCGCCAGAGATGGAGCTTGAATTTGTCGGATTAAAGCTACGGAGAAGAAGACTTCGACTTCGTGAAGTGTTTTCTTAAAACTTCCTTGTGAGAGAGTCGTGTGTAATGACGATGGAGAAAAGGAAAAGGAGAACGTAGGGTTTTCTAAAAAATAGCTGGACAAGAGAAATCATATCCGACTCTATCCCACCCCCTCCCCTAGGTATCCCCTCTATATCCCCATTTATCCTGTCCTGGGTAATTACCAAACACGGGATAGGATAAAACATATCCTATCCTGAGTGTTTTCCGGAAAAGGTGATAAAAAAGGATTTTTGTCGCCTTAGAGTAAATCAAAGACGAGAAATTCAAATATTTTGGTCGATCAAAGGCTTCGATCGACCAAATACTAATTTTCTTGTCTTAGGGTGGATCAAAGGCGATAAAATCATAAGTTTGTTGCCTGCTGTCATAGCCAAATGCGACCAAACACCAATTTTGTGGGTTTAGGTCATACTTAAAGGCGATGAAAAAAAAAATTTGTCGCTTTAGGTTTACCCTAAGGCCACGGAATTATGTTTTTGTCGTCATATGTTTGAAATTTTCCCTTCTCAATTCCAACGAAGTTTTAGTTTTTACGTTTGGGCCTGAACTTAAGGCAACAAAATCATGATTTTGACGCATTACGTCTAATCTAAAAGGACAAAATTTCATGTTTATTGTTGTAGCTTCAAAACTTAAAGCCACGATTCCGACCCAAAAGCAAAAACTTAAGGCCACAAAATTTCATGTTTACATTGTTATATTGAAATTTATCTCTTAAGTTACGTTTGGTTGTCCATCTTCGAATTGAGATTGGAAAGGATAAAGTGACACTATAAATCTTTAGAATACTTTCTAGATTGTGAAAAATCTCATCATATATTTTGTACAACTTAACATAGGATTAAAAATATTTGAAAATCCTCCGAAAATTCTCTCTCTCTCTCTCTCTCTCTCTCTCTCTCTCTCTCTCTCTCTCTCTCTCTCTCTCTCTCTCTCTCTCTCTTTGACACCTTCGTGGTTTTGCTATGGGAAGCTCCTCTCTCCTATAGCCCCTTCGGCGAGCCAAACCTGGCTATTGCGACCCCTCCTGCCCTTGGCTCGACTTCTACGGCCCCGTCGTCCACTCCGCCCTACCAGCTTTCGCCTATCGTATCCTCGAGGGTGGTTTAAGTGAGAAGGTCGGTTTCAATGGATTCTTCATTTTGGATAATTGAATCTCGTGGAGGTTCAGAATCACAATCATCCATGTGTGCACGAACGAGTTGAAAACGATTGAGGATTCCTCAGTGGATCGTGCCAACACAAGCTTTGTCTCTAGAGCGAGGTCGCTCTCATGGAGCGGAAGGTTTGTCATGCCAAGACATAATAATAACAGTTGGACCTAATCAAAAGTATTTGAAATATTAAGACAAATATAGGCGCAATACCCAAAAAATCCTCCAACTTTGGCATTTGTGACAATTATATCCAATTTTTTTTGTCTCATAAAAAACCTCAAACTTTTACTTTTGTTTCAATTCTATCCCGAACTTTTACTTTTATCCAAATTCTACCGGCCTAGTACCAAAAAAAACCCTCAATAATAGCATATGTCTCAATTATATCCAAAAAAAAAATTTGTCGCATAAAAAACCTTCAACTTTTACTTTTATCCCAATTCTACCATCGTTAGTCTTCCGTCCATAATCACCATTATTTAATCCTACGTGATATTTCCATGTCATTAATGAATTACACCTCAGCAAAGCTGACATGAAAAAACTCATGAACTTCTCTTCCGTTGTTTGCTTCCTCTACATATTGCCGGGAGATACAGAGTCACTCAAGACGGCGTGTTTCGTATTCTCTTCGGCACTCAATAGCCCAAAGAACAGCTAGACATGAAGATATTTGGATGAACGATCTAAAATCCCGTCGTCCTATTTCTAGATTTCGAAGATTCATTGATAAGTTCAGCGAGAAAAAAATCGAGCCACGTAGGAATAACTAACGGTGATTATGGACGGAAGGTTGACAATGGTAGAATTGGGATAAAAGTAAAACTTGAGGGTTTTTTTATGAGACAAAAAAAAAGTTTCGGATATAATTGGGACATATGCTAAAGTTGAGGGTTTTTTTGGGTATTAGACCGGTAGAATTGGGATAAAAGTAAACGTTTGCGTTTTTTATGAGGCAAAAAAAAAGTTTTAGATATAATTGTCACAAATGTTAAAGTTTGAGATTTTTTTTTGGTATTAGGCCGACAAATATACCAAAATGATATGACATAAATGTAGTCCTATTAGGGCTTCTAAGGTCATGTGACCTGACCATAAGGTTAGATATATGGCAGTTAAAAGAACATTGCAATCAATCTGAACCGTCCATGTTTGAAATTGCTAATCAGGTTGCCCATTATTCTTGGTAAAAGCCATTTTGTACTTAGTAAACATACTCATTATACAGGAAATAATTCTCATTTATGTTATTGCATCTTTCTTTCGACCAAAAAAAAAAAAATTTTTTGACCCCCAAAATTGTTGGGGGGAAGCAAAGCATCCCTCTATAAATTGGCCTTTTCCCTCTCATTTTCGTTATTTCTCTATCTTCACTCACGCATCATTTACTAAAGCTCTTCCTCCCTAATAGCGTTTGTCGATTTTAATTTTTTCCTCTCTCATTAGAACGATTAAACTGCGCTCTATATATCGTAAAGGAAATAACAACAGCGGTTTGCAGTTCTCCCAATTTAATTGAAACTTGGCCCGGTAAAACTCGTTCGATCATTCATGAGTTCTGTAGCAATAGCTATGTGCCGGCTTCACCCCCATCAAAAAAACCCAGTTCAAAGATGATGAGACATGACAACTCGATGATTGGGAGGAATTGCGGGGGAAAACGCCACAAGCTAGTTCCTATCGGGATGTTACCCCAAACGAAACCCCAAGCAACTTTTGTAACCGCTTCTCGGAGAAGAATATGGATTTTCCGGAGGACATTCGGACTCGAGATGGATGGCAATGGTGTCAAGAGGCGGTTTCCATAGTTTGTGATGCCAGATTCTCTAGCAAATCCACAAGTGGGACGAGCCACTTGAAGAGGCATCAAGCTAGACATGCATGCAAAGATGCTTAGAGCTGGGGAGAGTTCTTCAAGTAGAATGCTGCACACCGAAAGTCCATTTATGTACGGAGAGTAATTAGCCGCAGCAACCCTTTGGCTTTTGCGAAATTTCCCGTTTCATGCATTATGTGTGAATTGGAGACCTTGGGGCTAGGTGAGGAGGTCCCAAGCGGAGCAGATACGGGTGATGGTGAGGAATTATCTTCGAAAGATGTATGATGCATACACCAATTGATTCAACATGATGAACTCCACCTTGCGGATGGAGATTACGCTTTCATCGAGTAGTGCCTGTAGAACTATATGGTCTTTTGCTTCTGAAATAGAAGAATACTCCATCAACTTCCACTAGTTCTTCTTTATCATTTACCAATAAGGTCGATGCTGACTTGATAACAAACTATTTCAAGCACATTGAAAGAGTCAGCTATCGTTAGTGGTTTATTTCTTAGGCTCTAAGAATGCTTTTTCACTTAGTATGCAATCACACAGTACACTAGCTAGGATCTTGTCCGCAACCCTCCCAAAGAGTATCAGTCCGTTTGGGGAGCGAGTTTAGAGGTAATATCGAAAACAGACCAACATCCCTCAATCAACTCCTAAATCCTTACCTCGCAAGACGTTGGAATGTTTTAGCTGATTAATCCTATAGAGAACTCTATGCGGTGAGGAGTCGCTACTAGTCTATTGAGGGTAACTAAAAACCAAGTGAGATATGAGGAGATACCTCATTTTGTACTTAACCAGAGATCTAAGTAGGGGGCTTGATTACCCTAGTCATTTAACCATGTGGCCATGTTGTGAGCCCCGAGACATGAATCCTCGTTAGCTTGTGTATTGAGAATTAAATTATAAACCTAATACTAAAGAGAAGGCTCCATGGCAGGGTTAGAGGGATCGATAGGCATCCTCGGGATATCTTGAAAGATTACCTGCTTTGTTTGTTTTTTTTTTTGTCGAAAGAAAAATGCCATTCATATATCAGAATATACGAGAAGTACATAGATGACTTTCAAGTCTAGCAAATCCCAAATAACTATGGGACAAAGCAAAAACTTAAAAGCACATAACAAAGCACGATCTGCAGCTAGCAACACACTTTCATCCATCAAGAACAGATCTGTCACAATACACGTTTGATGGCCGATCACCAGACTCAGTGATGAGCACATGCCGAGCTCTCTTACGCCATTCGCAATGGGTTGGAGTGCGCGTTTAGGATTGACGCTCTCATCGCCATCGCCTTACAGAGACACCAACATCAACATGTTGAAAGAACACAGATCAAATACTTGTAAGGAACTCCCAAATCTATATTTCGATCTAGCTAGGGAGATAAAACCCCCAAAACTTGATCTAAATCTAATTCGGGAGAGGAGAGTAGCCGAATCTTGAAGAGGTTGTGGAGCTATGTCACGAACATCCTCCTCGTTGGTTGTCAATTAGACGAATGGCCAAATCGATCTTCACGTCCACCCAAGATCAGTTGTAGAAATTTATTCATAGACACAAACTCCCAAAACAGATGGAGAGAAAAAAAAGAGACAAACATAAGAAAAATTAAGGAGAAAACATGCAATGAAAGAGGGAGGAAAAAAGGAGGGGGAGGGAGGGAGGGAGAGAGCTCTCAATCCCTAGGAGAGAGAGAGAGAGAGAGAGAGAGAGAGAGAGAGGTGAAGGGGGAGCATCCAATGCATGCATGACAACACTTTTGCTTCAGAAATCAACTTTTGATTAGAAGTTGATTTTTCTACTTTTGCTTTTGAGCAGAAGTTGACTTTTCTAATTTTACTCCAGAAATTGATTTTTGATTAGAGAAAAGCGTTTGATAACAGGACAAAATTTCTGCTTCTGAAATAGAAATTCGTTTGGTAACTATGGGCGACGGTGGAGGGCGGTGGTCGGTGGGTGGCAGCAAGCGGTGATGGGCGGCGAGATATGGTCGGCGGTTGGCGACAGTGGCCAGCGGTGGTTGCAGCAATGGGCAGCGGCAGCCATTGGTGGGCGGCAACGGCGGAGGCGTGGTTGGGAGAGAGAGAGAGGCGCCGAGAATAAAAAGAGGTCTAAGTGAGAGACATATTACTGTTGATAAAAATCTACTTCCGAAAAAGAAGTAACTTTTTTTAACTTATAGAATTGGCTCAAAAATAATTTCAGAAGTAGAAATGTAATATTATGTAACCAAACGAATTTCTACTCCATAAGCACTTCTCAAATAGAAATTCATTTTCAGAAGTGTTATCATACGTGCCCAAGGTAGTTGGCGGAATTCTGCTTCTCTGCACCCGCTTTACTTCGCCTACTCTGGTTCAATGTGGATTAGCGGTGGACCCCATCCATTTCGTGGTTCGGCGGCATAGTCCGAACCAAGCATGACCCGTTTTTCAGTGAGAGAGACCGAGGGTGTCGCAAAAATACGGGATCTCTTTCTGTTACCAGTACTTACGCCTAAACTACGAAGGATATTACCATCACAAGTAAATCTACTCATTTGTTCAAATATGCTACCAATATTCAAAGAAAGCTTAATTAAACTATTCCAAAAGCCTATGAAATAAACCTATATCTAGGTTAAGAACTTAGCTGATCACTGGAGTTATTCAATTAGGAGATTAAACCTATGATTAAACGTAATGTAGAATTCAAACTCTTAAGGCTCCGTTCATTTCGCAAAAAATAACTTTCAGAAAAATGTTTTCTGAATTTTTCAACGTTCAGTTCAAGAAAAATAAATGAGTCAAGGAAAACATTATCCATCCCTGAAAAAAAAACACTTTCAAAATTGGAGAAAATAATTTCCTTTTTTTGAGAAGATGGAAACATTTTCCCTCATCTTTCTTTCCTCAATTCCTTCACAATCCCTTTCTTTTTAATTAATTATTTTATTTTATTTTTCTTATTTATTTTTTTATAAAAAATTGAAATTTTTATTTTTATCTTTTCTTTTTCTTTTATTTTTCCCCTTTGTGGCCGTCCGCGGGTGAGCGAGGCCGAGGCAAGGCTCGAGCTTGCAAGCCTGTGGCGAGGTCGACTAGGCGACTTGCGGTCGGTCGCTGAAGGGAAAAAGAAAAAAAAAGAAGAAAATTAAAAACAAAAATTAAAAATTAAAAAAAATAAAGATTTAGAATTCTCTAAAAGAATAAAAATAAAAATATAGCATAAAAATGGAATTAAATAAAAATAAAAGAAATTAAAATGAGTGCACGGAGGAAAATCAAATCCGATTTTTTCATACCGAACGTCGAAAAATATTTCCCAGTTCATTTTTTAGGTTTCAATTGAACACCGAAAAATATTGTTATTTTTATGGAATATGATTTCCTGAAAAATATTTTCTAAAAATAACTTATTTTTCGGGAAACAGACAGAGCCCAAAGGTAATACAAATCCTAAAGGAAACTAATGTGAACCTTCCAGGTTTTCCAATCCGCTTCCATGGCTCGGTTTCCTCCACAATCTGAGGGCATTCATTCATGCACCACATTTAAATAAAAGGATTCGAATGTTCACACATAAGGAATTCAAACGAATCAAAGGGTTGATCTATGGTGAAATTATGGCACATAACGATTCACCCAATGCACCTCCTATCCACAATTACTATGGAAAATATCATTTGACCAAGACTCCGTTTGTTTTGCCAAAAACAACTTTTAGAAAAATATTTTTTGAAATTTTCGATGTTCGGTTCACGAAAAATAAATGAGTCAAGGAAAACATTTTGTCAATGAGAAAAATGCCCTCAAAAGTGGAATAACATTTTTGCAATCTCGGTCAATGGACCATCTTCTTTGTCGGATGGATTGGTCCTGATTAGTTGATAGCCATTTTTCGCGACCGAGCTTCGCAAAATTCAAATTTTGTTGTTGTTGTGGAAGTTGTTTTCTGCGAAACGAACGGAGCCAAGTAAATATCAACTTTCACTATGCAAAATTCGCGAAGTGATGAATTAACCTACTTGGCAATGAAAAAGTTAAATCCGGATTGACCCGGTTTGGGTTTGTTTAATTCAAGTCAATTGAACCGGTCCATTCCGGTTCGAATTTCTTCGTTTCCTTAGAACCCGAACTCTTGGGAAATTTGCGAATCAACCCCATTTTGGGTTCAATGAAACAACGGGACGTGGAAAAGCCTCATGCTTCTTCTCCCTCCCTCGTGTCGGAGAAAATACTCCCATCAATACGCGCCCCAGGATGTCTCCATGGAGAGATTCCACCATTTCCACCCAAGTTCTTTCTCCATTGGGCTTCTCCATCTTCGCTGCCTGGTTGCTCTCAGCCATTAGTTGAGATCGACGCAAAACGCGAAGCTCCATAGCCAGAACAGGGAGACGAAGAAGAGGCAAACCAAACCACTGGGAGTCGGGTGAAGTTTGACTTCCTTCTGTTTTCTTTAAGCTTGCAAGCTCACTTCCTTCTGTTTTCTTTGATTCATGAATCCTCCATAACTACGATCTCAGTTTCTCTACTTCTGTTGTCCTAGTTGGAGCTCGAATATTCGTTGTGTGAGTAAACATTTGTTAATCTGTGGAAAGGATGTTTGGGAAATTGAGAACCTAGATGTGTATTCCTGGAGGACGACGATGTTTGCTTGTTTTGAAGCTTGGTGAAGTTGACTATGGCTGGGAAGTGTTTGATGAAATGCCTGACAGAGATGCCGCACTTCGCAATGTCGAACCGGATATCTCGATGAGACTTAAGGACCAGTTCGAAAACACTATCACATCAACACCTCGGGCTCCTCTTGTTTTCGGACTCCAGTGAAAGGGGAACTACTACTTTGGTTGAGACAAAGAAGAAGAAAAAGGGTAATGGTTGAAGCTTCAGGGAGACAAAGGTGATGAAACGATGATTTCGGTAAGGGATTTGAAATGAAAACTGGACAATAGCTGGTCTTTCAAGAACAGAAGGAAGAAGACTTGATATATCTTGGATGCCAATGTCGAGAGCAACGTTGATATCCATAACCCCTGGAGTTTCTGTGCTTCCTGTTAACATCATCGTTGGGGGCGTGCTCGGCTCAAGTTCAAGTCAAGACGATGCCCCGTCTCTGCAGTAAAAAATCTCATTGGGGATTGTCCGTCGGCCCTGGACCCGCCACCATCGTCCACCACTCATTATTATCAGAGATCAGTTTCAGCGGAAGAGCATGCTAGCTGTTCGTCATTGTGTCGCTGGTCAGGATTCGCCAATTCGCAGGTATGAGGAGTGTTTATGTAGCTCTTTGTATGAAGATTAGCATCTAATTCAGGTAAATTCTGCTGAACCCATGATGTACCCTGTCTCTACTTGATTTCGTGGGATTCTAGGAAAGGGTGAGTTACACTAGAGAAGATTTGTGTCAAGGTGATGTTATTAAGCTGAAGCGCTTGGCTTACTCAGGGCACTCAAATGGCCCAACCTGATTGAATAGGTTCAAGTCTTCACTCGCTCTTCACGGGGAGCTTGAAGCTAGTTAATGATCATCTAAGTCAACATAGTAGGGTCATTTCGGGTTAAATAATAATTAAAAAGAAAATCGCTAATTTCAATTAGGTAGTTGAGTCTTAAGGATGGGTTTGGTTCAATTTCATGTTCTTTTAGTCTAGGAAGTTACTTTTTAGGGTAAAATGCATTTTAGTTAGCTGTCGCTCGTTCTACCGTGCTCTTTTTTGAAAAAACTGTGGAGCGCGACCCCATCTTTGTCTTTTGCTATAACAAGTGCTGCTTCTAGTTCGACTGGAGAAAAAGTGGTGGGGGAGCTGACTAAGCGATGAGTTCTGACTCTACCGCAGCAGCTGGTGAACGAAAGCTTTAGAACCCATAATTGGACAAAGATCGCATGAGACACCTACTTAATAATCAATCAAGTTAGTTACCAAAGGGCATCGGTTGAATAGCTAGTGTAATCAAGCCTTAGAATTTAGAACTCTGATTGCGTAGGAAGTGAGGTATTTTCCTATATCTGACTTGGCTCCTAGCCAGCCCCATTATAGTTTTTCCATACTTTGACGTTAAGAGTTTCCAATCTTCAGATTACCGAGAGAGGTTCGTTTAGGATTTTTAAGATCAGTTTCAATTTCCAGTTTTACTGATTCTCTGACCTGAGTTTTGAGGTGGACTTTTTTTTGGTGGTCAAAAAGCAATGCTTAAATCTCATTAATTTTTCCATACTTTGACGTTAAGAGTTTCCAATCTTCAGACTACCGAGAGAGGTTCGTTTAGGATTTTTAAGATCAGTTTCAATTTCCAGTTTTACTGATTCTCTGACCTGAGTTTTGAGGTGGACTTTTTTTTTTGGGGGGTCAAAAAGCAATGCTTAAATCTCATCAAGGAGCTTCTGAGAGTACATAATATTGGCTTCAGAACAAAGCAATTCTAAAAGGCATAGAGGGGGATTAGACACCCAATTAGAGGGCAAAGTTTTGTTGCAGTGGGCTTTGACGACCCAATCCGCAGACTTGTTGCTATCTCTGCCGCAATGGGTTATCTTCAGATTATGGAAAAGAGACCAATGGGCTTTGGCTTCCGTGATAAGAGCAACCATCTCCCAGCTAACTTGATCTGCGGCTCCGCATATCTCCTTCACCAGATCAGAACAATCTGTTTCTAGTTCTAACTGCAGTTCTGCTTTTCCTTCGAGATACTTTAGGGCTTCAATGATGGCTACTGCTTCTGCTTGCAACGCTGAGGCTACTCTCACCAACCGAGCAAAACCATCTATCAAGATTCAAGAGGCCGTGGCTGTTGCGACATATGGAAGCAATGGCTCCTTCCCCTGTTTCTGAAACAAAAGAACCATCAACATTTATCTTGATCGTGCCACGGGGAGGGGGTTTCCAGTTAGGGTAAGTCCTTTAGCTGCTGCGATTGCATCATCTCTTTGTTTCCCCATCTTCTGAGATTTTGTTTTTTCTCCTTAGCTGACTCGATGAGATGCTGGGGGTTTGGACTTTGAGCTCTGAACACAAAGTTGTTCCTTGCAGTCCAGATCTGCCATAGCAGTAGTGCAAGGAACTCGAATGTCACGGATGTATGGTTAAAATTGGCGAGCCAAGCTTCGATTCTGGTTACACCTTGATTATCGACCCCGATATTCACGGAAGGGTTGTCCCAAATCTGTTCTGTCCAAGGACACATGAGGAAGAGGTGTTCGCTTGTTTCTGGTTGTTGATGGCAGATCGCACATATGGGCTCTGGTACGATTCTCCTTTTGAACAAATTCTCCTTGGTTGCTAGAGCATTTTGACATAATTGCCACAAGAAAATCCTGATTTTGGGTTGAGCATTGGCCTGCCAAATTCTATTCAATAATGCTTTAGGAACTTGGAATGATGATGACGCTTGGTTCTGATTTGGAATGATAGTCTTCTCTCGGAGACAATTGTAAGCACTTTTTACCGTGTATACTCCTGCCTTGGTTGGAGTCCACACTAACTTGTTTGCCAGTAGTTGTGGGTTCAAACGGATTGTTAGAATCTCCTGAGTAGTTTCACTATCAAATAACTCAACTCAGTTTTTGTTTATTCCATTTAGCTTCCTCCCTTACTATTAACTCTGAGACCAGTGTGGGGTCATCTCTATCAGCACGGCCCCCTATCACACCTCTAGGCAACCATATATTCTCTCGAATGTTGATTTTTTCACCGTTTCCAACCGCCCATCTGATTGAGGGACATATTACATTCCTCCCCAAGATTATGCTTTGCCACCCCCATGAAGGTCGAGAACCCTTTCCAGCATGCAATAGGTCATTGTGTGGAAAGCATAAGCCTTTAAGAACTTGGCTCCATAATGATTGAGGATTTTGAAACAACCTCCAAGCTTGCTTCCCCAACATTGCCTCGTTAAAAGTATTAAGTCTCTAAAACCTAGACCTCCCTCGTCCTTTCTAGTTTTTAGGACATCCCACTTCCTCAAATGTAATCCAGCCCTGTTCTCGTTATTTTTTCCACCAAAACGCTACAATTTTTGGTTCAATGGCCCTACAAATGGGTAGAGGAAATTTGAGAATAGACATTGCATACTGCGGTAAAGCTTGCACCACTGCTTTTAATAAGATTTCCTTCCCTGCTTTTGACAGTAACTTTTCTTTCCAACCCTCTATTTTCATATTGACTCTAGCAAGAATCCAAGCGAACATTTGCTTTTTTGAAACACCCTAATCTAACGGAATACCTAGATACTTTCCTGTCTTGTCCAACTCAGGGACTCTCATCTCAAAAGTCATGTTTCTTCTTAATGACTGCGAACTGCTTTTCCTAAAAAACACCCCCGACTTGTTTAAATTAATGGCTTGTCCGGAGGCAAAACAATATTGATTCAAAACAGCAGCCACATTCTGACATTCAGAGATTTTCCCCTCAAGAAAAGAGTAGATGGGAGAGGGTTGGACAATATCTGTTCAGCTTAATCCCGTTTATACTACCTTCCTCCACAGCTCTCTTCAACATAAAGGATAGAACATTTGCCACAAGAATAAAGAGGTATTGAGATAGGGGGTCACCTTGTCTGATTCCTCGGGAGGGTTTAAAATAGGGTAAAGGTTCCCCATTGAATTTGACACTAAACGAGACAGTAGACACTTTGCATAATCCACGAGATCCATGTAGCACTGAATCCCATTTTAAGCATGATTGCTTCGAGGAAATCTCATTCGACCCGATCATACGCGTTTTTTTCATGTCAAGTTTAAGCACTCCATAGAATTTTTTCTTTTTCTGTCGTATTCTCAACTGATGAAGCAACTCTTGGACAATCAAAATATTGTCCTGAATTTGTCGCCCACTAACAAAAGCGTTTTGCTCCATAGCGATCAACTCAGGTAACCAGATTTTTAATCTGTTCGCCATAATCTTTGAGATAATTTTGTATGCATAGTTACATAGACTTATGGGTCGAAATTGCTCTAACTTCTTTGGATTTGGAGTTTTTGGAATGAGGGTAATAAATGTTCTGTTTAGCTCAGGGTTGAGTTGCCCTGAGTTAAAAAAGAGTTGTGCCTCCCTGAAAACATCTCCTCGGATATCTTTCCAGTGATGTTGGTAGAGTTGCCCGTTTAAACCATCAGGCCCTAGGGCTTTTGACACACCTAGCTGGAAAGTTGCTTGCTTGTGTCACCTCTTCTATAGTCACTTCCGCAGTTAACGCCTGGTTTATGTTCTCCTCAACTATACAAGGGAACTGATCAAGTATCGGATTAAAATCTCTGAAACATTCTGATGTGTACAGATTTCTGAAAAAGTCTATAGTCATGTGCTTCAGCTGGGTTGGTTCTCGGCACCACTCTTCATTTGTAGTTTTCAGCATGGAAATTTTGTTTCTCTGTCTTCTTTGCACTGTAGTAGCCTGAATATACTTCGTGTTTTTTGCCCCCCACCTAATCCAATTTATCCTAGATCTCACTCCCCAATATAACTCCTGTCTCCACAGTTTTTCTATCTCACTCTTCAGCTGCAGCATTCTCTCTTTTTCAAAGTGCAGATTTGGACTATTTGTGAGTTCCTGTAACTCTCTTCTCGAGGTATTAATTTTCCTTTGAGCATTCTAGAACCGCTTTTTGCTCCAAACAGTTAAGTTTGTAGCCACATTTCTTAGCTTATCATGAAGGCCTGTTGTAACCCTTGGAGAGTAATTCCAGGAATCCATCACTATCTGGTCATATTTTTCATCCTCAATCCAGAAAGTTTCAAACTTAAACTCCCTCTTACGCCGTACTGGTTCTGGGAATATGGTCAGCAAGATAGGGCTATGGTCGGATCCAATTGCGGGCAAAGCAAAGGCTTCCGCGTTAGGAAATGAAACTTTCCACTCAACAGTGCACAGTGCTCTATCTAATCTCTCCTTAACAAAAGTCTCCCCTTCCCTATTGTTGGCCCATGTATAGGCGCACCCCTTGTATTCCATGTCCATAAGAGCACGTGCATCCAGGAAGCCTTCAAACGCTTTAACTCTACAGTTTTCTGCCACCCTCTTCCCAACTTTCTCCCAATGATACAAAATCTCGTTAGAGTCACCAACACATACCCAAGGATCACGATTAAATCTACTGATTTGCCGAATTCAATCCCACAACGCCATTCTCTCTTGAAATTCATTTGGTGCATGAATGAAAGTTATTCGCATTTTCTGTTTGTTCCCCTCGCAGACACAAATCAAGCCAACGAAAAACATGGAACTCGATTCAATTGGTATAGATACCTGTTCATTCCAAAATGCTGCTAGTCCCCCCACTATTCCTCTTGGGTTTACCATAAAACTGTTCTGAAACTTCAATCTTTGCTGCAACCTCTTTAGTACTTTCTCTTTGTTTTTTGTCTCCATTAAGAATAGCATAGTGGGCCTTTCTTGAGCCACGAGGACTCTAATGGCCTGAATTATCAAGGGTGTGCCCAACACCTAACAATTTCAACATATTACCTTCATTTGTAACCCGGTGGCTTATTAGGCTAGCCACCAAGCCCATATTTGTGCATCTTCCACCGACTGAATGGGAGTGTCCATTAACTGAGTCTCATCTAGCCTCTGATTATTTGACATTTGAGAGTCGTAAGGGGAGTACCTTTTTTTGTTTCTTGCTTGCTTGGACTTTGGGTCCCTTATAATTCGTCCCTCTCTCACCACCGGCATGATCAAGCAACATGCAATCTTTGGGGACACCTTTGTTAACAGTAAAGTTTATTTCAGTTAAAGTGAGGTCCTCCTGGTCGCATCCCTCTCTTCGCCCTCAGTTTCAACCTCTTTTCCTTTCTCTCGCGAACTGCTTCTTTTCAGATTCTTCAAGGCATTTTCGTTGCTCTCATATACCACCAATTCCCTGGAGTTTACTGGCATCTCCGGAACAATATATTCTTCCATTAGTTCCTCCACTGTTTTCCCCTAGAAAATGTTCCAAAAAAGGACTACATTCATTTGCCTCCGCCTTTAACCATGATCCGAAAGACATTTCATTCTTATTTGAAAATCTATCCTCATTATAAGGTACCACAGTTTTGTGCATAATGCCCCATTCTTCCGCATGAATAACAATAATGCGGGAGCCTTTCATACCTGAAATCCAGCCACAATTTTTCCCTTTGTTGCTAAAGATCGATCCTGACATCAGAGAAGCCGAAATATCTAGAGAGCTCTTGCTTTTCCTATTTTATAAGAAGTATAGCCTCTGGCCTCCACCTTCAATTAGGACACATTGCCAATGTCTCCCGCTACTCTGGCTACTACTTTCTCTGATAACCACTCAGTGGGTAGTCCATGGATTTGGACCCAAAAAAAGCACGAATTGAAGTTATAGCAGGCAGGAGGAGTATCAGGCTCCCAGGTCTTTAACTACAGAAGATGGTTTGCAGATGACCACGGATCCATCGTTAAAACCCTATCTCTATCCATTTCCAATAGGAAGTGAAATTCGAAGGTACCTGGAACTAGTTGGTTAATTTCCACATTTTCCGTACGCCAAGCTCTGCGCATTGTACGCAGGAACGATTGGATATTAACCTTTGGGGTTCTGAAACAGCTGGCCGATTAGAGTTTGCTTGCATTCCTCTACTTTTTCTACTGAAATAGTATCATCCACCGCAGTGAATTACTTCTTTGACCACTTTCCACCTAACCTTTTGCAGAGAACAGCCAGGCGAAGCTCAGATTCTTCCCCTTGCTCCATATTTCAATCCAACAGTGTTTAAATCGAAGGTGTGCTGGAATAGGGACTGAAGACCTAAAGCAGAAAGCTACAGTTATGGACAATGACTATGAGTATGGGGTTTAAGGGGACAGGGCGATATGGTTGGGTGATGCTACGGAAGATGAGTGTAGGGTTTAAGACAATCGGACAGGGCGATGAGTGGGTGATACTAAGGAACCCTAAGGAGGAAAGAAAATGTGGTATCTGGGTAGAAGGCATTCATCCATGGGAATTGATCTGTGACGTGCGAAGTGGATTAAGGAAATGGTCGTATGATATGAATGAGGAAAAAAGGGTTTAGGGTTTATTTGGATTTTGAACAGCTACCACAGGAGGTAGAGGAAGCTCTCTCTCTCTCGAGAGAGAGAGAGGATTTTGTCCTAAACGGATTAGTTCCGAGGTGGACTTGACCTGACAAACAATGCTCAAATTTTTACCACCACCTATCAAATGGAAGCTTAGGATATTTGGATCATTTCATTAGTCCAACACTTGTCGAAATTTTGATGTTTGGATCATCAAAACAAGTTCAAACAACCTCAAATCACTCCTAATTGGCATGCTATAACATCATGAACAAGATCCATCAAGCACGAATGAATTCTATACAAACGTGTGCCGAAATTGGAATCAACTGTAATTACTCAAGGTAGACATGCATGTGACTTCATAGACAAAATTCACATCAAATTGACATAGAGATCGAATTTCTACCTCACGGTCAGCAAGCTCAACTCAGCCAATACTCAATTCCTAGCATGATTCTAGGTCAATTCATGTAAGGAAGATGCTAGGCTTCATTCAACATTCAATTGATTGTCCTAATTTGAGCTAAATCACATCATTCTATCATTATCATTGTATCCTATCATAGTCTAATTCGTAGATTGAGGCTAAACCTCAACTTTCAACTATGAATATCATTGGAATCATGGGATGCTCACATGAATTTCACTCTAGAACTAGGCCTATCTTGGGAGAACAAAAGGGATGAACTCCGAAAGTGGAAGAAAAGGAGCCTGCAAGCTCGATTGCCTTCAATAGAAATAGAAACAGTATCCACGATAACAAGCTTTAGATTGGACGGCTAACAAGACATAAGATCCAACTATCAATATCAACAAGCTTAAAATGGCCGATAAAGGCGTCGAAAATTTTTCATGTACAAAGTCAGGAAAAAGCAAACTGAACGATTGAAATAGGAAAGTAGAGGCCACGATTTAGCGGAGTTAGGGCTGGGCGCGTTCCACCTCTTCCGACATTCTCGCTTGCTCTCCTTCCTTGCCCTTACCCCACAGAACGGAGTAGAGCCCGCCAACGACGAACACAGCCCCCACCAATCTGAAATTCGAAAGTAAACAATTATACATGAGTAAAGGCATAATTTCCAATTTGTAGACGGTGATCCTCCTAGTCCTAACAAAAAAGTACAATTTCGTATTTGATATAATGCAACGCGATGGAATGAATACGTACGTTCCCACGTATAGTTTCTCCCGAAGGAGTGCCCAGCTCAGGAGGGTCGACATGACGAGCAACAGAGGGCTGAAGACGGAGGTGTAGAGCGGGCCCTTTTTGTGGACGCACCAGGACATCACGCAGTAGGCAAGTGCAGAACACACGACACCCTGAAATTCAATATCCGTAAGGATTACCTTTATGCAAAACTTTTCGTGTACTATTGGTGCAGGAAGAGCCGCAATGAGGCCACTCCAGAGTTTGCTAAAGTTCATTCGATGTCTAGGATACGTACCGCATAGATAACTGCGATGAGCCGAATCCTGGATCTCAGTGACCAGGCATCGACTTTGTGTTCCGCCGCAGCACCAATGACCGCACATTCAACGCTGGACATGAGACACATTAGTGTTGTGGTGGTGTACGGAGCTGGAAATTTGGGGCTCAATTTCGCCTGAATTCAGTACGAAACAACCATGAGCAAATTAGAGCGAACTCTCAAGCTTGTCCTTTGAGATAGATTTTAAGACTCCCAGGAAAAGTATAACAAAAACAGACATACAAGCAAACGAAAATAAACGTTTCTCTTACTTGAATGATAAACCAGAGTGCCCAGCCGGAAACACCACAAAACAGAAGGAAAGGTCCCAAGATGGAGTGGCTCTTGTGGCTGGAGCTTTTGTCTATGATATGCTCTTCATACCTCCAATGATTGCCAGAGTTACTCTCCGCAATGGTGTGCCCATGGTAGAATGAGAGAAGCATTGCCCCTCCTACACATAACAATGTTCCCACCACTTTTGCTCGCCCCAGCGACTCTTGTCTATCCAAACACATATCGCGAAAATTCAACATCGTCGTCGGAACAGAAGAATCCTACTATATTTTTGCCTAGTAGCTAAACTAGCTCGAACAGATAGATCAAGGATAATGATTTGGGGTTACAATACCTGAAGATTAGGGCAAATACAAACGTCAAGGCCGGGAGGGTGTTCGTCATGGCTCCTGAGATCACGGGACTCGAAATCTTCAAGCCCGTGAAAAAGAATCCCTGGCTCATGAAAGCCCTGTACAATTTGGTTGAACCTCAATTCCATGAACAATCTCATCAACTCCCATTTAAATACAGGATCAACAGACGGAAAGCTTGCTTACCCAGTGACGGAACATAAGAAGATATGAAATAGGATTGATAATGTAAATTTTGGTCTTGTCTTCCTGCGATGGACAATACCTCCAAGTCAAAATTCGACTATAGTATAATCATCTGTATAAGTGTACTCATGCATTCAATTTGCCAAAGAAGAGAGAGTTCTAATGTATTTTCCTCATGAAAGTACACAGGGAGGGAATGAAATTTCCAGTGCCCGTATTCTCTTAGTACTAGTCTACATGACCCAGTTCTCAGATACGGTCAAAAACAGTATGTGTACTCATTTTCGACTTTCCGAAAGACCCCCGACCCATGCAACGTCTCATTTGTTCGAGGCTTACTTTTCATTAAGGGTTCCAATACGTTTCCGCACACTTATTGAGTAACAAAACACGAAACTCATCGTGATTTCTAATGCACTAAAACAAAAGATGCGGAAGGAACACCTGCTGACTTATGTTATGTGGGATGCTGATGAGTACAATCACAGAGCGCCATTGATTCTCACTTTCTTTCTTTCTTTCTTTCTTTTTCCTTTCAAGGGGTCTTAAAATAAGAAGTTCCGTGGATGCTTCCGAGTTAAAACTATCAAAAGTGACGAAATGAACGCTTTTATCAACTAGCTAACACTGCATGCATGTTAAAAAAAAAGATTAGAAAGAACCTCATTAAATAAACTACGTACCACTCCAAAAGAAGAGCGAATGGGGCGGTGGCGATTGTGGCGACAATCTGACGGTAGGTCACGAGCACAAGAGGCTCCATGCCGTCGTCCATGGCCAGCTTTGATGTGAATCCCATCCCTGCATATCCAATTTGTACCATAACCATGGCCAAGAAGGGCCTCAGATCAAAATTCGTCATGTGTGTAATATTCTCTTACTCTCTCGAGCTGGGCGATTGAGATGAGAGAGAGAGAGAGGGGGGAGGGAGGTGTTGCAGAAAGTGTATTCCGATATAGTAAGTCGTGTGATGCCTCCAACCAAGTTAAACATAATGAAACATTGTCGAATCATCGATCGATCGATCATACCGCACTCTCAACAATAATCTGTTATGTTACTCAATATGTATCAAATTTATTACTCGTCAGCGTAAGCACACTCCCTCTTTTTCCAATTTTGTCGTCTCTCTCTTCTCTCTCTGTGGCTCCTCGCAGGCTCGCATATCCAAGCTTCTCCAGAAACCAAACAAAGCTTGAGTGGGTAACAAAATATGGCAAAAACAAAGGAGAGTCTCCCAAATTTGCTTTACTCTCTTGCCATTTCCATGGATGCATCGTAGTGTCACTACGCATATTTTGGATAGGCTGATGATGAGGATCTTTTTATCTCATGAATGTGGTTCCTTTATAGGAAGGAATATAATTAGTGGATTTTCATCTTTGACTTGCATTGAAGTTTTCTCAATTATGACAAGAATGAATGTGGTTCCTGGGGCGCTAACTCACCTGATTAGTGGTCCCTTTAGCTCAATGCAGTTGGAATGGGGATGGATTAAGAAACCACAAATCCCTTTTGCCCCCATCACAGAATGTCTGAAACATCATATTGGAACACTTAACTGAGGAAGGCATAAAGATTCGCCAATAGAAAGATCAAATTGGTCACTGCAATTGATCAAATCGTGTCAGCTCGAGCGCATCGAGCCAGCAACCGCAAGAAAGCTTGGTCGTGAACGTCCCCCCTCGGGCATCTCGAACTGGTGATCAAGACCTCGATGCGCTATCTACCAAACCAAAAGTCTCGTGGCAAAATCGGGTGCTGCAGATTTTCTTTCGCTCGCGAAAATGTTGCGTTAATTCGGAGAGACAAAAAGCAAGGCCGAGCTTTAGTATCATCAGAAGCAGAACTAACTTTGCTTTGGTGGTGTAGCAGTACAGGGCTAAATGTATAGTATAGAGCATTCTTGCTCTGTCCAAGAAAAAGACCTCATTCAGACATCACTCACCCGCCACTTTGAAGGAAAAGAGAAGGGAGCTCTCAAAATCTCTTCTTCAGTTGATGATCTCTGATCTCAAGGGAATCTTCTTTACTTCGTCATTTTGGAGGTGTTGAGCACAGCATTTTTGCTGAAGCTAGCTCTCTCTCTCTCTCTCTGCATTCTCTTACCAACCCTTAACTAAGTGGGTCCTCTGGAATTTGGCAGGGAACACGCACGAGGAGTCTGAAGCGGAGACGGCGGAGAAAAGAAAGTCACGAGCAGAGCATACATAATCATATGGGAAGAAGTTGGGAGGAATTCAGGTTATTTTCTCGCTGAATCGCGGCATTCCCTTCGCCGCATTTGCTGAATAATGCCCCTCTACTTGCTGGCCGCATATCCTCAGGGATGAAATACGATGGTCTCCATATCATACGGGTGCTACCTCAGTTGCTTGCGATATGGTACTAGTATAGCGATGATCTCATTCTGAGTTAAATATGATGTGCTGCGTGCTGATTGAACCTGATGCTTGCTGGAAATTGAGTGAATGTCTAAGTTCGTCGTAAATTGATTGTTGTCTTGTGATTTCATGGGGGTTGATGATGCTCTGTTTAGTCATTTAAGTGCCTAGAGCCACCAGAGTTACTCTGCCCTGGGTGCAGGGGACCCTGTTCTTAGTAATCATGGGTTGTCACATAATCATTGACCGAATCCGGAGAAATCATAAGCTACAAAGTTGCAGGGGATATACTAAGCTTCACATTGATAGGTGATGGGTAAAAATCGAGCATCATTTGCTAGATCAGAAATTTTTGGAAAATCTGATAAGGAAGTCTGGAGTCGGATCTCGGGATGAACATGATGTTCCGGTATTTTTGAGAAATTGAAAGCCGGAAAATCCACAAGATCCAGAGAATGATCGATCACAAAGGCCCGCCAACCACTCTTACTGAACAATCTATTTCCAACTTCTGCTATTCCAATTGGCCAGAATCTCCCTGCTCTGTATCATGCTTCGCGAAATCCGGTGGCATGAACTGTAATGAAAAATTGAACTCCATGTAACAAATTAACAGATGATAAAAAGCAAGAACCCAGGCGAGAGACTTTTCACCAGTGGCAGCACACAATGTAGTTATCTATTCTCAAATCCTAATTGTGAACTGCTTTGAAAGAAACTCATCAAATCGCGAATGTTGCGCAAAAGAATGCCCATTTTGCATTGGCATTTTATATCACATCAAATTTCTGGATGTGTTCATAGGCAATCACTTGATCTAGAGTATTTCTTCCACGCAGATCTACTCAAAAGGCATGGACAATCTTATCTCAAACGTAAACAAACTTATTTTTATCATGCACCACCTTTTATTTACCTTTTATTTTTATTTTTACCAGAGGATACATTTCCCAACCAATTTATGAAATTGCAAACATTTATTTGCGTGACTTGCCAACTTTTCTCCAATTAAGATACCAACTATAGTTTTGGGTAACAAATTCTCATTTCAGTTTGCTTACTAACATTTACTTATTCTTAGCTTTACCAATTTTCTATAGCATTCCTACTTTTTATTCGTATTACTTGCCAATTGTTAATTTTACCACCCTTTTTAGAAATTAACAATCTCAATTAGAGTGATTCTGAGTTACTAAACAGATTGGCATTACCAACTCTCAATTGAGTTAGTCATCAATGCTGATATTTTTTAAATTATCGACTTTTCTTTTCTCCTACCAAAAACGATTTTTTTAAGGCTCAATTTGTTTCGCGAAAAATGTGACATTTTTTACAAATATTTTCCAGAAAAATGACAATATTTTCCGGTATTTGGCCGAAACCTAAAAATGAATTGAAAAATATTTTTTGTCTTTTGATATGGAAAGTTTGATTTGATTTTTCTAAATAGACATGCATTATTTCGGGCTCTAGTAACTTGCGCATGGGCAGTTATGGAATAGGGTACGAGCACAGAGTCCCAAGTTTGGCCTCAATGGACCCCGACCAAGGTGACGGGGATGGGGGCACGGGCACCTAGGTCCCGGCCCCAGCCTCAATGGACCCGGACATGGGCATCGGGGACCCGGGCCTCGACCTCGATAGACCTGGCTCAAGCACTACGGACCTAAGCGTGAATGCCTAGGACCCGAGCATCGCCTTTGTGGACCCAGGTCCGAGTGTCGTGTTGAGGACCCGGGCCTCAGTGTGTGGGATTCTAGCTCGGGTACCGGAATCCGGCGCTCGACATTTGTGGACCCGAGCCCGGGTGCCGAGGCATCGGGCATGGGCACCAAGGCTTTGGGCCTGACATCGATGGACCTGGGTGCAGACACCGAGGGTCCAAGCACAGACACCAGAGTCTCGAGCTCAAACTCGATGGACCCGACCGCGAGCACCGGGGTCGCGGGCCCAGTCTCGATGGACCCGATCCTGTACCCCGGGGACCCAAGAACTAGCATTGGGGTTTTTGTGCCCAAGCGTAGAGTTTCAGGTCCAAACATTGATACATAGTCATATTTTGAAAAATGGTTTTCAATTTTTTAAAGAAGAAATCATTTTCCTGAATTTAAGCACAGCGTTGGAGTTTCCATGCCTAAATGTAGAGTTTCAAGTCCAAGCGTAGATACCTAGTCACATGTTGAAAAATAAATCGATTTTTTTAAAGAGGAAATCATTTTCCTAGATTTAAACATAGGTTTTCCATTAAATAGGAAAACATTTTACGTTGACATTTTCCTAAGCGAACCAAATGCCGGAAATGATAAAAAAATATTTTACGAAATTAAGGAGCCTAAGTTTTTACCAACTTGAATCTAACTTTCTTACCACCGGCTTAAATTCTCAGTTGGTGTGATCAATTGTGCGTTTTTGCTCCTTAAGTGTTAACTAGTGTTATCAAGTGAAGGCACAAAAGGAGATCTTCACACGTCAACACCATGAAAAGATATCCACTAACTACTTTTATATCAGCCAAAGGAGGCGCTTACAATATCATCTCATGCTTAGCCGTATATCAGGTTGTAACAAACTGGCATAAGCACAAATATCCATAGGAAATTTTAGGCATTCCATTTATCACATAGCGTCTTGTTAAGACACGGTCCACTAGGTAGTACAGACCCCGGACATCCATCATCACATTGCTCAAAATCTCTCTGCTCATATATATATATATATATATCAATATAGTGAAATTGACCAGGTCACTGCATGCTGCGAAAGAAGAGGGCGTGACCGAAAAGATTGGACTTGAAATGAAATCTCCACATGCCACTAGGAGGGAGCTGCTGAAGGCCGAGATCATCATCCTTGGATTTACAATGAACAGTTAACGTCACACCTCCGGGTAAATTGTTGTAGATTTGGACATGGGTTGTTCCACCTATATATATATACCTCCGGAGCAAGCTTGAAGGAGAACAAGAATGATCATGAATACCACAAGAAGTCTAACCAATGAGTTCATATTTGTAACCCCTGTTTTCTTTTGAAGTATGGATACAGAGGGACGGTGGTGGACCAATCAATTTAAGGAGGAATAAGGTGGCTTCATTTAGTAAGATATCTAAAACATGTATGAGGAGTATACACAAGCCATTCAAGCGCTAAGATGGTAAATGTGAAGGCTATACATTATGGCAATGCAGAAATGAATGGAGAAAAGGTCTATATCTATGTCATTTTTACATATATCCATCTTTGGCATCCTATTTAGCGATGGCAAACTCATGAAGTTTCTTGATTAACTTATAATTGTATTCATTTTGATGCTATTAATACTTGGGAAACTTTAAAACTCAAGTGGAGGGCTATGAGAAAAATGATATAGATATAAACCTGTCTCCATTCATTTCTACACCATATTATGTGGCCTCCACATTTGTCATCTTAGCGCTTGAATAGCTGGTGTATACTCCTCAGTCCTCACTAACCAAATGAAACATCTTAATCCTCTTTAAGGAGATTACATTTATGATTATACGTATTCAAGAAGTCGACCCTTGAATCTTCCTGACATATCAAATTGGAAAAACTTGAGATTTGAGATCCCTAATCGTGACGGGGACTTGTTTCTTGACAAAAAATAATCAGTTGAGTATTTTTAGCATCCCAATTGCATGTAGAAGTTAGAATCATGGTATTTTATTAGTAATTAAGCATCAATTTGTTAATAAATCAAGAGTTAACTTTTAAGGTTGACTTTTCCGTCAAACTTAAAAAGTCAACTCTATCAAATTTAATAATATAAGTGTCAATTCAACACTTGCACGTAGAATTAGGGCTTTTAATTGCAAATTTTCATAGAAATCGTCCAAAATTGACTTTTTCGATCAAATCGAGGAATTTGACCTTTGAAAGGGGGGGTCCCCTTTGTCACAAGGGGTCTAGTGAGGGTTGTCGTTCGCCCATGAGTAGGCAAGAGGCCCTCTCTCGGGGTGGCTGCAGCGGTCCTAACATTGCAATCACGAAGGCTAGGCGACCCTTGTTCGATGGAGGCAAAGACCGTAACACCCTTGAATTAACTTACTTGATGTGTTTTCCGTTTCGGCCCATTCCACACAAAGCCTTACAGTTTTGTTCAAATTGTACATCTGAGCCCTTTTTCAAGAAGTTGCTCATCCTAGTAATGCTCTCACCTTAGCACACTTAATATTGGAGTTCCAATGCTAAACACTATCGTTAGGTCAAAAAGCGTATCTTGTGAGTTAATTCAAGTTTCACAGACAACTTATCTTAAGACGCTCTCTTTTTGTTCAGTGCGCAATTTCATTCTTGTCTCATTCGCCATCCTAAAAACCTTTTAGGAGCTGCTTCTTGTCTGGACCCTCTTGCCCTAATGAACACTTTTCGCCCTCTTCGAATGAAGTTGTTACAGGGACAAGGGTAGAGAGACTTTGTTGTGGCCTGAGGGCCACGACAAGCAGCGTCTCCTTGCAGGCTTTTATGATGGCGAAGGGGACGGGAATGAATCAAATTGTGCATCGAACATGGGAGAGCGTTCTTGTGATACATATGTGAAATTGAAATTAACCCATAATAGACACCTTTTGATGTAACAACGTTTTACATTGGAACTCAAATGTTAATTGTACTCGAGTGAGAGTGTTACCAAGATGAATGGCCTCTTGGGAAAGTTTCCAACTCTACACCAAAGAACAAAACTGTACGACTTAGTATGAGATGGGTCAAAATAGACAATACAGCAAGTAGTTAAGTTGATGGGTTTCACAATATGGTGTTGAAAATATGGGATAAATTGATGGGTGAATGAATGAGAAATTGATACTCAAAGGACACCCTTGAGTTGGAAGTGGGAAGTGGAAAACACTAATCCCACATTGAAAAGAATGAAGGCTTTAGAGTGCTTTATATACAGTTACACTCATTTGGAGTGGTAACTATCATAACACAACCACTATGCCTCGCACGCAAGCGCAGGGGGTGCAAATCGTAGGCCTCAATGGAGGCCCGACGAGCTAAAAATTTGGGCGCAAGCGCATGAATGCAGGACTGAAAAGTGGGCCTCGCGACAAGCCCACTTTTACCTTCTGGTTTTTTTTTTTTTGTTCCAAAACAACTCAAATTGTTACAGATTTTGTTACAGATTTTGTTACAGATTTTGTAATAGCAGGTTAATGGCATTAAAATTCTATCGTTACAGAATTAATTTTATAACGGTAGTTTTCTGTTACAGATTTTGTAACAGCAGGTTAATGGCATTAAAATTTTGTTGTTACGGAATTAATTTTATAACGGCAGTTTTAATCAGTTGTTATTATTTTATTCCCAAAATGCCCCCCACTTACCGTATGAATAGATGGCCTCCCATTCTATCTTTGCAGACGAGAAAATTAATCCATCTCTTTCTATTCTCTGCATTTGCATTGTTTTCGATAGTGTTCAGTTCCAGTTTGTTCAAGTTCGCCGAAAGCTTTGAAGTGCTGTGCTTGCTTCTTCGCTGCCCACCGTTGTATCCTGGGAGACAGATGTTCACGAAGCCTTAGCCGCGTACTAGAGGGGATGAATCTGTTTTAAGGAAACTGTGTCAAACACAAGCATCAGTATTTGTTTGTATCGATTCCATTCTTTTCGGTTCTGTTTTTGCAATTGCATTCCTTTCCGGCTCTGTTATTGTACTGTTATAATTTTAGTACGATTACTTTATCAGTTTGTATACTGTTCATAATGTTTATACTAATGCCATTTTGAATTCGCAACATATGGTACAAAAGCGAGCACTACTTTCGATATGTGTGTGGTCTAGGGTGGAATCACATGGAAGCTGATGACCCTATAACGACCCGGTCCAACGATAGTGGGGAGTGTTTAACAAGGCCAGAGGACCCGAATAAGGAACGACTCTTGGCAGGTTTTTAGGATGGCGAAGGAGGCAGAATTAAACCGAGTTGCGCACAAATAGAGGAGAGCATTCTTTGGATATACACGTGAAACTGAAATTAGCTCACAATAGGTGCCTTTTGACACAACGTCAACGTTTAGCATTGGAACCTCAATGTTAAGCATACTTTGGTAAGAGAATTACTAGAATGGCTGGCCTTCTGATAAAGTGCCCATCTGTATGCCAAAGAACGAAACCGCACAAAGACTGTCATGTCTAGTGGAGGCGTTACACCCTGCCCTACCCTCACCCTCACCCCCTCTCTCTATACTTTTTTTTTTCTTTCTTTTTAATTATCGTCCTTTTGTTTTAATTTTCTAATGTTGCGCTTGATGCCACATCAATGCCACTTATATGATAAATAAAAGATTAGTAAGTGCAAAAACGACATTCAAATTTTCTGTCCAAGAAAATTTGGCGAAGTCAACAAAATGACTAATTATAAGACTGAAATAATGGATTGGCACAAATTTTAGAACTTTCACTGATATTATCCATTATAAGTCATAAAGTCTATCATAAAATCATATCACATACACTCTTATCATAATCACGAAAAGTTAGTGTGAATGTGCGAATTGCATAAATTCAATGAGAAACATCTTTATGAAGGAAAACTGCTGTTGTGCTTTTCCCCACAGAGATGGGGTAAACGTGTAATTCACTAAATTATCAGTGTGCATAGTGTAATTTTATCCAATATAACATATGATGGAATAATACTCCATAGCGTGATATATTATCACTTTTCTTGTTTGATAACTAGAGCACGAGTGTGGAGATACAACCATCTGAAAGCTCATGAAATATTATACAAACCTCATGAATCGAGTAAATCCGAACTTTTGACTTGTGCTAGTGGCGACCTAAGCAGTTGCCGTGCAATTCTAGTCACGAGTGATTTCAGGATTGCCATGATAGAGAGGCGACAACCGCAATGGCGGTTACAGAAAGAAGGGTCAATTCTTGTCCATGTCCGCTAGTCGTATCCGACATTTGCGACAAGAGGACACATGTTTCCATTTCTTGGAAAGGACTATCCGTATCCCGAACTAACTCGCTCGCGTAGCCAAACACCCCCCAAACTCCAAACTACAAAGCAATCCAACTCGATCGCGTCGCGCCTTTGTCATTCTAACCATGTCCACTTCACCCGTCCCTCTCCTCTTCTTCTTCGTTTCACTCTCTGTGCTACGCCTCGCTGCCTCCGACTGCAATGGGAATCGGCCGGTCATCTTCAACTTCGGCGACTCCAACTCCGACACCGGCGGGCTTGCCGCCGGCCTGGGCTTTCCGGTCAATCCTCCGAACGGCCGCTTGTTCTTCGGCCGATCGACCGGCAGGTTGTGCGACGGACGGCTGGTGATCGACTTCCTCTGTAAGCGTCACTGCATTTCTAGGTTTTCCTTCGGGGAACCCTGAGTAGTCACTTGCCTGTACCGTTTTCCTCTCCGTGTTGGTAGTTTGATTGTTTTAGATGGAATTTCGGTGATTAGGAGCTCATAAGGCTGTGCAGTATGTCAAAAATCTCATAGCTTGAGCGTGTGTTCTGGATTAGAAGTAGTGAGTATAGTATTTGCATCCGTGATCGTGAATCTGCTGATACTATCGATCTCTTTTGGTTGAGTGAAAGGATTATGAATCACGCATGGAGTCTGTTGTGAATGATTAACATGTGAATCTGCGGGTATTGTATAATATTAATCGGGGAACTTGTCATTTTCTTTATTGGATTGGGATTTGAGATGAAGGTTTTGTCGGCATTATACTATTTTACTAGTCAGACAATGGCGACAGGGGTAAGAGGGGGCCCACTATTGCAATGCTGACGAGGATACCTCTTTTGGTCACGAGTAAAATTTTCTAATTGCTGCGTGTTATACATTAATATGGATAATTAGTCGATGAAATCATCAGGAGCTACATACAAGAATGGGTAAGTAACAAATCTAAATCTCTTGGTCTTTCTTACGAACTTTAATTTGTAAAAACAAATTGTACCGGTGCGTGATTGTTCTAATATAACACTATTTTTAAAAAGGTATTATGTGGGTAATGGTACCAGGTATTAATGTATGAATTTGTTTTGACCTCATCGTTTCTGTTTTTTTTTTTTTTTTTTTTGGGGGGGGGGGGGGGGGATTGGGGTGTGGGGCATTGATTTTATTTTAACTAGATATCTAAATGTTTGGGATTCCAACTACTGACACTGCTTTGAATTGCCTTAGAGTTGTTTTTGACATTTTGAAAAACGATCTCCTGCAAGATGGCTAATGAACCAGATTACCCTGTGCATAGGTACATCATCTTAGTTTTGACAAATGGTACTCCTCAGGCTTCATTTTAATATTAGATATATCAGGTTTTGAAAAGAAGTGAATATAATTGCTTTTGTCTTGGATTCTCCTAGCATGGAGGTCACATATTTGCATATCCATCAGATATGGTTTGGAGATTGTCTTGACGAACAGGGGTTAGGAAACAGAGAAGAGAGCGTGTTTAGAGATTGACATAGCAAGAGTTTGCATAGCATAGTTACTAGCTTGCCATTTAAGTTCAGCTTTCCGGACATTGAAGTTGTTTGTGTTTAGTGGAAGCAGTAATACATTTGGTCGGGTGATAACTTGATGTGAAATGACTGGTGTATTTTAATAGGTTGTATAAGCTAACTAAAAGGATGGAAGTTATAAGGGACAAAGTCATGTGAAATTCCTTTTAATGCTTGTTGTATACAACTTTCATGCCGATAAAGTAGGGGTTGAAAATTCTTTTGTTGGCCAATATGTCTAATCTTGCAGGCCAAAGTTTGAATGCTAGTTTTCTCAATCCGTACCTTGACTCTCTGGCGGGGTCCAAGTTCACAAATGGCGCAAACTTTGCAGTTGTAGGCTCGTCAACACTCCCTAAATATGTTCCTTTTTCGTTGAACATTCAGGTCATGCAGTTTCTCCATTTCAAGGGGCGCATCACTGAACTGGCATCCGCAGGTGTGAATAATGAATTCACTCATTGATTCAATGGTTCCCTTGATAGATTAGCTAACCTTTGCAGATGAAAGCGATACTCTTTTTCGGTATTAGTAACTCTGCTGCTGTCTCCTCAATAAACAAAAGTTCAGAAAAGAAAATTAAAGAATTTTTGTTCAAACAGAATGATGACCATGTGTGATTAAATAATCTGTAGGTTCAGAAGTTCCTTTGAGCGTTGATGAATTTAGCAAAGCACTTTACATGATCGACATTGGGCAGAACGACCTCGCAGATTCATTTTCCAAAAATCTCACCTATTCAGAGGTGATCCAAAGGGTTCCATCTATCATTGCAGAAATTAAGACTGCTATTAAGGTGAGTTCATGCTCTTAAGTGGATAGATTATCTTAAGAATTTCGTAATAATATTCTTAAGTTTCTTTTCTCAAATTGTTAGTTTTTATTCAATTGGGTAAGCCCAGCAAATGCTGCCTGAAATTTTTAATCCCCAAGTCTGATGTGACTCATACTGGCATTGGTACTATCTTGTTACCTGCACGGCAACATGTCATCTATGGACTTCTAATTATAGAAAGCAGAAGCTTTCCCCAATTTTTGCTAAATGATGCCCAGAGTGCTTTTATCGTATCTATATTCAATAATTTATGCAGACATTATATGACCAAGGTGCGAGAAACTTTTGGGTATATAATACTGGACCATTGGGTTGTCTTCCTCAAAAGCTTTCATTAGTTCAGAACGAGGATCTGGATGGAAATGGGTGTCTTTCAAGTTATAATTCTGCTGCCCGAGTTTTCAATGAAGGACTACTCAAATTATGCCAAGAGATGACATCTGAGCTGGCTGATGCTACTATCACTCACGTTGACATCTATGCTATCAAATATGATCTGATTGCTAGCGCCTCTAAATATGGTAATCTTGTCAGTGTCGCCCATCTCTTTTCCATTGCATCATTCGAAAAGCTACTGCGAGTTTTCCGATATTTTAAAAAGCAGTATATTAGCCTAATGACTGTAACTGCTCATCCGAGCAATGCACGTAGCCGGTTTTCCTAATCCTTCTTTAGGTTTAAATTTAAGAAGATTCTACCCTCAGCAAGGCATTTTGAATGTGACTCTAGCAATCATTTTCAGGAAACAATGACCACTTATATCACTCTGCAGGTTTCTTGAGTCCGCTAACGACTTGCTGTGGTAACGGAGGACCTCCATATAACTACAATGTCAGGGTCACCTGTGGTACACCTGGCTGTGAGGCCTGCACTAATGGATCTCAATACATCAGTTGGGATGGCATTCACTACACAGAAGCTGCTAACTCCATTATAGCCTCGAAAATATTGTCCACAGCCTATTCAACGCCACGAACTCCATTAATTTTTTTTTGCCGAGGATGAAATGTTCGGGTGAAGCACAATTGAGTGCACACCACGCTTTCACGTGCTTTATTGTAGCAATTTTTCACCTTATGGCTACGAAAAGATGGTAACCTCGCATTGCCTGTGACAACAGTTAATGGAGGAATCAAGGAGATCGCATTGCTGAGCAGTGATTAGACAGATTTAGTTCCTTGCTGAAGCTAAACCGGGTGGCCAAGAATCTGTTAAGTGGTGAACTGGAAGGAGTTGGAGCATGCGAGAGCGTATGGATGGTTTAGGATCACTTGTAGTCACGTATTTCAAGTGCTCATGGGTGGATGTGATTCGTCGCCAACGAAATATGTCAGTTGAGAGTCTGCTATTCTCCTCCAGGGCTCTTATGTTGTGCTTGTCTATGGTTTTTGTTGTCTTAGAAATGGGTGCTTGTAATTTTGTACTATTTTATGTCGAATGTCTCTTCTCCGGTTAAGTAGTGTGAATTTAATGCTGTTCACAATATGATTGGGGGGGGGGGGTAAAAATGTAATCAGCTTCCTGTTTGTTCAATGGCACCCACACAATAAATTTTAGAGGAAGCTGCATGCCTCGACATCAAGAATCACAGGCTTTATAGGTAAAACTGAACATCAAGGAGAGCCATTACATTCACTTGTACAGGTCGAGTATTATTTCAGTTTTTCACTTATCCGACTATGGAATTGCTATTTAGCTCCCCAGAAAACACGAGGTCTGAGGTTAATATCTGTTCACATAATATTTTTGGAGACTTGTGTCACCAGGGGATAAGGGACGTCACGAAATGTCGTAACTTTTGTACGGTACTTTTATACGGTATTCGTTTGAGTGCCACAGTTTTGTTTTTTTATAAATTTATGGCCAAGACTTCCAATCAATCATTCGGAAGTCATAATTTTTTGGAAACGTTCACTTCGAGTTTCATGACAAGTCGAATTTCCGACATTGTTGTGAATTTTTTTGAAAAAGTTGTGTGCCACACGTGAATTTTTAGAAGTCATGCCATTATGGTCATCAAAAAAGTATTTATGGCACTTAGTATGACACTTGCGCTTTGTTTGTTTCGAAAAAAAAAAAAAGAAAATATTCTGGTAAAAATTATCGTTCGTAACTCTTATAAAACTGCCCGACTTTAGAATAATGTGTCGTCGTTGTGTCCGCTGGACCGTTCAGTCGATCTCATCTCGGTAGCGAGCTTAACTATTTGGGACCAAGACCTGAAATTTGAGTTAATCGATGCTTAGGTAGGAAAAACCACGCATTCAGCTGAAAGAGAGAAAAAAGTTCCAACTGTTGCAGTCTTGGAACTTCGTCGTGCAGATTCATATGCGGACGAAGTTCGTAACGGTCCCATGTCGTGCTTTATGTACTCATGCAGCGATCTCCGGCACTTCCCACATCGCCCGCCTCGCGCGTCTAGGACAGATTGATAATGCGCGAAGGGTGTTCGACCAAATGCTTCACAAGCCTATTGCATCATGGAACGCGGTCATTGCCGGGTACTTCCAGAATAGCAGGCCCCATGAAGCGCGGAAGCTGTTTGATAGAATGCCTGAGAGGAACACGGTTTCGTGGAATGGGTTGGTTTCTGGCTACGTTAAGAATGGGATGATTGATGAAGCCAGAAAAGCATTTGATGTAATGCCCGAGCGCAATGTTGTTTCGTGGACGGCAATGGTGAGGGGGTATGTGCAGGAGGGGATGATATCTGCGGCTGAATTGCTTTTTTGGCAAATGCCTGAGAAGAATGTTGTATCATGGACTGTGATGTTGGGGGGCTTGATTCAAGATGGTAGGATTGATGAGGCCCATCGGCTCTTTGATATGATGCCTCTCAAGGATGTCGTCGCTAGGACTAATATGATTGGAGGGTACTGTCAGGGAGGACGACTTGATGAAGCGAGGGAAATTTTTGATGAGATGCCGCATAGGAATGTTATCTGCTGGACGGCCATGATCACTGGGTATGCACAGAATAATCGGGTGGACATTGCTAGGAAGCTTTTCGAAGTGATGCCAGAAAAGAACGAGGTGTCCTGGACAGCAATGCTGATGGGCTATACCCAGTGTGGGCGGATAGAGGAGGCCTCAGAAATTTTCAATGCGATGCCAGTGAAGTCGGTTGTTGCCTGTAATGCAATGATCCTTGGATTTGGCCAGAGTGGGGAGGTAGTTAAAGCAAGGCAGGTATTTGATATGATGAGAGAGAAGGATGATGGGACATGGAGTGCAATGATTAAGGTTTATGAGAGGAAAGGGTTTGACTTGGAAGCGTTGGACTTGTTTGCTATGATGCAGAGAGAGGGGGTCAGACCGAGCTTTCCTTCCTTGATTAGTATCCTATCTGTTTGTGCCAGCTTGGCATGTCTTGATCAAGGCAGACAGGTTCATGCCCAGTTGATCAGGTCCCACTTTGACTTTGATGTGTATGTTACCTCAGTTCTCATCACAATGTATATTAAGTGTGGAAACCTTGTAAGAGCAAAACTGGTGTTTGATCGGTTTGGTGTTAAGGATGTGGTCATGTGGAATTCTATCATTACAGGTTATGCACAACATGGTTTAGGAGAAGAGGCTTTGAGAGTATTTAAAGAGATGTGCTCTTCAATGATTCCCCCAGATGAAGTTACCTTTGTGGGAGTTCTCTCAGCATGTAGCTACACTGGGAAGGTAAGTGAAGGGCTAGAGATTTTTGATTCAATGAAGAGCAAATATCTAGTGGAGCCCCAGACTGAACATTATGCTTGCATGGTTGATTTGCTTGGCCGGGCTGGCAGGTTAAATGAGGCCATGAATCTAATAGGGGGGATGCCAGTGGAAGCTGATGCTGTAGTTTGGGGTGCTTTGCTAGGTGCATGCAGGACATTTATGAACTTGGATTTGGCAGAAGTTGCAGCGAAGAAACTTTTAGAACTGGAACCTGAGAATGCTGGACCTTACATCTTGTTATCAAATCTTTATGCATCAAAAGGTAAGTGGACTGATGTTGCAGATTTAAGGAGAAAAATGAGGTCAAGGAGTGTAATCAAGTCACCTGGCTGTAGCTGGATTGAAGTGGAAAAGAAAGTACATATGTTTACTGGAGGAGACTCTAGGAGCCATCCCGAATATGTTGGTATCTTGAGAATGCTGGAGAAATTGGGCGTGTTGTTGAGACAAGCGGGTTATTCTCCAGATGGTAGCTTTGTGCTTCATGACATCGATGAGGAAGAAAAAGTACATAGCTTAAGGTATCACAGTGAAAAACTTGCTGTAGCTTTTGGGCTTTTGAAGATACCAGAAGGCATGCCTATCCGAGTAATGAAGAATCTTCGAGTTTGTGGTGACTGTCATTCTGCAATCAAATTAATTGCAAAAGTCACCGGAAGAGAGATAATCTTGCGGGATGCGAACAGATTCCACCATTTCAAGGATGGCTCCTGTTCCTGCAGAGACTATTGGTGACGACTCTTAATGTTGATGCTACTAGGAGAGAATTATACCCAAGCTAAAGCTTAATGCGTATCCCGGCTCATTCAACTGAAAGATGAGATGAGGCGATCCTTCTTTGCTCTGAAATTTGAGCATGCCAGGTGCCAACTTCTAGGTATTGTGTCTATACCCTATTGGCAGAATCATAGACTTGGATGGGTACGGAATTGAACATTATTTATGGACTCTCTAAAAAAGAAATTGGAATATAAATTGATTGATCTATACCAACTTCTTTTTTCACACAATGTCTGGGGCAGGTTTTGTTGATGGGGAATCTTGCAAAATGTGTGCAAATTCTTTTATTTCAAATCTTACCTAGAAATGCACGAATCAATGCAAAATTATGCTTAAAGATACATATAAGTGGAAATTATACCATCTATATATCCTCTGTTCACTGCGAACTGCTTCCTTGAAAAATTCGAAGATGAATTGGCTAGATGCAAGAATTGGTTGGAGAACTATACCGGCATCGACCAACAGAGGAAAAAGGCGAACAAATCAAGGTCTCATATTGGGTGTCTAAGCTTTAAGCAAATAGACTTCGTTGCCAGCAAAGGGTATTCAAATTGGGAAGCTAGAGTTTGTACTGTCTGCTCTGGTTGTACTTTGGCATGGTGGTTTTGTCCCAGAAACCTAAGATGACACCTCCCACATCTTTCTAGTCTTTAAGTCTTACTACTCTCATGTTATTACTTGTTGATGCACCAGCCCCCGGGGTGTTATGGAAGTATCAGTTGCAACAATCTTCGAAATATCAGAGTAGCTGGTCAAAAGTTGGTTGGTTTGCCTCATGGAATCTTGGAGAACAGGCGGCGTCCATGCTGTATCATTTGGTATTGTGCGTTTGTTCTAACATATCCAACGGATCAACTTTGTTCCTTTTCCCTTTTCATTGAAATTAACTTTCCTCCTTTTCCAGGCGATGCTACTGATTCGACCTTGATGTTCTTGGAAGATGCCAGATGTTCTGCCGCTGCAGTGAGTTGGACTCTGACCGTCCTGATCTTTGTTGCAGTCTCACCTTTGAGTGGTCAAAGTGCTGAAGAATTACCTATGTTATCTGTTCTTAATGTCAGACATGTTGAACTTTTCCTATTAGTTGGCTAGAACTTCTACCTTATTCGCTATAAAACTATTTGTGCATAATCATTCGTCTTCTATGTCGGATAGTTTATCGCATACTCCTAAGCACATGGGAGGATATTGCACCGACTCATTTCATGGACTGGGCTAATAATACCTTACAAATATGGTTGAATCCCCCACAGAACTCCAAATAGAAAGTTACGGGCTTCGCCTATTTCGTGTAACGCGATCGTTTCCATTTACACGTCGGTAATTGAACGAGTCTGCAATAATGATTTCTCCCTCCCTCTACAGAAGCCAATCACCAATGTGTCTCCAGCCACATTCGGAGTTCAAAAATATCTAAGTGGAACCCTCGTTCTGGGTGTCATGTCCTCTTAGATGTGTCCCATGACAATGTTTGACATGAACCAACTGATATCCGTTTATGAATTTTTTCCTTTTCTGTTTTTCTTTTTCTTTTGCTTTGTGCCTTTTTCTTTTTTCCTCTTCCCTCCGGCGGCCATCGCCAGGCCAACGGAGGTCGCCGGACTCAACCGAGGGTCGCCCTCGCCCGCCCAGCCCAGGTGATTACGACCCTTGCCCGACACCATTGAAGGCGGCTCTCGCCTAAGGCCGTCAATGGCCAGTTATGGCTAGGGAGGGCAGGGGAAAAAGAAAAAAAGAAAAGAAACAAAAAAAAAAATAAAGAAAAATTATGTACTTAGAATTCTTTTTCACTAAAATATCCCTTCTCTGACGGGCGGAGTAGTCGCATGCTTGCCAGCTGGCCAATAGTCCTTATTTGAGATGGTCTGATCACTTCAAGCTCTTATTTAAAATTATTTGACCACTTCATGTTCTTATTCGAGAAAATAATGAATGCAAATAATACAGCATTCACTAGTAACGCATTTTGATGTACCTCAGGTTCGGACCGGCCCAGAACCGGCGGTTCTTAAATCAATCATCGGCTCCGGAAGAACCGCGAAGATCGCAATTTGGTCAGCCACGTCAGGGTCATCCATTCTTACACTCTAGGCCAGGATCAGTTACTGGTTCATATGTTAGTTTTCCTGCATTATGAGATGAAAAAAGATCCCCCACCAGATCATGGGGATCTTCAAGAAGTAATCTTTGGTCTTTGATACTACTAAACCATGGGCTTGGCAGTGGCATTCATTAGATTACCGCTTTTATTTGCTAATCAAAGCTCTAGACCGTGTTCTACTTGGCATTCAAATTGCCATGAGGTTCAAGGAATTGCCAAACACCTTGGTACCCAAGTTGGCTCTACAGAAACCAACTTGTGCATGCATTGAACTGAATAATGTCTGATACATGAAGTTGGAGGCTTAGGCTACCGGTGCCGTGCAGTTTGGCGCCACTGGTCTGCCCTGCCTAGTCCAATTTTACAACAGAGATGTTTTGTCATTCGATGGTCGACATCAATTGTTCTTGATCCAACGATCCAGACTGCCCGTGACAATCTCGCCGCGCGAAGAAGCATGCGCTACCATAAAAAAGCGCAAAGTAGGAACATGTCCAAATTGTCGATCAACATGACTTTGATTAGTTGTGCATGTAGAGTTTGGCTGCATTGGCAACTTTTTATAGTAATCCCTTCAGATTGAGATTTTACTGAAGTGGCTCCGAATCGCAACTCCGAATCACTTGTTATATTGGTTCTAATGTTCGAAATCGGTATGTTTCATGACAAAAGTATCATTGAGAGTTCGACCATCTTTCTGTCTCTCTCTCTCATTTTGCTTTGTAAGAATATTTTTCTCTTTTGTAAAGCATCAAGACAATAGTAATCTAAATCCTAAACCTTGTATCGCCCGAGAATTTAAGTTCTGCAACTTTCAATTCGTTCATCTAAATCTTAACTCTTGCAACTTGGATACAAGTTAGTTCATTCGTTATCTTTGTCGATTTTTAAGAGTACAAAAAAATTCTTACATGACTTTATTCTATATTTTCTAGTCATAAGTTTCTTTTTTAGTAATTTCTTTTTTTCAATTCATGCACATCAAAATGAAAGTCGTTTTTTGTGAAGCCATATGGAAAAATCCTTAAAAAAAAATTTAAAATATATAAAATTCACAAATTACAAAACAAAATCAAATCTAAAAATCCAAAAAGAAAAAGAAAAAATTAAACGGGAAATTCGGAAGTACACAACAATGAATAACGTTGAATTGGACGGTTTTGTGTAACATAACGAAAATTATGGAAATGAAAGAAATAAAGTGAAAGCATGCGACATTTTTTAGACTATGGAGTAATTTTTACTTTTGATTTTTTTTTTCTCTCAATGTTGCTGTCTCTTACGACTTAGTTCTTAACTTTCAAAATAGTGCATATTCATACACGTGACTTTTCAAACATAAACTCGGGGAAATTTTCAAATGATGACGTGAGGTATCATTGTTTTATCAAATAAGGACATGAAGTGAATATTGTTTCAAATAAGGACCCGAAATGCCTCATTGTCTCATATAAGGGCATGTTCAAGGGCATTTTTGTCCTTTATATTTTGAATTTATTTTATTTTTTTTTTATTTTTTTTATTTTTCCTTTCGCCGGCCACCGACGAAAAGGAAAGAAAAAATAGAACAAATGAAAAAAAGGAAAAAAATTAATAAATAAAGGACGAAAACGTCATTGACCAAGCCTTTATTTGAGATAATGAGGGCACTTCAGGTCCTTGTTAAAAAAATGTCCAATTCAAACACTTATTTGAGAAAACAAAGGCAGTTCGTTCATGTTCTTATTTGAAATTTTCCTTTTCTTTTCTCTTAGAAATTTTTGACAAACACCCCCCCCCCCAAAAAAAAAAAAAGAAATTTTAGACAAACAGATTTTAGATAGACAAGAAAAGCCCAGCTCAGAAATAAAACCCAACCCATCACGAAAACCCAATTATTTCCGGATCCGGGTCCGAGAACCCGACTACATTTTCCCTCACTTCTCTTCAAAACCTCCAAAACCCAATTCGCTCCACTCTCACTTCTTCCTCCGCTTCTCTTCTGTTTGGCGCCGACCGCGCTTCCTCTCTTCGATTTGCAACGCAAAGCTATCAAGAAAAAGAAGGTGAAATCGATCGCTCCAGAAATTTTCGTTCTAAGTAATTCGATTCTGCTTCTGTGGTTCTCGATTTTCATCTTCCGTCGGATTTGTCAGAGCGGAGCTCGTTGGAAGAAGATTCGCCATGGAGTCTCTGCAATCTCCTGCTTCCATGGACGTCGAGGCAGCTCCGGAGGAGCCGAGCTTGTCCGCGAAGCCCCTGTTCGCGCCGCTGAAGGCGCACGAGATGTCCGACGGGCGGGTCCAGTTCCGCAAGGTCTCCGTCCCGCCGCACCGGTACTCGCCGCTTAAGAAGTCGTGGATGGACATCTACACCCCTGTCTACGAGCACATGAAGATTGACATCCGCATGAACCTCAAGGCCCGCAAGGTCGAGCTCAAGACGAGGCAGGACACCCCTGACGTCAGCAACCTCCAGAAGTGCGCCGACTTCGTGCAGGGCTTCATGCTCGGGTTCGACGTCCCGGACGCCATCTCGCTGCTGCGGCTGGACGAGCTCTACGTGGAGTCCTTCGAGATCAAGGACGTGAAGACCCTGAGGGGCGAGCACCTGTCGCGCGCCATTGGCAGGTTGTCGGGTAAAGGAGGTAAGACGAAGTTTGCCATCGAGAATGCGACGAAGACGAGGATTGTGATTGCGGATTCTAAGATCCACATATTGGGTTCTTTTGCCAATATCAAGATTGCTAGGGATTCGCTTTGCAGCTTAATTCTGGGTTCACCCGCCGGTAAGGTGTACTCGAAGCTCAGAGCTGTGAGTGCAAGACTTGCTGAGAGATTTTGAATTTGGGAATTTTTTTTTTTTTGTGCTTCTAATTGATGCTATTCGTGGATGAGATTAGTCAAATTTTGTTACGGAAAAATCCAGAGGTGGAGAGTGTGTAATCTATTGCCAAGAGAAAGTGTTATAAGATCATTATATTTCTCTTTACTCCCGTAAATTTCCAAACTGGTGTTTCTCTTATGTGTCTGGTTTTATGGCACTATTCATGCTGCATACGTAGATGCATCAAATTCCACCATTGTCTGCAAGTTCGTGGCCATCCAAGTTGGAAGAGTGAAGAGTGATGTTTGTCTGATGAAAGGTGTCTATGTCAAGGGATGGAATTCTTATGCTTGCTGGATCTCTGCCAATAGTTCTGGTCTTCGTAAGAGCGCTAGGAGCTGACACAGGTATTGAAAGTTCAGTTAGCATTTGTGGGTTACATGTTTGTTAAGCGCTAGGAGCTGACACAGGTATTGAAAGTTCAGTTAGCATTTGTGGGTTACATGTTTGTTAATCTATATCGCGCGACAGATAAAGGAGAAGGATGATGTAGGAGTAGGTTCACCTCATTGCTTTGCTAACATGTCTGCTTAATGCTGGAGATGCATTTGCTTATTACTACTCTGATAATCATGCGGATGGACAAGTTAGATTTGCTTATTGATTGCACATAGCGTTGTTGCCTTGAGGGAGAAGCAGATTCTTGTCAGGTGGAATATATATATATTTGGGTCTTTTTGCTCTATTCCTCCCAAGTCCCATCTACTCCACTTGTTGCCTGAATTTGTGTCATATCTGCCCCATCTTCTTTGGTTGGACATGATCGACGATTAAAGCAAATTCTAGATTGGACAAGGAAGATTAGTTTGGATTTTGGTGGTTGTGCGTGCCCTTGGACGATGGCAATCATCAAAGATGGGACCGGCAAGAAACTAAAAGATGCACGGTGCAAATGGGACAGAACAATATAGTCCATGGTTCTCCAAGCCTTTTCATTGCTGATCTTACCAGCACAAGTCTGCCAGCAATGGCTTTTGTCGTTCGTTCTTCCCGCGGAATGTTGCCAATTTAAGGAACCCGCATGTTCCATGGCCATGATGGTGTTGGTCTACCTAGATTAAGTCTATCTAATAACTTCTCTGAATTACGAGACTTCAAGGAAATAAAGGATAGAATAAGTGGGTGGGACCAATATTCTTTTATCCAATATTTGACAGATAAGCAACAAGTGGCAAGAGTAACTGATCTCATGAACTGACCTTATGGTGTGAAGGTGAAAGGAAAAACAGCCAAGTCATTGAGGATGATAAGTCGGCGCGAAATCTACTTTGAGGGGAAACTGTATAGTGGCAGTAGCAGACTAGTGACCGCCGAAATCGGCCGCTCTATTGCTGCTAGCCTGCTATAGATTGAACCAACTGGCCTGGATGAATCTGTCAACGATCTTTGCAGATTGAAATTTTGAGAACAATTGTTTCTGCATGCCCTCTGTTAGTTGTGAAGGTAATAATTCTAACTCTACCTGAGTCCTGACTTATAATTCACTCATTCTTCTGTGTTTCACCTATCTCTGTGTGTGCGTGCGTGCGGTGTGTTAAAATTTCAAGTTACCTCTAATCGTTGATCAAGTAGCTTATGCCCTGCTGTGGCATTCTTAATTGCTTCAGTAAATTGGAAAATTTGTCAAATACTGCTGGATTCTTTATCTGCTTGTTTTCTTGGTCACATGTTTCAACACTATCCACCCATACTCCCCTTTTTAGAGGCTCCATAAACATGGCATCACAGGTGTATGATTCTATACTGGAGGGTCTGCTTGTCTCTGATTCTCATCTTGCCTTTACTTTTCCTTAATGCATTTTCAGTCAAGGTTGCAAGCAAAACAGGAGATCGGGGGGAATGTTGCTTTTAGATACACAGGTCCATTTTATAGCACGTCAAGTTATATCATTCCTCTTCATTTAGTGTTTATCTCTGCGCTTTGATAGTCTATCCCTTGTAAAGCTTGATGGAGTAAAAAAATCGTTTAGGCAATTCCTTTTTTGCTTGGATCATTAAGTAGTTACGGCTGTGCTGGAATACCTTAAATTCCCTTACTGAACCGTATTAAGTAGAAATATAATGAAAAGTCCTCTTCATGTGTGTTTCACACATTTACAGGGGACACATTGATAATACGAAAGGTGAAAGATGAGGATGCACAATTTCCTTTCGTCGGTGCGAGTGCCATTCTTCTATATATTCTCGTGACATTTACTTTTGTCCTTGAAATAGCTTTTTTGGCCTCAGATCTGACTTGATTTTTTTAGAATTATGCTGCTGACAGACACTGTTGATAACAACAGATATTCAATCTATGTACATTCACACCTATACTCTCTTCCATGATGTTTTGGGTTTCAAATTTTCCTGATTCATGGTCTCAGAGGAAAAACTAACTGTTTTGCTATTACTGGACTCGTAATCTTTTAATTTCCTGTACGCTTGCCTGTAGGATCACTAGCAAATCAGATTGTTTGCTGTTAGCTGTTCAACTAATCAATCATCTGTGCTAAGTCATTTTGATCATGCTGTGGATAATTGATGGCCTTGGATGCTATTTTAGATGGTAGAGGTCCTGGGGCAAGAGTTTTCAAAGCGAGAAAATTGGTAGCAACTGAGAAAGTTTGAACAGGAAGAAACAATTGTGAAGTAGATGCTGTTGTGGTTTTAAATTGCGGTCTAAACTTTTTTTTTGTTTGTTAAAAGAAATTCCCCAATTCATCTTGTCAGTATTGATGAATCAAAACTAAGCGAGGAAAAGTGTGCCAAAAATTTTGGTCCTTCCTCTAATTTCAGCACATTTTGTGTGCTGTTCCTGCACCGATCAATCTGTTATGAGCATCATCATTCTAAAGTTTATTTAGTATATGGATATGACCACTGCAATTGTTCAAGCTGCCTTCTTTTTATTTGTGTAAGTGTTCATCTTCATCCTAATTTCTACCCGCTCTCAAATATAGGTACAGTTGATGCAATCATTAAAATGATCCGTTATGAAGCAGTGCAGGGATTTTATAAGGGTGTGAGCACAAAGATAGTACAAATTGTTTTTGCAGCTTCTATGCTATTTATGATCAAGGAAGAACTTGTCAAGGCTTATATGCTACTGGCAGATAAGGGCCAGAAGGTTATGTTGAATTTGTCTTGTCTGAACAATCACTCACAAAGATATAAATCAATTAATTATATACTTGTCAAGGTTCACATTCCTACAGTATTTGCATTGCCTGTTGATGTGCAAATATTATCAATACAAGTGTTGGACTTGCTTTTTGGTTCCTTTTGTGGGTGATAAAGTCAAAATCTTTTACTTAAGCTGCCTGATTATTGGTCTCACCAATTACTTTGTGTTCTACTTCACTCTGTAACTGTTCCAGTTAATGAACAATACTATGGTCAATCTTTAAGAATGTACTCATCTCTCGATAGTTTGGTTCCATTGCAGCACCCAGATAGTTTTCTTGCACATCTATACTTTCATGTGCTATCCCTTTCCAGCATTATATGGTAGAATGGGCTCTAAGAAAAAGGAACATCAATGCCCAGGTTCAACTTCGGTAACCTCCTAATGTTTACTTTGAATGTCTTGTGTTTTGCTTTGTTGAAGGTCTAAATTGATTTAGCATTTCACCAAACCCCTTTACCTACATTGACGCTTGCCTGGGCTTTCAGTCTGAACTGCCAAGTGGAGCATTTTTTTTTTTTTTTTGGTTTGCTTACATATTTGTGCTGTTTCATCAACTGCTTCTCGGTTGTTATTAAAATTAGCTGTAAACTTGTAATCTCCTGAATTAATCAATCAAGACTGTGCATAATGGAAACAATTTTATTGTTGGAGTTTGGAAGCAAAGGATTTTTCTCCATGGATTTGAAAAGTTTCCTAACCATGCTTAGACCTGGCGAAACTGTTTAGCTCATATTTGGGCAATGAAGCTTCATCAGCCTGCTTTCATCTTTTAGGCACATAAGGTGGGTGTTCATGCATGTCTAATCAGAAGTTTGCTAGTGGCTAGACCTGCTTGATATATTTTCACCAGTCTGGATTGACATCAAAGATCTTAAGTGATTGATTGGGAATAACAACTGTGAAGAAAAGAAGTATAGCCAACTTCATTTTTGCTCTAATTCTTCTGCAATATGCAAGTTGTTGGCAAAGGCCAACCTTGCTCCTGTTTTGTCTCAATAATACTTTGGTGGACATTAGGTTTCCCCCGTTTCATCCAAATCATCCTCTTTTGCGACCAATGATTTAATTCACAGGTGTATTTCTAAGAAGGTTTGCATTACTCTAACTTCTGTTGCTAAAATTGTGTTCCAAGACCCAAGGGATCCATGTTGAATTTTGGCACTTTTGATGTATGGAAAACTATATTCTGATGTATGGGATCACGATCATGATCCAATGAGAAGGTTTCTGGAGGATAAACTGTTGATGACTATCTTTCACTCAAGAATCTATGACAATGCTGCATCTCTTGCATTTGTTGAGTGAGATATTTTAACAAACTTCAATAGAAAAAAACTTGTCAAAACTTTCAATGAAGGAAAATCCTACTTATGTAGTTAGCTTCCCAAGTAATCTCGGAAGAACATATAGAGTATTCTTCATTTAGCACATAAGATGCACCCAACTAATGATGCTGACAGGTGGCATTAATTGTGTATTCTCTGATGCTTCAGCTCTCAACTTTTTGTCAGGATGTTGTGAGGAAGCTTAAACATGCTCCTGACATCATGATCCGTTGTTTCCTACTTTTCTCTGCGGACAGAAAATGTCCTTGCACCTCCAAGAAAGATTGGGTCACCTAGACAGAGAAAGGAAGCACATTATTTCCTTGGCAGCGAAAGCTAAGTCATTTGTTTGATTGAGCATTGGATGTACTTACCTGCTTCTCGTATCAATGTGGGAATGATGATCTTCTCTATCCTTTGATGAGCTCTGCTTGAGCTTCAAGTTTGCTCTACCCTCATTGTCCATATTTGCATTTTCGAACAGTATGTCTTGACTGTATGGTTTGACAGTTGCGTCACTGCGCTGTATAGAAGATACTGACAGCCACTGATGCTTTATTGTTTTCCGTCTTGTGAGACGGGCTGCATCTGCTGGGGACAACAGATAGTTTGCTTCCACATCTGGGACTGTGTCCGCTTTGTTCTCCTGTGATGAAAGTCTCTGAATTGTTAGATTATGTGGGGATGCATGTCGTTTTCCTTTTGTTCTCCTTCTGGAGCATTAGTGTTGCTATCTTCCAGTTGATTTTCTGGTTCTGGAGGGCCTATAGGCAAAACCTTGCCTGTATTCTGGTTTTTGGCATAATCAGAACTGGTGCGGTAATTATTGGTCTCTGCAGGAGATACTGTTCTCTGTTGCTTTCTGAAATGACTGGATTCTCCAGCTTGTATTTTCATGGTTCTGACTTTATCATATTGACCATTCTCAAGTCAAGGGGCTCCAGACTCGTATTTACTATGACCAGGCACCCCAATGCATTTTGTAAGGCCTTAGATATGCTTTCCTCGCACATCTCAGTAGTTGTCTTGTCTTCAGGTTTCTTGAAGATCAAATGCACAATGGCATTGGCTGTTGGAGTGAAATTGAATATCACTTGAATGATAGGTAGTTGATAAATGTCATTAAATTGGGTTTTGGGCGGAGTATGTTATCGCTAGCTATGGTGAATGATGCCTGATATTTGTGCTTTCTACCTTTTCCACCGTATCCATCAATATTTCTTCAAGGTCATTGAGTCAGGCCAACTTAGGCTCCTTTTCAGATTCTTTTCATCTGCAATTTTGATTCTCTTCCATTTGTTTCATGGTTGTGCTTTTGTCACTTCTGTCTACATCATTTAACTCGGAAGTTCACTGATGGATGTACAATACATCGGGCTTCTATTTTGGGTTTGCTTATGATACTGTGCATCGATTGACCCTGTATTGAGCTTGCCATTTCCAACTGCACATTTACGTCAGTAAGCATGCTTACCTATGCTGAATCCATATCCTTCCGACGAATTTTCCTGTTTATAAACAAGTACCTGAGGGTAATACAATGTCCCCTGACATGATATTTCTCTGAGAGATTTTGTTGTGGTTGTCTTGTGAAGCAATTTGTAGAAGAGCAGCAAATATTTGGGTACTCTGTTCAATGAAGGATCTCGATTGCTTCTCTACTCCAATGAGCACTTTCAAGGCATAGCACAACCTCTCTGATTGATTATTAACTGCAAAAGTATTAAAAGCTCAGCTGATATGAAGATTTCATGCATGCTATACTTCATCTTACAGTTCGAGCCAACTTTCTGCACTCTCTTGTCATTATATGTGATGGTGGTCAATGACAATGATTGGGAATTGGTGGCAGCGGCGTTTGAAAGTAGGTCTTTGATGGGAGATGCCAATTGGGACACCAGGACTTGTGGTTCCGCATCTGTTCGAATAAGCTCTGTTGTGAGTTTGATGGTCTCCATTGTGTCCCCTGATACTGCTGCCCCGAGCAAGTCATTGAGCTTGTTGCGAGGAATTAGGCATACCTACAGATGCAGGTTTAAGTAGAAAATGCATGAAAGAGTTGGCTAACAGAGTCCTGTTTGGAAAGGAAAATGATGGGAAAAATGTAAAGCTTTGATTGCTGACGCACCATTTCTTGAACCATGGAACTAGTGATTCTTGACCCCACTAAGGATAACTGATCGAATGTTTTATGCCTCTCTCAGGGATCCTTTTGCTTGGTGATGATCAGCTGCAATGCTTCTCTTTCGAGCATTATACCTTCCGGTGCAGCTTGGGAAAGAAGTACTTCTGACTCCTTGACGATACCGTTATGGGCAAGGTATCTATGTCTACAGTAATTAGCACAAAAACTTAGTACCATACATGTCTTCTACTATGCCCAAAAGTTCATCCCATGCTTCGGCAGTCAGTAAATGACATTCTTAGAGGTCGAAGACCTTAAAGCCTGGTATTGCATGTGCCAATGATGTCATCTGGATGAGTGTCCCTATTCTTTCGAATCCAGCAAATCTTCTTCCTGAACACAACTCCATCATGTAAAGGCTTCTTGAGCACCCTCTGCAGTTCCAGCATGGCCGAGATTGTGCGTCGGCTTCGCAGTTCAGTGCCATTGAGATTTTACTGAAGTGGCCTGGAGTCACTAACTCCGAATATGTGGATTTTTCTCGTTTTATTGGTTCTAATGTTCGAAACCGGTATGGTTCGTAACAAAAGTACCATTAGTGTAACATAACGAAAGTTATGGAAATGTAAGAAATAAAGTGAAAGCATTTGACATTGTTTAGACTTTGGAGAAATTTTTACTTTTGATTATTATTTTATTTTTCCCAAATGTTGCAGTCTCTTCTCTTACGACTTGGTTCTTAGTTCTTAACTTTCAAAAGAGTGCACATTCATACGCGTGAGTTTTCAAACATAGAACATTCTTTTCGCGTTGAAATCTTAGACACACAAACTTAAACAGATGAGAAAAGTCCGGCTCAGGAATTAAACCCAGCCCATCACGAAAGCCCAACTACTTTTGAAACCGGGTCCGAGAACCCGACTAATGATGGTACTTAAAGCATTTTTGAAGTAAAAATCTGCCTCAAAAGAAGCTCTAAGTTCTTGCATGAGCAGTAAAGACCTTTTCGCGCTCTTTAAAGGTTCAGGGCTTTAGGAACAAGGTGGATATGTAGCGAATTGTCGCGCAAATACCTTGCATGTGTCCAAATCCAAATCTCGACCGATGAGTTTTGTAGGTCTCGCTTGGGGTCCATCAATGCTTCGATAGATTTATATGTACGAGGCGATGTAGTTTTACTGTTAGATAAGATTACCATTAAGAAATTATTTGGATGTAATACAAATATATGTGCATTATATTAAAGTTAGTGCAAACAGTACCTAGCTTAATGCAAAAGGTTGGATAAGTAATAAGGTGACTAAGACTTTGGTCCCTCGAGAGAAGGAGGGATATAATTTTTCCGGAATCACCCAATCTTGACATGGATAACATTTCTTTTCATTAAATTGTTACGTGAAAACGAGTTTGGGTTTGAGCCGGGTCTAGGTCTGTATGGATCGTTAAAAATCGTTTCACATAAAAAAATAAATCGATATGTTTCAAATGGGTCAATTTGGATTGAACCCATTTTCACCCACCTGTTTAACAAGTCAAATCACAATGAAAAAAAAAAAACAACAAAGAAACGCCTTCAATAATAGTATATGAAAGTTCTCAATGGACCCAAAATTTGCCTAATATACAGAGGTCAAATTGAAATATAGCTCTTGCGCAGCCTCATAATCTAGAAACAATTCCATTGTTACCTCTTCCTTTTCTCTTGCCTTACACCTCGTTTGGATTTTGCCATTCTTAGTAGGATTGATATCACTATCACCATCTTCATTGTTGTTACTATTATCGACACGGGTTCCATAAAAAATGCGCAAATCAAACACAGAAACAAGAACAGGAGCTTATGGAAATCGAGCCGTGAGGCCACCACAAGATGTATATCGAGAAGACTCGTTCACATTTCATTAAATCGAAGCCTTACAAATCCACCGGGATCGGATAAGCAAAAGATTTGAACTGGTTCAATACTAGGTTGCGATCTCAAAGAAGTCTCGCTGAATTGACTAGAGAGAAAGCTTGAGATCCAAGTCATCGTCTTCTTTTTGCTTCTCTCGTTTTGCTTTCCCATCTTCTTCTTCTTTGGAGTTGGAAGGGCCAGCTTGAACTCCAGAAACACTCCCACTCAGAGACTTGTCGTCTCCCGCGAAATCTTCAGGCCGAAACGTCGGAGTCCAGACCGCCGCCTTCTTCGCCCGCTCTTCCTCGTCCAGCCTCACTCTCTCGCGGGGCTCTCTCGCAACGCTCTGAAGCACGTCCTTCGCGCTCTGTATCAGAGCGAAGAACGTCTCCATCTGCTCCTCTTCATCTGCACCATCACCGCCCCCGTCTTGACCTCCCTCTTCACTCCCAATCTTCCTTCTCTTTCTCTCTCCACCATCCATGGATTCTTTCTTTCACTGTAACGTAGCTGTGAAACGTGTAGCGAGAGCTTGACTCCTTGATATAGGGCTACGAGGGCATGCGAAGGTTGTGAAAAAACGAAAAAGACCATGGCAAAGTGGATTGGTGACTCGTGGGCACTGAGGGTTTCATGGTAAATTCGCACTGCCCATAGCAATAGCAAGAAAAGACCAACTTTCCGTCACTGCCCCGTGATCGTAAGCACTCCCGCAATAGAGTGACGTCGCCACGTGACACATGTGGTCAAACCGTTGACTGGACTGGCATCTTTGGTCTGCACTTCACTTACTCCGTTTACGTTGGGTCAAACCAGCTTCATTTCCTTGTACCTTAACAAACGTGGGTACTCGTTTATTTTGACTGAAGCTGCAACTTCTGCAGAGTTCACATTTGATCATATACATCAACAAGAGAGCATCTCTTTCTTTTTATCCTTTTCTCTTGTTGGGAACCTCTGGGATGGATAAGCTCACTAGTAGTCGGCCCCCCGAACCCCGTGTTTGGCCCAAAGATAGGAAGCTCCGATGGGACCTCGGCCGCCCAATTCGTACATCTCCGGCGCGATATTCCTCTAGTCTATCTCTTGTAGAACCGGATTGCGTATATTCCACGCGGCCGCAAGCTCGTTGCTCCTCATGAACAGACTCCATCTATGGAGGAGAAGATGCTCCTATCAATCGGGCACCTCCACGTTATACCTAACACAATCCATGCCACAACCATCATCATGAAGTGAACTAGCATAGTACAATGTGGAGAGATCTTGTATCCAGGACTTACTTGTCCTTGTATAACAAATTGGGTTCAAATGCGTCTAAGTGCAATCCCAGCCCAGGCATCTTATTGTTCACTTTGAGTAGGATGGCTTCATCAGGTAAGTCCGCATAGAATCAGCTCATTAGTGGTGAGGTCTAGATTATGCCCCACACATTCCCGATAGATGTTTCCGGGAACATGATGGAACTGTATGCGTATCTCCACCCTGCATAACATGGATCGTCGAAGCAAATACATCACCGAGGGGTAGATGGTGGACTGACATTACAGAAATACGAAATAAGCTAAGTTCACAAACCTTAAGCAATGAAGGGTCGTATCTAACTCTACAGCGTAGAAAGAACTGTCAATCTCTACAAAGCAATTATGAATGAGTCTGACCTGTGCTTGATCATTCCCATGCCAGTCCTAACCATGAAGGGCACACCGTCCCATCGTGAATTATCAATAAAAAAGTGCGGCAGCAAAGAACGTTGGTGTCAAATCATTAAAATATAGATCAACATCATCCCCAGAAGTAGCTGTATATTGACCAAGAATCACATCATTAGGCTCTAAGCTCCGTATTGATCTCAGAACCTTGACCTGGACAAGAAAATCCTAATCAGCATGTACAGATGCCTCTTATTAGGTGGATAGCATGCGAATCCGCCAATGTACCTTTTCATTTCGAATATCCTCACCATCAAGACTTACTGGGGGTTCCATGGCAAACAATGCTACCGCCTGAAGGATATGACTCTGTACAATGTTGCGAATGATCCCATAACCCTCAAAGTATCTGCATCAGGGTGATAGTTATTAGGGAACTACATATCCAAGTCTAACATACAACAACCATTACATACTTTCCTGCCGCCACAACTGAATCTTCAGATAAGATGACCTGCAAAGTCATTCAATGGCATATGACTACTTCTAGTGCATGGCCACATCCCAAAAAATTTCAATGTGTGAAGCAAATGGAGAAAACTATACACTACCTGTACATGATGTATGTATTTGCGGCTCCAGAGCGGCTCAAACACTAGATTGGAAAAACTTAAAACTGTAAGATTCTCAGTTAAGTTCCTTCCTAAGAGATGATCGATCCTAAAACAACATAGACAGATCAAAGTTCATAATAGTAAAACCTTTTCCTTGCATTCTCACTCTAAGGAATACAATGCACATATATGAGCAATAGAAGATGAATGAAACCAGTACCTGTATATTTGATTCTACTCAAACTTAGAAAGAAGAAACTGTGACAGCTGATTAGAAGATGGTGCATCAAAACCAAATGGTTTTTCAATTAGTACGCGGTTCCAGCCTTTCTGGGTTTGGGCGTAGTTTGCAAGGGTTAACGTGACATCTACAAGTGCTTCTTGTGGCACAGACAGATAAAATATCCTGTTTGCTTCAGAGTTCCCCTGAGGTAGATAAGCTGTTAAATGAATGTCAAATAGACTGAGTTTATATAACCAAAGTAAAATGAGGTCTATAAGGACATGAAGAAGTCCAAAAGACTACACTATCTAACTTTACCTCAAGCAGCTCCATCCTGGCATCAAGTTTTGACATCCCTTCTTTGTTGTCATATCCCCCATAGAGGTAAAATGTTTTTCTAAGGAAACTTTCCATCTTCTCTGCACAGTTTTTCCTAGAACAGTAGGCATACATGCAATGCCGATCAGTGAAGGATCCGGAGCACAATAGCTTACGAGGAAAAACTGAAATCTAACAACCATGGTAAGAGTAACCTAATTGTTTTAAGATATTACTGGATTTGCAGCCCTGATTGGGGTAGAAAAACAAAGTTTCCTGTATGTCCTTTAAGAAAAGTCGAATCTCTCCCGTAGTGTCAGAGGGATTCTGATGGTGGCTTAAAAAACTATCAGGACAGTTTGATACCTGTGAACAATGAGCCTCCTAAGTAATTTTTAGCAAGCTCTAATCAAGCGATCAGCTCACAGAAAATTTATGCTTCTTAATTAGAATTTTGTCAGGAATGTCATCCTATAAACAAACCTTCTTAACAGGAACAAGAAGTAAAAATTTGCATTGCAAGGTATTAAAGTTCTATACTGATGATCAATTCGGCAGGTCAAAGTTGAAGATATCATCGATCTCAGGTCTTCATCTGTCAAATTCTTTCTTGAATAACCAACAAAATAGACATTCTGTACGCACAAAAAACAAAAGAACTTTGGAGTTACAAATCATTCAATTCTGGTCACAAAAGGGTCTGAAGATCCCCTACTTTTCGATAAGGTGGCCTAGTTAAAGCAGGCAACAATCCACTTGAACAGATAGAGGAATCTCACTTTTTTTACATCACCAAGAACTTCTTTGTGACTCCTCTTTTGTGTGTCAGCCACTATGTAATAAATAGCTGAAGAATAAATGACATAAAAATCGCGGACTTGAGAAAAGTAGAATAACTAATGAATGCACAAAGATACAGTTGTTACTGTCACAAAAAAAATAAACAGATAGAGGACAAAAGCAAAACTCTTCCCACTAAGAAGAGTCAACAACAAACAAAAGCCACATGGATTTTCACCATGATAGATACCGACTTAAGTGCACCAATCTCTCAAACAGCAGTATACCTCAGGCAGGAAGCCACTATAGTATAGAGCAAACAGAGCTGGGAAAATCTTTCTCTTCGCCAGCTCTCCCGTAGCTCCTATAACTGCAATGCAGAGTGATGATTCTTCATCAACCTTTACAGAGAAACTGCAGGAAGGTGCTTGTCGCAAGGCTAAAATGGATTTTGCCGAAGCGGCCACGCTCTTGTCAGGAGGAGGCTGAACATACTGTAAAGAAGTTCCCTCGGGCTGTAAGCTGTCCTGAGCTGCTTCTCCAGTGAAATCTGTGAGTTGCATAATCAACATCTTAAAAGGTAACACGAGAAGTTCAACTACAATGCAGTAGTTGATATCATGAAAGAAAATAAATTGCTGACCATAAGTTCTAGTCATAGTTCATCCAATCACCCAATAGGCTAGAAAAATAGGATTCACGGCGTTACAGCTTACCATCATGCAATTTTAATGTGGATACTTCTTCAGGTGTCAAGGCTGATTGAGAAGGATCTGGACCTCGATCTTTCTCTTGATCTTTTATACCTCCAAATTTGTTAACTGTACCAATTTTTGCATGTCCTGGCCGAAGTTTTAACCTCTGGAGTATGCACAGTTTCAGACCACAAATTCTTTTGCAGAGACTTGCAGCACCTCCATAAATAATACGATGCCGATGAATATTGCATGCAGGAAAATTTTTGGAACCTAAAAGCACCATGAATAGATACTCAGTTCACATGTTCGAGAACATTCCTCAGCTATATTGTTCCGATATCTTCAGGAATCAACTTCTAGTGACAATGTACAAACTTGCTAGCCAAGCGCAAATCCATTTCTTTAAAGGCATCTTCCCATTTAGTAACACAATGTTATTTGTCCTAAGCAAATTCATTACGTTCATCAGCTTTTTACACCCTAGAATTCCATCGATTTGCTGAAAACAACTTCATAATTAGTTGTCTACTTGATGCAGAAATGATGATATATAGATAGTATAGCTATTAAATGCCAAGTAACTCAATTAATCCTGTCCGCCTTAATCCATTGTTAGCACACCGGTAACACGCATTTCATCTCTTTTCGAAATCAGGGAGGTCTTGTGGCAGACCAAAGCATATGAAATGATACATTCACCAGCACTACTTAAGACTGAAATTCTATCTCAGATTGCTCATGCATCTCTACATGTATTGGCAAGCTCATGCCTATCATCTGATTTGCTCAAGTGGGTTCTTCTCTGAAACCACTCAAAAAGTTCCAAAAGCTAAACTACAGATACGTCCTCTTCTAGAAAGATTTACTCGCTTGCAGCCACTCGTGATTGATCCTAAAGCACACCCATTTGAGCATCATAAATAAGAAGCAACACGACTTGTAAAATTTTCCATCTTTATAGTAGAGCTACGGTTGCATAAAGTAGATATTGGGAAACATGTATCAGAGATAAAGAACTCACGGTCGAGAGTGAAGCGATCGGTCCCGCCATTGAAGATTCCGAGTGGAGTGAAAATGACATCTACATCAGATGGTCTGATTAAAGCTTGAGCCTTTCTGCCATGTATGTATTTCGGACAAAGGAATGTCGACAATTTTTTCAAGAAAAAAAGCTTCGTCACCTTGTTTTTTGCCGTCGGTAGTTCGCAGATTGCTCAAGCCTCCAAGTGAAAGGGGGAATCCGTGGGTCGGACCTGATTGTGATCCTGCGGGCCGTGGCCGTGGCCGTGGCTTTGGGATGGATACTGGCTATTGGTTGGAGGTGTTGAATTCCTCTTTGTTTATTTTCATAAATCTGTTAAGTCAAAGTATTGCTAATCATACTTAACTTGTATGAGTGAGTTTTATCCCACTCTACCTCCTACATCATTCACATATAAATTCAATAAAATCACTTGAGCTTATCCCAAATCACAACAAGATGCAAACATTGATCGCAAAGATCTCACCGTTCTTGTAAAATTGGCTCGCATTTTCGTTCCATTCACTTCAAATATGGTCCATATCCATTCACCTTAATTGTGCTCATGGCTCAATGTTGTTCTTAGGGTTGGTTGTCAAGAATCAGAAGTGACGAGATCAAGAATTTGGAACCTAGTCGGTTTTTAAGAGCACCGATCTGGAGCTGAATAGGTCGATTCCAAAGATCAACCTCATCGCAAGAGACAAATCAATTTAGTATGCCACCTCCTTTCAACTTCAACAAACCTATGTCTCAAGCCAGATTTCTCTAGGGGCAAGAAATTCCAAAGTTTGGCCCTTTCTGGTTCTCTTAAGCCATGTTGTTAACATTCACACCTATTTCAATGGAGTTTCTACTAAATAGTCACTTCTTATTTGAAAATTACTGAAAGAAAACCTCTGAAAAAGCAACAATGCACTAGTATAAAGAAGTGGCTTAATGGATTTTCTCACAATCACCCAACAAAAGTCGGTTCATCAATCATCAATAATCATGTTAGGTGGACTCATACATCTTATTAAAAGCTTCTGAACCAGGAGGAGGAGAAAAGAGGGGGGAAAAGTTGAAGGCTGTGTTTCAATTTCTATAGCTAATTCTTATGGAAATGATTGCACGCCAACCACAAAAGCACCTCGACCAAAAAAGAAGAAGAAAAAACCACAAAGCACAAACTTCTTTTAACCTGCATAATGCCACATTAAAAATCACAACTTTTTAATTCAATCCAACACCTTATATAAAATTGATTTTCGAAGTGATCTTATTAGAGTGGATTCTATTTGGGTGCTCGAAAACAATTCATTCATTTAAATTTTCACTGATAATCTGTTACGTAACTTAGAAAATTACAATATGATTTCCCTTGATATTTCATCTAATCATTGTTCCACACCATTTTGATGGAAGAAGGTGTTCAGCGCTAGAACGACAATTTTTAAGAATAGACAGAGTTTTAAGAGAACCGGGCAATGTTACAGTCGCCTACGAAGGAATGTAAATTAACTCGACGCCTCGCCTTCGCAAACCCGAACGATGGAACCATTCCATACCAAAACAAACACAAAGACAAGACTCTCTTTTTCATCCTTTTGACAGTGACCCACCACTAGCACGTTCCTTGTATTAGGATATTATCCGTCTCCGTCTTTCTTTATTCTTCTGCTGAATCCTCTCTCTCTCTCTCTCTCTCTCTCTCTCTCTATCAGTTTCCAGAGTTGAAGACCAACTTCGCTCTCTGATAAGATAGAGACCGGCCTTTCCAATTCATCCACTCTCTCCTTGGCCTGAAGGTTACAGGTTCTCGTTGTTCTTATCTTTGCTGTTTTAACTTTGCAATCCATAGGTATAGTCGTCTCAAGTCTTGAAATTTTGAGGTGGGTCTCGCGGTCTGAGCTTGCCCGATCATTTGGGTCATCAGAGAAGGGCGACGCTGAATTGGGTTCGATCTGTCGGGACTCTGATTGGACGGATAAGTTTTGGGGTTCATGTTGGTCGGAAGAAAGATAGCTTTTTGGCGATTGTTTCTCTGTTTAAGGCGTGGTCCGTCAATTTAATCAATTTATGCTCCAAATAGGTCTTCTCTTTCTGTTGTCTCGAGGTGATAGTTGGGCGTGTTGCTCTCATACATTTCCTGGGTTTCCCGCTGATGGCAGTTACTGAATCTGTGTATCAGCAGCTCTTCTAGTAGACTTTATTGTGCTAGTGCTAGATTGAACACCATCATTGACTTTACCCGTTAATTGATAGATTTTGCAGCGGGACTTAGAGTTGGCATGTCATGTCTTGCAGCTATGCTGTAATCTCATGGGGCGCGAGTTTTAGACAGATTATTGCGAGATCTTTTTGTCACTTGAATTTGCGATCAGCTACTTTTCAAGGAAGTGCTTGACTGGTGCTTCATTATAGTCTAAACAAATCGGGAAAAAGTATAGGATGGAGCGCGTATTTAGCGTCATTTTCTATCTGAGATTGTATGTGCTGAAGTGATAGTCTACTAATCGTATCTTCCATCCAAAACAGGTGCTTGAAGGTGAGCTTCTATCTCGACGCGATAACGAATTGTTAATTTATAATTCAGTTGCAAGAAAATGGGTTCGGAAGGGCCTCCAGCTGTGACAATTTATATAACCGGTTTTAAGAAGTTCCATGGAGTTCCTGTGAACCCAACAGAGACAATTGTGAGCAATCTAAGAGAATATATGAATAAAAGGGGTATGCCAAAAGGATTGACTCTTGGAAGTTGCAGCATTCTCGAGACAGCCGGACAGGGGGCAGTGGCTCCTCTCTATAAGATTTTACAATCGGCCTTAGAGGAAAATGATTCCGAACTAACAAATTCGAGACGAGTTATCTGGGTGAGTTGCTTCACCCGTGAAATACCTTGTCTGTTTTAATTTCTCTTTGGTCTTCCACGATCATTTATCGACAACACTATTTCACAACACATCCCGTCCCAGCCTTTGCTGAGTCGCATTAATGGAATCTTCAGAACTTAAATGACTGTGTGTTGCCAACATACATTCTCTGATATCGATCTTCAGGTACATTTTGGGGTCAATAGTGGTGCCACAAAATTTGCTATCGAGCATCAAGCCGTCAATGAAGCTACTTTTCGCTGTCCAGATGAGATGGGATGGAAGCCTCAGGTGTATACTCATCACGCTTTCCTGCTTTTGTACCTATGTTTTGTAAGGGTTTGTCCTTCATAAGTTATACTGTTTGTTCAACACCTTCTGATTCTGTATAATATGCAGAAAGTCCCCATTATCCCTGCAGACGGTGCGATTTCTCAAACACGTGAGGTAGAGCTGATTTTCTGGTTTTTTGGTTCCTTCTTTGTTTATGTTGGACTGACATTAGTCAGCTGCAATTTCTGTACTTTTAGCGTGGATGTATGTGCTTAGTTCTTCTATTGCGTATGTTAATCCTATAACAAGTGTCCATCTAAATAGAGAAGATGCATGTAATTTATGGCTCAGTAGCAGGATGTGTTTTTGTGATTGAAACAAATTGGAGCATATATTCGCATACTGTTCATTGCCGATTCTGTGATATGTGCCTAAAATACCTCATTGGTCATTTTGGTTTTCTTTGATGGAATTAAACATCCAAGTCCTTTCCTGCATTTGTTGTCATGTCTCTGCATAGATGTAATGTTCTTCCAACGATCAACTACTCTTATCAACTTTGTTCTTAAGGAGTCCCTTGTGGGTTTTTGTATTCCTCTGTGTTTACCTAATTATGAATCATCCATACTAGTTTCATCTTGAAGAAACCTATAGAAAGTTTGGCAGGGTGGTGTGTTCTTCCTTGGGAGCTTGCCTAATTCCAACTGTTATGATTTTCCATGATATCTTCATAGCACTCGCGTTCCTATGTTTCTTGCTTTAGATTATGTTCAAGAGTTTCCCGAGCTTCTCGCAGATGGGAACCGTTTACGCTGTCATTTACTGAGCATGGTGTGAGCTGTTTGCTGAAGCGACTCAACTGGACTGTATCTTTTCAAACATCTATTCAGACTAAGTTTCAAAGAAGCCTTAGACTAATGATCTTGCTTAGCCATTACGAAGATAATATTGTACCTCTTCATGTTTCTTCTGGGTCTGTTACTCTGCAGTCAGTAACTTAAGAATCAAGTTCAATATATGCTAACTTTTTGCTGGTTTAAAGAGTATGGACATTTAAAGTTAATGGACACAAAATCACTAAACTTGAGTTCTAACAGTAAGATATTGCATCGACTGCAAATTCAAAAAGCAATTTGGTGAACATTCAGTTTGGTTAATACTCCATGAAATATGAATAGGCTATCGGTGTTCTTGGATTCACCTTCATGTTGGTTCATCCAACTAGCTTTGCTATCAAGTTAAGCAAAAAATTGAAAGTTCCCTTGCATACTGTGATTCTCAAATGTATTACAACAGTAACAACAAGTGTTTTCCTGCTGAGTGGGTCCACTACATAGATTTTCTTGCACAGTTGCTCTCTATTTAGATGGATTGTCTTCAATAAAAACCAAACACTGAAGATCTTCCCTTAAGTTCTTTGGGCTTGTGTGTTTTAAATTTTCCTTTACCTAACCCATGTCCTTGTCATAAAGTTGCGTTTTTTCAGGAGCATCTGAAGATCGTCTTTTCATTATATCCAAAACCACCTAACAACTGTCCTTAGCTAGTGTGAAGCCAACTTTTTCTTGGTTATCCTCATTTCTAGTTCTATTTCTTTTTCCCGGTGGCGGCATATCCAGTGAAGCATTCTCGTTTGCAATAAACTAGTTAGTCGCACTTATTCATACTTAACTGCCATAGTTGGACAGAACTTGCCCTTAAGTTTTAATGGCAGTTTTCCGTTGAATGGATAGCAATTCTTCTTGTCAGATGTATTACTAACGATTGTGGATCATTTGGACTTCGTGATGATTCTTTTCTAGTATTCTTTTTCATTTTCCTACTCACACTGCTACAGTAGCTAATCTCTAAAGCTGAGGTTATGATATTAATTTTTGCTTCATATATCCTGCTGTGGGAATACTGGGATCATTTAATGTCATGTATTTGACATGGGATGCCTTTGTATTGTTCTACTTCATGCAGACCTCTCTACCCATTCAGGAGATAGCAAAGGCCCTGTCGAAGAAGGGTTATGACGCCATGATTTCTGATGATGCGGGTAGATTTGTGTGCAACTACGTCTATTATCATTCCCTTCGCTTTGCAGAGGAAAACGGGATCAAATCCCTCTTTGTCCATGTGCCTCTCTTCTTCACCGTAGATGAGGAGACCCAAATGCAATTTGCTGCCTCCTTGCTGGAGGCTCTTGCTGCTTTTGGTTAGCAGTTGCTTAAGAACGTCCACCCATTTTATTTTGGTTTGCCATCAATGGGAAGGTGGATGGGTGTATAGAAGGAATGTTTATGCACAGTCAGTTCATGCAGAATGGAAAAAAAAAAAAAAAAAAAAAAAGTTATTGTGGGACGCCGTTCTCGCTTATTTGTTCACGCCGAATGGAAAAACCAAAAAAAAGTTATTGTGGGACGCTGTTTGTTTGCCTTGATGTTTGTCAGAAGGGTTTCGATCGCTTCCAAATGTAAGTGATCTTTGTGTGGGGATGTCAATAAAGGCCTGATTTGCTTGCATCTGAACATATTTGCTCAACTGTAGTCATCATCTCCTGATTTTCCTTCATCGTAGGTCAATACTATCGTCATAGCAGAATATGTTGTCAACACTTTTGGAATACCAAAGTGTTCCGGCATACATGCTATCATCAGTCTTGCTCAAACTATGATGTATTATTGCATTTGAGGCGCGGAAGTGACTGGAAAGAGCCTGTGCGCCTAATTACCATGTTCTAAATTTGCTCCCCTTATTTTCGATAGCTAAGGGATCTATGATGGAACTCTGCTTGGTCTTGTAATGGTTTGTTCCGGTGTAGTGTAACCGGGAAAGGTTCTGTATCATTCTTAATATCATCTGAAGGTGATAAATCGCGGTCACATTGGCTACGTCTCAGTTTCATATGCCAAGTTTCTGGCGTGGTACAAAGGATTAAAGACAATTTTGCGAGGCTTTTGTTGATCTGTAATGTTGAAGTGGATCGATCTTGTGATGGGAATGATAGCGAGAAGACGACTGCGGGGTTCGCTGCATTCCCAATGGAAGCAGGTTATAGTAACCGGATAAGTCTGCTAGGGATCGATTCGACGCCATCGCTCTCCTTCCAGTGGAAAACATTGCAGCATTTAAGCAAAGCCCCTTTACCAGAAGGTTAGTAGTTCTACATCTTCAAGATTACTATTGCATCGAATAAGGCAATCGTCGCTTCTAGTTAGGTCGGCTGAACCTCAAGAAGTCGCCGAGCAAGTTCCAAACCGTCCCAAACCCGACTCGGGTTATTTTTTTGCGGCGTTGGGTTCGTAGACCTTCCAAAATTCGTCGGCTGGAACACAAATTCTCACTTGTAGAATAATCTTACTTTTACAAAAAGGAATATAAAAATGGGATCATCATCGAGTGTGATATCTGATGTGGAGAATATTCTGACAAAGTCGATCGCTTTTAGAGATCTTTGGCACTAACTATGGTGAAGCTGACGTCTCTGTACTCTCCTTTACCTCCTTGTTCTTGATCTCTTTTATTAAAACTTAGGTAGTACCAAGATGAGATGCAATACCTGGAACATGTCTGAGTATAATCCTAGTTTGAGATTAAAATAAGGAAGAGCTATCTTCTGGCTGTGGCTGTGAGTGGAGCTGTTAGTTTTGACATAAACTAAGCTCTCTGTCGTGCGTGCACCGACCCACCCTTCCTTTTCTTGGCCTCAAGTCACCGTCCCAGCAGAATGCGGGGAAAATTATCCAAAAAGCCCTAAATTTATTGTACGACGACCAATTTACTTCTAAACTTTTCAATTTAGCCAATTTAGTGCTAAATATTTTGACTATTTGTCAATTTAGTCGTCAATATAGTACTTTCGACCAATTATCTAAATAATAAGTTTAGGACTAAATTGACAAATCTTCAAAAGGTATAAGACTAAATTGACACAGTTGAAAGGTTTAGGATTAACTTGAAAATTTGTCAAAAGATTTGGGATTTTTTGGACAATTATCCAATGGAACGCGCATGCATGCCTTTGGCTATCCTTTGCTTTTCGTGTGTAGACTTGAGACTTGAGAGAGAGAGAGAGAGAGAGAGAGAGAGAGAGAGAGCGAGAGAGGGGGGGGGGGGGGGGGGGGGGGGGGGGGGGGTGAGAGTCTGAGCTGAATAGACCCCCACAAAAGCACAAGCCGTCCTTCAGCACTTGGGACAGTTAGTCCACTCAGAAGATTTCCATTTCCCACTCCTATTATGGGTCGTCACTTCTGATATTTACATCTGTATAGTTTGCACAACATTTCGAGCACCAATGACGAGTGGAAAAAACTCGCTCTAACTTGCACAGGAACCGCGCAAATGATAGCTGCTTCGGATGCCCCCATCTTACCAAGTGACACCGTCTCGTTACTGTCGAGATGCGATATAGCAATTATACTGTCGGGACCGTCGTGTTACTGTCGAGACACGACGTGTGGACACGTTGATGGCCTCTTTGGAGAATTCGGGCTAGTCAAACTCGACCTCGTGGACGGGGGAATACTTCCCGCGAGGAGCGGGTGCTACTGGAGCCTCCGTCCAAAACCGACACGGATAGCGGCTTCATCTTGTTAGGCATATCAAACAATTGGGAGTCACAAACTGAATTTACTCGCTAGGTGTAGTAGCTCAACCTTAAACGCCGGCTCTGATACCAACTTGTCAGAGCCAGGGTTTAAGGTCGAGCTACTATAGGAGCGAGCGTGGCAGCGGAAGCTCTCTTTTTGTGGTAGTTTTTGTTGTTATAGTAGTTAACTCCTAGCCCTGACCCGGTATCTTTTTGTTGGTCTTAGGAAACGGCCCTGAAGAGTGGGCCTGTAGATCTAATCGCTTCCCTTGGGTTAACTGAACATAAATAAAATATTTTTGTGCTGCTGTTGATTGTTGTTTCTCTTGCTGGCTGCCCCTGTTTTAATACTGTCTGGGTTATTGTTCGTTCCGCGTGCGCTTAACTGCAAGATAAAACGAATGGGTCGATGGCATACTTGAGATGTCGTCCCTTGACCTGAGACGTTTGGTAGGGTTGTCACATGCCCGAAGGTCGGGACGTGACACTAGGAGAGCTCTGGTCACTTCATTTCCGGTGTAACAATGAGAGACCAACAGAAGTGGACTTCACATGCTGAGGTTTGTCACCTCTCGAATGGCAAAGAACCCAAAAGCTCTCTTTTTAACCTTTTTCTCTTCAATTGTTCATAATGATTTTTCTATCCCCAGTTGGCCATTCACTAGTCCCCAGCAGCTAAAATTAGGGTTGTGGCATCATCTGACATGGCTCTAGGACCAACTGCTATTAGGAACAAATTCAATTTAATGTTCTTTTCGATTCCTAGAGGTGGCTCTTTATTTTATGGTCCCCAGTTCAGGAATTTTTTTTCCAAATAAGAGCCCACATTGGTCCATTCTTCTTTTTGTTTTTGGCAATGTATGCAATCATCTTTTGCACTTAGCCCCCCCAGTCAAATTTGCCCCCGCCTCCCCCTTCAAACATATAGAGCCAATCCCGCATGCATGTTATTAATCTCCTTGCGCAATTTCTTTTGTATTCTTGCATGTTTAAGCATCTCTCTAGGTAAGTACAAAATATGATTACCCTGACAAGTACTTAGGTTAAGATCGATTAGACAAATATAAGTTGAAAATGTCGTATCGCCGTTGTTGTCATGGGTTCGGATACGTCGAACGACAAGTTAAATGTAGCACACGAAATTATTCAGCTGTGAACGCTGGAGTCTCATGTAATTATGTCACTTTGGAGACTCGTTTTACCAAATATCAATCTACAATCGATCTACTGTGATGGTTTATGGATTAATTTAGTCACGTAAGTCCATGTAACTCGGTCGAGTTAGTAAATTAGGTTGAGTTTAAACTAAATTCTCTATTTTTGTTAGGACCAAACTAGTATAGCCATTTGGTATAGGCTGAATGTTGCCCACGGGATCATGGGAAATTCTCTTTCAGCGTGGGATAGTTGCATGCTAATGTCACAATGTCATTTTCCTATATATATATCTGACCCTAGACCTCGTTCTAGGACGCATGTGAAAACATAGAATTCCTCCCGTGTTGCACCGTTCAATGCATGCCTTCGACAATTGACCTAAGCAATAAGCATGCGAGTTATACTTGAGTGAAAAAGCTTTTGTTGTGCTATATAATTCAAATTTAATTAAGAGCAAAATATCACTAAAAACTATTAATCTTTCTTTTAATTGATACCCAAATAGACTCTACATTTTAGTCTAAGCAATAATATATATTAACCCTAGATGGATCAACAATGATCAACATCAGTCTGTATTATCTTCTCTGGCATTCCCTCTACCAAGCACATAGCTGGCGGGATTGTGAGTGTCTCCATAGTCCCATAAGCGTTCCAGCAAAATGGGTTCAAGACGTACTCCCCTTGCGCCGGAAGCAGCTCGATCTCCGAGAGCGTCAAGTTGGTGCACGGGATCGCGTCGCTGCACCCGAAATGCATCGGCGGGCTTCGGACATCGTACGTGCCCTTGATGTTGGAGTAGGAGATGTCAGCAACATAGACCGCTGAGGTTTGGTTGGCGCATTTCTTGGTGAGGCAGTAGTATTGGTCGATGATGATCGGGTTCCGAACCGTGTCCATGTGGATGTTGTCGAAGGTCACATGAGAGACGGAGCCCGAACCGCCCTGCCACGTCTTGATTCGAACCCCGTTGTCCGAATGTTTGATCACGGAATCTGTCACGGTGATTTTCGAGACGCAGGCGTGGGAGTTGCGAACTCCGAGACTGCCGATGCTGCTCGAGTGACAAGGAAACTGATCATTGGAGCAAAGTACATACATTGAAGCCCACTAGTCATAAGTTATATGAATTGATGTTCAACAATAGTGGCTAGGAGTTAGATGGAGCGAGAGAATTATGCTGTAAAGGAGAAAGGCGGTTCAAAATTTTAAATCACCACTAATCTGTACCTTTTGTCGTCTATTATTCGCACCTTTTAAGTGTTAATTCTTGCTTTTTCATAAAGCTTGAAGCACTATTCAGATGCAGATTTTATCATATCATCACTTGCTGTACCTTATTCCATGACTAGGACCACAAGTTATGTTTCTTATATCGACGTCATAGCAACCCGCTCCAATGGATACGCAGTCGTCACCTGCAAAGGCCGGTCGATTAATGAAACAGCTTGTATGAAATCGAAGGTTGTGATAATGTGACAGGATAAGCCGATTTGTTCAGAAACTTCTGATTGAGCATGTTACCATTAGAGATCATCGAATTGTATATTCCCACGTTATTCGTGTTCTCTACGTGAATTCCGTCCGTGTTTGGACTCTGATAAGGCGCCTTGATGGAGAGCGATTCGATGAGGACGTTCCGGCAGCCGTCGAATCGGAAATGGAATTGAGGGCTGTTCTTGATTTTAAGTCCCTGAACTGTCAAGTTGGAGCTCATGAAGAACCTTAGGGCCTGCATTACAAAGAAGGTCAATGACAACTTAATAAACTTTTCCCTGACAAGGTGATGAATCTTGTCCAGAATACTTGCAGTGTTTCTGACTTACAACAGGGCTGTCACAAGGACCAGGCATGGTTGTTCCATTTATTCCCTGTTCCATTATGCATATAATAAGAGTGTAAGTACTAGAAAAATAATCTATAAGTACAAGAAAATAGAGATTCTGCTAGCTTCTAAAGGCACTGCCTTGTGTTGCCTATATGTTTTCTGGTTTAGCTTACTTTGTGTGGCTTACAAGGAAGATTCCACCATTTCTCTCCTCTCCCATCTATTAGCCCACCTCCTTGCATTGACATTCCATTGATTCTGTAAAAGACCAGCCACTGCCTCTTGCTTATGCGCTGAGGCCACGAGTCGGGCCCGTCTGGTGGCATCATAGTTCCATCGATCTGCGAAGCGTGAATTCGAAATTCACGGCCAACGTTAGATAAATCGAGCACTTGTTGCCAAAGGCGACACCCGTTTCTCGATAGAGGACATCATCAACAGTTACCTGGAAAACAAGGTTGGCTTTGCAAGGCCCTGTGAAAATGGTGGACTGTATCATGAAGGAATGGCCGCGAGGGACGAGTAGAGTGGGTCGCTCGGCGCCACAGGCCGCATCCCAGGCCATCTTGAACGCGTCCGTATCGTCGGTGACTCCATCGCCTTTGGCACCGAACTTTCGCACGTCGAACACGGAGTCGGAATCCGCATCGCCACCAATGTAACTGGGGCTAGCAGCATTGGCAGGCTCGGGTGCTGGAGAGGGCGGCACCGAGATTTGAGACACGGCAGGCGAATGCTTCTTCTTCGTGTGGTGACTGTGAGTCCTCCCATCAGTTGGAGGAAGCAACAAGGAGAGTGCCAAGAAAGTGAACACAGCAAGAGAAGCCAGCGAGTGTGTCATGGTGAAGAGGTTTTGCAAACTATGGGAAAGATGAGTGACTAAGGTGATGGGAGGAATGTGTAGATATTTAAAGAAGTCGCAATACTATCACTATCCTAGAATAGGCTCTTTCTCCCACTAGGGCTTATAGCACTAGCCGTAATTCGAGTTCACGCTCAATAATTCCTGGAATTCAAGGAACCTGACTCAGATTATGACAGGGGTTTGTGCTCTTCTGCACTGAACAAAGTGGCCATAACAAGATGAACCCACGTTTTGGGAAGTCCTGAAAGAAAACCAAGTTGTGTGGAGCTATACTGAGTCTGCGAAAGTGATGAACACTTTGGGATGAGGCACTAGGACAAGTTGCGAGGTTGTTCTTTCACACGCACGCACATACATATACACAGTGGCTAGTTTTCGAGAGTTAAGAGGATGCTGGTTGAGAGACTGCTGGGAGTTTAAAGCCGGGTTTTATACTAGGAAAAGATCTGGTTAGTGGGGAGGTTACTTTTCTGGAGGGTCGGTCCTTGTGCGAGGATTACAATAATGACACAGAGCCGACCAATTCCATTACAGGATTGGCTTTGGTTGGTGGCTGAGAATAGTGGAGTGTGCACATAGCATTTGGTCATGCAAGAGAGAGAGAGAAAGAGAGAGTGAAGTCTGGAGGAGAATATTTGGAGTTTGTCAGATGTGGGTTGTGTGGGAATCCGCATTGGGAAGGCCAAGCCTTTCTGCAGAGTCAGTTCTAGCTTCATTCTCTTCTGTTGCTGTTGGGCCAAAACAAGTACAAAAAGCAGTTCTGAAGCATTTCAAGAGGGCCAGAGGTTCCAAAAGCAGTCACCCCATAAAGGAGGATGTTCTGCTCACTTGTAAGTGACGACTGAGGAACAAATGCACTTTTCTGCAGCACCATCATGATTGACCCACTCCCCAAAAAGCTTCCATGGCAGTGTCTAACTAAGAGTGGCCTGGCCTTACATGGAGGGTTCATAAGTTTTGTAGTTTTCGCATTCTCATTGCATGAATTAAATTAGATGAGCAATGTTAGGTATTTTAAGGAGGTGTAATAATAACGGGACATAACGAAGGATGTCATGTGGCCGTTGTTGAGAAAACTTCTTAATAGATTTTGAAGCTGACAAAACAATGATTAATAATACCTCTAAATCTGATAAATGCATCTGAGCATTCGTATGCAAGTGATATCAATGCTGCTTATGCTTTCAGACTCTATGCAACTATAGTCTAAAGCAGTAATTTTGTGGATGTTATCTTAAATGTCGCATGGATATTTTCATAAGTCAAGTCCTGGATATGTTAAGAAACTAGAACACGACTATTCTCAAGGCATTTGATAACTTCACATTCAATTTTGAGTATCAGACTCATACTCATACTCATATTCTATTTTGAGTATCACACTCAAATTTAGAGTCAGACTCATATTCAGATTCAAACGCGGACTACTGAGTATAAGACTCAGATTGAGACGCAAATTATTTCTATCATAACGGCTAGTGATCTGGCTTGGATTTCAACTTTGAAGATTGTCTCGTGACACAAATATTACAGCAAGACATCCTGATTGATTGGCAAAAACAAGATTTATTTTCAAATGAATAACTCTACTTAAGGAAACCTAGATTTAGTTGTATGAGCGACTAAATCAATAGCAGATTCTGATCTGATCTCTCAACGGCTATTTAATCTTCTTTTGGCAATTCTGTTCAACGGGTTGATTGGAGAATAATCCTCTGAAGACCGTCCAACATGTAGATTGGAAGTGGAGGAGTATAAAAGGAGATCGAGATGCGAAAGAAAAAAGAGAGCCTAGAATCTGAAATTCCAAAGTTCAAAGAGAGCTTTGACCCTATACACTTGTCTTTCTTGAGCTATAAAATGTAATCCTTGAGAGGCTTTGTTAGAGTGATTGAGTGTGAGATAGTGTGGTCTATCAACTCAAGTATCATCACTCATTATAACCTCTGATCGATTGACTAATGAAATCCAGCCAGTTGACTGTTAGCGTGGAGAATGGACGTAGGCTTGATCTAAACCGAACCACTAGAAATTTTGTGTGCAATTTTCTCTATCCCTTAACTCTCATACATTACCCTTGATAGTATATTGTGCACAAACTGAATCTGATCACTATTTATGTTCTGACTCTAACTTGGTTTTAAACTTGATAATTTAAATTCCGCAGTAATTTTTCAAGTTCTTTAAAATCATCTATTCACCCACCTCTATGTGATATTGCTAGCTACAACAGCCGTTAATCTTGTGACGGAGTGATCTCGACACAAAAACGACAGTCATTTTTTAGTGTCACATCAAAAAATTCTAAAAATAAATTATAAATATGTCTAAAAAAATTAAAAACGGAAAGTAAAACCTTCAACTCTCCAAGTGTTGGAATGTATATGTTGCAGTTTAGTGGATTGAAACAAACGTAAAATAGTCCGACTTGAGTCTTTATACAATTGGCAAAGAGAGTTAACAAATCTATTTTGGAGTCAATTATTAGCTCATGGAAAGATCCCAAACGTATATTAGGTCGCTTCAGAGATATCCATTTCATAGCTCACAATTAGATAGGCGAACTCATCATAAAAGTCAGTGGCTGAGGAAATTCTCCACCTTGGACGGCCTCTCTCGCAATAATGTTGTAATTGAGAGGGGCTATCATAGAACTAATTTAGGCTAAGCCCTAGACGTAAACCCAGAAAATTGAAGAGAGATTTCGTCGGGGGAAGGCAAAAAAATCCCTCCCTTTTTAAGGCACTTTTCAACTCAAGTTCTTTGGTTTCCTTTGTTCTTAAAAGAAACTCCTTAAGTGCCATAACTTCTAAAAAAAATTCACTTGAGTGCCATAATTTTTAATCAATTACTTAAATGCCAAAAAATTTTACAAGCATTCACCAAAGTGTTGGAAATCAGACGTGACATAGCACTTGTGGTTAACGTTATTAAAAAGTTTCACTCAAGTGATCGACTAGGAAAAATTACCAAAACAATCATAAACCTATTACAATTGTGCTAATTCAGTCATAAATCTTTGTTTTTGTCAATTGAGTCCTAAACATTTTGTATTTATGTCAATTCAGTCCATCCGGCAAATTTTTGTTGGAAATCAATGACATGGGCGTCGACCATCATATGTCGCGCAGCCGGCGTTGACGTGAAATTTTTTTAATAATTTTTAAATATTTTTTTCAAATATTTATTTGTTTATTTGTTTTTGCTTTTTTTTTTCCCTTTTTTTTTTCTTTCCTTTCTCTTTCTTTTTTCTTTCCTTCCCTTCCTTCTTCCTCCAGCCAGTCGTCGAGGTTTGGCGACCGGCCATAAGCGAGGGCCAGTAATGTCGACCTCGCCGGCCTCTAGCGAAGCTCACCTACCACTGGAGAGGCTCGACCTAACCGTCATTGGGCGAGGCTCAACCTCGCAAGATTTGGTGAGGTCGAGCCTCGCCATGGCTTTGCGAGACCGACCTCACCTAATGACAGCGAAGTTGAGCCTTGCCAAAGGCGGGCGAGGCTGACCTCACCCAACAACAGCGAGGTCGAGCCTTGCCAGGGGGCGGGCGAGGCTCACCTTTGCCAATGGCCGGCGGGGCGAGCTTCGTTAGAGGCTGGCGAGATCAAACTCGCCAACTCTCGCCTCTGATAGGTCGCCGAGGTTTGGGGCGGCCAGCTAGAGGAAAAGGAAGGGAAGAAAAAAAAAAGAAAGAGAAAGAAAAGAAAACAACTAAGAATAAATAAAAATTTCAAAAAAAATAATAAGTACTATTTAAAATTGTCCACATTAGCGTCGACAATGCCACATAGGACAGCCGTCATTCATGCCAGCGATTTTCAGCCAAAATTAGTCGGATGGACTGAATGTGAACAAATGCAAAATGTTTAGAATTCAATTGCAAAAAAAAAAAAAAAATTTAGGACTGAATTGGAACAATTGGAATAGGTTTTGGACTTTTGTGGTAATTCTCCCCATTGATTGTAAAGTTATATGGCACTCAAGTGATTGGAGAAAAATTATGGCCTCAAGCAAGCCCCGTACATAAGTTATGACAATCAAGTGATCGAAAAAAAAGTTATGACTTTCAAGTGAGCGCCGTACGAAAGTTTTAGCATACGTGGTGTTCTATTTCCAACTAAACTGATCCTCATCCGTATGTGGTTCTACTCCAGGCTGCTCAGCAGCCATACATCTGATGAAGTTATCAAACAAAGACAGAAAACTAGCAGGGGAAAAAATTTAAGGGACAGAAGTGTAGGAGAATCAAGATGTACCCATTTCATAAGCCGGTTATATACGTCCCAGGAAGATTAGTCCAGTGGTGAGCCGCTGTCAATTGTTGTTCCTGCCCCATCTCCAGAGTTAATTGGAAGAAAACATCACCGTCCATCTTAACAGCCTTCATGACCACATTGTAATGTGCCCTAAGGTAGTTCATTGGAATGGAATCACAGCTTGTAAGGTGAGACCTAACCTGAATGAGTTCGGAATGAACATAGAATAATAGATCAAACCAAGAACAGGGAGTTCAAATGCAGTAGGCTGAAACACCGCTGCAGATCAAACTATTTCTCACTAATCCATAAAGGTAGGAACCGAATCATGGCCGACTGAGATTTATAAGTGCCTTTCATCCCATGAAAGGGACCTGTAGAACAAATCCATGCTTGATTGATACTTAAGCGACGACCGCTGCAGATGTTTACTAAAGCCGATTTGAACAATTCATTTACCGAATGATATGAAAGATTGTTATTGGCTGTTGAATATGACCTGGCCACTTGCCGTCCACCGCATCGGTCAGTATATGTGTTGAATAAACAAGTGTTAGTACGCCTAGTAATGTTTAACAAAGTTCTTTATGTGACCATCATCCTCTTTCCATGTCTTAAACTAAATGCAGTATTTCGAAGGTCTTTAGCTCACATCGGAGTCATCAAAACTTTTACCACAAAATAAATCTGCTTACTGTCGGAAAAAGGAAAAAAATCGTATCTAAGAAGCTACATATGTGCGATGTGAATAATTTGCTGCAAAAGTCCTTTTTCCAGCCAATTTACTAAGCCATTTTTGCATCCAAAATACTCTTTAACAGGCTTCATTTGTTTTGCGATATGATTCAAAAATCATTTTCCAAAAAATGATCGGTTGTATCACTTACAAAAATGAATGAACAAAAAATATTTTCATTGTCCACGAAAATATTTAGATATAAATTGTTGTTGATAGTAAAAATATTTTCATAAGTTAATTATTTTAAGCGAATCATTCGTGCGAACGAAGCCTAAACAAAAAGTGAACGCCTTCGGCCACGACTTTGATTGCCAATTACATTTTTGCCCCCGAACTAATCAAAACTATTTGCATCTTTTACACTTCAAAGTTATGAATGTTACCTTTGACTCCTCTTATGTATTGTTCCCCCCCACAAATTACAAAAATAGAAAGCAATTTTTGTCACATGTCACATCTTTGAATGCTGTAAATAGACTATCGGGACAATGAGCCAATCTTGTCTTTAGTTGACCAAAGGAAAACAATTACAAAACTGTTTCATCTTACTTACGAATTCAGAAGTAGATGAGGAATATCACACGTGGAAATCGACCAAAGGGCACTCAAATTCAAAACTTGTAGCACAATTAAAATAGTGGTTAAAAACCGCCTTCATTTCCATCTTCTTGTCCCTACTCATTCCCCCCCCCCCCCCCCCATCTTCCACGTGGCGATTCATTCACTTGAAGTTGACTTTTCTTCCTCTCTCTTTCTCTCTCAATATCATAACAAGGACGACTTAGCAACTTCAATATAGTGCAGAAAAATAAAACAAGTTTTAATACTTTACATTCCAACATGACTATAGTTTAAGTCACATTTGAGGTTTTCTAGGGTCATTTAAAGACCATCGTCTACCTCTGGCGTTTCCAAAAACGCTCGATCTTTCCACAGCCAGAAAAATGGCAAACAATTCTCCGGTGAGTCCGCCGTCGAACATGATGCGGTGGCTGCAAGAAAACAACACCGCGAACGAGATCGATGTGCGGAGGCCCTCCTTCCTCAGCCAGCGTACGGCGAGAAGCGACGCCGCCAGCATGATCACTTTGCCAGCCCCAGGGAGCACGACCCCGATGACGCCCGTGGCTCCCGGCGGGGCCGCGAAGTTCTCGGGCGGGTCGTCCCTGGACGTGCGGAGGAAGATAGAGAGCGCGTCGCCCGAGACCGCGAGGCACGTGGCGCTGAGGATGTACGAGAGCTTGAAGAGGAATGGGTTGAGGAGCGAAGCCGGAAGAGCGTTCGCCGGAGACGTCAGAGGCGACATGGAAGAGATCAGAGACGAAGGGGATGAGAGCGTGAGGAAGAAGTCGGAGGAGCTTATGGGAATGGAGTACTTGCTGAAGGATGGTTTCGTGAGTTATTTGCGAGACATGGCCAAGATCACACCCCCTATCCCTCAGCAGGTGAAATGCAACGTGACTCTCTCTCTTTATATTCTTTTACGTGCCATACAGAAACCATGCAATGACATGCATTATAGACTACAGTCTCTTCTCTATATAATAGATCATATGTTTAAGCTTGAATAAGAATGTTGATTGATGCCATATAGATCAAGAAGAATCAAGAAGGGATCTCGACCACACTTTTCGAAATTCAACAGCATATATTTCCTTCCTATTACACAATAAGAACATCATGGAAAAGTACGATACTTTCTCGTGACAAATTGTCAAAAAAGTCCTAGACCTGTTGCGCTTTTGCCAATTCGGTCCTAAACATTTTAATTTTACCAATTGAGTTCTAAACATTTACACGTTTTGCCAATTGAGTCCATCCGGCCAGTATTGGCCGAAAATTGTCGATGTGTACGTCGACCATCCTACGTGGCTTGTCCAGCACTGACATGGACAAATTATTTATTTTCGAATCATTTTTTTCTTCTTCTTCTTTTTTATGTGGCCGGTGAAGGTCGTCGGGCCCTTGGCTAGCCTCACCCAAATTTGGGCGAGGTCATCGCGACCGCGAGGGAGGCAGCCTTGCCCAGATCTAGGGGAGGGTTGCTAGGCCCTCGTCCAAGGTCGGCGAGGGCCCAACGACCCTCGCTAGCCACACTAAGAAAAAGAAAAAAAATTAATAAGATTTTTGAAAAATATTAAAAAATTATCCACATTGGCACCGGTCATGCCACGTAGACGCCGTGAAAAAGGTTCAGCACTCAATTGGCAAAATTAAAAGGTTTATGACTAAATTGACAAAAGTGCAATAAATTTAGGACTTTTTGGATAATTTTTCCTGCTTTCACGCCACCAACATAAGAAATATGTAATTTCTAAGCATAAAGTCATGATCATAGCCCACTGATGTGATGCGGAAAAATGGGGAATCTTACTTCTTGTTTGGCCGGGGCTCCTCTATTTGTTCTTTTCTCTTCCTGATTGTGATAGACTTTTCCTTATCAGGCACAAAGCGTTGACACTAGTTTTTTTTTTTTTTATCCTTCAATCTACAATATCAAATGCAAGAAGAGATTGATGTTCAAGTTGACCCTTGATTAAGATCTTCACCTATCCTTTTCAGATGGCCGTCCACACATTCATACTTTATAAATGGAAATAGTAACGTCATGTTTAGAAAATTATCCAAAAAATCTTAAACCTTTGGCGATTTACCAATTCAGTCCTAAACCTTTCAATTGGTCCAATTTAATCCTAAAATTTTTGACGATTTGTCAATTTAGTCTTAAACCTTTCAATTGTGTCAATTTAGTCCTAAACATTCTGAAGTTTTGCCAATTTAGTCCTAAACCTTTTGAAGTTTTGCCAATTTAGTTCTAAATCTATATTGACAAAAAGGACTAAATTGAAAAATTATAAAAAAAATTAGGACTAAACCGGCAAACCTTTAGACCAAAAAAAAAAAAAAACCGGCAAATCTTCAAAAGGCTTGGGACTAAATTGACACAATTGAAAGGTTTCATTAAAAAGTTTAGGACTACATTGGCACAACCGAAATGTTTAGGACTGAATTGTCCGTCGTACAATAGGTTTATGACTTTTTGGACAATTATCCCTCGTTCTGTTAGCCAAAATAAAATGAAAAACGTAGTATATATTGTTGATAGCCATGTAATTTTCCATTTAAAATATGCATAGTAAGCTAATGATCTTTGACCAAAAAAAAAAGCTAATGATAATTTCTTTTGAAAAAAAGAAGAAGCTAATGATCATTCCTGATTACGCATGGGATGTACCCAAAATGAGAATGCGATTACGATACAGAACTAATTGCCGGAAACAGAACATGAACATAATGTAAACATGAATCTTTCCGACAGTTAACCAACGTAAGCAGCATCTAAGGTTTCAGCAAAAATCGAACTGTCTTGCAGGTGGTTCGGTTCTCCGGCATTAGATATTCCAGGAACTGCGAAATTTCCTCGGGAGGGTACGAAACCTTCGGGAACAAATTGATGGGATGCCTCCTTGGGCCAGTCAAGACTATACTTCAGAGAAAAAGCTCGATTTTGATGCATGTCCTGGAGGGAGTGGATGGATACATCATGCCGGGCTCGATGACTCTCTTGCTAGGACCTCCAGGTAGATGAAAATTTCCTCTAGTACTGCAATGATACCTATCGAAATGATAAATCTAAAGAGGCCACCTCTAAATCGATAAGCCGAGTAACGTCGATAGTAGCAAACTTTTCTGTCAAGTGACTGATCCAATGGATATACAATTCTGCAGGAAGCGGAAAGAGCACCCTCCTAGAAATCCTGGCAGGCAGAGCTAAAGTAACTCCTAGCTCAAGCTTGGAAGGCTCGGTGATGTACAACGACAAATCTGTCACTGATATATGCCTTAGCAGATTCATTGCATACGTTAATGGCCAACTTAACAAGTGAGTCCTCTGTCGCCCGAACACCGACATTCTGTGCGGATTAGACGAGGCTTACGATTGAGATTTTGTCTAGTCTTAGATAAGCACATGGTCACGTCCTTAACACTTTTTTCTGGAAAATCTGCAGACACATTCCATTTTTATCGGTTAGAGAGACACTTGAGTTTGCTAGGGATTGTACCCAGGGTCTGCGGCCAGAGAACTTCACTCCTCAGATGAGGAAATTCTTTGCACATGCACTTGTGGAAGGACAAGATCCATTCCTGGAATATGTTTTAGCAATCCTAAGTTTGAAGGAAGTCGAGCACAAGCTCACCGGAGAAGGCTTCTCCGATTTCGATTGCCAGAAGCTCACAACGGCTGAATTGGCACTCGGAACATACTCTGTCATGATTTATGACCAACCATTTTCAAGTTCTGATCTCGCAGCCACCTACGACCTGGTGGACACGCTACGAACCATCAGCAGAATTGAGCAATCATCTGCAATTATGTCGTTGACCCAGCTCTCCCAAGAAATATTTGATCTTTTCGACCGAGTTATACTGCTGAGCGATGGCCATGTTCTCTTCCAAGGCACTCGCCATGACGCCATCCCATACTTCACAAAACTCGGGTTAGTATGCATCTGAGTTTGGGGTGTACTATTAGGCGGTGTGACGATTTTTGCTAACATAGGGCCAACATTATGTCATTGACATCACATGCAGGTACATAAAACCATTGCATGTGGAATCAAATGAGTTTCTTGAAGACATAGCAGCTGGAGATGGGTCCAAGTATGTGGCACCGGGAGCAACATCCTTGACTCTAGAGGAGCTTTTTGAGTGCTACAATGCTTCAGATCACTACAAAGACATACTGAGGATTGTGCATGGAGATGAAGTAAAGCATAACTACTGGGTAGAGAGCGAGCCGGGACTTGGGTTGAGTCTCAAGACACCATCCAAGTACCATTACGCAGTGGATGCGCAGCCAAGAAAAGAGACAGGTAAGCAGCTCTGGATGTTGCAAAACATAACTATTAGGCCTGTTCATGTCAATATGAATCAATATCAGCCAAGTTAAGCGGCCAAAGTCGAATATCGACATTTGAGGAAGCCTAAGATGTGGGTGACTATTGTTACTTTGCTGCAGAATTGGTGGTTGCCAAGCTATCAAGCAAAATAGGGCATTCAGGGGGAATCGAAAGCACCGGAAGAGTTCAGGTCGGGGATGTGGTGACTGCGATATCCATAAACAATGATGAGATGCAATATCTCTCAGTTGGACCCCAAAAGTTACAACATGAGCGAGCCTCGCACGTATACTCCATGCTAAAGCAGGCGAGAGGCCATATCCGTCTCCAAGTCGAGCGTTACAAAGAAGAGGTATGAGAGACATCTTTCGCAACTTCGGCTTTTTTTGTCTTCCTTGCTAAGAGGGTTGGGAGGCAACAAGATAACTTTGATGAAAAGAGAGTGTCATGGATGGGATGCAAAGAGATGCTTGAGAAAGTTGAGCATGATATAAAGAAAGAAGATGACTAGCCCGGTCACAACAGCTAATAATTTCTCGCCGTGCAGGAAGATGAGTACCAAGCTCAATGGAAGCAATTCCAGAGGCCATTCGTCCAGACATGGTGGAAATCTACTCAAACACTCATCAAGAGGCAAATCAAGATCACGAAGAGGATTCATGCTTTAATCAAACTGAGGCTTTTCCAGGTCACAAACTTATGCTATCAGAAGATTCTAGTACAGAGAGCCAAGTTCACAGAATGAGAGAAATTACATAAGATCCGCTTTTCGCGTGAAGTTTGCTCCATTCAAGAAATGAGCGGCAGATATGTTACATTTTGCAGGCCATTGTACTGGGCTTATTTGCGGGGACACTATTCTACAAGCTTGGCGGCAATTACGACCAACAGCAGATGAACTCAGTAAGGGCACTCGGATTTGTATCCACCATGAGCATTACGCTCATAAATTTGGTGCAGCTTCCTCTGTATATGCTCCAGAGGCCAACCTTCTACAAGCACAAGGCTCAGAGATTTTACAGAGTCTCCTCATATGTTGTCGCCCATTGCGTAGTCAACCTACCGCAGACCCTAATAGAAGTACCACACTTAGTTTGTTCCTCTTCAAACTAGATATAGTTGCGAATCGGGATAAAACTCCAACATATCTATTGCTTTGTGCAGGCAACAGCATATACAATAAGTGTCTATTTCCTAGCTGGGCTGTCATCAACAGGAAATGGAGCACCATTTTTCCAGTATTTACTGCTCTTATTCTTGGTCGCGTATTTTGGATCGTCGGTATTTTTCTTTCTCAGTGCCATTTCCACGATCCCAGAAGTTGGGAATGCCCTGGCAGGTATATCATCTCCTTAAAGGATCAGAATCACAATGCTTAGGAGGTCATTTTGCATTGTTTAACCTAATCCTGCATCAAGTGAGAATAGCTGACAAAGATTGCATCTTTTTGGCAGGCCTACTAGTTTCAATCTTCCTGCTGTTCAGTGGTTTTGTGATTTACCCTTCCAATGTGCCCGTATACTGGAAATGGCTAGTCCACGCGAACCCAATCCACTGGGCCAACGTATTATATTGCAGGATTCAATTTCAAAATGACTATCAAGATCCTTGCTCCAGCTACCAAAGCCAACTTGCCTTCTGTGATCAATTCCCTAACATGACGGTTGGAAAAGCGTACCTCGCATTCTATCAGCTGTCTGAAGATGCCGAAAAGCCCTGGCTACCTTACGTCGTTCTTATTGGGTGGACTTTCGTCGCCAACTTCCTCGGATTACTAGGACTAAAGAGGATAGAATTCACGGGAACCAGCCAATCCTTGCCCTCTATCAGATCGTCGCCGACAATCAGCAACTTTAAAGAGGAAATGGAGAGTGGTTTTCAGTCACTTGAAAGTCACAATGGACAAACCGATAGTTTCAAAGCTTCCGGATATTCTGGACGACAAAGATACGGAAAGATAAGGGACAGCGGCGGAGTTGAAAAATGGATAGAGGAGTTCAGGGTCGATATGGAGAAGAATGGACCAGGCATTCCAGTAGAGCCAATAACTCTCCTTTTTGAGGATCTATCATTCATGAGGTACATCCTATCCCCATGGAATTTTCCTTCTACGTATTCCCATGCAATGTTGACTATATGAGTATATATTTGCTTGCTTTACCCATTTGCACACTGTCTAACACCCTACTCTCCCTAAATAAGGTACGATGAAGACATGGAAGAGGGTACTTCAATTTTCAGCAACATCACGGGTTACGCTAGGCCTAGGAACATGCTTGCTTTAATGGGCGGTTCGAAAGGAAGTCAATCTACTCTTCTGAAATGCCTGGCTGGGAGGGCACCTTCAATGGGCAGCCTCAAGGGCAACCTCCAGGCAAAAAGTTGGCAAAAGGGTCCTGCCTATTCTAGACTTATCGGCTATGTAGAGAAGCTCGATGCACATCAACCTTATCTCTCGGTGCGTGAGACCCTTCATTTCAGCGCTTCACTCCGTCTCGGTCAAACAATCAGTTCTGTGAATCGTCGCATCCATGTGGAGCTAGTCCTTGACCAACTTGATCTATTGCCTTACTCAAATCAACTAGTTGGTTCCCTTGGTGATGCTACTGGGAAAACATTTGAGATAGCCAAAAAGATAACCATTGCTGTTGAACTAGCTGCTAATCCAAGTATTCTCTTTCTCGAAGAACCAGTCTCAGGACTGGACAGCAGAGGTACCTCAAGTATCCTCAACATTTTATCTCAAGTTTCCAATTCAGGGCGTGTTATTATAGCCACTTTAGCACACCCTAATGCTCGCACACTTGATTTCTTCGACTTGGCCCTAATTTTGACACATGAAGGGCAGCAAGCATACTTTGGCCCAATCGGACCCGACTGCAGTGACCTGCTAGATTATTTCTTATCAGTTCCAAAAGTTCCCTGGTATTCCAAAAGAGCGGGTCCAGTTGGTTTTGTCATGGCGACTCTCGGATTAGGCATAAAAAGGAGAGCGACACCAACGATAAATTTTGCAGAGGCCTACCAAGCTAGTTCCCTGCATGAAGTGAACAACAGAGAAATTCGCAGAATAAAGAGTTTAACCGAGGATAGGAATTACATGGTTTCGTCTTCTGTTTATCCTGCTCCATACACACTGCAAGCCATGATGGTACTACTCAGAACTCAAAGATTCCTGTGGAGAAATGTACAGTACACATATGGCAGACTAACTGGGTGCATCATGATTGGTCTTCTCATGGGTTCCCTATATTGGAAGATTGAATATGAGGACGTATATGGCCTGACTTCGCGCTCGCTCTATATATATATGCAAGCAATTCTCATAGGAGTCATATCAGCAAATAATGTCATTCCTCAGATCGGCACAGACAGATTAGTGTACTTCAGAGAGAAGAGAGCAGGGATGTACCATCCTATCTTTTATCCTCTGTCATGGGCACTGGGAGAAATTCCGTACTTCTTCATTGCAACACTCGCACTAGCGGGAATCGGGAATGTTATGGCAGGAATTGGAACTGGTTCCATCCATGAGTTCATGATGTACTGGACTGTGCTCTTTGTGTTCACAATTTGCGTGACATACTTCGGAATGATGATCACTTTCCTAGCACCAGTGCCTACACTAGCTGCATTTGCTGTGTCGATTGTGACATCACTTTGGGTTTCAGCTTCTGGAATAGTCGTTGTGCTATCGGACATAAGGTTCTACCGGTGGATGTATTGGAGCAACCCTTTCCAATATGCTATGAACGTGATGACATCAATCAGTTTCTACTGCAATACTAAAGAGTGTGCATCAGATTGCAGTTGCCCAAAACTGCGAGACGGTTCTTATGTATGGGATAGGTTGGCCTCGGTGAGAAGTTTGAGCTATGACAGGATAGGAACCGACATGACCATCTTGTCCGCAATGTCCCTCCTATTTGCTTGCCTGGCCTTCCTCTTCTTTGTCGTTCTGAAGCACAACTCGCCCCCTCAAATGTAGCTATAGATTTTTTGCACATCGTCTGCACATCATGAGGGTGCTTGAGAAGAGTATGGCTGGGGACAGATGTAGATGAGCATTTAGATGTTCTGTTTTATATTCTTTTAGTCCTCGATGTGTAAAGTGCAATATTTCTAAACTAGGTGTACCGTTAGAAGAGCCAGGTAAATTTTCACAATGCTATTACCGCGTGGTCATAACCACATCTATATGATACAAATGACTCGGTTACACACTTTCAGCGAACTCGAGTAAGCTACTGTTCCAAACTAACTGAAGCTAGCTACCGGAAAGTTCTTTATTCATCAACGAGCATCGAGAACTATGGAGTGTACTCAGCCGATCTTACAGTTTTACTGCTTGTGAGTGTACGTGGCTTGATAGACCAAGGCTGCATATCCATGCCCCAAAACATACAGAGGCACTGAATCTCCTATTGTCAATGCTCGAAACTAGGAACAGATGACCAATATCAAGCTAAAGGAGCTGTGCTTTCATGTATGACAGATTGGCTTGCCAAGCAAACAGAATTGTTCTTTCTGGAACCTACACTTCGATTCCGATCAACAGTATTGTGCTTTAGAGGACAATTTGCATTTTTATTCATCAGTTCTTGTGAGACATCTTCAACTCTACCAACCCTATTCCATTCTAGAAAAACAAAAACAAAAATGATCTCAAGTCTCACCCATCTTTCAACAATGGAAAAACAAATAAAATGAGACTTGAATTTACTATGACAATGATATGACAATTTTTCATCGTGGACATGTCAAAGAGAAGGCAACTTTGGTCCTGTCTGGACGCAAGTGATACAGTAAAACAGGTATCTAACCACAAAAGCTGCACATAGACAAGAACATAAATAAGAAGAAGACACACCAGACATGAGAAATCATAACTTTAAAATAGAGAAACAACAGTCGTTATTGGTAAACTTCACATTTCATTACAACCCTACAGAGGGACACTGCTTCCTAGCATGCTCCGGGATCAACTTTGACACCACCTCAGCTGACGCTCCTTTTAGTTCTGATTAGAAGCAGCAAAAGGAACTCGATGAGAATATTGCACTAAGAGAAAAGTCATGATTGATTTAAGAGAAAAACCATCAAACCATTTGATTTAAAGTTGATCAGTGGTGGAAGAAATCGTCCATTTGGCAAGCGGGCATTGGGATCACGTAACTCATCAAAGAAAGGATGGATTAAGGCATCCAGCTGCAAAGTATGTAAAGAGTTACTCATCAACTAGGATCTTTTTCTCGACAACATAACAAGAAGCCAGCCTCATAAAATGTCTTTATTCAGAGGCAATCCCATATCCAATATTTACCAGACTCAATCACCATAAAGGAATAGGAGCAACTTCATTGTGTTTACATGCAACTAAAGCAGAAACAGATACACTTAGATCAAAGACATTTAATTGGACAATAAGAGGCTTGAGGTACATGTCTCAGACATCCAACCTAACTGTGTATTCATACTGCATAGCATGAGATACCATCTATTTCTATCCCAGGAAGAACCACTCTATTACTGCATGCTCTGAGACGTCATTCTATTTCTATCCAAGGACTATGCCAAGCTATTGACCAGATGCAGAACCAATAGACAGAAGGAGTTTACTAATGCCACTCATCCATGGACATGGGGTTATTAATCACCGGAATACTTGATGTCAGATACACATCTTCAGAAAGAGCAAGCTACTGCAATCAACTAAGTATGAAGCTCTATCCATCTTCTTTTAATTGGGTCCTTGTCATAACTAGTCCATTTTGCGAGTACCTATTCTTTTCCATTCTGTTCTATTTTCGCTATCAGAAAGTTTTCCCCTTACGAAATTTCTAGTGACACCCAGGTGCAAATTGATTCTAGTTCTTATCCCGATCCCCCCCCCCCCCCAAAAAAAAAAAAAAAAGGCTAAGCAAACAGATACTTGATACTCACAGCTGTGCACCGTAGGTTCGGAGAATACTGGAGTAATCTTGAAACCAAATCAACAGCTTCAGGAGGCATGCGTTTGTGGAATATCTGACAAACAAAAGAAAAGTAAAGGTTGTATTAATATTAACTATATGGCAGATTACAAACTACAATCAAGTCTATATACCTTGTGCCATGGGTGAGCTTTTATTTGGGGGAATTTGAACTCTGTATAATTAGGATTCATGCACTTGATTTCTTCTCTAGTTGGGGTGCCTAGAACCTGCAAAACAGTTACCCAAAAACACACAGGAAAAACTGATGCCTCAGCCAAATGCAGACCAAAGTATTCCAGGGTTCTTCAAATGCATGTGATCTTTGACTACTGAAATTGAAGGAAACTCCAGCACCTTGATAATCTCAACCAGCTGATCCACTCCACTCTCACCAGGAAACAGAGGCTGCAACCAAGTTAGTGAAACAACTAAAATCCCAGCAAATTTGAATTGCATAGAGAAGCAGAAGTGGAACGTGAAAAGAATTACCTGTCCAAGTAGTAGCTCGGCCAGAACGCAGCCAGCAGACCAGATGTCAATAGCTGCTGTATATTCAGTTGCTCCAAAAATAAGCTCAGGAGCCCTATAGTACCTCGAGCATATGTATGATATATTTGGCTCCCCTTTTACCTATAAAAAACAACATAACATAAAATTCTTTATACCAAACAAGGGAGGGGACATGCTGGTTGCCTATTGAATAGCAGGTACGTACCAATACTTTTGCACTTCCAAAATCACATAGCTTGACCTGGTGGGTATGAGGATTTACCTGCAGAGGGAGTAAAGGAACTACCTTCATGATTACAGAGCCAAAAGAAATATATCTTAAAGCACCCTCCATTGGTTCTTAATGAGGACATAAAATGATACAATATAACCAGAGAAGAACCATCGCTCAAATGTGTCTCTTTCTTCGATGACGAAGGAACTTAGAAAAGGGACACACTGTACACTTCCTAAATGCCAAGCCAAAGGATTAAGCACTTTAGAGCATCAAAATTGTACTAGCTGATGAACTCACTAAAAGATTTTGAGGTTTGATATCCCGATGGCACACTCCAATACTGCGGTGAATGTAGGACAATGCCCTGAAGATCTTCCACATTCCAAGACCAGGAACATACATCAGCAACATGGAAGATACAGTTTGGTCAGGAAAAGATAAATAACAGGACAATATCACTGGAATGCAAAAGTTGAGATAATCGAAATCCAGAAGACTAGTAAGAGAAAGTCAAGGAAACACTATCCCCATAACTGGGACCTGACCAGAGAGTGCTTCTCCGTAATAACTGGGTAATATTGTGGAAGTCATATAAGAGCAAAAGCAAGAATACCTGGTATGCATAAAGTTTCACATAAATTAGAGGCATCCTTTGGTTCAGCTTGTTGTAGTGCTTGATCACACGGTGAACTGTTTCGGGTACATACTCCAAAACAAGGTTCAGATATAGCTCATCCTTTTCACTCGTTGAGAAGAAGCAATGCTTCAAGAAGACAACATTTGGGTGGTCAAGGAGACGCATTGTTTGCAATTCCCGATTCTTATACCTCTTATCTTGAAGAACCTTCTTAATAGCCACTGTTTCGCCTGTCTCTAAGCATTTTGCCTATGTAGAAGCAGTCTAAATATTAACAATCTTTCCTATAAAATTCAAATGTATCAGCAAGTTTTTGGTACCAATGAATTACAACACAAGCAACAACAACATACCTGGAACACCACTCCAAATGATCCCTGTCCAACTGCTCGCTCAGCCATATAGCTTATTGTCTGAAATTACAAAAACAAAAGGTACCCGCAACAGAGAGATATGATCAATGGAGAGGAACATTGAAGCAGAAACAAGCATCTCACGCACATTTCAATAATACATAGACGATAATGACAGTAAACTACATTTTTATCATTACTCCAGAAATGTAGTAGTAACCGAATTATGGCCAACTGAGATTATATGTGCCTCTCATTCCGTAAAACAGACATTTAAAAGAACAAGTTCATGCTTGATTGTTTACTTAGCTAATAGAATTTCTAAGGCATGATATTGATTGACCATGTTCATTTTATGCATATCCCATCCTCAGCAAATCAGTTATTAATATTGAGCCACGAAATGAAACCCAAAACTTTAAGAGACGCTGGAAAAAAGTCATTAGTTCATGGTTCATAGGAGAAAAACCAAAAATGGACCATAGAAGCATGAGTTCTGAATTCCCAACTGCATAGATGTGGAGACAGAAAAGACACCCATGCATGAAAAGATGTCATTCAACGAGAAGATCGATACACAACTAACAGAACGTGCAAAATGCTTCAGAAGAATGATTATTATAAAAGAATAAAAACATGAATACCTGCTTTGGCTGGCCATTTCTACCACCAATAGTTGTCACTATAATATGACCAGTCTCCGTCCCATTATCATTAATAACCGTTGCTTCCATCTCCTAGAATTCATCAAGGTGTGAATTTCAGATGCTCAAGATCAGCAGAAACAAGAATGAGGATAACAAAAAAAAACATAATTACTAGGAGTGGCATTAGACATACAAATGTAACTATCAAGGCAGTAAAATAACTAAAGAACATACTTTTTCATCCCTAATTTTCATATCATTCATCTCTTCTGGCAACCTATCTGCGCCAAGAGCATATCCACTAGTATCTCTCAAACCAGAAGCAGGTGGGACATCTACTGATGCCATTTGCTCCCACAAGCTTCCTCTTAAGCTTGTAGCTTTTCTACCTGTACAAAGCGGCTTTGTTCATCGACCTGCTGAAATTGGAACAACAAGATCAACAAAGATCTCTAGTCTTATAGAGGAACTCACAGAGAAAGAAAGCAATTAACATGCACCATCCCTTGACCCCCTTCATCCCTACTAAATGACGACATACTTTTCTAGCTAAGTAATGAGAAACTATTTCCAGTGTCCAAACCCTTGGAATTTACAACTCAACCCAATGATCAGTGATCACTAGTAACGACGAGTGCATTTCCGCAGCTTTCTAACCAAACAGAACTCGAGTCTAACGCGAACAAGAGTGAAATTACTAATAGGAAGCTAAATCTAACATGATATCTATAATATTAACTCCATAGTGAAAAGGACACCCCTTTAAGAAACTTTACACGTTTTTATTCAATGGGGAGCAAATATTTATCGAATTTGCCAATTTGTGAGCTTTTTTGAGTTGTTGAGATCAGGGGGGGCTGTCATAGGTACTCCAGAACAACCATAGCAGAACACAACAACAGCACCACATAATGACATGAAACACTAAAGCAACAAAACGAAACCCTACGATTTTCCGCTTCTTCTGAAGCTCAATTTGCCCAGACGAGGGATGATATCACTCCCACGAAAAGTATACTTAGAGGACAGAGAATGAAAGCATACAACTTTCAACCAAGAACACTACTGGGCAAGCACATTAAGACTGAGCATCCAAACCAAGACCAAAAGGCGAACCTTCACCAGCGCACAATGCCCCACAATCGTTTCCGAAAAGTGTTAAAAGAAAGTCAGTCCGATCCAATCCAAGCTCAAAGCTTGAACTCGCTCGAAAAAGCTAACGATGGGTAAACGGAACGACAGCTACATCGAACGAACCAGCTACCTGTAGGTGCCGAGAACCAGTGGTCAAACGGGAGCTCTAATGGCGATCAATACACGAGACATGGAGAGAGAGAGAGAGAGAGAGAGAGAGAGAGTGTGTGGCAGATCCATTTCTGCTCTCTGCTTTTGCGTTCACAGTGTTCATGCTTTTTTCCTTTTTGTTTGTTCTTTGTGTTGTAATAATGCGGCTATAGTCGAGGAAGAAAATGAGAAAGAAACCGGTCAAAATACAGTTATGTTTCTAATTTGGCATGTGTTCCTAGCAAATATGCTAGCTCGGAATTTAATTTTTCATACATGTGTCATTTACAGTTTAATCTAAATTAATATTATTATTTTTTCGGAGTTTTAGTAATTATTTTTATTAAGCACACAATTATTGTTTGAATTTAATTTGTTAATTTACTAGTCGTAAGACTTGTAAAATTCGTATAGTTAAATTTCATGACTTTTTTCATTTATTTATTACAATTTTCATGCACTTTGAGTCCTTTCTTCTTGTCTCAACTAGAATTTTTATTTTATTTTTGTCTTGTTTGACTTAACCTGGATCGAAAGTTACAAATTAGAGGACTTAAATAAATGAAATTAAAAGTTTTAAGGCTACATTTGATTTAGCTTTTTTAAGGGGTTTTGAGCCTCCAAAGTCCAAGGCAGGCCGTAAAGTCCTTGGGGAAAAAATGAGACATTTGGTTCAGCTTTCAATTCAGCATTTGGCCAAATGCTGGCCTTAGCAAAGCTGAAAGCCCAAGGCAGATCCTCACCTACACCTGCTTTGGCTTTCAGCATTAGCAAGAATGTCATTTTGTAGGGTTTAATGATTTTTTTATTCCAAAACTACCCTCACTAATTATTTTTCATTTTTCCGTTTTTGCGCTTGTTGTTACTATTCATCTTTTAGCATTTGTCGTTAATGTTCATCTTCTCGACAAGGCCAAATTTGGTCAACGTTGGGTCAACGAGGGGCCGACGGTCGCCTGGGGTCACACCGCCCTAGGAATCGATCGCTTGGGTTCCCGCGACCTCAGGCGACCATCGCCTGGGGTCGCGCAACCCCGGCAAGGGCTGCTTAAGGTCGCGACCTAGACGGCCCTTGTCGGGGTCGTGGAGCTCCACGAGGGGCTGCCTAGGGTCGCAACCCCTCATGGAGGTCGTGCGACCTCAGCGAGGGCAGTCTGGGCCGCTTGACCCTCACTAAGAATCGCCCGAGGACCTCAGGTGACGGCCGCCAACGTAAGATCCGACTCGCCAGCTCCGGCGATGGGTTTAAGGTTTTTAACAAAAAAGTATTAAAAAAATGCAGCCAAAGTCCTTTGCAAGAATTTTTTTTTTACCAAATACTATTTAACCCAAAGTTGATTTACAAATGAGTTTTTACCAAACGCAATTTACAATTTCCAAAAGGCTTTAAGGCTTTAAGGCTTTTAACATTTGCATTTTTGCAAAGCCCATTTCCAAAGCCGACGTTGCCTAAGACTCAAAGATACGAAGTTAATAAATTTTGTGACGTTGAATGACTTTTGACAAATTGTTTGTTGGCAAAAATCCATCTAGCAAAAATAAACCCTTTTTTTTTGGGCTAAAAAAATAATAATAAACCCTTTGACTCTTCATCGAATTGCCATTTGGAAAGTTATGATGAAATGCACAAGAACTTCCAATCACCATATTGTACGAGATATATGGACAATTTGGGTAAATCATTCTCAAGTTTTTCCCAGTGTCCTTCACTTTATGCAGGATAAAGTCAAAAGATGGACATAAAACTAAGTTGCACCATTGATAGTCATTGGGATTTATCTACTTATACAGAAACATCAAAGCATAATTTGTTGCATTGGGAATATAAAAGGAAAATTCTAAATAAGGGCCCGAAGTCCTCTCATTTTCTCAAATAAAGACCTCAAGTGAACCTTGTTTCAAATAAAAGTGGCATAGTATGTTTCAAATAAGTGCCTAAAGTAGTCATAAAGTTTCAAAAAAGGCTTGGAGCAAAGGGCATTTTTGTCATTTCCCATTTTGATTTTTTGTTTATTTTTTCCTTTTTTTCTGTGTTTTAAAAAAAATTTAAAAAAAAAAGCCTCACCTAGGCGGGAGGCTGCCCCTCCCTCCTGTGGTCGCCTGCCCACCGCTGGTGGGGGGTAGGCGGGGGCGGGGAAGGCCGGCGGGGTCGCCGGCCCCTAGGGGAGGGCCGGCGACCCCGCCAACCAGAGGCGAGGGCCTAAACGGGACAGGGTCGAGCCCTCTCTTGGATCTGGGCGGGGGTCGACGACCCCGCCGTGTCCTGGGCGAGGGGTCGCCGGCCTTCGCCTCCCCCGCCGACCCCCCACCAGCGGTGGGCCGGTAGCCACAGGCGAGAGGGGCAGCCTCTCGCCTATGTGTGGCTTCTTCTTTTTTTTTTTTTTTTAATAAAACACAAAAAAGAAAAAAAATCAAATAAGGAAAAATGACTAAAATGCCCTTGAAATCAAGCCCTTTTTTGAAATTTTATGGCTACTTCAAGCCTTTATTTGAAATAACGTTCACTTCAGACCCTTGTTTGAGAAAATAATGGCACTTCAGGCCCTTATTTGAAATAAGGTTCACTTGAAGCCTTTATTTGAGAAACTGAGAGGACTTCGAGCCCTTTTTTGAAATTTTCCCGGAATATAAATGTTGACCAAAATAGAATGTCATGAGCTTGTACCTCTAAATTATTAAAAAAATACATATACCATGTTGATTGATCACTTTCGACAATCTTAGCATTTCACCATTACCGGTACATCGTACTAACTACTATCTTCTCTTTTCAACAAAGGACTAATGAAGCATTTTAATCGATCGATCTTTGGATGCTAATCAATCTGTACACACCCTCTATGCTAAGGTTCTTCACAGTACTCCACTTCCACACACAGGCAACATTCATTCATCATCTACAAAAAAAAAAAAAAAAGGAGCAAAGAAGTAGAAAGAAACTGAAAACGAAAAAAACAAAAGAATGATCATGTCCCTCCCCAAACCCCATGCCTAACAATCACCATCTCATTGGGAAAATGGGGAAGAGAAGTATCATGAATACTGCCTCAGCTCTGGGTTCCCCATATGGGACAAGCAGTCCATGTAGTTCCGTTTCTTTCACGTTCGCAGATACGCTTTGCTCTCTGATCTTGAACCCGGATAGTCACTCCGATCCGTGTCGGAGTTTTCCCTCTGGGAATCCATCTCTATGCTGCTACCTCCTTGAGTTCTACGGTGCCTTCTATCCTGAAACCGCAGATGTGATACTTCTTAGGAGGAACAAAACTGGAACAATGTCTCGAAATACGATGAGATGTATGGATCGGAAAAGTGCAACATTTGATGGAAGTTCAGACAGGAATGCTTTGCATGAGGTACGTGATAGAATTAAGTACTATGATGCTTGTCGGAAGAAGAAGGATCGGCTTGAAGCAAAACTAGAGATTGATGGACACATCCTGCGATGTTCAATATGGAGGTTACCCAGCTGATGATTTGGTGAGTGGGTCAGTAACCGTCGCGTCACCCTATGGATAGTGTGTTTTTTCATTTGAAAGGATCAATCTCTAGCTGAGGTGTTGTGTGGCTGTGAGCTAGTATATCTCTTACTCTCTGCTCGGAGTACAATATGTGTGTTTCATCAATGACAATCAATCTCCAGTCAAGGAAGTTTGGACAACTAAAAACAAAAGAGCGATGCTTCGAATAATAGAAATGCCATATGAAATGGAACATCTGAGAAAAGGGTACTTGAAATGAGGCAGTCAAGTTGATATGAGACAAGGGGAACTCAACGAAACACTTTTACTATGCATTACTGAAGGGAAATGCAGACCGTGAACGAAGCAGCAGGAAAATGGAGTGGATGTCATCGAGAGGTCCATTCGAGTATGATGAAATTTGATCTGCAAGATCTAATCGGAAAAAAGGTAAACATAATCGGAACAGCTACCTCTCTTGGTATTGGATACTCCTCAGATTCAAGCATTCGGACAACTTGGCCCATCTTGGGTCTCTTTTCGTGATCTGGGTCAACGCACCTCAAAGCTGTCAAAAGGGCTCGTTTCAAGGCTCTAGTTGAGGGCCTGACCTCAATATTAGGGTCAACCACCTCTTCTGACCGGCGGCTGCCGACCATCATTTTCAACCAATCAACCAGATTCACCTGAAAAATAATGACTTAATGATCAGACTTGTTAGGATGGAAGTGTTCATTAAGTAGTTCAACGAAGATGAAACAGGACTCTGCTGAAAGCACAATAAAAGAAATGAGGATGCAGAATATAAAGGCATCGTTCCATGATAAAAGATGCTTTTGGAAGCAAATATCAGTAACTTTAAGTACTGATTTTTGCAATCTAATGGTAATGGGGGTAGACAAAGTGAGCAGAGAACTTCAAAAATGGAATGCTGAACAGAAGACTCTACAGATATAGTTCTACCACTAGGGATAGCCACATTCATTAAATTTTTACGCCACATAAATTTTCTCAGAAAGCCACTTTTTTTGCAGGAAACTCTCATATATTTACCACAGACGTATCATTTTTCTGAAAGTGACAAATGAAGAAGCAAAACAGCTATTGACAAACTTTGGCTCTGAGAGAGTACTGCATGTGCCATATGATAGCAGGATGCAACTCATTGTAACTGATGAATTGTTATGCCAAGGTAATAGCCATTATTTATACGAATCAACCAGCACAGGCAAATACAGAGAAACCACCTAAAATCGACTAAGCGAAAATTGAGCGAAGTTTTGCAGATAAGCTGGCACGAGATCAGTCTACACAAGTACTTAAAAAGAGCAAGTAGCACCCTACAAGAGTTCCCCCAAGCAAATTGTAGAAAGCATGAAAGAAACCAACTGAACTCTTATATCCAAGTCACCAACTGAACTCTTAAATCCAAGTCTAACACAATGGCATGCCAATGGCAAACCTTGACCCAGAAAACTTCTAATTGGAGAAATGTATAGTAGATAATGGAGCATACGGTCAATTTTTCTGAACAGTTCTCAAATAGAAAGTATGAACAAGGATGAGCAATTACTTCAAGGATGACAAGGAGGCAGGAGAAAGCTCCTATTGCTATGCAAAAGCACCTAAAACTCTAGAGGCTTACTATGCTTTTTCTCAAAAGCATCCTGGAATAGAGAAGTAAGTGGCTTTCCAAAGCGTTATATGTGTTCTCCTATATAGTTTATACATGATCACCGTGTTAGCCAGTATAGTCGTTACTTTTGTATTGTTATTGCAGCACAGAGAGGAAGTGATCCAGAAAAACAATGTCTTACAACCAAAAATCTAGAATCAGTTTGCCAGAAGAAGCTGAAACATGCATATTATGCATGTCACATACTTGAGAAATTTTAGACAATTTGAATATGCTAATCCAATGGCATGATTGTGTACCTCATTGGCTGGACGTCCATAGTCAACAGGATCTCTACCAGTGATTGCTTCAAGTACAACCACACCAAAGCTGTAGACATCGCTCTTTTCATTTAAAAGGCCAGTATTTGCATACTCAGGAGCCACATACCTGATAGATTTAAGATGAAGAGTCAATCACGGAAATAGTTTTACCAATAAGTCCAGTTTTTCCTTGGGGAAAAAAGAAAGATCGGGCGTGCGAGGGAAGAATGACTGTACTGTTAAAGAAAGAAAGATCCCGTGTGTGAGGGACGACTGACTATACTGTCATAGAATAAAAAGAAAGAAGGAAACTAACCCAAAAGTTCCCATAACTCGAGTTGTGACGTGACTTTTCCCTTCACCTAGCAACTTGGCCAAACCAAAATCAGACACCTTGGCATTGAATTCATCATCGATCAATATATTGCTTGACTTAATATCTCGGTGAACAACTTTAGGCTCTATGGCTTCATGCAGGTAAGCTAGACTGCAAAATCATGAACTTCAGCTTAGAACTATAATGGAACCACATGAAACTTGCAGAAGATATACATAATGAACCTACGCTTTAGCTGTGCCAAGCAGAGCCTTTATTCGAGCTTCCCAAGTGAGATATCCCTGCTGGCGCATAGCTCCATGAAGCCACTGCTCCAGGTTTCCATTGTTGACATACTCGTACACCAAAATCCTAGGAGTTTTCACACAACAGGTACAGTTTAGCACCAAGGAAACCACATTATAGTTGAAGCAAAATCAAGCTACTGCGCTAATCAGATGCGAACATAGATTTTGCCTTATTTGGTGCTTTAAATTGGGGTCGACATAATGATGGCATAGAATTTAATTGTTTTTAGTATAAGCTAGCAGCTTATCCATAATCCATCACGCCTAAATCGACATTCTTCAGTTCAATATTTCTCCACTATTGATCTTATGTGCAGCGCTTTTGTTATTCCAGCAAATTTTTCTTCACATTGCACTTTTGGTGGCACAGTGGTCCCACGCTTCAACTTATTGTACGCTGGAGATCGTGATCTACTAGAAGACTCGAACCACCATGAAGAGGAGCAGTACCTATGTGTCCCTTCAATGCAGTACCCAAGAAGACGAACCAAATTCTTATGGCGCACATGACCAATGGCTTCGACTTCCACTCTGAATTCTTTCTCTGCTTGGCCCCTATCACATTGAGTTTGAAAAACAAATTTCCTTAGGAATCCAAGTCAAATCGTAAAGGGACCAAACACAAATACTGTCAACCCTATAAGTTGCAATGAAAATGAAACTTACAGGTTGTTCAGAAGCTTCTTAACTGCCACGGGAGTCCCATTGATAAGACGGCCCCTGTAAACAACTCCATAACCTCCCTCACCAAGGACATTTTCCTTGGAAAACCGGTTTGTTGCTAGCTCAAGATCCCTCAACGTAAACCAGTGACCCCAGCCCAAGTGCGAAAATTCAGGCAAACCAGACAAAGGTGAAGGAGCGGTTATTGGGTGTGACGAAGAAGGTTTGAAAACAGTCACAATGCCCGAGTTTGATTCGTCTCCTGATTGGGATCCGTAACCGTCTCTGTCCACATGATGAAATGACCCAGACTGGCTGCTATTATCTCCTTTGTACAGTTTCTCCATGCCAAGATGCACAAGCACTTTATCCGATTCTTTGTCACTGGATTTGTCCTGAATAGTGAGAAGGATGCCATCACGGGGAGCAAATGCACTGGTTGACACTTGCTCCACCCTAACTTCTTTGATTTCCTTCGAAACGGTCGGAATCTTGCTGAGGGGTAGTTTGTCTCGCGTTCTTCTCGTTTTTTTCTTCGACATTAAGCACAGCGATAATACTGAGAGAATGATTACAATAAACAAACCCACGACGATTCCTATGACTTCCCAAACCTTAAGGTTGAAAATGGCAGTATCCTTGGATAATTCAGCATTGAGATCTGTGGCCATAATGTCAGTGCCTACAAAATGTGTAAAAGAACTTAGCAACTTCCTCAAAGCGTAGCCTTGTTTTAGGATCATCAACTTCCATTTCCAGATTCACGTATAGTTTCGGGCAACCTAGAGTATCAGAGAAGCTACACCTAGTCATAATGGCGGTCATCAAAATACCCACATTTTTATTTCCTAAAACACCGGAAAGACTGCAAAGTGATTGGCTAATCAAGACCACAAATGAGAAAGCAAAAGCCTACACAGGCTTATCAATGCCATCATTAGATCGAGATACTGCAGATATAAGACGAAACTAGCATTCCTATCAATGTGTCTTATTGACCATCTGACCAGCATCCTAAAACAAAACATAATTTTACTATTGAACCAGCACAAAAATTGACACAACAGAGGCTAAAACGAGGAAAGACAATTCATCAATTTCTCACCTTTCTCAGAGGGGCTTCACATCCAGACTTCTAGATCTCCGACAAAAACTCAATCTTGCGAGGAGAGCTTAATCCCATAATCATAGATCTCTCCAAAAGGAAACCAAGCAACCCATTTTCAGCTCATAAAAGACATTTCAAGAAACTTGAATCAGCCACGGCTTGTTCGAGAAAGCCAATTATATATAGACAATGCAAAACCTGGTTTTTCCCATCAGCAAGCTTAATGTGAGACTGAATCTAAGCTGAAATGTAGTTTTCTCTGAGACCCAGAAACGCAAAGGAAGGTAGAGAGGTTTGTTGCAAAGAGAAAAGGGGAGATAAAGGAATATCAGAGATGAGTTGGTTTGGTTTGTGTCCTGGGGATAAACAAAGAAGAGGGGGTGGAGTTATCAGTGGTAGGTGCTCTTACAGCTTCACGGCAATACAGTAAAAGAGAAGGCAAATGAATTTGTGCTTGTAAAAGAACTACCATAACCTCATTGAGATTTGATTCTCCATCACGATCTGTCATGGACATTGACTGTCTATCAGTAATTTACTGAAAAAGTCTTGATTTTTATTTTCACTTGTTTGGGCAAAATGAAAAATCTGACCAGACTGCATTAAACAAATGACAGGTTTTGTTGGGTTGGGCACAGATGTCTTCAATCTTAATCTTTTTCTTGGGTTTTCTTAACTACATTAAACTATGCATGTGGTGTTCGGCCAAAAAACAAACACTATGCATGTGATGGTCAAACACCCCAAATGAAGATAAAGTGGGTGATGAAGTCTTATGATTTTGATGGTGGAGTGGAGGAGCAAATGACTAGCAAAGGGAACGAAAAGGTTTCATTTTCTGGTTTGACAGTCTTACCTCTAAAGGGACAGATGAAGAAAACCTCTAGAGGACAAAAATGGCCGCTTGAGCTGTGCAAAACTACCATTCACACAATCACAGCACGCCTCACCAAGTTCATAGATAGTGGGGGAGACTCGGACAGACAACATTCTCACTGCCCCCTGACAATGTATCCTTAAAGCTACTGTAAACCCATATTAATATTGTTCTCAAACTTTCCTGTAATATCTGGTACATTACTGAGACAAACAAAATTATAAACATATGCCTGATTCAATAGCTGCTGTTGCTACTACGAAAAGTTGAAACATCATTTGACCAGAACCACGATAAAATACAACAAAAAATGGAGCCTCTTTTATTTTTCACAACATCCATGGAGTCTATGGCCCCCCCAGCCATTGGGCTAAAGGTGAAAATGAGTGGCCATATGACAATGAATGTGAAGAACAGAGGTGATACTGATCCGTGGGTTTCATTCACCTTTATCAGTTATGACTGAAGATTGTCCTAAAAAAAATTAGGATCAGGGCCCCCCTGGAAATTCAAGTCCTTCAACTAATGGATGACAGAGTCAAGTACAGTGGATAGCCACGGTAACTTAGGTGGGTGTCACTGTTAGCAATCATAAATAAATAAAAGTTGTCCTAACAAAATTGGGATTGGTGCCCCCCTTGAAAATTCAACTCCCTCGACTAATGGATGACAGAGTGAAGTACAATGGAGAGTTACCTAAGGAATATTGTATCATATGAGCTACCCATTAAACCAAACTTGTTTTCTCATGCTTTTATTACTTGTTAAATGTCAATTTATGAGCAGCGGACCGAGGTCGCTCGTACTTCATGCTTGCACGAGAGAATCCGTCAATGATCACTCTCTCGTCACTAGCCTCATGTCGAATCAAATTCAATAATCTTCGTTTTCTCAACCGGCGAAACCCGAGTCTTTTGCAATATCTCCTTTCAGCTACTTTGTTTCGAACGTACCCACTTCCGATCCCCCTAGAAAAGGAAGATTTGTGCAAACCCTAATATACAAGTACAATTTTTTTTTCCGCCCTTTTCCAGCTAATGATTTCCTTTTATTTATTATCGTTTGAGTGGTGGCTGATGGCTAAGGCCAGCATCATCTTGGAGTGTGCTAGTTCTCATCTTTGGGGACCATGTTGCTGAGCTGTGCGTGCCAGGTCGCCATTTTTGCGGTGTGCATAGCAAGTATATATTTATGGAGTAGGCTGGTTATATTCATTTTTTTCCCGAGTCATCCAACCATACACGGCCATCTTAGGAAGAGCCAGCTTGTTGCTTGTATGCACAACAACTACGTGGACCCTTCCAATTTTCCTAGTTTCAGCCGGATACAAAAATCAAGGGTGATCGATTCCCGGTTCCGTCCGATCAAACCCAGGAACTGGAAATCGCATTGGACAAGATCGGACGGTCCAATGGAATCGGTGGATTATTATTAGTAGGGGTGAGCAATTACAATTAGTTTACATTTAAGAAGAAGAAAAAATAAACTGGTGAATTATTATGTTTAAATTTAAGAAATAATCAGAAAATAATAACCGGTCCAGTCCGGTTCCCCTTTGGAACTGGGAACCGGACCAGCGCTCCTGTGAACCTGACTGAACAGGCCGGTTCGGTCCGGTCCATTCTGGGCGATTCTCGATTCGATCGGTCTGTCTTACTCACCCCTAACAAAAACCCCAGAAAAGAAAGAAACCCTAACTGACCCAAGTCATCAAAGGAGTCTGTCTATCTCTTCTTCCTCAAGCTAACCAACATTCACTTGGCCAAAGGGTCGTACCCCTTTCGAGTTCAGGTCGTGATCCATGGTCTCGTAATTAGATCGTGTAGTTCCCCGGCCTATATCGATCTCTTTACAGCGATTAGGTCCATATATATCTTGCCGGCTAGTAGAACAATTAACACGGCCATCGGCTTTAGGTCTCGATTTTCTTCAATTATAAGTGAGATTCGGGGTTGATTATAATCATCTTAATGAAAAGATTAAGGATGCTGGCATGTACAAACAAAAATGTATAAATAACTAAGACCGATCCACTTGCATTCATGGTTTTTTTCATTAACGCTAGATTATATATATCTATGCAATAAATAATTAATGATCTTGAATTAGTCTATGATCCTTTTAATAGCTAATTAATAGTGCAAGTGGAGAACTCCCTCCAAGGAATCCTATGCATGAATGCATGCAGTGTGGCCTTTAAGGGCGCGCACGGTAACACTTCTGCTCTAGAAATCAATTTCTGAGCATAAGTTAATTTTTCTACTCCTAGAAAGAAGTAAATTTTTTTTACTTGTTCAAGTAGCTTCAAAACTACTTCTAGACCAAAAACAATGCTTCAGAAGTAGAAAATTGAAGTTGCATAATCAAACGGATTTCTGCTCCGAAAGTTGCATTACCAAACGGATTTCTGCTCTAGAAGCACTTCTAGAGCAGAAATTCTACCCCATAAATGTTGTCATGCGCGCCCTAACCTTATCTTTCCTTTTCTTTTTTTGGCTTGCCCGAAATTATCAAGATTTTACACATAGAGAGATTTTTTCGCAATTTTGTACATGTTAAAAAAAAAATTAATTGTGCGCATATAATGCCTTACCTATCGTGCACATGATCGATATTAATATCTATTGACTAAAGTTAATCTTAATTATTAACTTGGGAAGGGTCCAATAATTAGGGCAAGAAGCAAATCAAAGCAGAGGACGGTGATACCTGAAATATATTAATTCCATTATTTTTAATTGGAGCCAAGAAATTTAGTCGTACTTTTCTCTGGTGCTTGCCCTAAAATGGATGGCATCGAATAATTTTCAAGCAATATGTTGCATTTATTAACGTAAGTCACACTTCAACCCATGTCTATAACAGCTCATGATTGGTATCTTTCATTAGATAGAATCAAGACCAAATCGTTCTTGCTACATAAGGCGTGAGATGTTAGTTTGCCTCACAAACATGATCTATTCCTATTCTTCAAACACATGCTCATACGATCCGACCTTATTTTCGCCAATGGCGGTACGGGTAATAAAAAAAAAAAACAAGAAAATAGGAATCCAGGAGAAGGCTGGTTGCACGACGGCAGTAGTTATTCCGGTGTGGTTGGATGAATTCAAAGTGGCTGCACGAAAAAGTCTAGGAAAAATACCAAAAAAGTCCTAAATCTATTACATTGATACCAATTCAGTTTTAAACCTTTCAATTAGGCCAATTTAGTCATAAACCTTTTGTATCAGTACCAATTCAGTCCATCCGATCAATTTTGGCTGAAAATCGCTGACGATGACGCTAGCGGTGCCACGTAAGATGGTCAGCGCTGAGGTGGATATTTTTCTAATATTTTTAATTATTTTTTTCCCTTTTTATTCTTTTTATTTCTTTTTTCTTTTCTTTTTTTCATTCTCTTCATTTTCTTTCACATTGGCCGGCGAGGGTCGTTGACAACCCTCGCTGGCCACTAGACAAGGAAGGGCCAGTCAGCCCTCATCGGCTACTGGCGAGGGCTAGCTGGCCCGCGGCCGGCGAGGCCGCGGTAGCCCTAGGCGAGGCCATCACAGCCTCGAAAGTCCTCACCTAGGGCCTTCTCAGGCATGGGTGAGGTGGCCCTCGCTAGATCTGGCAAAGACATGTGCATCCAATTCGACCTTATTTTCGCTTGTGGCGATACGGGTAATTCAAAAAAAAAGAAAAAAAAAGAAAATAGGAATCCACAAGAAGGCTAGTCGAGCGACGGTGTAAGATATTCCGGCTTGATTAAATGAATTTAAAGTGTATGTACGAAAATGTCTCTATAGTTAACTGTTATGGCCGGTCGAAAATAGCGAGATGGTATACGGTACATCGTATAATCTGATTTATTAGAATAAATGCGGCTAGCCATACGAGGTTTCAAGGGATTCTAGGGAGCATATAGATGTGATTGATGAGCAGAATAATATGTGACATAGGACTAGGTTTTGGACCATAGTTTGCCCAAGGTCTTTCCGTAATTGCTCTCAATTGATTCGCAAAACTATTAATAATTATAAGATAGGCTTCCATATTTAATTATCTAATACAAATAATGAAGTCACATATTATGCGTATACACTTGGACTTTTGAGTCTTTTTTTGTTTTTTAAATTTTTCCGAGAAAACAATTATCTAGTCATTTTTTAGCCGCCGCGCTGGACACGTGGCATACTTTTCGATTGACTCCAAATGACCCACGTGCAAAACTTAAGCCGCCGCCACCCGCCATGGTGCCAGAGGCCGTCCCCTCTATCTCCACCACACCACCACCACCTCATCTCCGATCCGTAAAGCTAGCATTTGGTGGAGAGTGAAGGGATTTATCGCACACGAATCAGAACGATCACACAGAAAATCAAAGAGAAAAGGACGACACACGAGATTACCCAGGTTCACCCCAGAATAGGGCTACGTCCTGCAAAGAGATTTCACTATAGTTTCGGTTTACAGCCACTCAACTCCTTATAATGATGAAAAACGAGAAAATATATATATACCCCAAACGGGCCCAAAACCTAAACCTATATGAAACCACTTAATTCCATACCATACGGGCCAGCTTAAATAAAAGCCCAAACCCGTAGAGGTTTCGGGGGCGCTGCCCCCGAACCCCCGCCCGCTCACCGGCGAGCGGGACAGCCGTCCGCTCACCGGCGCTGCCCCCGAACCCCCGCCCGCTGACCGGGCAGCGGGGCACCCGTGTCGGGGGCGCTGCCCCCGAACCCCCGCATTCCGCGCGCAGGGGTCACATGTCGTTGGATAACACTTCAGTTTCCCTAAGCTCACGTGGGCGTACCCGATGTGAGAAACAAGGGTCCCCGAAGTATTCGCCAACTCCAACAGAGAGAAGATCAGACAGCATTGATTTTCATGAATACAATCTCTTCCTGGTAACAAATTATCTGTGCCATTAGCCTCGACGACGAATCGTCTCTCTCCTTTGCCTCGCGACGTTCCGATTTCAAACTTCATCATCCTAAATGCAGTGAGAGAGAGGGAGAGGGCACCGTCTCATCGTGGCAAAGCAGGCCGGCGGTGGAGCAAGTGAGGTGGGGGTGAGCGACAGTAGATCCATGGTGGTGGCCGCCCGCCAGAGTTTCTTTGTTTTTTTTGGGAGGGAGGGGGGGCCGAATAAATGAGTTGGGTCCATTTTCATTTTTGTGCTATAACTTAGGTGATTGTGCAATCAAGTCCCGGAACTCTTAATTTGCACAATTAGATTCTGTAACTTTAGTCCACTATCCAATGCAGTCCTCCGATAACCACCGGATATGTGCGATTCAGATCAAATTGATACCTTTGGCTTATATACATAAATATATGTTTCAAAGAGGACATGGAAATTGCGAAATAGACTTGGACTGACATCTCTCTATGTCGACCCATGTTTCTCTTCCAATCAGAAGAAGTCCCCGAAGAGGAATACAGGGGAAAAAAAATTCAATAGCACAAAAAAGAAAAGAGCAATTTGATCGGAGTTTCATATCGCCGGTCGCCGGAGGACTACATTAAACAAGGGACTAAAGTCACAGGAGTCGGGATGCGTTTGGGAAAGTTTCGGGGAAATGATTTTGCGTTTCAAGGTGTATTTGCTCAAAACAAATATTGTTTAGTGACTTTTGGTGTAAATTTGAAATTAAAAGGAAAGCAAAGGGCCTATTGTTCATTGTCTCCATCGTGGTGGAAGCAGAGAGCCACCACAAGCCCATGCTCTGCGCGACCTCAGGCGACCCTTGACCCGGTGAGCCTCGACCTTAGGGATAGTTGACACGGCGACCATCAACCTCGGCGAACCTCAATACGCCAAATCTTGTTTGAGCCGCGACCTTTAGATCTTGCCTAATAGACTCGTTACCCTCGGCGAAGCTTCACTAGCAACCCAACTCTGCAACATCGGAGAAGATGAATATTTTTTTTTATGAGGGCAAGATCGGAACATGAAAATATTAGTTAGGGCGATTTGGGAAGAAAAAAACGTCATTAACCCTGAAACTTGCCTTCTGTTAATGTTGAAAGCCCAAGGCAAATCTCAACCTGCCTGGACTTTTAGCATTGTCGATGCTTGTTTTTACTCATACTTTTTAACAATTTTTTTACCAAACACCCTAACTTTTTGTTCAAGGGATTTTAGAAGCCCAAAGTCTGTCGAAAAACTGAACCATACATAGTGATTCCATAAATTAAAAGTTTCGGGACTTGATTGCAAAATTAACCTAAGACATAGGACTAAAAATGGAATTTCCCAAATAAAGACGTCTCTCTCATAATCCACTGCTCTTCCAAAGTCCTAGATACAAAAATATAAATAAAAGAAAGGATTCAAGTCGCTGACATACACTGAACATGCAGAGTCAGGAATAAAAAAACTTGTGTTTGGGCTTGTTGTTCTTGGCCTCCTCTGTTGTGAAATCTGGGTTTTGTCTTTGGGCTCGATCCCAAGTGAGAAATGTCCAATTTCTGCTCTTGAATAGCAAAGTGCCAAGTGAATTTATGGCCCGAATCTGGAAAGAGGTCTTAAAGATCAACTCAGCAGCTTTTCCAATCCTCCAAAGAAAAGCAGAGATCAGGAAAATCATATGGTAGGTTCCAAAAGTTGCAGACACATTACACATTACACATCACGGTAGGATGTCATATATTCTCCCCACTTTCCCTTAAGTTTATCTTCAGTACAGTCTACACAAAGACAGGTCAGGAGAAAGGAGCAGACCGGGGGCACAGTTGGTCATCATCCCACCTTGGATTGCAAGAACAGAACAGTGTGCTTATCTAAGTGCGCAAGTGCAGATGCTTTTCATTTCTATATCTTTCTTCTTTTCAGCGGTTCTGGATTACCTCCCCACCATATCACCACTCTAGATGTTCATGTGTTCTCTTTCGGCTTTGTCGTGTATTAGAGAGAGAGAGAGAGAGAGAGAGAGAGAGAGAGAAAGAGAAAGAAAGAAGGTGCTTTTAAAAGAGAGATGAGGTAGGAAAAAGATAATTCCACATGGGGCTTGTCCCCACTCGTGTGTATATTCTACATTAACTTGGCGGAAAGAGATTTGAGTTTGAAAGAACAGCAGAAGAAGGTAAATCTCCTCTCTTTAATGTATGAATTATGTCTGCATCTATACCAAGGATCCATGTATGTAGCAGCACCAGCGATCAGCAGACCATGTACATATATGCACATGAGAACCCATTTCGCATGTTTGTCCTAACAGACCGAACTATAAGTCCTGTATTTTGTCGGTCTAGAAGGAGTCTACATAACATCTTTCTCGACGCACGAGATTATAGGGGTCGAGAAAAACCCGATCTTTCACTTAACAATGTCTAGCGATCAGCAGCACCAGTGATCAGCAGACCATGTACATGTATGCACATGAGAACCCGTTTCGCATGTTTGTCCTAATAGACCGAACTATAAGTCCCGTATTTTTTTCGGTCTAGAAGGAGTCTACATAACATCTTTCTCGACGCACGAGATTATAGGGGTCGAGAAAAACCCGATCTTTCACTTAACAATGTCTACCAAAAGTCAATTGCCATGATGGATTCATGCAGACTTCTAGCCAGATGCACCAGAAGAATAGGCCAAAACAATTTCTTTCAAGCTTAAACAAATTTATGAAGACTTCCTCTAATCTATTTTGTTCTCTGTCCATTAAGAGTACTCATTATTTAGTATTTGATCATGCTGAGCTAGGCCCTTTGCATCTTTTTATCCCTTCCTTTCTATTAGCCAACTGGCTTCATATTTGAGACTCTTATCAGGATAGCAAGATGGGGGTTGCTGACGACATTCATCCACTGATGGATCTGATTTTATCTGATATTGAGGTGCTGTTTGGAGCAAAAGTTCATATGATTAACTTCCTTGTTAGGCTTGTCTAGAGCATCTCTTTCTGTCAAAGACGGGAAAAAAATAGGAACTGTCGAACAGGGGGAAAAAGGAAAAAAAAACGAGAGGAAAAAAGAACTTTAATTTGTTGAAATCCATGAATCTTTTGGACTTGTAGCAGAGGTTGTCCTCCCTGTTTTCTCTTGGCCAATCAAAAATCAATCCTTGCTTATCTTTAGACATGAAAAAGAAGAAAAAACATATCTCTTGATCAACTTATGATGCCAAAATCTGAATCCTGCATAAAATTCGCGGAAATCATTTACCTCATGAATCTCCAAAATATCTGCTAGCTTAGCTAGTTCAGTTTTTCCAGTAGTTTCATGGTCGGTTCAGGGTATGAAGGATCTGGGAGTATATGCCTCAGCCATGACACTACATGATGCTTTTTCTGGGAACAAGGCAATTTGGCATGTCCTAGTCATTCATGAATAATTGGAGCTGTATTTGGAAAAAGCAAAAGAAGCAAGAAAAAGAAAGCAGATGATGTTTTGATTTTCTCTTTTTTCCTTTTACCATAAGTAGCAGTAGCAGCACCATTGCCTAACCCATCCTTCATGACAAAGAAACATCTTTTTTTCCTTAAATTATGAATTTGCATGCAGCACACTCGTCTTCATCCTCCCTTTGCCTTTTCTCTCCTTTCCCTCCTCACTTTATCTTCAACACCTTTTGCTTGGCCTCCCCTTCTCTCACCAGTTGGCTTCTTTTATTCCCAGTTCATATCATGTCTTTTGAGAACCGGCGGTACGCGAATCGCATTGAAAATCTACCTGTTGCCTCTCCTCCTAGACCCAGGAAACACATCTCAGAATAATGGCCGGAGGATCCTCCAAATGTCTCTTCTTATTCCCCTTGTCTCTTCTCATCATCTGTTCTTCTGGTAAGTGAAGTGACCACAGTCTGTTCTCCTCTCTGAATATGCTTTTTCTTCCAATCAGATTAGTGGAAATCATACAGTGTAATCATTTGGCTTTTTGGAGCTGAAATGAAAAGTCTGCATGCTGTGCATTTCATGTACATGATATGTGAAAATCGAGAACTAGTACTCTTGTGCTTCACCGATTGAAGATGAACTGCGATTGCCCTTGTCGGTTATCAGAACCCTTTTTACCCTGTTCTTTTCTTGTTCTTCTGTGTTAGTGATTGCTTCAAAACACAGTATGTCTTAGTGCACAGTTTCTGATCTTTGTCATATCAACCTTGACAGGAACTCTGGTGGGTTTCTCTTACCATGCAAATGTAAAGACTGCGGATTCATCAAGCACTAAAACTTCAACATTCTTCAAGCTAAAAGAGGTTGTTCCATCACAGATCGAGGCATTTGCTGCTGATAACCGAGGTTTAAGTTCTCTCACCAACTTTGGGGCATCGGTCCACCTCTTCCTAAATGCAGACCAAATAAAGAATGTTCTGCATTCTGAGCCATTTGCTATTTCATTGCTCAAACTCAAAGCCCAAACACTGGCGTCTCATCCTCAAGCAAGATTAGAAGGCATAATACTAGATTTTGGTTGTCAGAATGTGGGTCCAACTGAGCTGCGCAAGATCTCATCCACCTTGGAATTAGTCAATGGTGTCATGAATAGTGAGAAAAAGATGAAGGTTTCTGTGGCGTTTCCTCTGGCTTTCTTAGAGAGATTGGGGAAAGATGGTTCAGAAGAGCTGCATAGGTTATTCAGTTCCGTTGAGAAGTTGGCGCCGATGGTAATCATCGAAGACAATATCGCAAGTGAACCAGGTGACAGAGATAAGGTTGTTCACTCTGTCATTCAAAGAGCACTTCTAGCCGGTTCTCCTTTTTCACCCAATCATATTCCTCTAGTCTTGTCCCTCAAGACACCAGTTTTTCATTGCACGGCAGAAGCGGCTCAGTTGATTGATAGTGTCTTGAAATCATTAGAAAGCAATGGTCAGATCAAACCTGGCCTGATAGTAGAACTCCATACAGATGTATCAGACATGCGTGAACTCACGTATCGAGATGTTCGATACAAAAGGCCAGTTTCTTTCCACAGAGAACTCCTGAGCCACCTGAAACACAGTCGGCACGACTTGGTTACCTCTCCGACAACCACATTTCCAGTGACTCCGGTATCAGCAACACCAGTCACCGCTCCAGATACTTCTGCACCCACCATCATCACCGTGCCTTCTACCACCCCAGTCACGGAAACTCCAGAGAATCCTCCGGCCGCACCTATCATATTTCCCCCGACAAATCCTGTTAACCCTCCTGTGCAAGTCACAAATCCAGCGGCACCTATCATTTTTCCCCCGACAAATCCTGTTAACCCTCCTGTGCCAGTCACAAATCCGGCCGCAACACCAATTGCAGTCCCTGGGGCCCAGCCGGTAACTAACCCCGTGACAACATATCCATCACCACCGGGGGGCGTTCCTGTTACAACACCAGTCACAAACCCAGTCGCTCCTCCAGCGACTTCAAACACACCTGCGGTCCCAGGACAGAGTTGGTGTGTAGCCAGGAGTGGAGTATCAGAAACTGCACTACAACAAGCACTGGATTATGCTTGCGGCATCGGGGGAGCAGATTGTTCGCAAATTCAGCAGGGCGCAAGCTGTTACAATCCGACTTCTCTTCAGAACCACGCGTCCTATGCTTTCAACAGCTACTATCAGAAGAATCCGGTGGCTACGAGCTGCGACTTCGGGGGGACCGCTGCTATTGTTAATGTCAATCCAAGTAAGAATCCTTTCAGCATTTCTGTTAAACTTGCTTTTCCTCTAATTTTAGTGAACGTCTGTAATGCTTTAGAATATCAGTTCAAGGTTCTCCAATGTTCGTACAGGCGTTGGTTCTTGCATTTACCAGACCTATCCATTATCATCTGCACCAGCAACTACAACGACGACACCGACACCAACACCGACAACAGCATCTTTGTCTCCTCCATCGACTGGGGTGCCCATATCAAGGTAGAATATCCTATCCTGTAGCTATATGAATCTTTTCTTTCATATTTTTTGAGAAAATACTCATCCCTAGTTACAGAGAGATAATGCCATTGGTTCTATTCCATGATATGGCAGCACCGGGACTCCGCCTGCAGTGGTAAACCCTGTCTCCACTAGTCCCACAGGTTTTACCTTGGAAAGCCCTCCGGCAGTCAATTCATCAACCTCGACCTCGACTTCGACTAAATTGCAGCCTTACAGTTACACTGACCATATTGTCGTTCTAACAACCTTAGTCGCTGCAAGATTGATGCTGGCAAGGTAGGATCCCTGATCCTCGTGTACAACATCCTCCTCGGTCCCGGTCTGGTGTCATGTTTCCTGTAGCGTCAACTATGTACAGGCTCATCGTTGGAGCGACAAAGAGCAACTTGGTACCGGTTCTAAGCCATGCTAAGTAAGCTGTGACAATATTTAAGCCTGTTAGGTTCTCCAGACTGCATAGATTCGCTGGGCTGTCTAATAGAGATGCTTGTTAGAGTATACACTGTCCAAATCCTGTATCATAGCTGATAGCAGAGATAAACCTAATATCATATGTTTCCTTTGGGGCAGTAGAAAGTGGCAATCTAGGACTTTAGTTCAGAGTTAGGAGAAGATTGCTGAAGAATGTAATAGCTGATCCACAGGAGTTTGTTGTCTATGTGCATTGTGCAGCTAAGTTTGAATCCATTTCATGTTCATTTGGACTGATGTCTTATGTTTTCACATGAAAACTAATGTGAAGCTGTTAATAATTGACAATTTTGCAAGACTGCAGACTGCACGAATTAAAACTGGGCTAACCCAACTTGAAATCACACTGCTGGGATTTTAATATTTCCGAACTACCTTTTCTCCTGCAACAAAAATTCACACTTTTCTGTGCTGATGTGATGATGCTGACTCATTTCATGAGCAATCCAACGTAGATTTTCCTGAGGTGGGGTAGGATTGATTGGAAGGTTGATGGCAGAAATCATGCCAGAGACATCGTAACGGATACCTTTATGACAAGCCACTACCTTCAAAAAAAAGTTGGTAAACCATAAAAAGCCGCGTGGGACAAACAGAAAGCAACCACGTTGAGTATCATTGAGTCATTAGTAGCATGATGGGAGAGGAAGAAGGCTAGGCCTTGTCCAAAGGCAGTTCTTTTGCTCACATGGAAGGCACTCAGCCTCACACCACCCTTCATGCATTGGATGCCACTTAACCAAGACAGTGTCCCATCAAGCAATGAATTCGTTGCACCAAAACAAATTGACTTTCATGTAGATGATATAATAATCGAGGGCGGCGTCGACGCTACCGCAGTTTCAGGAGACGTGATAAAGTAAAAAGAGATGCAATTTAAACAGCAAAAAACCACAGATTTTCACATTGTTGAACAACATTCAGCACAATTATCTCCATGAAGGTTGGTCAAGTTTTCATATTTGATGTCCATTTGCTTAATGCAAAGGGATATGCCTCTGTGCACCGGAAGAGCATATACTGGGGGATAATACGGATAAAATACACATTACATAGTTGAAGGTATTCTTAGCTCGAGCTTGGAGCAGCAGCCTCAGCGGGATCAAAATAGAGCCTATGAGGATTGCAGTTGTACTAGCAAAATGATAACTACCTAAAGGTCCTAAACTACACAACTAAACTATACGGCATCAAGTTCTTTTTATACAGCACTCGAAGATAGACACTATACCATTCATCGCTTGGAGAACACCACCAAGATTAACATCGACATGGAAACCACGATTTTGAAGCCAGAGGACTCCCAGAAGTTCTGTTTATCGTTGATGGCATGGCCCTCCTGCTGTTGCTGCTTTGCTGCCAACTGGTCTCTAAGATCCTTGATAGCTCTATCCCTTCGTTCTCCCATCTATTTCATCGCAGAGACGTACAATAGTTGAGAAGACACAATTTTGATGGAAAGCAGTCTCAACAAATTGACCCGAACTTGACAAATTCCACATCATTTGCAGAATTTCATGCACCAACTTCTCAATTGGTAAAAGTTCAGTCAAAACAGGCCAAGAGTGACGTGTGAGCATAAAATCCATTCAAACAAACTCTATATGATTCCAAAAGTTGCTAAGTGGACCATACAATTAATAGGGATCCTGTTCCACCTTTAATGAAACACAAAGTTCCAAAATATTCTAGCTAATCCTACCTGTACATGGACTAGAAAATTCAATACGCAATATGCACTCAAGTGATAATAAAGAACCATACCCGTTGAAGCTTTCGTGTTTGAGCACGAGATTCTTGGAGACAAAATTCCAGTTTCAACACCCGTTTCTTCAATTCCTGATCAGCTCGACGCTGCTTTTCTAACTGTTCCAGAAAACACATTTAGCGAATAACAGCATTAACCAATTCAAACAATTCCTAGTATTAGAGCACTAAAAGTATCAATCTTAAAGCAACCGTGGTAGCACTAAAAAGGTATTACCTGTGATTCCAATTCTTTGGTCTTTATCTTCCAGTGAGCAGACATTATCTTGATTTCATCTTTTAATCTCACTATCTCTTCATCCTTAACGAGCAAAAGCTTATTGATCTTGTCAATATTCTTTGGAGAAACCTCATCTAGCATTTTCCTCAGCTCACAGTCTTTGCCTACTCCAGATTTGGCAAGAGCTTCCATAATGTCATGTTCGATTCTCAAGACTTCATCTTTTAATTGCTTTTGAGAAGATTCCCTTGCTTGAAGATCCTTCTGCAAGTTATCCAACTGCTCTGCTAGCACATTTACACGATGCTCGTGCCCCATTATAGAACTATTCTTCTCATCTAATTCCTTTAATAGTGCCAAGCACTGATATTGCGCTGATTCAGCCGACGCAGCACTAGCCTCTGCAGTGACCTGTGTGGTTGCAAGCTGTGATCTTAGATCATCTAATTCCTTGAGATACTGCTGCATTACACACTTATGATCAGATATAGCACACAAAAAGCAAGATAACAGTACGCAAGATCATTTCTGCAGGTGTCAATTTGATTGTTCCAAAAGCTCTATAACATTTTCTAACAAAAAGGAAAAAGAAGAAATAAGCGCACTTAAGCTTTCCAATTTGAACACACATATGTCCCAAAAAAATGGAATGGAAAACAAAAGGAACATAGGATGGAAAGAATATAAACATCCTCTATCGAATCATTAATGCAAAGCCATTTGCAAGTAACAGACTAGAACCCTGCAATCAACCAAGTTAAAAGTGAAAGCTTTATATTCACAACCAAGGATGAATGGATAATAATCCCTCTTAATAAAGCCATGTGCAGTAAAGTCTACTCCTATATTTCATAAATCCTTATCCAAAGTGGTTATACTAGTTATTGTCCATGTAACCATATCTACACAAGCTAGTTGTAAAAGCTAGTTGTAAAAGCTGAATTATAAGCTTCAGCGGCAGTTTTAAGAAGTTTAGTTTCTCAAGCAATGTTCAGTGACATGATTGTAGGTACACATGATTCTACACCATAGAAGCTTAAAGCGATGACCTTGGTAAAAAGAAGATTAAAAAAGTATTTGTGGAAAATTTAAAGAGATGTGCCCTGCTATGGATTTGTTTTGCCAAATTGCAAATCTGGTTGAGGGGCACAAAATTCAATGACAGCCAGCCCCAACCACTAAGCTGTTCCTCAAGTCTTTCAATAACTACAGATTATCATCCTATAAGGCATGCAAGTAGTTAAAGCATTTTTAAGCATGTTAATTCAATGTAAACTATAGCTAAATTAAAGTAGCCGGGAAACTACCATAATGGCTGCAGGATATACCACTACAAAAACTAGAAGGGACATGAACCACCTAACCTTTCAGAGCTTGCATCAGGATATTCAGATAACATGTATTATGGGATTCAATTGATGATAGTATCATATGCCTGTTGGACTATGGATTATCTTGCACTGAAGAAATGTGTTAAACTGTTCTAGAGCAAAATCTAATGTTTAAAGTAACAAAATGCACTTTCCAAAGTTTTCAGCAAACACGACATTCTATTCCTTTTTTTAACATTTTCTTCTCGAGGAAAATGCTTTTGAGCTCCAAAATCTCTACAGTAGTATAATCTGAGAGTTGTAAATATTTGGATCTAAGGGGTCTATCAATATTCAGAAGGAAACACTTGGCACAAGATCCAGAGAAAGGAAATGCTTAAAACTTTTAGCTACAGCTGGCCACATTTCATAATTATTTGCAGCAAATAAGGCGGTGGTACTGTCACATAATCAAGTCATCTCAGCAAGCATCCAGGGATTCAAGATCAGATACTTGGTGTCAAGAGAATGTCCACGAAAACAAATTAAAAAAAAAAAATGCATCACAAAACTATGTGCATTCTAATGGTCTCCAAGTGCTACGATTCACATCGAAAGCAACAAAGTAGATGAGAACCCGGTGTAGAGCCACTGTGCATTTGTCCCAATTCACTGATTTATTCATTTCCTATTCATCATTCATCAACTTCATGTTGTCTTTTCCAGTAATATTTTTTTGTTGAATCATTCAACCGAACTGGAATTTGAAATATACTACAATAGAAAAGGGCCAGTTCTTTGACTTGCTCCACTAAAAAAGACAAAGATAAAAGGCCAAAAAGCATCATTGCAATGGTCGGATTGTTTAATAAAACAGACAAAGGAGTATAGGGAGGTCAGGAAGGCCTTCTAATCACGATCAACACATGAAAAACATCATCGCCTCATAAACAGGGACAAAAAAATCAGACCTTCTCAGCACTACCAGCTGAAGCCTGAAGCTGTCCATTTCTTTCCTCCAATTTCTCCTGCAATTTGTGGATCTCCTCTTCCAAGTTGCTCGCCTTTGTCTCTGCCTCCTGAAAACAATTGGCAAACCCAAAAAGGAGAAAGAGAACTCAGATCCATATCCAAACACATACAACAAACTTAGCTGACCCCACAACCAAAAGCAGCTCACACAGCAAAAACCTACAGAGAGAGAGAGAGAGAGAGTCCACATTCACATTTACTTGAAGATTCAAAAGCAAACCCATCAACCCAGAACAAAGGACAAAAAGCAAACCAAAAAGAATGAGAACTTTTCAAACAATGACCATCACGTGCCTGCCTCGTGAGGGTTTCTTTAGCAAATGACTGTTCCTTAGATGCCAGCCGACTCCGGACGTCCTTGAGCTCCGCCGCCAGGGACACGACGTTTCGCCGGAAGCTCAGCTTCTTCTCGTTCAAATCCCTCAACAACGGATCGATCGAAACCACCGACTTCTCAGACATTTGCACAGTGGCCAATCGGAACGAGTTACAGAAAATTTTTCCCAAGACGAAAAGCTCAGAAACTTTTTTCAATGGATCGGCCAAGTGATAGCCAGTTTGACTACGCAACAAAGGCAAACCTTTTTATTGCGTACACTTGGATATACCCTCTCCCTGCAAAATAATAGAGTCGTTGCGTGCATTAAATTCTATTGATTCCACTGACCCTTCTTTTTTGGCTGAAAAACGGAATAAGCAGTAAAAAAAGTGTAGAATGAATCTTCAACTTTGTTTAAAAATTTCCCAGGAAAATCTGGTCCAAGAAAAATTTACCCTTCATCTTCTGGCAAAGGATTGCACATGGTGTTCTTCCTAAAGTCCACAATAATGGTGAGAGAGAGAGAGAGACAGGTACTGAATTCATTCACGGGAGCCCCTTTTCTCTATAAGTTAAACTCAAAGCTGACCGACCCAGTTTCAAAATTTTCTCGGGAAAATAAAAATGAGTCCAATCCCGCCCATTTTCTCCCCAGTAGAGAAATCACTCATATCTAGCTCCAGCATACACATGCAGAGCAGCGACTGGCGCCGCTAAACTAGAGAAAACTACGATCTCTTTCATGCAAAGTCTTGGATTTAAAGCATCCGCAAGATTAGCCTCAAAGTCCGATCTGAACCAAACCAGAACTTCCGAAGCTCGAACAAGATCGCCAGATCACAACAAGACATGTCTTCTCTCGCGACCAAAACTCACACAGAAACAAAAACCAAAGAAACCCACCTGAACAGCAGCTGCTAAGCTGGGGAGAGAGAGGGGTAGAGAGAGAAACTCCGGTCAGAGAGCCCAGAAACGAACTGCAAACGTAAGCCTCCCTGTATGCAAAACGAGAAAGGCCAAAAAAAACGTTTTCCTTCAACTAGACTCGACTTGGAATATTAGTTCATGCAAATCCGGGTCATACGTTCCAAGGGTGTCGATTGAACGGCCAGTATTAGCGGAGGGTTCGTAGTGGAAGTCAAAGGGAATCCGCAAAATTTAAGATTTTTTTCCATTTTGTGCAAGACGAAGAAGAAGAAGAAGCGTAAGAGTCGTAGAAAATGGAAAAAAAAAGTGATTAATTGTATTTTTTTTATTAATTGTATTGAATTCGTCATAAATTACCATTTTTTAGGGAGAGTTCTCTGCGTTTAAGGAACATGTTTTGTCGACACTCGAGGCCAACAAGACAGAGGAGAGAGAGAGAGAGAGAGAGAGAGAGAGAGAGACAGGGATTGTGGTAGGTTCGGGTTCGAAGGCTATGCGCGTGGCGGCTCTGGTTCGGCACGTGTCCGAGCCTCGGGTTCGCCGGGGTGCGACAAATCCCGAGGCCAAGGCTCTCGGTTTCGTGGTTTGAGCGGAGCGCGGCAAATCCAAATCTTTGGATTGGAGGGGATCGGATCGAGCTCGTGTTGTGACACGTGGAGGGCTCATCGCCGTTGGATGTGGATCTGGGGCATGCTTACTCCCTTGTCTTATGCAACTTTTGGTGGCGTGCGTATGAAAAAAGTTTGGAAAACGAATTTTGCAATTTGTCTGTCTCATTGGGCATGGTTGGGCCCAACACAATTACTTGGCCTGTTTTTTCTTGTCCAAATCAGGTCATCTCATCTTGCAAGAGATGGAAGAATGTCGGCGATCGAATCCGCTCGAAGGATGGGGAGGAGAGACCAGTGTAGCAACCTCCGAACCTCACCTTAAAGGTCTTGTATTCGATACGTTCGATTTGAGGCATAGTTACTCGATTCAGCTATAGGTGTATAGGTCTGTCACTCACTGTTGGCTCGCCATTTTGATAGAAGCTAGGAAATCTCTTCACGTGAGGTGGCATACGCCGAGGGCATACCCTGGCTAGAGGTCGACTGTAAAGCAAATTTGGATAACAAACATTATCCAACTCGAAACATATAAAGTCACTTTAAACTTGCAACCACCCCCTTATATATATAACTAGTATGTTGCACCTCACAACTTGATTTTCACGAGATTATCTTTGAGAGTCACTCTAAAGCCAGCGCTGATCTTGTTAATCCATGGTTGATAATGCTAGTTTGCTTTGCTTAAAATTATCAGAAGACTGCTGAGTTCTTCTTTTTGACTTCAAGGTGCAACATACCATTCAAGATGCTAATCTTGGAGTGCTTGGACACTAGGTTCTTTTCACTACCTTTTGACAATAATTTCGTTTTTATTAGGTCATGAAACTGGGATAGTATCATTATCAACGTTAACTTTTGTATTCATCTTTACCCCTCTCATACACACACACACACACACACAAAAATAGTGTATTGCGAATTCTACAGCTATTTGGGAAAAGAACATTAGAAGTATCAATTTTCATACAGCGCTAACTTTAGTTCCAAAATTTTCTGCCAGATCACTTAAATGCTAAATCGGAGAAAAAACGATCACTTAAATGCCTCCGGCAACAAATTCCGGCTAAAAGTCCTATGTATTTTTTGTAATAAAATGTTAATTCATATGTAATTTTTTCATTAAATGAAAAATAATAATTTAACGTGAACTATGATGTGGCCTTTCTATACCTAAATGATGCCACTTCTTCTCCCTCACCTTCCCTTCCCTTCCCTTCCCTTCCCTCATCTGCAAACTCTTTGGCTTCGATGACGACCTCGCTTCCTCTGCTCGCCACGGCTAGATCGACACGGTTAGCTTATTATCCTGTTTGTTGGGGGAATTGTGAGAATTCTGATTGTGTTTAGATAAAGAAGAGAAGGAAGTTTAGGTTGGAGAACTGGACAGGTCCCATTCGTGGTTTTTTGAGCTCGAAGCACGGGAATGAGCGGAATAGCGAGTGTAATAAGTATCCAGACCAAATTGGAATTAGGGTCTGAAGACTATGGAGAAAATGGTTTGATTTGTCCGAATTAGGGGTTTATATTTGGGGCAAAAATGTTAAGCAACATCGTTTAGGGCTATTAATGCTGACTTGGCGCACCGGCGAGCCACGTCGGTCGCAAAATTTGATAAAATATTGTCACATCGGATTTCCGGCCTCCCAAATAGGTGATGTCACTTAAGCGGCCGTGTTTGTATATACAGAAGTGATTCGGCGAAAAGTTTTGAAATCAAAGTAAGTATTGTACGAAAATTATGTCACTTCTAATATCTTTTTCCCACGAGATCCGTAGTTGCAAAAATGTAAGACTGCAACAGTTAAAACACTAAAAGTTCTAAGGTTAAATACTCGTAAAATGAGAACATTTGAAACACCAGCTAATGCAGAAAATGCCGCATAACAATTAATGTGTGTTTGAGTTACACAATCACTTGTAAACTTAAGTTTTTTAAAGGAGCAAGGGTGATTTTGCAAATGGATCATCATAGGGCTTGTATGTTGATTTATCTATCCAGTAAATTCCAATCCCTCTAAAGTTTTTGTCAATGGAAATTTTAACCCATCTCACAGAGAGAAATTCAAAACTCATTTAAGACCTATTAAGATCGGGACGACCATGAACCTAATAAAACCCGACTCACTTCCATCTCTACTCATTTATCTAAAATTTTTTACCTAAGATCAAGATATTCAAGGGTTAAATGAAAGCATATCAAGTGATTGGTGGTGGATAGGTTTTTCACACAACTTTTGGCAATGCAAAAAAAAAAAAAACAACGGAATAATTTAACTCTTAAAATTGCTGATTTGGAACTTGCAAGCATTGTCATTTTTGGGAATGTTAACTCTTTGAATAGATGAGTTATTGTCATGTTAATCTCCATTCCGTATCTTATAAATAATCACTCTTAGAAAAGAATAAAAATTGTTATATAAATTTTGCAATACGTTAAAATTAAAGCTGCACTTCCTATCATGTCTCCTTACCTCTATATATATATGGACATGCAAGAGATGTGATCATACTTATCTACAAATAAATATAGAACATTCAAAAGTACAACTAAACATATGCCACAATTCATATTAGAAGTTAGGATATCAAATATCTTATCCCATACAACCCCACAATCTTCTTATTTCAATTTCTGTTGATTCCGATTAACATTTTAACTTGATGCCTTCGTAAAGATATGAGCTAATTGCAGGTCAATCTTGTGGGGATGTAGATCGGCTTCACAAGCACGAAGGCTCGAATCACTTCGTCAGCTTTGACATTTGGAAAGAACCTGCCCGACTCACTAGGATAGCGAGGTATCTGTAACTCGACTCAAATATGTCATAGCAAATTTAAATAAATAACATAATCTATAAAACTCGTGTATAGCGCGTATCTACAGCTAAGAAATATGTAGTCGCAAAGTACAAGATGGTAACGATTTAACATTAATTGTTAGATAATAAGCACGTGTATACGAGGGTTTACAAAATTACTTGTTTATAGTATTTGACAGGAGCAAGGGTGATTCTCCATTAGGTCAATTTCGAAACTGTTCAAGCTCTGGAGTTTTGGAAAGGAAACTTTAAACCTGTTCCACAAAGAGAAGCTCAAAGCTTATTGAAGACCAATTGGAGTCCGCACGAGTCACAAACCTAGTCAACGGATAATTATCCAAAAAGTCATAAATTTATTGTCCAGCGGCCAATTCAATTTTTAACTTTTCAATTTTGCTAATTTAGTCTCAAATCTTTTGATAATTTCCAATGTCCATCCGACCAGTTTTGGCCGAAAATCGCCGATGTGATGGTCCAATCAGTGTTGACTATCTTATATGGCATGGTTAGTGCTGACGTGGATAATTTTTTTGTAATTTTTTTTTTAAAAATGATTTTTTTTCTTTTTTCTTTTTTCTTTTTTCTTTTTGGTCTTTTTTTTAATTGATTCTCTGTCGGTCACTTGGGTTGCAAAAATCGCCTACGTCATTGATTTCCAACCAATATTAACCAAATGGACTATATTGGGATATCGTCAAAATGTTTAGCACTAAATTAATAAAAATGGGAGATCGCTGACCCATCCTCTCCCCTAGGGTTTCTCTTTGCCCACGGTCGCCCAACCTACCACTGAAGCAGTCTTTCCTGAGAGAGAGAGGGGGGCCCTCTCTCCCTCCCCCCTCCATCACCTGGGTTCCCTATTTGTTTCTTCATTTTTGTTTGTTTATTTCTCTACCTTTTAGGCTTCGTCGTCGACTTCGTGGACAATACGATCGACATTTTTCACGGAAGTGAGCTCTGAAGATCGAAGCGCGAGTGTCTAGAAAGAATTTGCTTTATATGAATCTGCTCGCTCGCTCCGGCTCCAGGTGCTCGCTCTAAATAGTCGAGCGCTCCACAAGTCTTCGAGGTTCATTTACTGCTGTCTTCTGTCGGGTTATCTAAAAGTGATTTTGTAATCAACTGCTATCTATTTTGTAACCCTTCTCTTTCGATCTAGAGCTATATCTAGATTTGGGTGTTCGTCTATCCCGATCTAGAGATAGATCTGGGATTTACAAGACGTTTTCTGTATTTCTTCAATCTATTCGTGCTGTTGTGGTCTCTATACGATGTACGGTGATGGTGCTGGGGACGCCGAACTTAGACGCGCGACTCCTTTTGGCAAAACCGTAGTTATTGGAAAGGAATTTCTCGGCGTGTGCTCGCCACTAATTATGCGAGATTCGATGATCGGCCGCCGTATGTGCTTTGATGCTACAACAGTTCTGTCTTTGGGAAATTGGCCGGTCTTTGCAAGCAGTACCAAGTTGATTCACTTTTCAGATTTACTTGTTTTACTTATTTTGTTGTATTTGCATTTTTGAATGAAGATTTTTGTTTTGACAAAATAAAAATTGATAAAATTAAAAAGTCTAAGACTAAATTGGTTGCTATATAATAGATTTAGATATTTTCGGACTATTTTTCCACCTAGTCAAGGCCGACTCACTTCCTTCTCTAACTCATTTCTCTAGTGACAATTACATAAAATTAAGATATTCAAGAGTTGACGTTGCCCCCAACAAAAGGACAAATCATGACACGTCCTTCTTCTTCTTTTCCTCCATTTGTTAAAGGGAACCCTTCATGAGTAAGGAAAATCCAACTTTCTCAAAGTTCTAGCTGTATTATGCAAATCTTGATTTTTTTTTTGGACGATATGCAAATCTTGATTGAGCTGCCCTACATCAACTGAAATTTCCCTCCCTCATTGAATACTCCTAATTCACTACATTTCATCAGAAACATGTGATGGAGTTGCACTTAAACCCTTCTATACGACCAAACAATAACGAGAGGAGCTCTTCTAATTTGCTTTGCTTATTATTTGGAGATCGTATAAAACCCTTCCTCTCACCTTCTTATTCGTTTTAAGCACTCTACATAACCGTCGGGGATGACTCAATTAGTCATTTCTCGTCCTGTGCACAATCATTAACTTCAGAGTCTGGAGCGAGAGGGTCACAATAGCCGCATCTTGAACGATCATTAATTTATAGACAAGTATTAATTTTCTAGACAAGTACAAGAATCTTGTCAATCTGCCTCAAAAAAAGACGATCGAAATTGGATATTGATGAAATTGCTTATCTCCTAAAGTTTTATATTACGAAATGAATGTTTCTCTCTTTTTCTGTCTAAATGTATACTTGCGCTAGAAGTGGGTGTAAAATCCATATTTCTCCTTACTCCTCCGCCACAACCAGCCGGCGATAGCCATAGGCAAGCTTGCCAGGGTCTGGCTAGTCGCCGGGGTCTGGCTGGTCACCGGTGTCGGTCGATCGATCCTCGGCAGTCGGTTGTCGGTTTGTCGCTAGGCACTGCCGGTCAGTCTCCGGAGGAGGAAGAAGGGAATCCGGCGATTTCCTAGAAAAAAAAGGAAAAATATAAAAATAAAAATAAAAAATTATGTTGGAATTAATTGCGCCCATAAAGAGCAAATCCTAAATTGCTTTTAATAGATGGTATCAGTTACCATATAGAGGGAGACTAAAAAGGCAGGTCTTGATTAATCGCAATAATGGGTGATTTGATTGCCAATTCCAAAGAAGAGTATATTGTACATTCTCTCTTCGGAACGTACAACGTTCTATTCCATTCATAACACAAACCAAAAACACTCTCAAAAAACTCTATGTGGTTTTTCTCGAAGAACGAGCGATCGGCGGATCCAGATTCTTTCTCAATTGCGATTGGGGCTCTTAATCTGTGACTATCGAGGTATGTTCGTTTTACGTGATATACTTTTTCGATCAGTGATTCAAGATGATTCTAGGGCATGTAATTTAGTGTAATTCGCTGCGTATATGTACATATATGTATTGTGATCCGTTCCCTTCATTGGTGTTAGGGCATAGTCGTTCTTGTTTCTTGATCGTATTGTGTTTTGTCGTCAATTTTAGCGCAAAAAACCCATTTTTCGAGAGTACTGTTCACAGTTCGTTCGTGATTTTCTGTGCAATAAAAACATTTTTCAAATATATGGTTAGAACGAGCTCGATGAGACGAGAATTTTGAGTGGTCTCCCGTCGCGAGGCGACGCCGACAGAGGCCGCACACGCGCCACGCGTCGCGACAGGATTGGGTTCCCTGAGGCCGCGACGAAACGTCGCCTTTTCGTGAAACTTCGTTAAACGAAAATTGGCTTTGAGTATAACATCGGGTTTGTATTGTCGATACGATCATTATGAGGGGTGGCTCGTTGCCGGAGGAGGCCTGATGGAGCCACACGTGGCGGAGGAGTTCGATGTGCGTGGTATTAATGTGCCCATGTGTACAGCATGTGCGGCATGCCCCAGACCCGGTTCGACGTATTCCAGGCCCGGTTTAGCGTATTCTAGACCTGGTTCAGCGTATGCCAGACCCGGTTCCGACCCGAGTGAGATCCAACCAGGTTAACTGCTGACCGGAAGAATTACGATTCTGCCCCTATATTGTTAGAAAATTATAATTCGATCCTTGAATTTTTTGAAAATTGCATTTGGGTCCCTAAACTTTCTGAAAATTGCAATTTGGTCCTCTCACTTTCTAAAAATTACAATTTGGTCCTCGAACTTTCTGAAAATTGCTTTTTGATCCCTAAAGTCAACTTTGACCATTGACCATGCATTAATTGCATGCACCGAAGCTTTGACTGGCACGTGCGGGAGCGTATGAGCTCCGTTGGGGGCGTGCGAGGTATCGTTGTGTTCGTATTGGAATTATCTTCAATTTGGTATAGAGATTGTATATGTTTGATGTATTTAAAGTTATAAAAATACGTATGGAACCCATGAAACACGTATTTTGGGGCGTTTTTTCAAGTATTTTTGCCTATTTTTCTCTATTTTTTGAAAAATACAGAATATGGCTTACATGTGGATATCTACATACAGATTGTGTAGAGCATGTTTTGTTGATAGCATGTATAAATTTTAGTATACTTGCTATTTATATCTTGTATTCCGCGATTTGAGTATAATTCGATGAATGAAATATTTGTATATTAGCTCAAATCATGGCATGCAATTTTATGATTGCAAGATGAGGAGATCATTGTTTGATTTATGATCTTTATTCGAGTGGGGAGTTCTAGAAAGTTTTAGTAACTTTTAATGAACTTAATTTTACATAAATGATTATATTAATGATAATTTCAAACGAGGATTCTTAGACGATAATTGGAAACATAGTGAACTTTCGAATCTGAGACTTTATGTAAAGTTATTCATCAATGTAATTAGTTAGTATAAAATAGATGCATAAATATTAGGCATTAATAGTTTGTGAATACATGTCTATAGACCTTCGTGTTCAGATACAATGGCTACAGTATTTTAGAATATCGTAGCAAAGCTTGACAAAGGAGAGAATTTGAACAGCGGAAATTATGAGATCTGAAATATGAAAATCCAGTTTGTGCTAAAAGAGCAAGAAGCACTAAAAGCTCTTAACCTAGTTATGAAAGAACCTGAAGGTAGAAATACTGCACAGTATAGACAGTATAAAGAAGCATTTGCTGCATGAAAAAAGATGACCTCTATTGCTCGCATTATGTGATGTCCTGAAATTTCAAGGCTTGTAAATATGAATAGTATTGGATTTTTGAAAATTGAGTGACAATTATCGAACACGGAATTGTTTGTCCTGGTTGGCTTTGAGTAGCCCTTGTAGTGTAATTCGTTAGAGCTCGTTTGATTTAGTCGCGCCGTAGATAGTAGTATCTTATTCCTTCGCACCCGAGCTTAACCCTAAACCAAATGTCCAACAAGTCCTGAATTACTAAATTATCGTTTTACCCTTAGATATTATTCATATAAGCCAGACGCCATAAATGCGAATTTGACCGCGGGACCCACACCATAAATGCAAGGTAAATATCTCAAATTTACTATTCACCTTTTGACTCTTTGGCAAATTACCAAATTGCCCCTCTAGCCTTCATCTTCTATATATATATATTCTCACTTTCTCTCTTTCCCTCACCCCTCTCACCCGAACTCCCTCTCTTCCCCTCTCCTTCGTGCGTTGGCCAGCTTCGCCGCCACCGCCTCATGCCGTCGCCACCGTCGGGTCAGCCGCACCGTCCGGCCACTCGTCAAGCTTCACCGCCGGCGAACCCTCCCTCCCTCTCGGTCTCCTCTGTTCATCCCTTGCCGTGCCGTTTCGCCGTTGTTCTGACATCCCGTAAATCACCGGAGTCACCGGTGCAGCCACGTCGCCTCACCATCTCCCTCCGCCCGTCCGTCGAGCTCATCGTTGTCACCGCGCCGCGATTTCCAGCCGCTGTCCACCTCTGTTTTGCTATTTTTCGTGTTTCATCGGAGTCCGCCGTCGTCGTAGTTGCGTTTGTGGCATCGAGACGAGTCCATTGAGCCGTTCGCCGCCGCCGTTTACCGCTGATCGCCGCCGATCGTCGAGTGAGTTAACCCCTAATCTCTTATTAGGCCGTTAATTGCACTTAGGATTAGATTAATTAGTTACTGTAGTTAATTAGTTAGTTACCGCAGTAAAATTAAATAGTTACCGTGGTTAGAATAGTTACTGTGGTTAAGTTAATTAGTTACCATAGTTATTAGATAGTTACCGTGGTAGAATAAATAATTACTGTGGTTAGTTGGATTACCATGGTTAGGTGAAATAGTTACCATGGTTAATTGTTCGATTTACTATAGTTAAATCAGACTTGTGTGGTAACTGTTGTGGCGATAAATAGTCTGTGCCTAGATATTTATCTGGTATTAATTAATCGGTATCTAATCACTGATTAAATTGATTGTTGATTTGAATTGGGTGTTGATTGCGCGAATTCGCTGAATGATCACACTCGTGTCGAGATGTCATGTTCAATGGGAAGTAAATATTCGTGTGACCAATTGTGTATTTTGAGCATGAAAATGGCTGTTAGCCGAGTTTTGAGCATACTCGCGAATGTGATTGCATTGGGCTAATGCGAAGTAAGAATCGACTTGTTTGCCTGATGTGTTTGTATGATCACACGACGGTTATTCGTCCCCTAACGTAACTGGGGGCATGGGGCGTTACTCTTGGAGGTTTGTTGCCTGATATGTCTATGCCGGCGAGGCCAAATTCACATGGCATATCGGTTGCACGACAGTTCGTGTCGGTGAGGTACTGTTCAGAACTACAAGACTGGTTGGATGCTGATCGCAACTTGTGATGGGCCGAAGTTCCTTACAAGAAAGCCTGATATGTCTGCTTTATGGGTCTTGAGGAGCTATCGGTTGCCGTCGCCGGAATAGTGTGGGACAATGCCCGGTCCTGCCGGAAGAGTACTAGTAGTGAGGTTGTACTGTTGCGAGAGTGGAGTATTTATTGCTTTAATAACCGGAACACACATGATGCATAGTGCCTGAGTGCCTAAGTGATTGACGTGTGTTCTGGTTGTGTACCGCGACTTGTTGTGATTTATTGCCATGAGATATCTATTGTGTGGCTCAAGGCAAGGTGAGTTGTATGTGGTTGTTTATTGGCCGTTGGGTCGTGCCTCTGTTTGGTAGCTATAGCGTGGCGTGTATCGCACGCTATTGATCTACCATCGCTTGTTGTTGTATGCTTAGGCCGCCTGAGTGAATCAACGTCCTAATCAGACTTAGGCGTTGACTTATTGAGATTTATATCTCATGTGTTGTCGTTAAGTGAATTTACAGGTCCTTAACTATGGCGGTGCGCCATGTGAGGTTCGGTGTGCCCACCTACCAGTCCGTTCGTATTATTCCCCGTCCGGGTCCGGATTCGGAACGAGCATGGGAACAACATGTAACGACTGTCTAGGTCGATGAATGGTTGCATCACTTAGTGGTGCACCTCATCAAGACTTGGTTCATGCGTCACGGTGATGCTTTCTATGGGCCTATTCGAGGGTTTGAGGGATCCCCGTGTCAGACCCCGATTGTCCAAGCTTGGGACCCGCTGGATTTTGATACGCCGGACGGGGAGGTGGAGGATCTCGAGTCTAAGCCGGAGTCTGGTCCAGAGGAGTTCCCTTTCTTGCCTGGTGATGTGACCAATGATCATGGACGTGGAGGTCCTTTTTGAAGTTAGTTTGGTGGTAGTTAGCTCTAGACCCAACCCGTCATCTTTTTGTGGGTCTTAGAAAACGGCCCTGGAGATAGGCTTGTAGATCGGTTGTTTTCCCTGGGCTAATTGGTATATACATAAAAAGTTGTGCTATTATGGTTGTTGTATCTCCTGCTTGTCTATCCCCACTTATGTTCTTGTCTGGGGTTCTTTATTGCTTCTGCGTGTGCTTAATCGAAGATAAAAGAAATGGGTCGATGACATGCCTAGGATGTTATCCTTTTGACCTGACGTTTGGAAGGTTTGTCGCGTGTCGGAGGGTCGGGGCATGACACATTATGTTGCTGAGTAGCATGGAAAATGGTTTTGTGCATGAGTTCAGGCATTTATGAAAATGCCAAAGTGAAGTGGGAAGCATAAAAAAAAGGGTTTGGTTAGACATCGGTCACCAAGTTGAGACAGATTACTATAAGGTTTGACACTTATATGATGCCTCGTGGGCAGAATATGAAAATTCTTTTGTGGCGTGTGCCAAACATGATAAGTGAACTGTAAGATGCAGGCCACATTTTGACTGATGAGCAGCAAGTGCAAGCAGTAATATGTTCTTTACCTCATAGCTGTGTACATATGAAAATCCACTTCATCCACAATAAAAAGTAAAGACTTTTGAGGATGATATGCGCTTTTTTGAACTAGAGGTGGACCACCTTTTGGCGGCTAAACCAGAAATCGACATTTGTTATGCTGGTTCTAGCTCAAATGGGGCTTCGTGCTCCAAGCGTAAGCGTCAAGATGGGTTCAAGAAGTGGAAGGACAAGGGAATGGATTCTTCAGAATAGAAATCGAAGTTTAATCGACATGGGAAAGGAAAGTGTCCTTTCAAGGAAAACATCTCAAAGGTGAAATGTTTTAACTATGGCAAGAAGGGTCACTTTGCTCATGACTGTGGTGAGCCAAAGAAGTTAGAAACCCTTTGTGCACTCGAGAGTATTACTTATGTCTCCAGTTCAGTTTCGTAACTGAATCTCATCCTTTGTGGATTGTAGACTTAGGGGCCACAGACCATGTAGCAGAGGACAGAAATGCTTTCGTAAAATTTCAACGAGTTCCACGTGAAACAAAGTGGATAAATGTGGGAAACAATTTATGAGTGGAAGTTAAAGGGATCGACACCTCCCAATTGAATATGTGCGGTAGTTGCACCCTATTCCTACATGATGTGTTATATGCTCCAAAAACTCGACGGAATTTAGTTTCCGTGTTAGGATTGGTTAAACTTGGTTTCAGTTTAAACTTTCATAATGATGGTGATGACTTGTCGTTGGGAACAAGTTCTTATGGTTTTGGATATTTTCTAGATGGTTTCATTGTGCCGATTGTTGAGTACAATAATGTGAATGTTTGTTATTCCCTATTTACATCTTCTGTAATGATGTGAATACATGGCATGCTAGGTTGGGTCATAGGCCAACAGCGAATGTTTAGATAAGCTAAAGAGGGCTTATTGGGCAATATTGAAAAAGTCAATTTGCCTATTTGAGAACATTGCTTGGCGGGAAAAATAACTTGGAAACCAGTTCGAAAAGGAACAAGAGCTGAATTTCCTTTGTAGTTGATTCATTTGGACATATGTGGTTTAATGAACGTGAGAGCAAGGCATGTGGTTATTTATTTCATCACATTTATAGATGATTTCACTCGATTCGGACTTGTCGTCTTGATTTCTCATAAATTTGAGGCATGTGTTGCTTTGAGAAATTTTTTAGCTTAATAGAAAATCAATTTTAAATTTTTTTTAAAAAAATTAAGATTCGATCGAGGTCGAGAAAATTAATCTGATCAGTTCAGATGATTATGTGATGAAAAACGAATAGAAAGACAGTTGACTATTCCAGCAACTCCTCAACAGAATAGAGTTATAGAGAGAGAAGAAACAGAACCCTAATAGAAATGGTTAGGTCGATGATGGCACTGACTAATTTGCCAATCACCTTTTGGGGTGATGCTTTGTTGATTGCTGTCTAGATACTTAACCGCGTGCCTTCTAAATCAATTACTTCCACTCTATATAAGTTGTGGACAGGTCGAAAACAAGATTTGAATTTTCTTAGACCTTGGGGATGTGCTGCCTATACACACGAGTCTTCCCACAAGTATGAAAAATTAGGCCATAGAGGCAAACAGAGTATCTTCATGAGATACTGAGAGCACTCGAAAGAGTGTGTGTTATAGGTGAGCAAAAAAGTGAGGGTATAACTGAATTGGAATCACAAGATGTCACATCCTTAGTGAATGAATTTCCAAAAAAGGACGAGATAGGTGAAGACTATTCTCTATTTGAAAGCTTGGATAGTGATAATGATTTTACTAGGGCTTCTCATCCAAGTGGGAGCAATGTGAGAAGTGGGGAATTTGTTTCAAACTAGTCTCAATTGCAACCACTTGATGTGAAGATATTGTCGTTATCTAACCCGAGTGGGAGCGTAATGGAACATGAAGTACCAAGAATACAATCTCCAATATGGCAAACAAGTCGCCAAGTGGGAGCGTAATGGAGCATGATGTACTAAGTGTACAATCTCCAATTTGGCGAACAAGTCGCAAAAGCGTCCTCCGTCAACTCGTTGACATTTAGACATTGAAGGTAAAGCTTTCATGGTCGCTCCACAAGAAGAGGATGAGCCAAGGAATGTAAATGAGGCGCTGACTTGCTCAGATAAGGAAAAGTGGATACAAGCAATGGAAGAAGAGATGGAGTTAATGAGATCAAACCAAGTTTGAGAATTGGTTGATCTTCCGAACGGTCGCAAAGCCATTAGGAACAAGTGGGTTCTCAAAATAAAGAGTAAAGCTGATGGCTCGATTGAGAGATATAAGGCTCGCCTTGTGATGAAATGGTATAATCAACAAGAATGAATTGATTATGAATAGGTTTTTCTCTTGTGGTGAGATTTACCTCAATTTACCTTATTCTGGCAATAGTAGCAAGTATGGATCTTGACTTACATCAAATGGATGCAAAGATTGCAGTTCTCAATGGAGAATTAAAAGAAGAAATTTATATGAAACAACCTATTGAGTTTATTACAGAAGGCCAAGAACAAAAAGTATGTCGACTTTTGAGATCAATATATGGCCTTAAGCAGTGTTCGAGACAATGGTATATGCTTTTTCGTAATACCATAGTGGCATATGATTTTGTAATGATTGATGAAGGTCATTGCGTATATATAAAAAGATCCAAAGATCAATTTGTGATCTTATCATTATATGTTGATGATGTACTAATTGCTAGGAGCAATATGGAGTTTATTAATACAGTCAAGAATTGGTTATGTTCCAATTTTGAAATAAAAGATATGGGTGAAGCTGCATATATTCTTGGAATTAAGATTTCAAGATATTTTTTTAAAGAGATTGTGATCTCTTTCACAATAGACTTATATAGATAAAGTCTTTGAATGATTTCGTATGCAGGACTGTAAATCCAAAGATACTCCTATTGCAAGAGGTGAAGGTCTGAGCCACAAAATGTGTCCTAAGACTCCACAAGCAAATGAAGAAATGGAAAGTGTTCCATATGCTAGTGCTGTTGAAAGCTTAATGTGCATTATAATGTGTACAAGATCCGATATTTGTTATGTAGTTGGAATGGTAAGTAGGTACCAATCCAATCCAAGTCAAGTACATTGGATTGCCGTCAAGAGAATCCTAAGGTATCTAAGGAGTACTGCCGATTTTTTCCTGAGTTATCAAGGTAGAGATCTGCGCCTTGAAGGGTATATTGATGTTGACTGAGGAAGAGATTTAGATGAGAGAAAATCTACCTCTAGGTTTGTATTCTTACTGTGCAATGGCGCAATATCTTGGAATAGTAAGAAGCAAACGTGTATTGCCTTATCCACAATGGAAATTGATCTCGTGGTGTTATCAGCAGCAGTACAAGAGGGTGTTTAGCTTAAGAGATGTTTGGATCAGTGATGTATTGCTAAGGATGCTGCAGGTTCGATTATTGGCTAATTATGATAGCCAAGCAGCAATAGCTTACACTAAGGATCCATTGCAAGACCAAACAAGTAGACGTGAAGTATATTTTTGAGAAAGACATGGTTGTACGAAAAGATGTGAACATACAATAAGTATCTACGCATAAAATGATAGCAGATCTTCTGACGAAGTGAATTCCTAGAGATGTTTTCCTTGGTCATGTGTTGATACAGGGATTAGTTCCCTACATTGAAATATCTAGAAGTGCGTTGAAGTTAAAGTACTGGATATTTGTATTTTTATCAAAGTTCACAGTTAATGGTATTTGTTATCATTATTGATGTCTATGAGTTTATTTGACATTTATGCATATTAATGCTTAGTGCATTATATTAAGAAAGTATGTCGGACAAATAAGAGATTAGCCCACTCACACGGGTAATCGCCTCTATTTGCTATGTGATAAATATAAATGAGACGATTTCAAGCTTGTTATCTAGGAGATAATTGAGAGCTCGAGCTTGAAATTTTTGATGTCGCCTTAATAGGAGTGTTAAGATGAGGTCATAATAAATTATGCCCGAAAATGAAGTAACTACGTATTTCACTTTATCTATCTTAGATGCCAAATGTGAGTTCTAATTAATTCTTTGAAGAGAGTAGATTTGTGAACTCAAGATAGACATTTGGAATGTCTGAATTATCATCTATACGATATTGAATGTAGAGACATACGCTCCATGGGAAAGGAGAGAATACCGTAATACGTACTTCATATCACTTATGCATGAGACGACCAAGAAGAGATAGCAAGAGTACTGATCTCAACTCTACAGCCATGTGAGACTCTTGAGGATATGAGTTCCTCACCTTAGTGCCCTCATGACTCTGACATATTCTTGAAATTTTGATTCAGTGTTTGCTATCCTAGAGTGTTTTCAATGATCATGGATGATTCGATCTAGCGGGACATTTCTGGCAAAGCGAATTAAGTTGAAATTGAGAGTTTTTAAGGAAAAAGGAAGATCAATTCGTAGTTGATGTCACATTATGATTTTGTATTCACAAGTCGACCCATTATGATTATATGAGTGTAATCGTAATGGTGAATACAATACATATCGAACTCTTGAAGAGATCATGAGAGATATAAATGTGACTGATTGATCCAGGGTACCGCATACTGGATCTACTCTAAATTAGAATGCCCAATGTGAGTTGCTATATATTCCTAACAGATGTATGGCAACGAGCTCTCAGAGTATGCTGGTCGCACGGATTATTTACCCATATGAACTTTGTAATGAGAAGAGAAATAGAGATGTTTGGCCCTTTATGGGCGAGTGGGAGATATTGGAATTAATTGTGCCCATAAAGGACAAATCCGAAATTGCTTTTAATATATGGTATCAGTTACCATATAAAGGGAGACCAAAAAGGCAGGTCTTGATTGATCGCAATAATGGGTGATTTGATTGCCAATTCCAAAGAAGAGTATATTGTATATTCTCTCTTCAGAATGTACGACGTTCTATTCCATTCGTAACATGAACCAAAAACACTCTCCAAAAACTCTATTTTTCTCGAAAAACGAGCGATCGGTAGATCCAGATTCTTTCTCACTTTCGATTGGGGCTCTTAAACTGTGGCCATCGAGGTATGTTCGTTTTACGTGATATACTTTTTCGATCAGTGATTCAAGATGATTCTAGGGCATGTAATTTAGTGTAATCTGCTGCGTATATGTACGTATATGTATTGGGATCCGTTCCCTTCAATTTATAACACACGAGTTTTTTTGTTAAATTGGATTAAATATAAAAGTGTTTATCAATATGGGCGAGGTCGGGTATGGTTCGAGTATGGGTTGGGTCACTAGATTTGTATTGCATAGAAATAAGTCAAAACGGATTTAATGAGACAATATGGGTCGGACCATTTTCAACCCGATCTTACCCACTCGTTTGACAAGTCTAGCCTGCGCATGTAGACTCGATGACCATTGGAGGGTGCGTGGTCGGCTGGCCTTGGCGTCGTGTCGACATTGGGAAGATTGAGAACATTAGAAATCTAGAACTCTACCAACTTTGTGGAAACAAGAATAATGGGAGTGACCCGCAAAACGGGTCGCATCAAATTCCAAAGACCCCATTCCTCCCAATTGCAGGGGTTAAAGTCAAGGTGGACCCTTTTTTGTGGTGCACAATTGCTTTGCCGTACTTTTTTTTTTGGGGGTCGGATCTTTGCCGGACTTTAGACGCGGAGTCAGAGTCAAGCAGCCCCCCACGCCAAAGAAAAAAGAATAGCCGCCTCGTAATTCCCCACTAATTTATCAAGAACCTCTGCATTTATAGGTGATAAATTTAAATGAAAGATACCATTATAACACTATTTGGACGGCTCAGATCGATCAATCCTAAATTTGCCCCTTTTTATATCGGTGATAAAATTCAATATAACGAAGTAGATGAAAAAATAATGAGAAAAAGAAAAAGAAAAAGAAAATTACCTAATCAGTCCAAATCTATTGTACAAGTGCCAATTTAATTTTAATTTTTTTAATTTCTTCTATTGAGTCCTTAACATTTCCGTGAAGTTCCAATGTAATCATTTCGATCAATTTTTGCCGAAAATTGCTGATGTGACGGTTTAGTTATCGCCGGCCATCCTACGTTTGCGCACCTCCAAGCCAGCGAATTTCGATGAAAATTGATCGGGATGACTAAATTACGTGCAAAGGTTGATGACTTGATGTTTCTAACTGGGAAATAGACTATACAGTTACATGCTCCTAAGACCAGTGCCCGTGACTCATCCAATTTCAAAATATTAAGCTTGACCCGTCCACCATGCGTTTAAATAATTCAGCCTATAAAATCAATCTTTTTTAAAGCCCCACTAATCTAATTTTTATAGACAAGATGAGGTGAGGTGGCTCAAGATAAAGGCAAGCACAAAAAGTAGAAAAGTGAGCAATCACGGGCATCACCAAAAGCATCCCCATTCCTTTACCGAGCATAATACGATATTATCCCATGCTTAACCGTTACGTAATTCGGTCCAGGGCACGGGGCGTTTCCATTGTTTCGGCTCGGAGATCGGTAGTTGTCGGTTCGATTCTTGCTTTCGATTGACTAAAAGTATGATCAAGTCGTAAAAATTGTCAAATTGGTGCAATCGAGTCATTCCATTATTCCTGTCCAACTTGACTAAGAGAAAATACGGACGTAGCTTTTTTATTATTTTTTCCCCTATGTGGTGAGGACGTGGTTAGAACATGAAATATACGGCTAAAGATGTTTTGGTCTGAATCTTATTTTTGAATCCAAACTTTGTATAAATTAAATTAAGAATAAGCTAAATTCAAAAAAAAAAAATAATAGGTGAGAAACCGGCCCTCGTCGCTTGTCGGCCCCACAATCGCCGGGAAGGGTCGGCAATGGTGAGGTATGGCCAGCAGGGTCGCCAGCCCTGGCCCAGATTTGATTGAGAGCCGCAATAGGCTGGGTGGGGCGTCAACTGCAGCCCTTGCCTAGTTTTTTCTTTTCCTTTATGAAAAATAGCTTATTTTTTTTTTATGCAATTCAATAAAACAACATTAAAAATCAGATCTAGATCCAAACGACGTCGTTTTTAGCCTTGTCATCGCCACCACATAGGATAAGAAGAAAAAAAAAAAAACAAAACATCAACATTTTCCGTTAGTTAATTTGGACATAATTAGCGAAAATACTTGATTACACTAATTTGACAAATATTAGCATTTAATGAAATTTTTGATAATTTTAGGAGTCAATTAGGGTATCGCAATAAATTTTGTAGCTTTCAATGCATTTATTCCGACTCGTTGACCCCCAATAGGACCCAACCACGGCAATTTAAACCAATTCGCACTCGTCGCAGCACCGTCTTCTTGTTTTGTTTTGTTTTTTTTTGGTCAAAGTCGCGGCACCATCCACTCGCAATGGAATTCCACAAGTGGGGGGAGCTCCGAATTTTTGCACTTTGAGTTTCACATTGTGGGACTTTTCTTCACATCACAATCACATCAATATGTGCAGTCTTGGGTGTAATTGCAAAATAATTTTCCCTTCGGTAAGAATTTGTAAAGAAAAAAAAAACAGAGCGAGACATGCAAAATAAATTACTTTCTTTTATTTTTATAATGCATCATCAATCATAGTACCGAGGACGGAGTTTGAAACGGAGATTCAAAGGAAGCAGAGCAGCGACTGAACGAGTCGTCATCTTCCCCGAGTCTCCTCTTCCTCTCATCTCTCACCACCTACCCACCCCTCATCTCCTCACACCTCTTTCTCTCTCTACAAGACGCGCGCGCTCGACCCAGTTCTTTCCCATTACGCGCGTGGGGGGTATGTGATCGGCTACGGGTCGTCCCGATCTCCGGCGAGGATCTCGGGGGAACCATGGGAGGCGGCGGCGGCGACGGAGGGGGAGGCCTGGCGGAGGCGCAGTACGTGAAGGCGAAGACGTCGGTGTGGTGGGACATCGAGAACTGCCACGTGCCCAAGGTCTGCGACCCCCACGCGATCGCCCAGAACATAAGCTCCGCCCTCGCCAAGCTCAACTACAGTGGCCCCGTCTCCATCTCCTCCTACGGCGACACCACGAAAATCCCCGCCGCTGTCCAGCAAGCGCTCTCCAGCACCGGCATCGCTCTCAACCACGTCCCCGCCGGTAACGCTTCCTCCTCCTCCTCCTTCTCCGCTTGTAGATGCTGATCGATGTGTGAATTCATCGTGTTCCTTCGTTGGGATCGTCTGATGAAGGATTTGATTCTTCCCTCTGTGTGTTTGTGCTGATCGGCCATTAATTTTGTTTTTTCCGGTTAGTTTTAGTTGCTTCAGCTGAATTAAGCATGAGCTTGATCTGGGGATACCTGTGGTTGTCTCTGGCTCTAATTTTGATTGAGCTTTAAAAGGCATCTAAACTAGGTTGTCGTTGTATCTCTGCAGTAATTGCGTTTCTATATTAAGAATGCTTAGATCTACTCGGTCGTTATGGCATCCTTGGACCTGAATTTAGCTCAAATTTGTTCTCTGCAAATGGATGTGCTTGACCATGGCGCTACTGCTTTCTTCCGTTGCTTTGGGATAGAAACATAAGCTAAGTCAGTTTATCATTCGCAGGTGTTAAAGATGCGAGCGATAAGAAGATACTGGTGGACATGTTGTTCTGGGCGGTGGACAATCCTGCACCAGCTAATTATCTTTTGATCTCGGGCGATCGAGACTTTTCTAATGCTCTTCATCAGCTGCGCATGAGAAGGTACAACATTCTTCTAGCGCAGCCTCAAAAGGCATCGGCACCCTTACAGGCTGCTGCAAAGACCGTGTGGTTGTGGACCAGTCTTGTGGCCGGTGGGCCTCCTTTGACGAGCGTCGAGTCACAACAGCAGCCGGGTAACTATGTTTCTGTTTCTTCTAGTTCGGATACATTGCCAGTCCCAGTTTCTAAATCTTTTCCGATGAAGCAACCTGGGGATGTCCATTCCAAAAGTTCTCATATAGGGAACCAGAAGCTTCCCAATATGGGAAAGGGTAATGACCCTAAACATAATAAAGGAAAAGCAAACCGGAAAGGTTCAAAGAATTCGAGTGCACCCTCTGGGTCTGGAGATGATCAAAACAATTCAAGCTTTCAGCAGTATGGCGCATCTAACTATAGGGGTCCCATTGGTGGATCTGTTATCCCTGGCAATCGCGATCCTTCTTGGAGCCATAGCAGTGGGCAAGGCAATTATCAGATTCATTATCCAACTCCTCCAAGGCCAGACTTTCCTGTGCAACCTGCACTCCCACAAGGAAATTTGTATCCACCCTGCAGTACTCCTTGTAGTAGCACTCCTATGGTGCCTCCTAGGCCAGATAGGCCTAGCAGTTCACAGGGTCCTCCTCCAGACATCAGTAAGTTAAACATTTCGGTTCACCCAAGCAATGGTCAGAATCCTCCTGCTTTTCATCAGCAGAATGGAGAGCTAAAACAGATGCCTAACCTTGTCAAAAACGAGCCATCAACCTATCATGACACCATGAACAATAGTTTTCCTCAACGCCCTGAGTATCCATCCTCAACTTCCTCTGCCTCGTCTACTCCTGGATATCCAAAACCTTCTGAGCACATCCAAGGTCTTGTAGGAGTTATCTTACTCGCCTTGGACACCCTAAAGAACGAAAAGATTATGCCAACCGAAGACAATATTATTGATTGCATTCGCTATGGAGATCCCAAGCATCGCAACACTGACGTGAAACAGGGCCTAGAGAGTGCCATTGAGCATCAAATGATAGTGAAGCGAAATTTACGCACATTCCAATTGTATGTTGGTAAGAATGAAAAAGTATGGAATTTTGTGAACCCTTTGGGTGGCAATGCAAAGGATCATCCCAAAGCAACATGGAAAGAGATTCAGAATTTCTTGACATCATCCGTAGGACGGTCTGCAATTCTGGCTTCTCAGTGCAGGTTGGTCTTCTTACTATGAATTCATTCACGGTATTTCAACGGTTTTTGCATTGAGAAAGATTCACTTACATGTTCTCTCGATTGCCATCTAGGTATGAAGCAGGTATTACTATGAAGCACATGTGCTTGAAACAACTTGCTTTAGGTGATGTTCTACGAATTCTAAACATAATACTTACAGTGAAAAGATGGATAGTGCACCACCAATCAGGATGGCAGCCTCTTAAGATTACTCTCCCGGAGGCCAACACCAACTCTGTGGCCAGTGACGACGGATGGGGGAGTGGGTGGGAATAGGCAAGGAATGTAGGTAGTCCTGGGGGGCTTGAGGAGCCAAGCCCCTATTGCCCCATCTCCACCTAGGATTCTTGACTTTTGATTTTTGCCCATCAGATTTTTATTTCTTTGGAGTTTGTAACTCAGCTTTCCTAGTCCTAGATCCTCTATCTGCCATAACCAAGGAGGTCGTCTTGCTTGGAAGTGTACCATACACCGAATGTGAAGGGGGGTTGTATTTGGTGTAAATGTGGTAAGTTACAATCATTTCGATGACTGGTATCTGAGAAAACGAAGGGCCGTATCCTGGTCTAATGAATTGACAGAGTAGGTAAACCCTTGGAACATGAAGCTTTGAGGTTCGCAAGTTGTTGGATATAGATTCCTCTGCCATGTGCTTTACATTTTTCCCTTAGGTGTTTTGATCATAAGCATATGATGATGATATCTTTCCAACTTATGCTGGGACCTTTTAGAACTGAGACACGTGGAACCATTCTATGGATTTAAATATTCATGCGACCATATTATGGTGGAAGTTACTGTTGGTCATATCTTATGGAGCAAGTTGGAGGTTCTTGCAAAAAGGCTCCTTGCTTCATTGATCTGATGCTTAGACTGTCCAAAGAAATCGAGCAAGAGATGCTACTAGTTTGTTGGAAAATGGGTCTTCTGCGAGATGCTGCTGGAAGTTTTGTCTTTGGCTATGGAATTGTGGATCCTCCAAAGTATATGCAGCAATGAAACTCTACATGATCAGTTTTTGCAAAGCTCTACGTAATGGATTACAAGCTGACGGCAATTGATGTCCCGTTGTCATGTCACTTCATGCGCATAATATCTCACATGATGTCAAGAAAAGGAAGAGGAGAGAATTTTTAAGCACAGAGATGGATACCATAAAATCAGCTCTCTGAAGTTCGAGCGAAGTCTTTGAGCTTTTATGTAAAGTGAAGTGTAATTCCTGTATTAGTAAGGTAATAATACCCGGTGAAACCTGTTGGTTCTTAAACTTCACTTTTCCCTTTGTGTCTGTCCCTTTTCCGGATCTCGTTTACAGTTCTTGTCAAGCAGATTTAAACTGAAAGGGGTTGTTGTACTTGTGGGATATATTGATAGGCCTATTACCTGATACTGATCATCCTGTTAGATAAGCTGTCATTAATTTCTCTTCCTATTATTTGCATGCCTCTAAGTTTTGGTACGAGGAATGCCTCTGTAATTCATAGTAAGGGTGAGTAGGAATGTTTGCATGAGTTTGGTGGTTTCTGCAATTGTTAGAAGGGAAACCCTTTGGCCAGGTTGATCTCTCAAGGAACATCTTACTCAAAGCAGAGGTTTCCACAGGAGATCCCTATAGCATGAGAGTGATGCTTTTAGCCTGCTACTGCTGTATATGAATTTGTTGCTTGAAAACGGTAAACGTAAGGGAAGAATTGTTATTCTAATAATTACGGATTACATCAATATATATAGTGAGCATTAGGGCTCACTAATAATGAAAAAGACTAACCTACCCTTGCTAATAATAAGCCCAACAATTAACGTTTCAACACTCCTCCTCAAGTTGGGGCATAAACATCAACGAGCCTCAACTTATTACATAAAGTAATCATTTTACTACCCCGCAATGACTTAGTGAAAAGATTAGCAATTTGGTCTTCAGTCCGTGTGTATTGAAGTGCTATTTCCTTGTTCAGAATCTTTTCTCGCACAAAATGGCAATCTACTTTAATATGCTTCGTGCGCTCATGAAAGATTGGATTTGAAGCAATATGCATAACGGACTGGTTATCACAACACAGAACTGAGGGAGCTGAGGATGGCATGCTGAGTTCGGATAACAACATCCTCAACTTACTTGGATCATGAAGTAAGTCGCCATGTTCTGCATCAAGCTTCACATTAGGATCCATTGGAGTATCGACAGGCTTCGCTCCTAAAAACCAACCTCACTCAGAATATCCAGACCATATTTCCGCTGTGATAATGAGATACCATCACGTGAGTAGGGCACCTCAATGCCTAAGAAATACCGCCGACAACCCATATCTTTTGTGCTGAACTCTGTCTGTAACAACTGTTTCAACTTTTGTATACTCATAGAATTACTACCTGTGATGATAATATTGTCCACATATACAACCAGGAGCACACACCCCCTGGAGAAGTGGAGCTAAACACAGAATGGTTGACGGTACAACGCCGCAAACCAAACCGAATAACTGCATCACTGAAACGGCCAAACCAAGCACGAGGAGACTGCTTCAGCCCATATAATGCCTTGCGTAGGCGACAAACACCAGTAGGCTCCCCCTGAGCAACAAACCCCGGGAGTTGCTCCATATATACCTCCTTTGTCAAGTCACCATGAAGAAAGGCATTCTTGACATCAAGCTGATGGAGAGTCCAACCACATCGGACAGCAAGAGAGATGAAAACACAGACATAAGGTATCTTTGCGACAGGAGAGAATGTATCATCATAATCAACTCCATAGGTCTGGGCATAACCTTTGGCAACCAGACGCGCCTTCAGACGCTCAACAGAGTCATCTGGTTGAAACTTCATTGTGAAAACCCAACAGCACCCCACAGCCTGTTTGCCATCAGGTAATGGTGTAATCTGCCATGTCTCATTATCCTGTAGCGCTTGTATTTCATCCTCCATAGCCCACTGCCAACCTGGATGGGCAAGAGCCTCTGCAACAGTACTCGCCACGGACATAGTAGATAAAGAAGCAACAAATGAGGAATATGTAGGAGAAAGACAATCGTAGGATAAATACTGAGAAACAGGGTGACGAGTATGTGTATGATAAGACAAATCAGTATAGGGAGCAAATCGGGAATTGGGTTGACCGACGCAAGAACGCGTACCTTTGCGCAATGCAATGGGAATATCAGTAGTAGAATCAGGCTTAGAAGAAACTGGTGGATTAGAGGCCGGGGCATGAATTGGCGGAGAAGCATACATGCCCAATGCGGGCGGTGACTGTACTACCTCACGTTGAACGGAACGGGGCGACGGCACGGCCTCCCCCTTCAAGGGGATAGGCGGCAATGGAGCCGTGACCGAGGACAAAATATCTTCGGAAGGAGTCACCGATTGGTCAGCAAAGGAGTAATATGACTAGTCCTCGAAAAAAGTCACATCTGCCAAGACATACAGCCGCCGACTAACTGGACTATAACACTTGTACCCTTTTTGAGTTCGAGAGTACCCAAGAAACACACACTTGTCAGCCTGTGGATCAAGCTTATCATGACCAGGACCAAGATGATGCACAAAACAAACAAACCCAACACACGGAGTAGTAAAGAAAAAAGTGGACTCGTAGGATGGAGAGTGGAAGAAGGTATGCCCCCACGAAGTACAGAGAATGGAAGATGATTTATGAGATAGCATGCTGTAAGAATAGCATACCCCCAGAACATTTTGGGGAGGTTCATATGAAAAAGTAGACAACAAGCAACATTCAAGAGATGACGATTTTTTTCGTTCCGCCACCCCCATTCTGCTGTGGGGTATAAGAACAAGAGGTCTAATGTAGAATCCCATGAGATATAAGAAATGATTGAAAACCAGAGGAAATAGCCATATATTCTTTGGCATTATCATAGTGTAGACATTTAACAGAGACATGATACTGATTGAGAATTTCAAAGTAAAACATACGGAAACAGGAAAAAACTTCAATTCGGTCTTTTATTAAATATAACCACGTTGTGCGGGAATAATCATCCACAAATGTAACAAAATACTTGTAACCAGACAGATCTTTGACATGACATGGTTCCCAAACATCAGAATGGACCAACTCAAAAGGACTTGACACACAACTTTGGACACGGGAAGGAAAAGATACTCGATGATGTTTGCCAAACTGACAAGCATCGCACTGGATAGGACTCATAAACTCTGAAACAGGAGAGAAATGACGAAGTATGTCGGGCGGTGGATGACCCATACAACAATGCATCTGAAAGAAGTTAGAGGCGGTACTCTTCTGAACAGCGGCAGCAATAAGATCTCTATTCAGGTAGTACAGCCCATTGGACTCATGCCCCCCACCAATCATCTGTCCGATCCTCAGATCTTGAAAAACGCAACGAGTAGAGGTAAATGTCACAGAACAATTCAAATCTCTGGTAAGGGAACTAACAGAAAGCAAGTTACATAGGAAAGCTGGCAAATGGTAAACAAATGAGAGAGAAAGAGAGGGACCCAAGATTACATCCCCTTGACCAGTGATATGGGACTGTGACCCGTCAGCAAGTGTAACAGAACTAGGAGACATAGAGGTAATACTAGACAACAAGTTAGAATTACTGGTCATATGATTGGTGGCACCTGAGTCTACGACCCAGGAAATGGGTGTAGCAGAGAGTAAACAAGACGGATTACCTAAAGAATTCTGTGCCAAAATAGCAGTAGGAGTAGAGGAATCCATCACCTGTTTGGGACGTACTAAGGACTCATACTCAGCACGAGATAACATAATAGTGCTAGGCAGCTCTCGTGACTGATTAGGAACCTTCTACACTGGAAACTCAATAACATCGGTATAAGCGGCCTTTGGACAAAGCTCGGGATGTAGGGGTATAGCAATAAGCCTCAGTATGACCAGCTCGCTGACAGTGGTGGCAATAACGAGAACTTCTAGCACCCCTGCCTCCATCACAACCACGACCAGGAGAGGACCCAAATCCACCACGACCACGGTGACCACGCCCTCGGCCTCCACGGCCACCAGACGACTAAGAAACCATGGCACTTGCTACAGGTACGGAAGAGAGTGTAAATGATGAGTCGGGCGTGTACCGAAGGACTCGAGAGAATACCTCATCAACTGATGGAAGAGTACCCTGAGAAGTAATCTGCTGTCGGAGAGAAGAATGAGTATGACCAAGCCCCCGGAGAAATAACATAACTCTCATATCCTCCTGACGCTTGACGAACTCTTTAATGTCATCAGTGGCATGTAAATAAGTGTCCAGTCTCTCACAAAGAGTGGCGAACCTAGAATAGTAATCTGATATAGATATGTCTCCTGCACGTAGATCAAATAGCTCTTCCCAAACATCACAAACACGTGTCATATTATCTTGACTTGAAAACATAAGAGCACACTTGTCCCAAATGGCTTTGGCTGATGTACACCGCATAACCTGAGGAATAATTTTGGAATCCATAGTATTCCACAACAACGTCTGAATGGCAGCGTCGCCAGAACGCCAATCATCCACTTTCGTTTTATCCGAAGGTGGAAGTGAACTCAGATAATTTTGCTGTTTGGTGGCCAAAAGATATATCTCCACCGCCATAGACCAAGAAGGATAATTGGTCCCATCTAGCTTGACAGAACTCAACTTCAGATTAGTAATACTGGTGTCCATGTTCACAACAGATTCACCAGCAGAGTTTCTAGCCATAATCCAATAATAAATAGTGAGCTTAACAGAAAATAGATCACCAATATATTTCCATTATCCGCAATCACCAAATCCTCGTGTGCCAATCTCCTACTAAAACTTCATCCAGACAATCACTATTCTTCCCGCCCTTTAATCCAACACAGTCGAAAATATATCACCACATAAAGAGGAGAGTCCAAACCTAATCCAGGTAATTCTAGGAAGGACGGCAGCAAATGCCCATAAACTGTTGCAGCAATATTAAATTGGATAAAACACGTGAAGATACCAAACCCATACCTTGGAATCCCCAAGTTCCATGTCTTTCGCAGAAGGGTTCTCAACATCTCCCTTCAAAAGTCTAATTTCCTCTTCGTGAGACTGTTTTTCACATTCAGTGGGGTCTTTGCATTCGACTGCTTCTCTAGTTCCACGACCCAACTAGCCGACACATTAGACACAATTATTTGAGCATGGGACCCTCCAATCACAGCACATTGAGTCGCATCAGGTGGTGGGCAGTCACCGAAATACGCGATTCACATAAGAAGGAGAGAGACGGGCTGGCAGTGGCAAGCCACGGCGGCAAGTTGTTTCGGCAAGTGGTCGACCGCGGAGAGTGATTACTCCGATGACTAGGGTTAAAGGTTAAGGACGTGACTCTGATACCATGAAAACGGTAAACGAAAGGGAAGAATTGTTATTCTAATAATTACGGATTACATCAATATATATAGTGAACATTAGGGCTCACTAATAATGAAAAAGACTAACCTACCCTTGCTAATAATAAGCCCAACAATTAACGTTTCAACATTGCTAAAGTTTAGGAAAAGGAAGGTGCAAAGGAATGCAAAAGATTTTCCGGGAATGTTGCCCATTTCTGGTTTTGACTGATAATACCACAATAATTCGACATGTTTAGTGAGTGACATTGGATGAATTAGGGGGTGCATGACAACCATTCTATTTCAGAAATAGATTTCTGGCTAGAAATAGATTTTTCTATTTCTATTTCTGGATGAGTTTTTGAGCCAAAAAATGTGTTTGATAACAACATAAAATTTCTGATCTTGGAACAAAAATTCGTTTGACAATAGTTAAAAATTTCTAATTCTAGAAATTATTATTTACTATTTAAAAATAAAAATTATTATTTATTTTTTACTCCGGAGGCGGCGGTGGTGGGCGGCGAAGGTCGGCGGTGGTCGGCGGCGGCCGGCGGAAGAGGTCGGCGGCGGCAGGCGGTGTGTGCCGGCAGTCGGTGATGAGGCGAGGGGCGACGGCGGCGGGTACTTGAGAAAAAGTGAGGGGTTATTATTTCTGATTTCTGTTTCTCCAAGAAGTAGAAATTTTTTGTTTCTGATTTCCTTTTCAAATCTATTTTTGGAACAAACTTTTGTTCCAGAAATAGAAAAATAGAATTACGTTACCAAACGAGATTCTGTTCCAAACCTATTCCAGAAATAGGTTTGGATGGAATAGGTTTGGAACATAAACAGAAAAGTAGAATGGTTGTCATGCACCCCTTAGTAAGAAATATGTCCAAGTTATTTTGCTTTCCCTCGGAATTCCTTATTAAAGAAGAAGGCGGCGCAGAAGGACATAATCACATGATGCAGAAAAAGCAATGGGAGAAGATCTATCATGCAGTGATCACATCAACAGAGATTTTTGAACTTAAAACAAACGCGTAATTGGTTTGAATGAATTACATAAGACTAATGTGTAATCAACATATAAAATACTTTTTGCAACGATGGGGGTTTCCAATTTGTGTTTTTGCAATGAACGTGTATCCCCAAGAAACATGGTACTTTTAATTTAATAAGCTAGATGATTGACTTGTTACGAAATGCGTTCATCTCTACCCCAAGCAAATAGCATAATTCTTAATTGTTCTGATATTTAAGTCTTTGTTTCATGTCCGGTCATGTTTAATGCCGCCGGTCTAATGTTTACTTCTTCCGAAGCCACTAAGGGGTGCATGGTAACCATTCTGTTCCAGAAAAAGATTTCTGGCTAGAAATAGATTTTTTTATTTCTATTTCTGGATGAGTTTTTGAGCAAAAAAATGTGTTTGATAACGACATAAATTTCCGATCCTTGAACAGAAATTCGTTTGACAACAGTTGAAAAATTCTACTTCTAGAATATTATTAACACAATTTTCTACGAAAAAGATGGCCGACGGCAGCGGTGGCGGTCGACAGTGGTCACGGAGGTGTGCGTCAGCAGCAAACGGTGGTGGCGACGACTGGTGATTGCGGCGGCAATGAGGGGTTATTATTTCTGATTTCTATTTCTCCGAGAAGCTATAATTTTTTGTTTTTGATTTCCCTTCCAGATCTATTTCTGGAACCAATTTTTGTTCCAGAAATAGAAAAATAGAATTACATTACTAAACGACTTTCTGTTCCAAACATGTTCCAGAAATAAGTTTGGAACAGAAATAGAGAAATAGAATGGTTGTCATGCACCCCCTAAGGGTGCGTTTGGCAACGATTCCGATCCAAAAAATCAATTTTGTTCAGAATGGACTTTTTCTGATTCTAATCCACAACTAGTCTATTTATTTCGTGCTGTTGAATCGTATATTTATTTCATGGAATATTTGTTTCTTATAATTTGCTAAGAAAAATGACATTGCATACACTTTCGGGCAATACAAATCTAGTAATTTTTTAAAAAAAAATATGTCTTTTTAATTTTTTAAAAATGTAATTTTTTATTTAATTTTAATTTTTTATTTTATTTTCCTTTTTCTCCGGTGTTGGCGTGGACGATGGCAGACAACGACGGTGATGGTGGACCTGGTTGGTCGAGCGACGGGAGCTTGTTGGTCGAGCGTTCTTTCTTGAGGTTTTGTTCTTCTTTTTTTTGGGTCGACGGAACAAAGTGAGAGTTTTCCCTAAGCATTCTCACTTTATTGGTCTTTTTTCTCAAAAGTGATTCTGAAACGAATAGTCAATTTTTTTTATATTCTTGTTTATGCTCCAAATCTATTCTCGGGAACAGAATTAAAGAATTTGGGAATCAAAATTATTTGCGTTATCAAATAGATTTCTCATCTTTTTCTGTTCCGGAGATCAGAATTAGAGAATCAGAATCGTTATCAAACAGACCCTAACCTAAGGGTGCGTTCGTTAACATTTCTATTTTCTGAAACAATTTTTGTTAAGAAATAGTTTTTTCTATTTCTATTCCCTTGACGAATTTTTGAGCAGAAGAATGCGTTTGGTAATTGCACAAAATTTCTTTTCCCAGAATAGAAAAAACAAAATTGCATTTGATAGGACCCTAAAAATTTATATTCTCATTTTTTTTTTCATTGAACAATTCATGTTTGGATAAAACTCGACTTTTGTAAGGACTTAACTTTCAAAATACTGGAGCTGGCCCGACCCGATTGGAAATTTTCAAGGTTTTTAGGTTCGGGTTGGGTCGGGCCGAGTAATGAGTAAATGATTTCAAGTAGTTTGACAGTTTGGGTCTTTTTTTTTCTTTTTGCACTTCTTCTTCCCTTCTCACCTGCATTCCCAAAAATTCTAAAAAAAGCACTATAATTAATTAAAAAATATATTTAAAGATTCAATCCAACAATTGATAATATATAACTCTGCCATCCTCGTCGATTCCCACCACACCCACCTCCGATAAACAAAAAATTGGATGTAAAAAAACTCAAGTGATAACATAATTCATATATGTAGATACAAAACATTCGAATATTCTTCCGTTGTTGTCAATTATTTCATTTTGCATGCAAATTTTTTTATGCGTCGTTTGTAAAATGTATCTGAGGGTGCTAAAAGAAAAATTTTAACGTAAAAAATAAAAAAAATCAAATTGATTATTTTGATTTTATCTTGAAATAATTTTGATGACAAGTATACTAAGGAAGCCCGGGGAATCATTGGATAAAAACAAGTTTTTATAAAAGATGAGCCAATTTAGAAGAACTAATTCATCTTCCAATAGTTTTATATCTGAGATGTCTCAGGTCGATGAACCGATAAATAGGGAAGAAATAACCATAGAAGATTTTAATAAATCCATAGATAACTGGCATATTCCTAGAATAAAATATGACCAGATATGGGAAAAATCTGGATACAAACTTTTAAAAAAATCAGATTTTATAATCACCACAGAAGAAAGAGATATACCACTCTCTTCTTCTTATACTTCTCTCCAACTTTTGAATAAAGAATCTTTGAAAAAACATAGTAAAAAATTCAATTATATACACATAGGATTGGTTCAAGTAGGGATTAAACCTCTTATTAAAGACGGTTTAAACACTTCCATACTTCTAGTTTTAAGAGACGCACGTCTCCTAAACTATGAAGATTCCATTCTGGGTACAGTAGAGACAAGTCTTTGCGATGGCCCAATTCATTTTGATTGCTACCCTGGTTTCTCAATATCTCTTAAGGATAAGAATATTTTGAAATCTGTAATCCTTAAGATAAAGATACATAATTATCATATAGCAGAAGGTTCAATACCTCTAGCCCTCATATACCAAGTCCATTTTAAGGCCATGACTCCAACCTTTGGAAGTAAAGCTTTCAAGTGTAGTCCAAAAGGAGAAACACTCCTTTTGAAAACTGATATTTCTAAATCAAACACCATAGTTCCTAAATCCATTAGATGGGATCAAGTAGTTCTTCTTGAACAATGGGAAATAGAAAACAAAATTCCCAACAAACAGTTCAGAATACTGATCCTACTAATATCATACGACACCCTGAGGGAAAAGTAACCATACAATTTGCTAGGAAATCTTTTGACCTCATATCTCGTCCCTCATTTCATGCTTATTCATCACGAAGGTCAGTAGATCTCCATCCTTGTCTACCTCCTGTCATTACCATACTAGTAAGCAGCCAAGGTAGTACTCATAATTCTCATATAAGGCGACCAAACCCTAGTGCCCCTCCACTTACAAATCTTAGTGGTGTTGACACTAGCTTAGGAATATCTAGACCTGTCTACCAACAGGAAAGACAAGAATCTGAATCACCAAAACCTACTCCTTCCTAGATGGAGGACGAGGATTCTGAACTCAATATGCTTGATAGAGATTTTGAACCTAATAGAATCCTTTTATATAAAGAATTCAATTCCGATGAAAATACTCAAATTAGGAATTGGTTCTTTGATATTTTCAAAACTCAAGCCAAGCAAATCAAAGAAAAGTATTATGATTTCATGTATCAACTTGGAACTCATATATTCTTCTTTGACTAGTTTGAAGGTTATTTTCTAAATACAGAAGAAAAATTTGTCTTAGATAAGCAATACAAGTGGAAATTAGATGATGGCCAAGTCATAGAATCTAATCATCCCCCACTTAGGAAATTAAAAATAAATCATAGAGATAAAGAAATCACAGCGTCTCCTTTTAAAACATCTTCTAAATCAGAAGGCGTAGTGCTCCAAAATATCATTGAACAAAATAATTTCACAAATCAACATATTCATACAATAGGAACCCAACTAGATAGGATCGAAACGACCCTTTCTAGACGTTCCACTTTCACTTCTATATCCCAGATCCATACCAATCCCAATTCAATAGCTTTAAAAAACCCTCTTTTTAAAACTTTTGAACTTCCAAAAACATTTAGCAAAGAATTTGCTAAAGCTTTAGAAGAAAAGAAAAGAAATATTAAATTAGGGAAACAAAAACTTCATGGAGATTCAAAACCACTAATTTTAGAAACTCCAAAAGTTGATAGGTCGACAATCCAAAATAGCGAAATTCATGTTTTAAATAAAGAAGAAAATATCCCTGAATTAAATAGAATATCCTGTAAAGAACCCTAGAAATTATATTATTCACGAGCCACGCCTCCAGATTTAATATTGGAAGAATCCTTTCAAAGAGTTCAAAATAAATATTCTTTTGATGCCATTTATGAATGGAACATAGATGGTGTTTCAGAAAAAAATTCAATAAATATTTTGAATCAAATGGTAATGCTTGCTACTACATACAAGACATCACCAGATACCACAGATCAGCAAACAACATATCTTTTAATTGTAGGATTTTCTGGACAATTAAAAGGTTGGTGGGATAATTATCTCTCTAATGATCAAAGAGATTCTATCCTAAATGCTGTTAAAGTTGATGATAATGGTCAAACCATATTTGATGATTATGGTCAACTCATCTAGGATGCTATCAGCACCGTTATATATTCGATTTCCCAACATTTTATAGGAGATCCTTCGGTCATTCGTGACCAAAATCAAGATCTTTTATCCAATATGAAGTGTAGATATTTAGGAGAATTTAGAGAATACAATGATATATTTCTTCAAAGAGTTCTTCTCAGAACAGATTGCAACCAATCTTTCTGGAAAGAAAAATTCTTTGCTGGTCTACCCACTTTAATAGGAAACCAAGTCAGAGAAAAAATAAGGGAACAATATGGAGAACATATTCCATACGAAATACTCTCATACGGAGAACTTGTTTCATATGTTTATAAAATAGGTACTCAACTTTGCAATAATATTAAATTACAAAACCTTCAAAATCAAAGAAGTGCTCTAGCAAATGATCCTCCTGAACCAAATGATAAGACAAAAGGAAAAGTTAGAAAATTCAATAAACCAAAATATAATTTTCATAAAAAAGAAAACTCTAAGCAAAACATAGCAAAGAAAAATCAAAATGATTTTGTTTGCTACAATTGCGGGAGAAAAGGACATACCGGAAAATATTGCAGATTAAATAAAAAAATTAATGAATTAGACCTAGATGAAGAAATTTTAAATCAGTTGAATAACATAATGATAGAATTTGAAGAAAAGACATCTTCAGAATTTTCTATAGAAGAAGAAGAAGATGGCCTTCAAGTCAATGAGATTGAAACTTCTGACTTAGAGTCAGAACCCTCTAAAGATAAAAACGTTTTGACGAAAGAAGAAAACGACATTTTAGATACAATAGACCAAATAACTGAACCTAACGAAAAAGAGAAAATTTTGCATAAATTTCAACCTTCGACCCTTTCTTCACAGTTTGATAAACCCTATAATCTTAATGAAATCTTGAATAGAGGGAAAAAGAATCAAAATAGACCTGTCACCGTTACTGATATTCAATTTGAAGTTGCTCAACAAAAAATAGAAATAAGGAACAATTTTTGTCAAAAAGAAATTCAAGATCTTCTCGATATAAATTTAATATGGAAAAGTCAATCACCTTGGAGCTGTTCGGCCTTCTTTGTCAATGAGAATGCTGAACTAGAAAGGGGTGTACCCAGGTTAGTTATAAATTATAAACCTATTGCCTTGAAATGGATAAGATATCCGATTCCCAATAAAAAAGATCTTCTTAACAGGTTACATAATGCAAAAATCTTTTCCAAATTCGATATGAAATCCAGATTTTGGCAAATTCAGATAAATGAAAAAGATAGGTATAAAACAGCTTTTACTGTCCCCTTCGGCTAGTATGAGCGGAATGTCATGCCTTTGGGTTTAAAAAATGGCCATTCAAAAAGAATTATGAATGATATCTTTAATCCTTATTCTGATTTCATCATAGTCTATATTGATGATGTCCTTATATACTCTCCCAATATTGATTGTCATTTCAAACATAAAAATCATTTCTTCAATATTACTAAAAGAAATGGATTAGCATTATCTCCATCCAAGATACTGTTGTTCCAAATCAAAAATAGATTTCTAGGCCATTACATACATCAGGGAACGGTTGTCCCAATTGAGCGATCTATTCTATTCACTGAGAAATTCCTAGACGAATTAAAAGACAAAACCCAATTGCAAAAATTTCTAGGTAGTCTCAATTATGTGTTGGATTTCATTCCCAATATCAATATAATCTGCAATCTTTACTTCAAAGGTTAAAGAAAAACCCAGTTCCTTGGATAGCATTACATACCGATACTGTTAGAAAAATCAAATTAATGGTCAAATAAATTTCCTGTTTACATCTAGCTGATCCCTCTGCTTTCAAAATTGTTGAAACAGATGCATCAGATTTAGGGTATGGAGGAATACTCAAACAAAGAAAAGATAGAGAGCAAGTTGTTCAATTCATTTCAAAACATTGGAATGAAACCCAGCAAAACTACTCTACTATAAAAAAAGAATTTCTTGCTATAGTTCTTTCTATATCCAAATTTCAAGGAGATTTATTAAATAAAAAATTCTTAGTGAGAATTGATTGTAAGTCTGCCAAAGATATTTTGCAAAAAGATGTTCTAAATATTGCATCCAAATAAATCTTTGCTAGATGGCAAGCCATACTTTCTGTTTTTGATTTTGATATTGAATTTATAAATGGTAGTTCAAACTCACTACCAGATTTTCTCACACGAGAATTTTTGCATGGTTCGCAACCATGCCCCCCAAAAAAGATAAAGGTAAAGCCAAAGCTGAACCTTCTATAGAAACCAGGCATGGGAAACTCACCCCTATCAAGAGCTGGCTTGATGCAACTCAAAGTCCTGAACATATATCTCCTTCAATATCCCACGCACTTTCAATAAAACAAGAGCAACCTTCTCCATTTATACCGATATCTCAACTAGTTTCCATATTACCCAAAGAAGCTTTGCAGGCCTTGCAGAAATCTTTACATATTGACCCTCTGGTACCAGAAAAGGTATCGTCACCTTCTTCTTTAAATATAAAAAGAATTTCTAGCAAGGTGGTTATTAGGCCAACGGCAACCCCTCCTACTAAATCAAAATTTGTGCAGAAAACCCATTTTCAAAAGATATATACTGTGGAAAAGGTTTTTTCCACAAAGATCCTTATGTGTTTACCAAAAACATGTTTGGGGAAAATTGGTTTTATACTCCCCATGATATTCATAAAACAGTTGAATATTATGAGCAAATTTTACAAGAAACCAATTCTATAGAATTCAGACATTTTCCATATAAAACCACCAATGTCATCAATTATTCCAGTGCAAAAATAATTAGGATCATTCATCCTACTGAGTGGAAATACTAATGAGGATGACTGTTACGGCATCAACTTAGCCGATGATGAAGACGTTGGAGACTAACATCTTCCATATAGAGAATAAGGCTAGATAGAATTTCTTGAATATTGTAAGAACACCATCGATATTTTTCACTATACACTGTACACTGTAGCAAATTTTCACTGTACACTATAGTGTTTTTAAATATCACTGTACACAGCTTACTGTAACAACAGTAGAAACCCTCATCCTTAAATAGACCATAGAACCTGAAGGGAAGCAGAACTCTTCCAAGGAAAAAAACCAAACACTTCTCTCTTCTCTTTGGAAAGCAGTAATCTCTCTCTCTGTGGCATCATGTGACGTCCCAGTTTCGCCACACTCTAAGAAGGCTTTCTTAACCACATTCTCTTCTTTAATCTTTTCTTTATACAGATGACGCATGCGGAAGCTTAGATAAACACAAATGGACAGCCATCAAAATACAATACAAGTGCATATTAAAACAATACCCTGACAGTTTGGTAGACACCTAGTGAAGGTTATGGCCTTTGAGGGTTGAACTATAATTCTTTTGGCAATCAGTAATTAGAACACAACAATCAGACAGATTTCAACTCCTCATTTCATTCCATATATTTACAAGAGTTCCATACTAGGTTTCAAAAGACATCCACCACGACTGATTGATATCTCACATCAAAATATGTCGTCAATCGACCTCATCACAACTCCACTGTACAATCCAACCTCCACAAAACTTCAACCCAACTCCCCATATCACTACTCCCTGCTAGGCCTGAGCGCTCCCAAAACTACCACCACTATCCCCGTCTGAAGTCATGGGGAGTGGTCCCAAGAGGAAATCTTCATCCCCCACCATGTATAACGCCACAAAACAGTACAGGACTGGGGCGCTGGTCAAACCTACCTCGACAGCTAGAGTACTGATCAACTTCTTGAATTTTACCTCGGGGTGGTCACTATCCACGTGATCCTCCCAAGACGAAACACATTCTCGGGGGACCCCATAACAAAAGGTAGGAGCGGCGGGGCTAACACGAGGCATTCTTACCTTTTGAAATCCACAATTCTAGAGTAGCGAGCTTACACCCAACGAGTAAATATCTAAACCAATGGAATGTAAGCATTGCAATTAAAACACAACATCAACAATTCATGAGGTTTAAGCACACGTTTTAGACGTTCAACAAATGAGATATCTTTGTAAAACCCATGAATTTCATGTGCAATGCAACGCCGGCTCATCACGAATAACGTTTTTGCTGGTGTGCCGTCCTCGTGGATAACGTTTCCACGGCATCTCAATACCAGAGGCATCTCAAGCTCATAGGTGGAGGCACTTTTTGACCACCGTCGAAAGCATCTCGAACTCCCTCCGGCTCCCACGGGGCATCGTCACAGCACGACGGGATACTATCTCTTGTTCACCGTGATATGCCATGCAATGCACACACCATGCAATCTTACCTCATCAATATTCAAATCCAATGTAGAAATCACACATAAACAAGCGAGTTCTCAAAATACAATCATGAATTCAAACCATCGACGTACAGTTCTAATGTCAATTCAGACAAACCATAAAGGTTAGAGATTCACTCACCTTTGCTTGATTCGGCGGTGAACGAGCGACGGGCGGCCGAACGGCGATTGCTAGGGCGGCGGACGGGCTAGGGTGGCGGATGGGTGTGGGTGGTTCGAGCAGAGTAACGGTGTTTTGACGGTCGATTCTCGAATGAACTAACGCCTAGTTCTATTTATAGGCGAAAATAGCTGAAGATCGGCGAATCGGGTAGTGACACATGTGCACCACGTGTCACGCTGCGGCTGCCTACATGTGACATGTGTCACGTATGTGTGACACGTGTTGCGCCTATTTGGCCCAGTCGGTACCCAATCTAAATACGATAAATCACCACGTCGTCTCGTCGTCGATTCGTAATTTCCCCTATCAATTATGGCTCAATTTATAAATCAGGAAAGTATAGGCTGGGGTTTTCGGGGTTGGCACAATACTCCCCACATCAGGAAATTTCGTCCTCGAAATTTAACTCTTGCTTCCTCCTTCAAATCAGTGAGGGTACCTTAGTCTCATAACTTCTTCACTTTCCCATGTCGCTTCCTCGACATCGTGGTACCTCCACAACACTTTATCTAGGGGAATTGTATTGTTTCGGAGGACTTGTTCCTTCCGATCTAATATCTGCACGGGTTCTTCGATGTACCCGACCCTTTCATCAACGTCAATGGTTTCAAAGTCGAGTACGTGACTAGGGTCTGGATGATATTTTCTTAACATCGATACATGAAATACATCATGTATTTGGGACAGTCTTGGCGGTAGTGCTAATCTATATGCTAAGTCACCAACCTTTTCACATATTTCAAAAGGTCCTATGAATCTTGGACTTAATTTTCCTTTTCCTCCAAATCTCAAGGTTCCTTTTGTAGACGATTATGACGACTAGATTTTTTTTCATCGGAATAATTTAATGTTGGAATTAGGCGACGTTGGACTTGGATTATTATTATTTGGGCCCGAAGGATTATTAGTTTCAGGACATACTTTTGGGTGTGGCGAATTTTATGGAGTCATTAGCGAAATTTTGTTTGAGCATTAAGGTACAAAATTGGTTCCGACGCGAAGTTGGTTTGCGATTGTACGGCGAAGAATTTTTAGATTAAAACCCCACGCCACCTACCCATGTACATGCCCCCCTTGTTTCTCACATCTTCCCCCATAAGCTATCTCTTCCCCTCTCTCCTTGTATTGCACGACAACACCACCGCACTCATCATTTTCTTCCATCATCTCTTTTTCCAATCCCCTCGTTTTGTCCGCCCACTTTCATCTTCATCACCTTCTTCATTTTCCCCTCCATGGACGATACCACCGCCACCTCCATCATCATCCCTTTCACTTCTTCCTCTTAACTTTCACTTCTCGGACGGCCACCATGATGCTCCCAACCAAAGCTCGCCCTCACCGTTGCTGCTCGTCAACCTCCTCTCCTAGTTTCATTGTCTCGTCTAGCTCTTGCTCGTGGCCGAAGTAGTGGCTGAATTGGGATCGTACGACAAGAGCTCGCAGCGATTTCGTGGTCGGTTCGTGTGAGGAATCAAGGTGAGCCCGAGCTTGCGACGATTCTGCGGTGGTGGGTTTATGGTGGTTTTCTAGCGTGGATACGAGGCGAGTAGACTTCTAACTCGTTAACTCTTGGGTTGTCAATTATGGATTGCGTATTGTTTTGGCTTGATTGATTAGCATCCTTGAGAGTCGATTTAGTGAGATTATGGTAGGATCGTGGGAAGAGAGCATTAATTAGTGGTGTCTGCGAGAGCGAAGCTTCGATTTAAGTGTGTGGCTGCCAAATTGGTTTTATACGTTGTATCTGTCAGCTTAAATGATGCTCTTGAAGGTTGAATTCATAATATTGGTGGGCTAATCGCCGAGGTGGATGGTGATAGGTGGTCGGCCATTGGTAGTATTAGGTGCCGGCGAAGTGAACGGGTGAATGACCCCGAACTGATTCATATGTGGTTATCTGAGTTGGATACTAGACTTTGAGTAACCTCGAGTGGCTGGCGGACGTGGATTCTTGTATTGAGTGAAGTTGGATCGGAGACCAAAAGCTTCGAGGTGAATACAGTGTAGTTGGGGAGGTTTTGATGGCAATAGTCCTATCCGTGTTCCGTTGATATAGGTTAGATAGTTGTCTATTGCTTCCTGATTTGGTACTTTTAGTGATTGATGTATCTAATTGTCAATGTGTTAGACTTTTACTCGCGGAGCTTCGGCTCACCCTCGTGGATATAACCTTTTTCAGGTGAGCTAGCTATTTGAGAAGTGGTGGACGTGGATGATGGGGTCAAAGGAGCACGTCGGTAGTGTTTAATGTGATGAGAGCAGATATTCGGTGGTAGTCCTCCCAGTTATTTATCTTGAAATGAATGTACATAATGCATATATATATAAATAAAATGACGTATTTTCGAGCTTGATGTGTGATCTTACTATCCACCGTAAGCCGTAGCGAACCCTAAGAGGCCGTACCCATTAGGCGTGCCTACCCTATGCATGCACTTATGTGACGGCCTCGCCTGCTTAGTTATTAAGCTTCCGCATGCGCCCTCTGTTATATATATACTATCAGATTAAAGCAGAGATCGTAAGCAGGGATGGCGTCCCGGGAGGGCGTTACAGCGATACTTTCAAAAACACATGATCCCCTATTTCAAATCCTAATGGTTTTCGACGTCTGTCGACATAACTCTTCTGCCGACCCTGGGCGACCTTAAGTCTTTCTCGTATAAGCTTAACTGTATTAGTAGTGATTTGAATCAATTCGGGTCCTGTCAAACTTCGCTCTCCTACTTCGTTCCAACATATAGGAGTTCTACAGGCCCTACCATATAAAGCTTCAAACAGAGCCTTACCTATACTCTATTGATAGCTATTGTTATAGGCAAATTCCACCAAGTGTAAATTTGCTTCCCAACTACCTTCAAAATCAATAACGCATGCCCGCAGCATGTCTTCTAGTATATGAATTACTCTTTCAGATTGTCCGTCTGTTTGCGGGTGGAATGCAGTACTGTATTGTAACCTTATTCCTAAGGCATTTTGTAAACTTCTCCAAAATTTTGAAGTAAACCTTGAATCTCGATCTGACGTTATAGTAACCGGTACACCATGTAACCGTACTATTTCTTTAACGTACAGATTAGCGAGGTAATCTAAACTATGATCCTTTCTAACTGCTAGAAAATGAGCACTTTTGGTCAATCGATCCACTACTGTCTAGATAGAATCGTGACCTCATGGTGTTCTTGGGAGTCCTTGTACAAAATCCATTGTTATGTGCTCCCATTTCAATTCAGGAATTTCTAACAGTTTAAGCATTCCTGCTGGTTTTTGATGTTCTGCTTTCACTTGCTGACACATTAGACATTTCTGAACATGTTTAGCAACATCTCTTTTCATACCATTCCACCAGTAATGTTGGCGGAGGTTACAGTACATTTTGTACTTCCTAGGTGGATACTATATTGACTTCGATGTGCTTCAGACAGAATTTCCTCTCTTAATTCCTTATTGTCTGGTACGCACAACCGTCCTTGGAATCTTACAGTTTCATCATCGATTATATGGAAGTCAGGTCTCTTTCCCTTTTAATATTTCTTCCCAAGTCTCTAAGATTTTGGGAACCTTTTGTTGTAATGTCTTAATTTTTTGAACAACATTCGGTTCTATCCTCGGAGTTGCCAAAACACAAGTGAGACTTTATGTATCTAGCTTGTATTCCAAACATGATGCTCCTTTTAATAAATTCCATTCTCGGATTATCATACTTGCCACTTGTGCCGACTTCCGACTAAGGGCATCTGCAACTCTATTTGCCTTTCTTGGATGGTATAGTATTGCACATTCGTAATCCTTCAATAATTCCATCCATCTTCTCTGTCTCATATTCAATTCTTTTTGGGAAAACAAATACCTCAGGCTCTTATGGCCTGTATATATTCTAAAATTTTCTCCATAGAGGTAATGTCTCCATAATTTCAACTCGAAAATGATTGCAGCCAATTCTAAGTCATGAGTGGGATAATTGAACTCATATGATTTTAGTTGTCTAGAAGCATACACAACAACCTTTCCATATTGCATTAAGACACAATCCAATCCTTTTAGGGAAGCATCACTGTATACTTCATATCCTCCAGATCCTAAAGGTATAGTCAATACTGGTGCGGACGTTAACTATTCTTTGTGCTCTTGAAAACTCTTTTCACACTCTTGGTCCCATATGAACTTAGCATTTTTCTTGTTAACTTAGTCAGGGGACCTGCAATACTGGAGAATCCATCCACGAATCTCCTATAGTAACCTACCAATCCAAGGAAACTTCGAACTTTGGTTACTGTTGTTGGTCTTGACCATTCGATTACAGCCTTAATCTTAGATGAGTCAATGGATATCCCTTGGCTAGACACAACATGACTTAAGAATATAACCTCGTTTAGCCAGAATTCACACTTACTGAATTTGGCGTACAATTCATGTTTTCTCAGAGTTTGCAAAACTATTCTTAAATGTTCTTCATGTTCGATGGGTTCCTTTGAGTAGATCAAGATGTCGTCAATGGATACTATCACAAATTGATCTAAGAACGATTTAAACACCCTATTCATTAAGTCTATGAATGCCGCGGGTGCATTAGTCAATCCAAATGGCATGACTAGGAACTCGTAATGTCCATTTTGAGTTTGAAAGGCCGTTTTAGATATATCCTCATTCTTAATTCTTAACTGATGGTATCCTGACCTCAAATCAATCTTTGAAAATACAGACGCTCCTTGCAACTGATCGAATAAATCGTCAATTCTAGGGAGTGAATACTTATTCTTGACTGTTACCTCATTTAACTTCCTATAATCCATACACATCCGTAATGATCCATCCTTTTTTCTTTACGAACAGCACTGGCGCACCCCATGGTGACGCTCTTGGTTGGATAAATCCTCTGTCTAACAATTCATGCAGTTGTACTTTTAACTCCTTTAGTTCTGCTAATGCCATTCTATACGGTGCCCTTGAAATTGGTTTTGTTCCATGTATTAGTTCAATTACAAACTTAATCTCACGCTCGGGTGGCAAACCCGGTAATTCTTCTGGAAACACATCAAGGAATTCATTAACTACGGGTACGTCCTCAAGTTTGGCATTCTCTTTTCTTTCATCCTTTACCATTGCCAAATATCCCGTACATCCATCCTCCAGTAACTAATGTGTTTCTAATGCCACTATAAGAATTTTCGTGCAACTCGCACGATTCAAAGCTAGATCTATCTGGTGGATTGAACTGTATCACTTTCCTGTAACAATCCACCTTGGCTCTCTGTCTATGAAGCCAATCCATACCTAAGATGATGTCGAAGTCATACATAGTCAAAACTACTAGGTCCACTATCAATTCTCGTCCCACTCTCTCTATCTTGACATTCTCGCACATTATTGTAGACAAGACAGTATCATTCAAAGGTGTAACTATACTAAGAGGTACGTCCATAGGTTTAGTACTTAAGTTATTCATCTGTCCTAACATTAACGAGACACACGAATACGTTGCACCCATATCAAACAATGCATAAACTTTGCAATTATTACAGAGATCGTACCTGTTATTATATTTTCAGAGTTTTCTGCCTCTTCCTAGGTGATTGCATAAACCCTCGCCTGAGCTGGCGGTCGTTGATTGCTTCCTTGAGAAGATGCTGCATTAGCCACTGTCTGCTGTGGTTGGTTATTCCTTTGAGGTTGGACACCTCGTGGACAGTTTGATATCACATGATCTGTCTGCCCACATCTAAAACACTTTTGACATGGCATGTTTCCATGCGCTTTGCCACAGATGCGGCAAAATTGGTTCGAGTATCGTCTTCCTTCTCCCGACGGTCCGGAGTTCATTTCTCTTGAACTTCCAATCGCACTTCTCTTGTTTGGACTAAATGAACGATTCCAAGGTGGGCTAGGTCTCTTATATTGAGAAATATTCTGGGGAGTATAATGATTCACTCTACCCTGCGACTCTATCTCTTTCCTTTCCTTCACCAATGCCTACTCAACTAGTTGAGCTTGTCCATACAGGGTAGTATAGTCCCTTATATCAAGAGGCACTAATGGTCTCCTAATATCATTTCTCAGCCCATTAATGAATCGTCTTGCCTTGTCTTCTCCGTTTTCTACCAACCTAAGTGCATGCCTAGACGGTTCTGAAAAGTTTGCCTCGTACTCGTCCACAGACATGTTCCTTTGAGTTAACCTTATAAACTCTTCCATTTTCTGTTTTTGAGCACAGTCCGAGAAATATTTTCCATTAAATGCTTCTACAAACTTAGTCCAAGTTACCTCAATACCAGTGGGAAACATGATTGCCTTCATTGCCCCCCACCAGTGTTAAGCATTTCCTTCTAATTGATACTAAGCAAGAGCGACTTTTTCAGCCTCACTACAATTCAATACTCTAAAGATTCTTTCCATACCTAAATACGACGTCCACCGTTTTCAACTTCGTCTAGTCTTCCTGACCCAACAAATTTGCTTGGTTTCAGTCTCAGGAACTGTTCCAATAGTCCCTAAATACGACGTCCACCATTTTCAGCATTTGTAGCGGCTTGTTGCCGAACCTGCTCTTGCATTAAGTTCCCTACAATAGTAAGTGCCTACAGGATTCCCTCCACTCGAGGATCATTGCCTGCGGCTCCCTCAGTTGTCCTTTGAGATTCACTTGACCTTACCATTTCTTTGATTCTTTTGCATAATTGATTAGTAGGAATCAAAGTATTACCTTTTTCTCAAAAGTAACTTTAGTTACTACTAATCAGAGTAAGTAGCATTCGCTACTGCCAATCCGAAAACAATCAAAAGCACATGCACTTGTAAGTTTTATCGTTCACGTGCCTACCAAACACTTTGTCCACTAGCGCACCTTATCACTCCAAATCCAGCTCTGATACCAAGTTTGTGACGTCCCAGTTTTGCCACACTCTAAGTAGGCTTTCTTAATCACGTTATCTTCTTTAATCTTTTCTTTATACAGATGACGCATGCGGAAGCTTAGATAAACACAAATGGACGGCCATAGAAATACAATACAAGTGCATATCAAACCAATACCTTGACAGTTTGGTAGACACCTAGTGAAGGTTATGGCCTTTTAGGGTTGAACTATAATTCCTTTGGCAATCAGTAATCAGAACACAACAATCAGACAGATTTCAACTCCTCATTTCATTCCATATATTTACTAGAGTTCCATACTAGTTCCTTTAAACATACGGGCTTACAACTGGGAAGCGGGTTTCAAAAGACATCCACCACGATTGATCGATATCTCACATCAAAATATGTCGTCAGTCGACCGCATCCCAACTCCACTGTATAATCCAACCTCCACAAAACTCCAACCTAACTCCCCATATCACTACTCCCTGCTAGGCCTAAGCGCTCCCAGAACTATCACCATTGTCCCTGTCTAAAGTCATGGGGAGTGGTCCCAAGAGGAAATCGTCATCCCCCACCATGTATAACGCCACGAAACGGTACAGGATTGGGGCGCTGGTCAAACCTACCTCGACAGCTAGAGTACTGATCAACTTCTTGAATTTCACCTTAGGGTGGTCACTATCCACATGATCCTCCCATGACAAAACACATTCTCGGGGGACCGCATAACAAAATGTAGGAGCAGCGGGGCAAACACGAGGCATCCTTACCATTTGAAATCCACAATTCTAGAGTAGTGAGCTTACGCCCAACAAGTAAATATCTAAACTAATGAAATGTAAGCATTGCAATTAAAACACAACATCAACAATTCATGAGGTTTAAGCACACGTTTCAAACGTTCAACAAATGAGATTTCGTTGTAAAACCCATGAATTTCCTCTGCAATGCAACGCCGGCTCCTCACGAAAAACGTTTCCGCTGGCGTGCCGTCCTTATGGATAACGTTTCCACGGCATCTCAATACCAGAGGCATCTCCAGCTCATAGGCGGAGGCACTTTCCGACCACTGTCGAAAGCATCCTGAATTCCCTCCGGCTCCCATGGGGCATCGTCGCAGCACGACGGGATACTATCTCTTGTTCACCATGATATACCATGCAATGCATACACCATGCAATCTTACCTCATTGGTATTCGGAAGATTCAATGTAGGCAAACGAATCACACGATTATGCCGTTTTTTAGAAATCCAATGCAGAAATCACACATAAATAGGCGAGTTCTCAAAATACAATCATGAATTCAAACCATCGATGCACAGTTCTAATGTCAATCCAGACAAACCATAAAGGTTGGAGATTCACTAGCCTTTGCTTGATTCGGCTACGAATGGACGAACGAACGACGGATGAGCGACGGGGGGCCAAACGGTGACGGCTTGGACTCGGTTGGCCGGACGGCTAGGGCGGCGGACAGGTGCGGGTGGTTCGAGCAGAGTAACGGTGTTTTGACGGTCGATTCTCGAATGAACTAACGCTAGGTCCTATTTATAGGCGAAAGTAACTGAAGATCGGCGAATCGGCAAGTGACACGCGTGCGCCACGTGTCACACTGCGGCTGCCTGCATGTGACACATGTCAGACACGTGTGATAGGCCACGTGACACACAGCTGCCGCGCCAAAACACGTGGCTGCCATGTCGGCCATGTGTGGACCCGTGGCTCCCCAGGTGTTCGCGTGGGGCCACGCATCCGTTTTTGCTCCCAGTTGTCTCAATTTCACGCCTATTTGGCCCAGTCGGTACCCAATCTAAATACGATAAATCACCACGTCGTCTCGTCGTCGATTTGTGATTTCCCCTATCAATTATGGCTCAATTTATAAATCAGTAAAGCATAGGCTGGGGTTTTCGGGGTCGTCACACATCATATTTCTCAGCTACTTTCAAAACCTTTGGATATCTACCCAAACCCAGACTGAGAACTAGATCCAAGGATCTTTCTCAGTTTTCCATACATCTTTCATACCACTTCCTGGACTTCCAGATCCAGTAAGTTTTCCATAACGCTGATACCCAGATATCCCTGTTTGGTCTTTAAAGTTCCAGATCTACTCATAGTCTGTGAACTTCAAGACTTTTTACATACTCGCACTTGTATTTTATAGTTCCTGCACTATAAATCTTGTTCATACTTCAATACAAGTGATTTTCCATATCTTGTTTTCTTCTACATACTCCACAAACGGAAGGCTTTGCCTCCTGTGGCTGGTTTGCTCTTTACATATCGCTCATTACTTTCTGTTCTTTACTTACAAGCATTTATATTTTTAACATACCCCATAATCGGCAGGTTTTACCGCCTGTGATTTTATAAGATCTATTTGCTCTTTCTCTTATATCCTTACTTCTTCTTATCGTTATCCTTCTTTTACTTTTCTTCTTCCAATTATCAAAGATCCTGCGTGCTTTTGTGTGTGTGTGTGTGTGTCGGCCCGACCTGGCCCGATCCGACTAGGATCGGGTTACGCTGAGTTTATTTCTTTAAAATAACATTGTTTCTTTTTTTGTCCTGGGAACAAACAAGTAAAATTTTACTTTTTATTTATGTTCCAAATCTATTCTCTTGCCTCTGATTTGTTCCGAGGGAAAATCTGATGTACACAAACATAATTTTGTTCTTTTTCTGTTCCGAAGAACAAAACATAGAAAAACAGAAAAATAGAAACGTTATTAGACATACCCTAAGCTGCTTGGAAAGATCTTTGCTTTTTACCAGGGATTTATTTCCAAATTCGCCCTTCTCATGTTTTGACTTTTACTTTATAAAAAATACTACGTATGTGTATAGCTTTTTTTACTTGTAGACTTAGAACACATTTTTTTTTTTCAGGTTTAGAATTTAGAATTGTGAAAATAAAAGAAGTGGTGAATAAGAAAATTCTGCCCCAAAAACTAAAAGGAGCTTAACCTATCAAAGACAGAGAGCAACCTTCTCTGTTGCTGAACACAAAGTAGAATTTCGCTGATCCACGCATCAGATAAACTGCTGCTTCTTCGCGGTGAGTGTTTGAATCTTTCTGATCGTTTCATCCTCCATGAACTGACCGTGGCTCATGAATTCGTTCCATGTCCGTAAAGCTTTCAGCTTTGGCATCTGTTGGAAGAATCCCCACATGGGTCAATCTAGCTGCGCGCTTCTCCTCCATTCCGTGCGCGGTCGGCATCGAAATTCCCTCGGAAAATGATCGCAATCCCCCGAAAGCCTCCGACTTTGAGGCTAATCTCAAGTTTTTGAGAAATAAGCTCGCCCCGGAGAGCTTAATCCGGGTTCTTGATAGCACCAGTGACGTAGAATCTGCGGTGAAGGTGTTCAAATGGGTCTCCCTTCAAAAGGCATTTTGCCACACTGTGGATACGTACTCCACGATGATTCTTAAGCTTGGTCTGGCCGGGAAAATTCAAGAGATCGATGGGTTTTGTCAGAGCATGATTACGGTTAGATGCATAGGGGTTGAAGCTGAAGCTGCTATCGCCTCCTTGGTTGATCAATTCGTGAAGCACAGTAAGCTCGACGAAGCAATGCGGATTCTTGCGAGCATGAACCTAGGTGATTATAAACCCTCTGTAGATATGTTCAATGTCGTGCTGGGTGCTCTTGTGGAGGAGAACAGGAAATTGAGGGATATTATGTTGTATATAAAGAAATGGTCAAAGCAGGAAGAGTACCAACGGTGGAGACTTTAAATTATTTGTTAGAGGCTCTAGTTGAGGCTGATATGATTGATTCTGCTTTGGATCAATATAGAAGAATGGATAAGAAGGGGTGTACTCCAAATAGTAGAACCTTTGAGATACTTGTTTAGAATCTCCTTGCTAAAAATTTAGTGGATGAATCGTGTATGGTGTTGCGCGAGATGCTCGAACTGGGGACTGAGCTGGATTTAGGTTTTTATTCCTGTGTCATTCCTCTTGTTTTAAGTGGAAATAAGTTGGAGGTGGGAATGTGCTTGTACAAGAAAATGAAAGCTTCTGATTTTCCTCCGCAACCAGTGATTTACAATAGTGTTATCCATCATTTGTGCAACAAATTTTTGGTTGATGAGGCGAAGGACATTCTTGAGAGTATGATAGATTGTGGTGTTGCGCCCTCAGATGATGCATTTGAGGATATTGTGAATGCTCTTTGTATGTCTTGGCAATTAGACGAGGCGATAGAGTTCTTGGAAGACAAACAAGTTTCTGCAACTTCTGCTTACAATAGATTGCTGGAAGGTTGCTGCAGTGCTGGAAAAGTTTCATTGGCAAAAGAACCGCTCGAGAAAATTTCTCATAGGAATATGGTTGACTGCTGTACCTGGAATATTCTGATCAGTTGGCTTTGCGAGCACTCCAGGCTCAGAGAAGCTCTTGGATTTCTTGGCAGGATGTCTGTTAGTGGTTTCATTCCTGATTCCCTCGCCTTATCAGCTCTTGTTGTTGGCTGTTGTAAATTAAGGAAATACGATAATGCATTTGAGATATTTAATCACGTTTGTGCCGAGTGTTGGATTTTAGACACTCTCTCTTACTCTAAGCTAGTTGAAGGTCTTTGCGAGGAAGGGAAGACTCTAAAGGCTGCTGAAGTGTTTAATTACATGGCTGAGAGTGGAGTTCCTCTTGAATCTTGCCCATTCAGTAAGCTGATTAAATGTATCTTTGAAACAAAAGGTGTTGATGAGGCATTAAAGGTTAGAAGATTGGCCTTGAAATGTGGTACCATGTGTACAAGTGATGCATACACCATCATCTTGCACGGGTTGGCTAGGAAATGCAGTGCTAAGTGTGTTCTGGCCTTGTACTCAGTCATGCTGGTGGGGGGATGCATAACTGGTGTGGAGGCTTATTGCATCCTCATAAAGACCATGATCTTGCAGAATCGGATGAAAGATGCTGCGTCGCCGTCTCTGCTCAATCTGATGGTTAGTGAAGGTTCATTACCTGGAACAGATGTCTTATCTGAGTTAATGTCTCATTTTGCCAATTTTTCTCGGTTAAATATGATCTCCAATGCAATCGATATAGTTGTCTCCGACTATGAAATTCTAGATTCAGATACATACAGCTTACTGATTAATGGCTTCTGGAAAGAGGGTAACACAAGCAAAGCTCAACAGTTGTTGGACTTGATGTTGGAAAAGGGTTGGGTACCAGATGCTAAAACCCATGGATTGGTAATTAGGATCTAAGGCTGGAGAGGAAGTAGACTGTAGAAACTTGGTGTCTGATTATTCAACCATTCGAGACAGCGTCAGTGATATACTTTCTGAGAGCTTGGGCGACTATTGATTCTGTAAACCATTCACCTCTATCATCTCTCTCTCTCTCTCTCTCTTCCCTTCCAAATCTCAGACCTAACATCGTTCCCTTACTCTACACATCGCCATTGACGTCCCACGGCAAATGACCATTTCTGGAAGCTACCCCTCTCACCAAATCATCTGCAGACATTTATTCCCAAATCTCCTCCTCTTTTCAAGTCCTTGAGCCTCATGAATGATTCACACGTTAGAGATTAACCCAAGTGAAGGCAAATCTCCAGAATCACTCCTAGCCCATGACCAAATCATATAATCTTTTATTCACTTGGACTGGTGGTGATGCTACAAGATTTGTCGTGGGACCCGCTGGTGTCAACAACAGTTAAAAGAACAAAAAAAAAGAAACAAGAATAATCGATGTTTGGTCGTCGCCGGCTGTCCTAAGTTTGCGCACTGCCATGTCAATCATGTTAATAATTTTCGGCGAAAATTAACCGGAATAATTACATTAGAATTTCGTGCAAAAAATTACTACTCAATTGGAAAAATTAAAAAGTTTAGAATTGAGTTGACATCCGTACAATAAGCTAGAACCGGTTAGACAATTTTTCGTTAGCAAATAATGGTAAGACCAGTGCCCGTGACTCATCCAATTTCAAAATATTAAGCTTGACCCGTCCACCATGCGTTTAAATAATTCGGGTCAGCCTATAAAATCAATCTTTTCTAAAGCCCCACTAATCTAATTTTTGTAGACAAGATGAGGTGAGGTGGTTCAAGATAAAGACATGCCACAAAAGATAGAAAAGCAAGCAACCATGGGCGTCACCAAAAGCATCCCCATTCCTTCGCCGAGCATTATCCCATGCTTAGCCCGTTACGTAATTCGCTCCATGGCACGGGGCGTTTCCATTCTTGCGGCTTGGAGATCGGTGGTTGTCGATTCGATTCTTGCTTTCGATTGACTAAAAGTATGATCAACTCGTAAAATTTGTTAAATTGATTCAATCGAATCTTTCCGTTATTCTCGTCCAATTTGGCTAACAGAAAATACCAACGTAGCTTTTTTATTATTTTCCTCCCTGCGTGGCGATAACGTGGTTAAAACATGAAATATACGGCTAAAGATGTTTTGGTTCGAATCTTATTTTTGAATCCAAACTTTGTATAAATTAAATTAAGAATAAGCTAAATTCAAACAAAAAATATATATAGGTGAGAAACTGGCCCTCGCCGCCTGTCGCCCCACAATTGTCGAGAAGGGTCGGCGATGGTGAGGTATTGCCAGCACGGTTGCCGGCCCTCGCCCAGATTTGATTGAGAGCCGCAATAGGCTGGGTGGGGTGTCAGCTGCAGCTCTTGCCTGGTTTTTCCTTTTCCTCTATGAAAATTAGCTTCTTTTTTTTTTTTTTGCGGAATTCAATAAAACAGAATTAAAAATCAGATCAAGACCCAAACGACGTCGTTTTTAGCCTTGTCATCGCCACCACGTAGGATAAGAAAACAAAAAAAAAAACATCAACATTTTCCGTTAATTAATTTGGACGTAGTTAGCGGAAAGACTTGATTACACTAATTTGATAAAATATTAGCATTTGACGAAGTTCTTGATAATTTTAGGATTCAATTACACTATCGCAATAAATTTTATAGCTTTCAATGCATTTTATTCCGACTCGTTGACCCCCGAGAGGACCCAACCAAGTCAATTTAAACTAATTCGCACTCGTCGTGGCACCGTCTTGTTTTGTTTTGTTTTGGTCAAAGTCGCGGTACGTCCACTCGCCATGAAATTCCACAAGTGGGGGGAGCTCCGAATTTTTGCACTTTGAGTTTCACATTGTGGGACTTTTCTTCACATCACAATCACATCCATATGTGGAATCTTGGGTGTAATTGCAAAATAATTTTCCCTTCGGTAAGAATTTGTAAAGAAACAAAAAAACAGAGGGAGACATGCAAAATAAATTACTTTCTTTTATTTTTATAATGCATCATCAATCATAGTACCGAGGACGGAGTTTGAAACGGAGATTCAAAGGAAGCAGAGCAGCCGTTGAAAGAGTCGTCATCTTCCCCAAGTCTCCTCTTCCTCTCATCTCCTCACACCTCTTTCTCTCTCTACAAGACGCGCGCGCTCGACCCAGTTCTTTCCCATTACGCGCGTGGGGGCGTCGCGATCTCCGGCGAGAATCTCGGGGGGAACCATGGGAGGCGGCGGCGGCGACGGAGGGGGAGGCCTGGCGGAGGCGCAGTACGTGAAGGCGAAGACGTCGGTGTGGTGGGACATCGAGAACTGCCACGTGCCCAAGGTCTGCGACCCCCACGCGATCGCCCAGAACATAAGCTCCGCCCTCGCCAAGCTCAACTACAGTGGCCCCGTCTCCATCTCCTCCTACGGCGACACCACGAAAATCCCCGCCGCTGTCCAGCAAGCGCTCTCCAGCACCGGCATCGCTCTCAACCACGTCCCCGCCGGTAACGCCTCCTCCTCCTCCTTCTCCGCTTGTAGATGCTGATCGATGTGTGAATTCATCGTGTTCCTTCGTTTTGATCGTCTGATGGAGGATTTGATTCTTCCCTCTGTGTGTTTGCGCTGATCGGCCATTAATTTTGTTTTTCCGGTTAGTTTTAGTTGCTCCAGCTGAATTAAGCATGAGCTTGATCTGGGGATACCTGTGGTTGTCTCTGGCTCTAATTTTGATTGAGCTTTAAAAGGCATCTAAACTGGATTGTCATTGTACCTCTGCAGTAATTGCGTTTCTATATTAAGAATGCTTAGATCTACTCGATCGTTATGGCAACCTTGGACCTGAATTTAGCTCAAATTTGTTCTCTGCAAACGGTTATGCTTGACCATGGAGCTACTGCTTTCTTCCGTTGCTTTTGGGATAGAAACATAAGCTAAGTCAGTTTATCATTCGCAGGTGTTAAAGATGCGAGCGATAAGAAGATACTGGTGGACATGTTGTTCTGGGCGGTGGACAATCCTGCACCAGCTAATTATCTTTTGATCTCGGGCGATCGAGACTTTTCTAATGCTCTTCATCAGCTGCGCATGAGAAGGTACAATATTCTTCTAGCGCAGCCTCAAAAGGCATCGGCACCCTTACAGGCTGCTGCAAAGACCGTGTGGTTGTGGACCAGTCTTGTGGCCGGTGGGCCTCCATTGACGAGCCTCGAGTCACAACAGCAGCCGGGTAACTATGTTTTTGTTTCTTCTAGTTCGGATACATTACCCGTCCCAGTTTCTAAATCTTTTCCAATGAAGCAACCTGGGGATGTCCATTCCGAAAGTTCTCATATAGGGAACCAGAAGTTTCCCAATATGGGAAAGGGTAATGACCCTAAACATAATAAAGGAAAAGCAAACTGGAAAAATTCGGTTCATTATGGTTCAAAGAATTCGAGTGCACCCTTTGGGTCTGGAGATGATCAAAACAATTCAAGCTTTCACCAGTATGGCGCATCTAACTATAGGGGTCCCATTGGTGGATCTGTTATCCCTGGCAATCATGATCCTTCTTGGAGCCACAGCAACGGGCAAGGCAATTATCAGATTCATTATCCAACTCCTCCAAGGCCAGACTTTCCTGTGCAACCTGCACTCCCACAAGCGAATTTGTATCCGCCCTACAGTACTTCTTTTAGTAGCGCTCCTATGGTGCCTCCTAGGCCAGATAGGCCTAGCAGTTCACAGGGTCCTCCTCCAGACATCAGTAAGTTAAATATTTCGGTTCACCCAAGCAATGTTCAGAATCCTCCTGCTTTTCATCAGCAGAATGGAGAGCTAAAACAGATGCCTAACCTTGTCAAAAACAAGCCATCAACCTATCGTGACACGATGAACAATAGGTTTCCTCAATGCCCTGAGTATCCATCCTCAACTTTCTCTGCCTCGTCTACTCCTGATTTTCCAATTAATGGTACTTGGGGAACTCCTGGATATCCAAAACCTTCCGAGTGCATCCAAGGTCGTATAGGAGTTATCTTACTCACCTTAGACACCCTAAAGAACGAAAAGATTATGCCAACCGAAGCCAATATTATTGATTGCATTCGCTATGGAGATCCCAAGCATCGCAACACTGACGTGAAACAGGGCCTACAGAGCGCCATTGAGCATCAAATGATAGTGAAGCGAAATTTAGGCACCATCCAATTGTATGTTGGTAAGAATGAAAAAGTATGGAATTGTGTGAACCCTTTGGGTGGCAGTGCAAAGGATTATTCTAATGAAACATGGAACGAGATTCAGAATTTCTTGACATCATCCGTAGGACGGTCTGCAATTCTGGCTTCTCAGTGCAGGTTGGTCTTCTTACTATGAATTCTTTCATGGTATTTCAACAGTTTTTGCATTGAGAAAGATTCACTTACATGTTCTCTCGATTGCCATCTAGGTATGAAGCGGGTATTACTATGAAGCACATGTGCTTGAAACAACTTGCTTTAGGCGATGTTCTACGAATTCTAAACATAATACTTACAGTGAAAAGATGGATAGTGCACCACCAATCAGGATGGCAGCCTCTTAAGATTACTCTCCCGGAGGCCAACACCAACTCTGTGGCCAGTGACGACAGATGGGGGAGTGGGTGGGAATAGGCAAGGAATGTAGGTAGTCCTGGGGGGCTTGAGGAGCCGAGCCCCTATTACCCCATCTCCACCTAGGATTCTTGACTTTTGATTTTTGCCCATCAGATTTTTATTTCCTTGGAGTTTATAACTCACCTTTCCTAGTCCTAGATCCTCTATCTGCCATAACCAAGGAGGTCGTCTTGCATGGAAGCGTACCATACACCGAATGTGAAGGTGGGTTGTATTTGGTGTAAATGTGGTAAGTTACGATTATTTCGATGACCGGTATCTGAGAAAACCAAGGGCCATATCCTGGTCTAATGAATTGACGGAGTAGGTAAACCCTTGGAACATGAAGCTTTGAGGTTCGCAAGTTGTTGGATATAGATTCCTCTGCCATGTGCTTTACATTTTTCCCTTAGGTGTTTTGATCATAACCATATGATGATGATATCTTTCCAACTTACGCTGGGACCTTTTAGAACTGAGACACGTGGAACCATTCTATGGATTTAAATATTCATGTGACCATATTATGGTGGAAGTTACTGTTGGTCTTATCTTATGGAGTAAGTTGGAGGTTCTTGCAAAAAGGCTCCTTGCTTCATTGATCTGATGCTTAGACTGTCAAAAGAAGTCGAGCAAGAGATGCTACTAGTTTGTTGGAAAATGGGTCTTCTGTGAGATGCTGCTGGAAGTTTAGTCTTTGGCTATGGAATTGTGGATCCTCCAAAGTATATGCAGCAATGAAACTCTACATGATCAGTTTTTGTGAAGCTCTACGTAATGGATTACAAGCTGACGGCAATTTATGTCCCATTATCATGTCACTTCATGCGCATAATATCTCACATGACGTCGAGAAAAGGAAGAGGAGAGAAGTTTTAAGCACGGAGATGGATGCCATAAAATCAGCTCTCTGAAGTTCGAGCGAAGTCATTGAGCTTTTATGTAAAGTGAAATGTAATTCCTGTATTAATAAGGTAATAATACTCGGTGAAACTTGTTAGTTCTTAAACTTCACTTTTCCCTTTGTGTCTGTCCCTTTTCCGGATCTCGTTTACAGTTCTTGTCAAGCCGATTTAAACTGAAAGGGGTTGATGTACTTGTGGGATATCTTGATAGGCCTATTATCTGATACTGATCATCCTGTTAGATACAATGTCATTAATTTCTCTTCCTATTATTTGCATGTCTCTAAGTTTTGGTACGAGGAATGCCTCTGTAATTGATAGTAAGGGTGAGTAGGAATGTTTGCATGAGTTTGGTGGTTTCTGCAATTGTTAGAAGGGACACCCTTTGGCCAGGTTGATCTCTCTAGGAACATCTTACTCAAAGCAGAGGTTTCCACAGGAGATCCCTATAGCATGAGAGTGATGCTTTGCGCCTGCTACTCTTGTATATGAATTTGTTGCTAAAGTTTAGGAAAAGGAAGGTGCAAAGGAATGCAAACGATTTTCCGGGATGTTGCCTATTTCTGGTTTCGACTGATAATACCACAATAATTCGACATGTTTATTGAGTGACATTGTATGAATTGGTAAGAAATTTGTCCAGGTTATTTTGCTTTCCCTCAGAACTCCTTGTTAAAGAACAAGGCGGCGCAGGACATAATCACATGATGCAGAAATAACAATGGGACAAGATCTATTATGCAGTGATCACATCAAGAGAGATGTTCAAACTTCAAACCCATAATTGGCTTGAATAATGAATTCATCATACCACCACCGTGTAATCAACCCTCAAAATACTTTTGCAACTATAGGGGTTTTCAATTTGTGTTTTTGCATGAACGCGTGCCCGCAAGAAAGATTGTACTTTTATTTAATAAGCGAGATGATTGACTTATTACGGAAATATATTAATTTCTATGACAAGCTAAGAGACTAGCATAATTCTTAATCGTTCCATCTGTGTTTAATACTTTGTTTCATGTCCTTTCATGTGTTAATACTGCCGGTGTAATTTTACTTCTTATGAAGCCAATAAGAGCGCGCGTCGCAACATTTTTGCTCTAGAAATTAATTTTTGGCCGGAAGTTGATTTTTCTACTTTTGCTTCTGATCAAAAAGTGATTTTTCTATTTCTGAAAAGAACTAAATTTTTTTACTTATTCAAGTAGCTCCAAAATTATTTCTGGAGCAAAAAAAAAAATGCTCAAGAAATAGAAAGATAAAGTAGTGTAACCAAACGGATTTCTATTCAAGAAATATTGTCATGCATACCCTAAGCTGCCCGGAAGGATTTTTGCTTTGCTCTACCAGGGATTTATTTCCAAATTTGCCCTACTCGTATTTGGCTTTTATTTCATAAAAAACGTGATATATATTTTTTTAAAATATTCTAATATTCACAAGTAATTTCGTATATAGCTTTTTTTTTTCCCCCTTGTAGGCTTAGAATACAGTTTTTTTAGTTTAGAATTGAGAAAATAATTATAAGTAGAAGTGGTGAATAAGAAAATTCTGCCTCAAAAACTAAAAAGGATCTTAACCTTCTCTGTTGCTGAAAACAAAGTAGAATTTCGCCGATCCACGCATCTGATAAACTGCTGCTTCTTCGCTGTGAGTGTTTGAATTTTTCTGATCGTTTCATCCTCCATGAACTGACGGAGGCTCATGAATTCCTTCGATGTCCGTAAAGCTTTCAGCTTTGGCATCTGTTGGAAGAATCCCCACATGGGTCAATCTAGCTGCGCGCTTCTCCTCCATTCCGTGCGCGGTCGGCATCGAAATTCACTCGGAAAATGATCGCAATCCCCCGAAAGCCTCCGACTTTGAGGCTAATCTCAAGTTTTTGAGAAATAAGCTCGCCCCGGAGAGCTTAATCCGGGTTCTTGATAGCACCAGTGACGTAGAATCTGCGGTGAAGGTGTTCAAATGGGTCTCCCTTCAAAAGGAATTTCGCCACACTGTGGATACGTACTCCACGATGATTCTTAAGCTTGGTCGGGCTGGGAAAATTCAAGAGATCGATGGGCTTTGTCAGAGTATGATTACGGATAGATGCATAGGGGTTGAAGCTGAAGCTGCTCTCGCCTCACTGGTTGATCAATTCGTGAAGCACAGTAAGCTCGACGAAGCAATGCGGATTCTTGCGAGCATGAACCTAGGTGATTATAAACCCTCTGTAGATATGTTCAATGTCGTGCTGGGTGCTCTTGTGGAGGAGAAGAGGAAATTGAGGGATATTATATTTGTATATAAAGAAATGGTCAAAGCAGGAAGAGTGCCAACGGTTGAGACTTTAAATTATTTGTTAGAGGCTCTACTTGAGGCTGATATGGTTGATTCTGCTTTGGATCAATATAGAAGAATGGATAAGAAGGGGTGTACTCCAAATAGTAGAACCTTTGAGATACTTGTTAAGAATCTCCTTGCTAAAAATTTAGTGGATGAATCGTGTATGGTGTTGCGCGAGATGCTCGAACTGGGGACTGAGCTGGATTTAGGTTTTTATTCCTGCATCATTCCTCTTGTTTTAAGTGAAAATAAGTTGGAGGTAGGAATGTGCTTGTTCAAGAAAATGAAAGCTTCTGATTTTCCTCCGCAACCAGTGATTTACAATAGTGCTATCCATCATTTGTGCAACAACTTTTTGGTTGATGAGGCGAAGGACATTCTTGAGAGTATGATAGATTGTGGTGTTGCGCCCTCAGATGACGCATTTGAGGATATCGTGAATGCTTTTTGTATGTCTTGGCAATTAGACGAGGCGATAGAGTTCTTGGAAGACAAACAAGTTTCTGCAACTTCTGCTTACAATAGATTGCTGGAAGGATGCTGCAGTGCTGGAAAAGTTTTATTGGCAAAAGAACTGTATGAGAAAATGTCTCATAGGAATATAGTTGACTGCTGTACCTGGAATATTCTGATCAGATGGCTTTGCGAGCACTCCAGGCTCAGAGAAGCTCTTGGATTTCTTGGCAGGATGTCTGTTAGTGGTTTCATTCCTGATTCCCTCACATTATCAGCTCTTGTTGTTGGCTGTTGTAAATTAGGGAAATACGATAATGCATTTGAGATATTTAATCACGTTTGTGCTGAGTGTTGGATTTTAGACACTCTCTCTTACTCTAAGCTAGTTGAAGGTCTTTGCGAGGAAGGGAAGACTCTAAAGGCTGCTGAAGTGTTTAATTACATGGCTGAGAGTGGAGTTCCTCTTGAATCTTGCCCATTCAGTAAGCTGATTAAATGTATCTATGAAACAAAAGGTGTTGATGAGGCATTAAAGGTTAGAAAATTGGCCTTGAAATGTGGTACTATGTGTACAAGTGATGCATACACCATCATCTTGCACGGGTTGGCTAGGAAATGCAGTGCTAAGTGTGTTCTGGCCTTGTACTCAGTCATGCTGGTGGGGGGATGCATAACTGGTGTGGAGGCTTATTGCATCCTCATAAAGACCATGATCTTGCAGAATCGGATGAAAGATGCTGCGTCTCTGTTCAATCTGATGGTTAGTGAAGGTTCATTACCTGGAACAGATGTCTTATCTGAGTTAATGTCTCATTTTGCCAATTTTTCTCGGTTAAATATGATCTCCAATGCGATCGATATAGTTGTCTCCGACTATGAAATTCTAGAATCAGATACATACAGCTTACTGGTTAATGGCTTCTGGAAAGAGGGTAACAAGAGCAAAGCTCAACAGTTGTTGGACTTGATGTTGGAAAAGGGTTGGGTACCAGATGCTAAAACCCATGGATTGGTAATAGGATCTAAGGCTGGAGAGGAAGTAGACTGTAGAAACTGGGTGTCTGATTATTCAACCATTCGAGACAGCGTCAGTGATATACTTTCTGAGAGCTTGGGCGACAATTGATTCTATAAACCATTCACCTCGATCATCTCTAGCCTCCTCTGCCGTAATGCTCCCACAAGCAATTACCTTAATCCCCATAGGCATGGAGGCTCTTTGGAAAAATGATCTGGTGGTTAACCAAGCATACTGCAAAGGAAAGATAAGTTCTTAGGGCCATCTTGATGGCTGATTAATCTCAAGTACGTACTTGGTTGTTCTTTCCTCAGTTTTGCAATCAAGAGAAGAACCATAGATACCGTAACTGTATAATACTGTACTCATCTCCAGGAAATGACATGAAACATCCAATTTGTACACTTCTACCCAAACTTGTGGTAGAGTTCACTCTGGTTGGACCATTTCTCTTCCCTTGCGTACTTACAATGAGGCATGTATTCCACGACGCATATCAATTTGCTTGCCGCTAAGCTCTGTCGGTGTTTCAGGGATTCGATGGCCTGATATGGATTCTATAATGGGTGAGAATTTGCTGGTCAACCGCATGAGATTCATATTATCTCATCACCCAATTTAACCACAACAGATTGTTGAAACATCTTTTGGTTTGGCAAAGAGGTAGATTCAAGTAGCAATCTATCGTATAGTCCTCCTGCACGAGGTGAATCAAACCCGGCAAATCCTTTCAATTACTCTTTTCTGAGAAGGAGGGTAAGACCAAAATGAGAGCGTGATGCCCCATGGTTACCTTTCTGGGCTATAAAAGAACATATACTTTCAAAGCTGCAACTTTTCAGAACATACATGGCTACATCTCATGCACACTACATTCCCTCTAAGGAGGAAAGAACTTTCAACAGCGCGATGGTCATGATCAGTAACACAACTGTAAGCGTGACATGCGAAAGTTTCTCCCATTTCCGCCTCGCGCAGTGTCATCGGCACAAATGAGTGAAAACAAAGGAAGGACCAAAAGACTTACCATCCCTGAAACAGTTCCACTTTCGCCTGCATTCTGCTACATATACGACACATTCGCACTTGGTCGCGCCGTGTTTCATGCCCTAAAGGGTTAAAATGCCTTGTTTTTTTTTTTTTTTGGCTTAACAGAATTAGAAAGCCAATATTCCAAACCATTTTCCCGACCTAACGTCGTAGGGAGCGGACAGCCATAGTCGTCGTCGTAATGCAACTAGCAGATACAAAACTGTCGTTGCTCTCTACTCGCTCCCTTGTCTCTGGATCGTGTACTAAAAGAATTCCGTTGTCCAGAGTGCAATGAACGTGGATTCCGAGTTCTATAGGCTGCACAATGTTGGGTTCATGCAATTGCTCAAGAAGGAATGACCCCATACTAGGATAGCATTGATACAACGAGACTTTTGCACCTCTAGGGAGCCAGATCAAATGTTATTTTTGTTTTTTGGCCACTGGTCTTACAGGTGGTGTTCGAGTATAACAAGGATCATAGATATTCACCATTCGAGCAAACCTCTAGCTCTTGGGTCAATTAGCCTCTTAAAAAAAAACACATCTGTAGTGAGACATAGGGTATCTGTTTGGTAAAACTGGAAATTCATAACTTGCATTTTATGTAATTGCTGAAAAATGAAACCAATATATGGTTTTGTAGCACTTAAACATTGACTGTTGAATAATACTTTTTCTCTTGCCAAATATAGAGTAGTGGTTTATTGGTAGATTATAGGCTTAGAGCAATGCAACAGACAATATTTTATCCCCTATTTAAATGCCTTTACAATTGAATGAATTGAGTAAGCTCATCTTGCACAGAGTTGAAGTGATTTCTTGACTGCATTGAATCTATTAACTCAAAGCTAGTTGTTTATCAAACGTGCTTAATTTTATTTGAGTGTTGAATATGTCAATCTTCAGTACTTATTGGAAGCCCTTAATGTCATTGTCCCGCAGTCAACATCATCCAAAGGGATAGAAAAAAATATTGTTCCTGTTCATAGGAGTGAACACAAAATACAGTCCATTTTTCCTGGCTTTATGAGTGGCCTGTCAAGCCATTTTAATTATGCAATAAACTACCAGCGAAAGAAATATTTTACCTCCCAAAGAGTTAGTTGACTGCAACTAAGAAAGAAAGTACATATATCCCAAGATTACATTCCTTATTACCACCAAAGACAGGTAAATACAACTGAGCCAAGAGAGAGGAGGAGGAGGAGGCAGCTTATTTAGGAAACAAGACAGGTTTTAGTATCAATCTATGCTGTTCAGAGCAATGTTAGATCAATGGTTCTTGACGCCCTGCCTTTAAGATTATTCCTGCCCATAGAGAACAAAAGGGTATGGACCAGTTTGAATGGCATAAGCAATGTAGCAGAAAAGAGAAGGGGGCAAAGAAGAGAGGGGATCTCGCTCAGTGCTGAGAGACTATGAATAAGCCCAAACGGGAAGGGACATTTGCAAGCTAGTTCAATGAAAGAATCGATATGTACATTCACCTAAATGCTAGTGCAAAGAATGGGCCCGAGGGACAAAACCCTACGTGCAAATGCTGAAAATGGAACAAAAAGGCCGTATACTTACATTTTCTAACAAGTTACAAAACCTCCTTGCAAGTGGACTTATTGTGCCCAACGCCCTTGCATCTACTGCACTGCAGTTGGCGTTTGACTGTGTCTTGGGACCCGACCTTTTTGGTAGTGGGCCGACCAGGCGGACGACGATTAAAAGGAGGGGTCACGGTAACTGTAGCAGGACAAACAGCCTTCTCTACTGGTAGGTCTGAAGAAGGAATTGGATGCACAGATTCCGAATATGTCGATGTATAGCTCTCAGTCGTGAAATATCTTGAACAGTAATCATAAGGGCTTTGACCAATGCAGCCAATAACAGCAATCGCATGAGAGCATGGTAAACCAGTCAGTTGCCACCCTTTGCAGCTACAATCCCAGCGATCGATGTCAACAATTTCAATAGATTCTCCACGGACTTCAAACGTGCTACCAGCTGACAATAGCACTTGCAGACTACGCACTTTAACGCTTTCCTTTTCAAGCTTCTCCTCCATTGACGGGGTAAGCTTGGACAACCACCGGCTTGTCTCTGCCCGTCGGGTACAAATTAACTCCACCATTTTCCCGCGGATCACATCAACCAGTTGTGTAATTGGCAATTCTTGTGTATCCGATATGCAACTGTAGAAGTGCTCACCAAAGTTCGAGGCAATGTGGTTATATCGTGCACCCTGAAAATAGGTATTAGCCCAGTTCTGTGGTTCACTTTGGATAATCCAATTATAAGCTTCTGGAGAGATGCTTTTGATGCTATGGATGCACTGCTCAAAATTGTCAGGCCTGGCTGCATAAGCAGCAGCATAAAGATCCTCCACCATGAGACGTTTCACTTCATGAGAAAAATGCCCCTTCAGGTCTCTAATGAGTTCCTCAGCCAAATATCTCAGGCAATAACCATGGTATGAGCCTTCGAATACCTCAGAAATGGACTCTCTTAATCCCTTCTGCCTGTCGGCAATAAATGTTAGGGGTATAGATGTCGAGAGCGCAGACTTCAGTTGTAGTAAAAACCAGTGCCAGTTATCATTACTTTCTACATCTACAACAGCAAAAGCAACAGGAAAAGCAGCATCATTGCCATCAGCAGCTGTTGCAGCCAGCAGCGTGCCTTGGTATTTTGATTTTATGGGAAGGCTATCAAGGAAAATGAGCGGCCGGCAACCTTGCTGAAAACCAAACAATGAGGCATGAAATGACACAAAAAGGCGATGAAAGCTTGAGTCCTCTTTGGTAGTAAAAGTAGCCAGACTACCTGGATTAGTCTCCATAATCTGTTTGCAAAAATAAGGTAACTGGCTATATGCCTCTTTATAAGAACCCTGGAGCTGCTCCTTTGCGATTTCTTTTCCACGCCATGCCTGAAAATAGTTTAATTGGATTCCATACTCCTGCTTGATATCATTCACAATGTCTTTGGGTTTGTAATCCGGGAAAACCCTCAACTTTTCCTTAATTATACTAGCAACCCAACTCCTTGTAGCCTGATGTCCTGTTGTTACAACAGCCCCTTCACAAATGTGCGTTGGATTCATTTTCTTAATGCATATCAACTGAGTGGTTGACAACCTAGATGCATGGATCCTCCAAGGACAGCCTTCCGCTTTGCATTTGACAGTGACCCGGTGACTGTCATTCTTCTTATACTTAAATGCAAACTGATTGGCAATGGCATATTTCCTCAAAGCTTCACGAAACTCATGGACACCACTGAATCTTTGGCCCTCACCAGTAATAGCATTCTGCCAGTGCTGAGCACCTTTGGCATGCTTCTCGCTATCAAAACCAATGAGAGGCAGAATAGGAGAAACATCGGTCTGCATATCAACATGGGGTTCGATATGGTTGATGCCAGCGATCATATTAAGAGGGGCAATGAGCGGAATGTCAGGATGTGTTGTGTCAACCACAATATCATCCACAACATCAAGAGGAGCGTCAACTGAAACTGCTGCTTCTGACAAAGTTGTCCTGCTGGATCTACAAATAAGGAACAAGAAGTTTCAAGCAAAAGTTCAAAAATTAGACAAGCTCATTATTGAAGACTAATGGATATTTTACCTACTGGCAGGCATGTTTGACACTTCTTGGGCAACAACTTCTTCCATTATGATGTAAATATCCGCAGTAGCAGAATCCCCATGGAACTTTACCATTCTCTTCAAGTCCTTGTCATTTGAGACGGTTATCAGCGTCTTCCTATTACCAGGTAGGAAGTACTTGATGGACATAGAATTGATGTTACAATTAAACATTTCTGCTACTTCATTCTTGAAATCATTAAACTTCACTTGGTCATCAATGTCTATAGCATGAGCTTCGCCACCTCGATATGATAGAGAACCATCCTCAACAGTCTCAAATCCACCACCTGACTGACAAATAGCTATTATTCTTGTTCCTGCCATGGCCTGCCTCAGCAAAACAATTGCTCGCAAATCATTTCATACGCCAACTTTATTCAATAACTCTGCCACTGCCAAAACACATATATGAAATCCAGCAACATTTTTTATGCAAATTCACAAAGAAAAACAGCAGCCACAGGCCAGAATCTGAGACTTTGATTCAGCCGTTTACGCAAATAAAGAAAATGCGTTGACAATATTGATAAGGAGGGGCTAAATCCACACTGCAAAAGTCTAAAGACACATTCCTTCCTTCCCATGGACCAAGATGCGTTAATGAACAACTGCCTCTCCCCTATCTCTCTGTCTCCCTCACTTGGCACTCTATTTCTTCCTTCATCTTTAAATCGATTTAAACCTTATAAGTGCATGTCCAAATGCGAAGGCGATGAAGATTTTTATCCAAACCCTCCTGCGTTCCGATGCTTGTCATAAAGTGGTCTTACTATGAAGTCCATCTAAAACTTGTAGCAAAGAAGCGGATAAAGATCTTTCTTTACGCGATTCACTAAAAAGGCAGATTGAGTTTTTACAAAAAACCAGATACTCCGTTTTGTCTCTCACGTCCTATACTCTTTCTCTCTTCCTGTGTATTCGCGCAAAGGCACATAATCTATCATTAAAGAAGAAAACTTCCACCGCTTGATTTTCTTTTCCTTCAACATTCGCCAAAGTCCAATTCCCAGAGCCATGCTACCAGCAAACTTCGCGTCAGAACTTAAAACTGTGAAAACCTTGGGACCATATCCATTTGGATTACTGAAACCGTACATGAGCTAGCTATAGATCTCATTGCCTGATCAAATTAATCATAAAATCTGTGTGTTTAGCCATCGAAAGCGCCAAAACATCACCGTCCTTTCCACAGACCAGACTCTTCGCAGACCAAAGGAACTAAACTGATGCGTCGTTCCAAAGTAAGTGATGCAAGGATCGATGAAGAGAGAAAAGCATTACATATCGTACCCGTTTCGTGCCATCAAAAAGGCAAGCTACAGTTTACATCAAAACCATAAATTTCTAACTGGCCCTTGAAATTTCTGGTGTGATGAACAGAATTACCAGAATCACTCGTCATCCCACGATTCGCGATCTCGGAAGCACGTTCCACGTTCCACGCCGAGGGTCGCCAGCCATCTGGGCATCTGGATGCGGCGCTCTGTTGTGGAAAGAAGACGAAGAGGAAGGAGAGGGCGATCGAAGAGACGGAAGAAACTGAATCGAAACCCTAGAGCTGAAGGAAGAGGAAGACTCCCTCTCGCGCGCTCTGTTTTGTTCGTTTTAAGGCTAAAATGCTTTTCAAGGAATAACAATATTGATCTAATTCGTCAATTAGATGAAAGTGAATTATTATCTAATGTTGCACAATTTTTTAACCTTCAAATCGAATTTTGCCTCCATTAATAAGATCATCATATAATTACCAAAGAACTAGTTGATAGATATCGAGATCAAAAACAACAAATGGTATGGTACGAAGACGAGATCCGCCATCTTTATCGGGATTTTTTTCTTCTACACCCAAATTGTTAATTCATTAAAAGATGGGTGATTGTGAATTTTATTTTTAGCAATGTTTTCACGATCGAGATTTATTAAAGTACCGACGAAGATACCGAACGAGACAAAAGATTTTTCTCACGTGAATATGAATCGTGCAATTTGATAATTTCACTGCTCAATAATTAATTTCAAATAATATAGTTAAAAGGTTTTTTTGTTTTCGGCGGTTAGAAAAGAAAAGGTTCACATATATTTATTTCTCGTATACTTATGCCTAATAAAATCGATCTTATCATATAACAATATGAATTTATAGTATTCAAGCTCTTCTTTTCTAACATTTTAATCATAACCCCATTTTCACTTAATTTTCTGTTTTCACTTCTCATTTCTTTACAGGTATAATCAATGTTCAGTGGACAACCACCCCAAATAACATATATTAGATTATTATGTCCATTGCGGTAACATTCATGTCAAGAAGATATTGCTGACGATCTCTAACCTCGAGAACCGAGACCTGGGCATCCTTCGGTTGCCGTCGACCTTTCAGCTTTGTCCGTGGACAATTGAGTGTTTCGATCTGGTTCGATTCATCATCGCATCTTCAAATCTTTTCGCATGAATCCCTTTCATGCTCATGTCACGTCGATGTGTTGCAGAAGAAAAAACTGTAAAATCTGATTCAATTTGCTGTAATCGATTAGTTAACATGTTGGTAAAAAAAAAAGGTTAATAGTACAATCATCCCATGAATTATGACTTAATTATTCCATCACTAAAATTCATCCGGGTGAAGTAACAAACAACTCCGAATTAAAGTAATGAAATAATATTATTGAATTATCCGACCCTTTCAACGTTCAGGCATTGATATCCGTCGCTTCAAAAGAAAAGAAAAAAAGAAGAAGAAGATATAACAATACTTACATTCTCCTTGGTGTGTCCAAGTGTGCATCCGTCATCCCTTTCCTTGTCGTGCTAACTCTTTTTTAGCCGCATTCGGGATGAACTTTGTTTCGGTCTTGAACATTGGATAGAAGAGGGGATGCTAATTTCAAAGCTTTCCTTCGCAGTTCAAACCTCAATCCCCAGAGCAAGGGCTGTAGTATATCTAGCCGATTTTTATAGCTAACAAGATAGGCAAAATGCCATTTATCCTCAATAGGTTAACTAAGTGATTAAGGGCTTAATTCCAATATAATAAATTCAAAACACAGTATCTATCACTCAGAATAACTTTAAAGATTATGACTGCCAACTTGTAGTTGGAGGTCTTACCCGACGTGCTTGGATAGACGGTTTACATGCATGCCATGGTAGCTAGAGATAAGTTTAGTTGAAAGTTTGAGCCCCATATGTTATAGTAAAGGGGAAATTGTCCAAAAAAATCTTAAACCTATTGGGATTTTACCAATTCAGTTCTTAACCTTTACAAGTGTTACAAATTGAGTCAATTGGCCAATTTTGATCGAAAATCGCTGGCGTAAATGCGGCTGGTGAAGGCCCTGGCGACCAGGCCCAATAGAAAACAGTGAAGAAATAGTGAGGAAGAATAGGAAAAAAAAAACGGAAAAATAACAAAATAACAAAATTCGAAAAATTTATTAAAATATAGTAAAAAAATTATTCACGTTAACGCCGGCGTCCATGTCAGCGATTTCTGGTCGAGATTCTTGATCGGATAGACTCAATTGAAAATATTTAGGACTGAATTGACAAAATTAAAAGGTTTAGGATTGAATTAGCAAAAGTGCAATAAATTTAGGACTTTTTGGACAATTTTCTCTCACCTCATGGGTGGGGTACCCGGAGAGAGAGAGAGAGAGAGAGAAAAGGGTCGTTTGTGTTTTTGTAGCTTACAAAGTGCAGGAGCATTTTGGCGTTGACCCTTTATATATGAATTATTAACGCGCAAACCCCAACATTAGCTCTCAAAAAGAGTTCGTCAAGATATATCACTCTCGTGCTTATTTTGCAAGTAAACCATAGAGAAACATAGAGAAACCAAGGTGATGACATTAAGCATGGTAGATACAGGTTTTCCCTGCCTCCGACCTATGGCCCGATGTGTGAGGGGGAGATCCAACCATCATAGCCCTACTATGATGGTTATGTTATCACACCGGTATAGGATTAGAACAAAATGCGAGAATCTCCCCATAGGAAATTGCATATGAAAAAGGACAAGTTTGCAAAAAATCGAATGACAAGGGCTGTTTTGTGAAGAGTGAAGACCGCAGGAAATTAGGAGAAGGAACGAAAGGTGCAAATTACATGTGTTTTCACCCCTTCTGTGCAATTATTGCTTACTTGATTAGTTAATGGATTTATATACTTCTCATAATTATGTTTTTACTCAAATCCTCTCGATAATCCATTTGATCCCCCCCACCCTCTCTTTAGTATCATCGCATGACATGCTATCCTGATGTTACCAATCATTTAGGTGTTATGACGATTTCAACTGTTATGACAGTCTACGCTGGATCGCCAATATCTGTCTTTTGGATATAGCGGACTTCATTCTCACTAACATTTGGTGTCTTCTTTTAGAAGTACATCTAAAATGAATCTAAAAATGGGTTGTTACAAGAGTTTGACCCCTACGGGATTCATCACATCTTTAAAGATTATGCATATATCTTCTTTGATAGTGCATATCCTTGATTGATTACAGTTCATATTATGTTTATCTTATTACCTTATTTAGTCTTCTCATGAAGCCCATAAATAGGCTCCATGTACCTTTTCTATATACATCAAAATATACAGAAAATTCTCCGATTCACGTTTTTGCATTGTTCTCAACCGTTACGGCACTTGCTTTTTCACTCGTACTAAAATGTTTAGGGCAATAATTTAGTCATGCTTCTTTGAAGTATTAAGATCATATTTAAGAATCTCATGTGATGGTTATGAGTAAAAGGTGCATCTAAAATATATGAATTACACTAGCATTATACTCATAACCGCCCACCTCAATAACCACCCACGATGTTTTATGCACATGGCCATGTTTTTCTATAAATTTATTTTGTCCAACTAAGAATGTAGTAATATACATTTTGTCTTAGTATAATCGGACATTTTGTCTCTTATTGCCTGATCAAATTGAAATTAATCATTCTTTTAATATTAATCAAGTTGATGAAGACTGATAGATACTGCAAATCGATTAGATTCTCATGCATAGGACATATTATATCTAGCTGATTTTTAGAGCTAAGAAAATAGACATGATACAATTTATTTTCAAGAGATTGACTAAGTGACTAAGGGTTTAGAATCAGACATAGTGGATTAAATTGAATCGCAATGTCTCTCACTCAGAGTGACTTCAAAGACTTTGGCCGCAACTTGTGGTTGGCAGTTGTGACAGCCTAAATTTCTATGAGCAGATTAGTCATAGTCGGGCTTGGAATAATAGTGAAAGTGACTTTGGGGTTTAATTAGTTTGTGCGGTGGATTAGATTGGTTAAATGATATAGTCGAATACGATAAAATTAGACTAACCATTTGTGATTGATTAATTGTTTTGGTGCGTATAGTAACGGTTCGGCGCGAAATTGGTTCGCGAAGCTCAAACCACCTCAGCCCCTAAGCCCACCGCCTCTCTCTCTCCCTATATATAGGGTGGGTTTGGTTCAGCTTTCCCAAAGCCCATTGGAGCCCCAAAGCTCCTTGGAAAAAATGCAGGGTGTTTGGCAACCATTCTTAAGGGGCTTTTGGATGAAAGTTGGCATTTGGAATGCTGAGCTATGATTTTTTCTTCCAAACCTACCCTCACTTATTTTTTCAAATTCCAATTTTACCCCTAATCTTTTTTCTTATATTATTTTTTAAATAAAAAAATCCAAACCCTAGGTTACAGCCGTTGGCCAGCCAAATCTGCGGCCGGCGGTCGTCGGCCGAGGTTGCCAGGGGTGGGGCAATTCCTGGCCCCCGTCGCCTGGGCCACGCGAGCCCAAGAGAGGGTCGCCTGGGGTCGCACGACCTAGGCGACGGCCGTCGGGCGTCTCGCGACCCAGGGCGACCCTGGCATCGAGCCCAGGCGAGGGTCGCGCGACCCCCAGCGACCCTCGCCTAGGCTTGTGTGGCCCAGGCAACGGAGGCCCTCGTCAGGGTTCGCTCGACCCTTGGCGGCCGTAACCCTAGGGTTTTGATTTTCTTTTTTTTTTTTTAAATTTATTTTTTATTTAAAAAATAAATATGGTAGAAAGCCCCTTTGTAATTTTTTTTGCCAAACACTAGTTAGTCCAAAGCTATTTTTCAAAGGGTTTTTTTTTACCAAATGCTATTTGCATTTCCCCAAAACCCCTTAAGCTAAAGGTATTTGCATTTCCCAAAGCCCATTTTCAAAATCGAACCAAATTAGTCTCTCTCTCCTCCCACTCTCATTTTTCTCCTTTCCCCCCTTCGTGGACAGCCCAAGAACTCTCTCTTCTCTCTCAATTTCTCTCTCGGCTCTTCTCTTATCCGCTCGACCCTGCCTCTTCTAGCTCGACACCGGTGGCCCCTCGAGCTCCCAAACTCCGATGATCTCAGACCAGCCCACCGCCCGCCCACCCGCCCCCCTCTCGGTCCCTTGCTTGCTCCTCTCGGTGGCCGCGGCGCTAAGGAGGAAGGAAGGGGCGATTTGATCTCGTTTCGTCGGCGATTTGGATTCCGTTTCCTTCGTGCAGCAACCTAAGGCAAGTGAATATCTAACCTTACTACTAGATTGTCCGGTTGTCATTTGATTTAGCGCGAATGGTGGACTTTGGAAATGGGTATGCCGGTAGAGTTTTCGGCTTGCATGGAAGGGGAAACGCTTTTGCGTGTACGATCCGTTGCTTGTTTTAGTATTCCTAGGTCTTGGGTAACTAGGATCTATGGTTGGATGGTCAAATTGGTCTTTGGTTTGGTGTGAATTGATGTGCACCGTGTGGAGGGTGTCTCGGACATGGACCTTGGAGGTTAATATGTGAGGTTCGTGAATTGCGGGTTAGTTTTCTTGGTTACTTTGTCGTTGTTTAGCATTTGGGTGGATCGAATTTGGGGACGGATCACCTTGTTGATCGTTTGAATGGCATGAATTGCGGATTAAGGCCCTAATGGTGTTCGACCGTGAGTTGTATAAGGGGATATTTACTCAAATTTATGCCACGTGGTTTCGTTAGGGCATTATGATCTTGAGACCTTAGATTACCTGAGTTAGGTGTTGAATTGCTTGGTCCGATGTTGCTTGAGCGAAAACTATCGACTCATACTATTTGGATATTCGGTTATGAACTAATTTAAGAGGTCATTTGCAATGTCGAGTAATTTATTTGTCGACCTTGCCTAATTGAATGATTCACTAGATAATTTAGTCGTTCGATTAGATATTCTTCTTGCTGAGCTCTAGGTCACTCCTGTGGATTTAACCCTTTTTCATATAAGCTAGCCATTTGAGAAGTAGTAGACATGGATGGTGGCGTTGGAGTGCGCCGATGGCGACAGTGGATAGTAATCTGGAGTAGATGTTACCCCTTTTCGAATCCTCCCTGTAATGACCCGAACTTTCACATGCTTAAGTAAAAGGTGAATTAGTATTAACGGGTTCAGATTAGTTTAGAGGAATTATTATTGGCCCGATAATATTTTTAGAACACTATGTATTTAATCCAGGTCCTATCGGGTCAAATATGTGCAAAATCGAGACAACTGGGGGCATGAATGGACACGTGGCAACAAAGGGGGCCACGTGTCACCGCCACAAGACACGTGACATGTGTCAGCCACGTGTCACACATGCATGCTTCAGCCCAAGCTGACTGGTCTTCAATTGCTTCCCCTATAAATAGAATCCAACTTAAGTTCATTCGTCATTCGTTCGTCAGAACAAAACCCTCTCCCTTATTCTCTCCCTTTCTCTCTGTTTCGGTTGGCCATAAGTTTTCCTAGCCGTGCCCCTTGCCACGCCCAACTTATGCTGGCTTGAAGGTTGTGGTGCTGCCCAAGTGGAGTCACACGCCTAAACCAAGAAAGAAAGATGAATCCAGGATCATCCGATCATCGTTTCTAGTTTTCTCGAATAATCGAGGCAAGTAGATTTCTAGTCCCTATTACTAACCTTTCTATGGTTCGTTATTGTGAGTGTCAAGCACCGATTGATTCTAGTTGCGATGATCTTGATTGTGATAAGCTTGGTTGTGATGACTTGAATATGGTATGTTTTCTGAGACTTTATGACTTTGTGAACTTGGATCTGATGTTGGTGAACTTTTCCTCCAATCATACGTTTCTATAGATAGTTTAGTCGTATGGCCTAGTGATTTGCTTGTTGAGTTATACTCACCCCGTTGTTGAAACCACTTTTTCAACATACTAGAATATCGGAGACACCGACTCTCGTGCGGCGACGTCTGTATGGTAAACCTTTGAAAATAACTCACATAGTAGAGGAATATATGAAGGAATTACCTGATAGGCCTGGATGGATGCGGTATAGAATTGTCCGTTCTAAGGTGTACGTAGATGAAGGGCTGCCAGACGAAGTGGTCACACTTGAATTCAAAGCCATGTACCACCGATGCCTAGGTATGTGGATAGGTCCTATCACACCACATCTCCTGGAGAGTGAAGGTGTAACGAGTAGCTTAGAGATTAATGAAAATCTCGAGTCCGAAGCTTCTATAAACTCTCCTTGAAAGTAAGGAATGGTGGCTGGACAAATAAAGACGAAGGTTGATGGCAACTAAGTACTCTGGAGTAGACAAACCTTCCCCGAAATTCTCTCAGAATGTTGCTTGAACTTTTTGTAAAGAACTGTTCATAACACATATACATATGTGAATAAAGTGTTCTGGTTGTTATTATACTTTTGTCTTGCTTATGCGTGTCATCTGCTTAGTTGAACCCTCGAAAGGCCATACCCTTTTAATAGGCGTGCCTGCCCTTGGTATTTTTTCCATGCACTTGTGTTTTGTATGGTCGATTTGATTATTTTTAATTAGCCTTCCGTATGCGCCATCTATCTAACGAAAGATTAAAGAAGAGAGTGTGGTTAGTAAGCCTTGAGGATGTGGCGGACTGGGACGTCACACTCCCAGTGTATTCTTGTATTTCGTTGGAGTAAGGAACAATGTATATAAACCTGTCTAATATATATAAGGAGGATTTGGCTATAGATGTTCTTATTGCATGTGATACAGATTAGTGGAACCTAACAAGGCCATACCCTTTTAGGCGTGCCTACCATTTTGCATGCACTTGTATGTCGGCCTCGCTTGCTTCGTGTTAGTCTTCCGCATGCGCCCTCTATATTATATGTAATAACAAATTAAAGCAGATCGCGATTAGCGTAAGGAATGCGGCGAACTGGGCCGCCGTTGTTACAGCAGTCCTACCCGATGTATCCGGACGGGCGATTTGCATGCATTTGCCGGTAGATCTCAGGAAAGTTTGAGCGAACTTCACCTGCTTTCTAATGCTTCTCATGGATGCAACTGGCTAAATTCTCTCCAAAAACAAACTTGAAAATGGGAAGCAAATCTTCAATAGCACTCATTTGTTGCCGTAGAGAGTGTGGGGGAATCTAGCCTGTGAATGTGATTTCAGCAAGATAACTATACAGTTTTACAAAGTTCATCCCAAAAAGGAAATTTTTTTTAAGTGTCTACAGTAAATGATTACCAAAATAAAGAAAATTGTCCCCGTTTGGTTTTTGGCATGACAAAAATCCGATATTAACTAGGTAAATATCGACCCATAACCAATTTGCCGCTAGCCGTTGAAATGGATGACAAGTTAACTGAAACACTGGTCGATGATCTAAATTTGATAAGTTTTAGGACTCGATTGTACTTTTTACAAGTTTTAGGACTCAATCGCACTTTCGCGATAAATTTTAGGACTTCTAGTGAACATATCCTAAAAGAAAATAATGAAAGGAGGGCTGGATGGAGTGACACGTGTCTTCCCCACAACCGTTCTTTAGTGTATCTTTTTAGGGCGTACTATATCTGGACCGAAAAAAGGGCTGCACCAACTCTTGTTCTGTAAAGGCAAAACTTAGTGCTTTTTTAGGAACAATTAAAACTCTTGTAAATTAAAAAAAATCAGGGAATAATCAGTGAACCGTCAATTAATTAATGAGTGCACGAACTAATACGTTCAAAGACGAGCTTTTTGACCACCTTCTTTATGCATCTTTTCTCTTCCTTTTCCATTTTTTATTTCCTTAATCCACAGCTGCATAAAAATGTTAATATGATAATGCGCAGACTAATATGATATGAAGTTGTGAGCCAGACGAAAACTCTATGCCAACTGTTTAATACGTCAAGAGCGCGCATTAGAAACCTGAGCTCACGACTGAGAGGATAATTGTTGGAGTACACGTCTGACTTGTGTAAGAAAAGTCCTGCGTTAGAGAATCGGGCTTGGGCCCTCTCTCGACGATCTCTATACATGAATGTATCAAATTTCTGCGACTCGTCCCAACAATATGTGTAACAATTAAAGAAGTTTTAGTAAAGAGATAAAAAAAACGAAATTTGAATTATTTTAGGAAATTAATTTAAATTGTTGCAAAATGAGGAGGATTAATCTAGATTTGGAGTCCATCCGAGATTCATGGAATAAAATGATGTGTGCTGTTCGCCCCATTTAAATTTAGGACTTTGCTAGCATAACAGTCTTTAGGAGACTGTAAGAATAACAAGTATGTTGTGAGCCACAAATTCTTAAAAGAGTATATCCCACAATAATTTTTGATTAATTGTTATTTGTTTCGTGTGGCCCAAAACAGACCGTTAGCATAACATTCACCCAAAGACTGTCGTATAATCAATTCTCTTTAATTTATTACCATTTCCCCGTTGCTTGGAAACTGTTCCTTTTATAGGATGTATTGGCTTCTCATGGAATTTTGAGTGAAGAATTGAGGTTGAAGTATGACTTTGAGTTCATTTTATAGTAGTCCATTAATTTTCATTCGACTCTATCATTTAGTACACTGATTATGTAATTCAATTTTAATATACATAACATTATGTGATATATATATAAATCACATATAATACCTATGTAGAAGTGAAACGAATAATTTGACTCAAGGGAGTCCATGGATGAGAAGAAAGTGCATGGACACTTCCCCAGCATTACTTGGTCATTAAGCCTTCAACTCCAAAAGGAAGGAGGACAGATCTTTCTTGAAAAGCATCCTATTGCCGCGTTGTACTGGAGTATTGTTTTTCTCTCTTTTTTTGGTCGTTTCACATGTAATTGACTTGACCCAATTTCTCTAACCTTTGAACCTCCTATAAATTGATTTGCCCTCCTTCATTACCACTTCAGACTGCAAAAACCAAGAAGAGAGAGAGAGAGAGAGAGAGAGAGAGAGTTCATTTCTATTGTCGTTCAGTGCCTTCACAGCAATTCAGCCACAAGCTTTGCCCAAACAACAGCAGTTCGAAAGAAGTCCTATGGGAGGCGACAACAGGCAGAAGAGATCTTCGTCCTCCTTCTCCTTCGCGAGCTTGTTCAAGCCTCGGAGGCTGCACCGGGACGACGCTCGGGAGGCGGACTCCATAACCTCGAGGAGAGTATATCCAAGCGACTACGACAAGGGCCAGTACGTCGCGGAGCCCGGCATCGACGAGAGAGCCACGGTCTTCATCGCCAAGTTCCACGAGACCCGAGCCTAGGAGTCCGAACGCCAAGTGATTGTGGTCTAGCATAGGCGCTGCCGCCCCGTGCCAAATTGGCTTCTATTTAGAGCTCCATATGTTTGTTCAGTGTCCTTTATGACTCTTTGAACTATTTATCGTACCTTGTACATGTATGTAGTAGCCCTATCCTCTAATTTCTAGATTTGTATAAAAGTCAATTTCTCAATTGGTTACCAAAAGAGTTTGTCTTACACCATTTTGTCACAATATATCACTCCTAAACTTATTTTGCAAATCAACTGCAAAAATATACTTGACTCTATTTTGAGGGAAAACCAATGATAGAATGAGATCCCTTTTGAGCATCACCTAATTGCGAACAATAGAGAAACAAAGGCAATGGCATTAAGCAAGGTAGGACACAAAACATGAGACTTCGACTCTTCTGCCGGAAGAGATTTTGATCAGGTGTTTGGAGAGCAATACTTAGGCTCCATTTGTTTCGAAAAAAATAAATGATTTGGATAATCTTTTCCAGAAAATGATCAGTTGTATCGCTTGAAATAATTAGTCAATGGAAAGTACTTTCACTATCGATAACAATTTATGTCTAAATATTTCCGTAGACGATGAGAATATTTTTCGTTCATTCATTCTCGTAAACGATACAAGCAATCACTTTTCGGAAAAGATTTTTCAGATCATTCATTTTCTACGAAACAAATGGAGCCTTAACCTGTGATCTAATGTCACGCGTTTGCCTTAACCCGTGATCTCCAATTTGTTGCAAAAGAGGATGTTCTTTTTAGATTTTACATCCAAGAAAGATTCATGTAATGACGCATTTGAGTTTGTTTAATAATAATGTACCAATGGGAAATATACAAAGAGCGATCCGCAAAAATTGATGTACTGAATGGTTCATACATGCATTATTTTATTCAATCATTTAGTAAGTTGACGTAATGGATATATAAAGAAAAGGTTTAAATTAAGAAGTGATTAACAAATCTAAGACTCTGTATATATATGTAGAAGTTAAACGAATGATGTGATTCAAAGAATGGAAAAAGGGAGTCCATGGACATGAAGAAAGTGCATGGATTCTTCTTTGAGAAGCATCCTATTGTTCTTTTACCAATACATACTTGGTTTTTTTTTTTTTTTTTTTTTTTTTTTGCATGTAACTGCAGACTTAGTCACATTAAGGGGAAAAGGGTTAACGAAAAATGCCTCTCTTTTTTCTTGTTTTACCTATTTCCCTTTACTGATCACCAGGGCCTCAGCAATGCCTGGCGAGGCAAGGGAATCACGACCCTCGCGTATGGCCGGCGACTCCCACCAACCATTTCCCATCTTCCCGGTGATGGTAGGGTGGTGGCAGCGGCAACGGCGAAGGCTTCACTCTCACGCTTTTTTTTTTTTGCTTCTTTTTACGTAATTTACATATTTTTTTAAATGAAATCAAATTTGGACAAAAACGATGTCGTTTTGGCCACGTCATAGCCACTTAGGAAAGAGAAAATATTTCTAAAAAAGTCAGGTCAGCATTTCCCGTTAACCAAGTTGGACAGAGTTAACGGAAGGACTTGGTTGCTTGTCTTGATTGCACTTTTTACAAGTTTTAAGACTCAATTATATTTTCGTGATAAGTTTTAGGGTTTTCGGTGCATATATCTTACAAATAAAAAAACAAATAATGAAAAGAGGGCTTGAGGGGGTGACACGTGTCCTTCCGAAACCTTTCTCCAGTGTGTCCTTTTAGGGCGTACGGTATCTTACTGAAAAGGGATTACGCCAAACTCTTGTTCTGTAAAGGCAAAACGTACTGCTTTTTTTTAAGGAATAATTACAACTCTCGTAATTAAAAAAACAAGACGGAACAATTAGAACCGTCAATTAATTAATTAGTGCACGAACTAATACGTTCAAAGACGAGCTTTTTGACCACCTTCTTTATATATCTTTTCTCTTCTCTTTCTTCCTTTTGTTGCTTTAATTCTCAGCTGCATAAACGAATGACGGGACTCAAGGGAGTCCACGGACGAGAAGAAGGTGCATGCACACTTCCCCAGCATCCCGTGCGCATGGCAACAGCTCTGTTTTAGAAATCAATTTCTGGTCAAAAGTTAATTTTCTATTTCTAGAGAGAAGTAATTTTTTTTTTTACTTCTTTAAGTGGCTCCAAAACTACTTCTGGAGCAAAAAAAATGCTCAAGAAGTAGAAAAATGAAGTTGCGTAACCAAACGAATTTCTGCTTTAGAAGTTGCGTTATCAAACGGATTTCTCCTCCAAAAGCACTTCTGGAGTAGAAATTCTATTCCAGAAGTATTGCCATGCGCGCCTTGACATCTTTCACCAACACATACTTGATTTTTTTTTATTTCTTTTTTAGATTGTTTTACATGTAATTGACAGAATTAATCACATTACATGCCCTATCTCAGAGTCAATTTAAAAAAAAAATGCCTATGCAAAATGAGAACAGTAAGGGGGGAAAAAGGGCTAACAAAATAACCGTAAATTTAAAATCACCTCTGAAAAAGTCATAACTCAAACCAAATTTCGTGACTAAATTTCGGAAAAAAACAAGGGTCGTAGTAAAATTTACAGGGCAACCCGAGAAGGAAAAAGTTGTAAACCAATGCACTGGATTCGTGCGAGTTCTACACAATCAAGACCAATTCTTGATTTGCGATTTGTCGAGGCATGCAATGTTCAGCGTATACGGTCGTATATTACAGTATCGAGTTTACGCAGGTGATTCTAAACTTGTTTTCCTTAATCTTTTTCACCCTTTTCAGGTCATTTAGGTATGGACCATTCGTCTGATTGTCAAGTGGACAAGATATTTGTCTAGATTCTCTGCCCGTTCGAGCCTCCTATAAATTGGGGTGTCCTCCTTCATTGGCACTACAAAAGTGCAAAAACCAAAGAAAGTCACACAGAGAAAGAGAGATAGAGAGAGTTCATTTCTACTGCTCTTCAGTGCCTTCGCAGTAATTTAGCTACAAGCTTTGCCCAGACAACAGTAGCCTAAAAGAAAGTCCTATGGGAGGCAACAACAGGCAGAAGAAATCTTCATCTTCCTTCTCCCTCACGAGCTTGTTCAAGCCTCGGAGGCCTCGCCGGGACGATGCTCGGGAGGTGGACTCCATGAAGCCGATTAAGATATGGCCGAGCGACTATGACAAGGGCCGGTACATCGCCGAGCCCGGCATCGACGAGAAAGCCTCCGCCTTCATCGCCAAGTTCCACGAGACCCGAGCGATCGCGGTCTAGCATAGGCCGCCCAAGTGCCGAATTGGCTCTATTTTGAGTTCTTTATGTTTGTTCAGTGTCATTTTTTTTTTCTCTTTGGACGATTTATTGTGTATCTATATGACGTACTTTGCCGTGGAGTATGTGTGTGCATTCTCCTGAATATGTGTAAATGAACTATATAACTCGTCCTTTGGCTTGATTTGAATTTGCTCTCAGAGATAAGAGTTTAATCATCAAATCTTACATCGTATGGCCACTATATCTGAGTTATTAATTTTAGGGAAAATTTCAAAAAATGGCTCGTAGTGCATTCATTTTCCCAAATAAGGGTATGAAGTTGACATTGTTTCAAAAAATGGCCTGAGGTGCCCTCATTGTCTCAAATAAGGGCCTGAAATGACCTTATCAGTCCCAAAAAAGGGCCTAACTCACTGGTTAGTAGGGGCATTTTGATCATTTGGTATATTATTATTATTATTTTATTATTATTTCTTTTTTCAGTTTTTCAAAAAATTTAAAAAAACTAAAGTAAAAAAAAAAATGAAACACATGCAAGAGGGCAACCCCCTCCCACCAGTGGGGTAGTGGCCACAGGTGGGAGGGCCGCTGTTTTGTTTTGTTTTTTGTTTTGTTTTTGTTTTGTTTTTTTTAAATTTTTTATTTAATTTAACGTAAATACCCCTGATCGGCCGGAATATTTAGCCGGCCCCGGCCGGCGAGGTCAAACCCTTATTTGAAACAGCCATGGCCACTTTAGGCCCCTATTTGAGACAATGAGGGCACTTCAGGCCCTTATTTGAAACAAAGATCACTTCATGTCCTTATTTGAGAAAATGAGAGCATTTGGGGCCCTTATTTGGAATTCTCCCTTAATTTTATCGTCTTTTGATTGAGAATTTATTCTTTCTTTCATACCCGGCAAATAATTACTGGAGACCCTAAATTTGGGGATAAATTACCAAAAAAGTCATAAACATATTGCAATTGTGTCAATTCAGTACTAAACTTTTTTTTGCCGATTCAGTCCTAAATCTTTTGCAATTGTGCTAATTAAGTCCATCCGGTGACTTCTGGACGGCCGGCGACATAATATTTTCGATTTTTTATTTTTATTTTATTTTTCCTTTTATTTTCTTCCCCTTCCCTCTTCTTCCTCTAGTCGATCGCTGGACCTCGAAAACGGCCGAGCCTCGTCGTGGCAGGGTGAGGTCGGCCTCGCCAGCCTAGATCTAGTGACGCTCGACCTCGTCGTCGCTGGGCGAGGCCGAGCCTCGCCAGCCCAGATTTGGCGAGGTCTATGGCCAGCGTCCACGTCAACGCCGGCAGGCCAAAAATGGCCGGATGGACTAAATTATCACAATTGCAAAAGGTACAGAACTAAATCGGCAAAAAAAAAAAAAAGTTTAGGACTAAATTGACACAATTGTAATAGATTTAAGGTTTGGTAATTTTTCCTCAATTTGAGTGTATAGAGAGATAAAGTCAAACTCATTATGTAGATGAGTCTCAATATAGGCACGACATGATTTTCACAACAAGAATGGTTCCGTTTGTCATGTCAAGATTAGATTAAAAGAAAAAACGCGAGCATCTCATGGCCAGGGTTGTTTCGAAGACCACCGGAATAGCAGGAGAATAAATGAAAGGACATGAAAGGACATGACCTTATTATGGTGCGTCCTACTTAATTCAAGTCTCCAAAGAATCGTGCTATATGCTTCTTGTTTGGCTGTAAAGAATCTTAGTATATGCTTTTCCCTACTCTTTCCTTACACCCTCCTTCTCTTTTTTCACTGGTAACCAATTTTGACTTGCAAGCCAATTACATCCAATGTCTCATTTTTACAAAAACTCCAACCTAATCACACTTGAGAAAAGCAGAAAGCTATCCTAGGTCTTTGATAAAATACGAATTTTGATAAAATTTCTGTCTGCCATACCGCAAATTTGTGCAGTACCATTTTGACCCTTGACATTTGATTCACTCACTTCTCTCTCTCCACTACTCCTGCTTGATATTTCAAGTGAGGAAACCCCCCCATCATTTTTCACCACTCATCATCGTTAGCCCTTCCTTTCCTTTTGTCCATTGGTCGATTGAAAAGGGAAAGATTGTGGAAGACAACTGCAAGTGTTTTAAAAATCAAGCAAACATCTAGGAGATTCTTCCTAGTCCTTGGTCGTTTTAAGTCACCCAAAATTCCTCAAGAGGCAGAGAATTGTTTTCTCTTTGGGAGGTTGTGCTGAGACAAAGGCAGAGAACAATAAGCCAGCCTAAAAGTGAGGAAAGAATGCACATGGGATTGGTGTATGTTTTGCCTTTTTGTAAAGGGGGTGTGTCCAAGCAAATGCAATGGCCACCATTGGCTTTGGGATCCTAAGTTCTTCCTTATATTCACTTTCTTCTCTTGGATACTTGTTGAGCATCTATTAGGGATTCAGTTATGTTCCATCCTTACTAAAATTGATGGTTGTAACCCTCCAATGTCACGATTCATACTTTTTTGAACATATGCAATCCACTCCGATATATATATATACTTGTTGAGCATCTATTAGGGATTCAGTCATGTTCCATCCTTACTAAAATTGATGGTTGTAACCCTCCAATGTCACGATTCATACTTTTTTGAACATATGCAATCCACTCCTATATATATATATAGGTAATTCTCAGCCTTATAAAAGAGTTACTGTATGGATCAGGTAAAACATTCCACATGAAATGTTCGCTCTTAATAGCGTGGAGAAGCAAATCCTTATCGAACATCCGTGTCTTAATCACTAAGCCAAGCCAATCCCATGAGACTTGGAACTGATTGTGCTTTTTTCCTCCTTCTCAATAATTTTCTTCTTCCCACTTGAATATCTACAAACGGTTTTCTGAGAGATTCTTGAAATAAAATTCGTTCATTCGTTTAGCTCCCCTCCGTGGAAATCCTTCTTTAGGGTTGAATTAGGCCTTTTTCTAATTAATGAACTTTAATTAAAAGGCCTTTTTTTTTCCTAATTAGAGTTTAATGGGATGAATCAAGCTTAATTAGGCCCCGAGGCCTCTAAAAATTTCGGCATTACACCCCTATCCTAGCAGAATTCTGCAATGGGTTATTGTCTAGTCCGCGCGTCTGTTTAAGGTCCATTTCTGCCGCCGATCCAATTTATATGTAGATGCATGCTATGTTAACTAAAGGGAAAATTACTAAAAAAAATCCTAAACCTATTGCAATTGTGTCAATTCATTCATACACCTTTTTTTTTGCCGATTCAGTCTTGAACCGTTTGCAATTGTGCCATTTCAGTCCATTCGGTGAATTTTGGCCGGTCGGCTACATATTGTTTTAATATTTTTTTTGATTTTTTTAATCTTTTGATTTTCTCATTTTCTTTTTTTCTTTTCTTTTTCTTCTTCTTTTTCTTTTTTTTCTTCCCCTTCCCTCTTGTACCTCCAGCCGGCAATGTCGAGCCTCGCCCAGCCATGGTGAGGCTCAGCCCGACCGTAGCCTCTAGCCAATTGCCGAGGTCCAGCGACTGGCTGGAGGTAGAAGAGGGAAGGGGAAGGGGAAGGGGAAGGAAAAAAAAATAATTACAAAAAATTTTAAAAAAATAAAATATTATGTCATTGGCCGGCCAAAATTCGTTTGATGGAATGAATTGGCACAATTGCAGAAGGTTTAGGACTAAATCGGCAAAAAAATGGTTTCGGACTGAATTAGCACAATTCCAATAGGTTTAGAAATTTTTTGATAATTTTTTCAATAACTAAACTATATGGAATTTTCTAACAATATATGAATGCTGGTAGAACTAAAACTAATATGAATATTTTTGTTAGGGACTAGGGTTAGCCCCTAATTTTCTATGCAATGAATGAATAAACAAATAGCCAAAATTTAGGTGTCTCCAATGTAGCACATAAAGCACGAGCCTTGATCTTTTGGGAAAAGCGAAGGAGAGAGCTAATGAATTTGCTAGTGTCTATCAAAATGGTTCTTCTTTTAAGTAAAACGACGATCGTTTTGTTAATTTCAAAAATTTGAGAGATTTTTTTTCTTTTTTTCTTTTTTTTTCTTTTCTTTTTCTTCTTTTCTACTATTCATTTCCCCAAAAGCCATTCCTGTGCGATGTTGACCACGCACTCCGCCGAGCAAGCATTGATCTCCTCCGGTCGGTGTGAGGCTGGGTCGATGAGGCTGCTGTTGGTCAGCGCCTTCATGAGAGTTTCACCGGCGAGGCTAGGCCGATGACCTCGCGCTTGTAGCCGTCAATGTCGATGGCAAAGAGCTTGACGATGCGATCGGAGACTTTCGTGGAGCAGGACGAGGAGTGAGGGTGGGACAAGGTGGCGGAGGACTTGGTGAGGATTGGCCTGAAGGGGGAGAGTTACGGAAGGCGGTGGACTATGGTGGAGAGCTATTAGAGAATAGAAATTGCCATTATTGTACGCCTGAAGGTTCGAAATTGGAAAATCATTAAAAAGTTTATGATTAGATGGGCCAAATTGAAAAGTTAAGAACCAAATTGACTACCTTACAATAAGACTAGGACTAATTGAGTAATTTTATCAACAAAATAGGCATGACAAAATTTAACCCCAAAATGTTGATTAAGTGATCAACGCTTGGTTCGGATGCAGTAGATTCGAACCACAAAATCTCTCACTCTGACTAACTTTAAAGATTAAAATCGTCAACTTGTGGTTGGAAATCTTATCCAAACGTATTTGGACGAGCAATTTGAATGCATGCAACGGTAGCTAGAGACCAGTCGAGTCAAAAATTTGTGCATCATATGTTACTAAAACCGATTATGTAGAAAGTTTGTATGTAAAACAATCAAAATGGTGCATTTTTCTTATACCACATGAGAAAAATGAGAAAGTGTGAAACACTTTATTGTTATTATAGGCTTTCCAATAACTAAATGGGTTAAGTGGGCTAGACCCCACTATACCCGCATGCGGGTGCGTGAATGGTTGTGCAATTTTGGCGCACTTGCGTAGTCGCGGATCAGAATTGGCACTAATCAATGCAATTATTCTTATTAATTTTAATATTGAATTTTTAATTAATTAATTATGTCTAATGGTTACAACCTTTGAAAGGTTGCAAATTTTCAGACATGGCGATTTTTGGACATGAAGAGTTGTATCAGAATTACAATTTTTTCAGACACGAAAAGTTGTGTTCTTTTCGCTATTATAAATTCAACGTTTCTGTTCATTATTTACATCATCTTCTTCTATTTTTTGTTTCTTTTGTCCAAAAGAGAAATATAATCATTATTTCCGATTGTTTCCTTGTAAGAGTTCTTGAAGAAATATCATAATTGTTATCCGATATTCTCATTTTGAGGCTTTGTTGTATCCTGAAAGATTTTTGCCGCTAACCATTAGCAACGTTGTGAGGGCAAATAATTCATTAAATAAAGTGTTATCACGCTTCAAAGTCGGATTCTATTTGTTTTCTTTAGTTCACTATATTTGCCCACAGATTATATATACAGTACTTAGAGTTAGATTCTAATGCTTTTCATGGGTACAGCTGGCTGAATTCTCCCCAAAAACAACCTTAGAAATTGGAAAGCAAACCTCACATCAGCACTCATTCGTCGCCTCCCTAATTGAGTAATACTAGTAAAGAGTGTGGGCGAATCTTAGCCAATGAACGTGATTACAGCGATATAACTATATATTTTAGTAAGTTAATACAAAAAGAAGAAAAATATCTTTTTTCCTTTTTGGCTTATCCTCAAAAGATACATCTTAGAAAGGCGACGACGTCGAATAAAACCTTCCGTGCTTTGCAGTACAAGTTGGGCTTACCAAATTAAGGAATTACGTCGCCCTTTTTCTTTTTCTTTTTTGTATAATAAGAATGGTGCCCACATGGTGCTGCTGGAAAAAAAAAATTATTGACTCGTAAAGACTGTTATTGTAATTTTAAATCCCAGTGAAATATATACCTCATTGATTAACATTCCCACGTGAGTTTATAATGGATTCGTCTAGGGTAATTTTAAAAAAGTCCTAAACTTATTACAATCGTGTCAATTCAGTTCTAAATCTTTTTTTTTTCAATTCAGTCCTAAACCTTTTGCATTTATGCCAATTCAGTCCATTCGGCCAACTTTTGCTGGTTGGCATTAACGTCGACGTCGGTGTTGACGTGCACAATTTTCAATAATATTTTGATCCTTTTATTATTATTATTTATTTCTTTTTCTTTCTTTCTCTTTCTTTTTTTTTTCTTCCCTTCCGCCTTCTTCCTCTAGCTATTCGCCGGAAGTCGGCAACCGGATAAAGGCGAAGGTTGGCAAGGTCGACCTCGCCGGCCTCAAGTGTGGCCGGCGAGGGCGAGCCTCGCCGTTCCTGGGCGCAGTTGGCCTTGCCTAGATATGGTGAGCTCCCAACAACGACGAGGCTCGCCCTTGCCAGTGCTAGTGGTCAATGGGGGCGAGCTTGCCAGTGGCATGTGAGATCGACCTCGCCGATCCTCCCCTCTGGCCGATCGCCGGAGGAAGTAGGAGAAGAAAATTAAAGAAAAAAGAAAAAGAAAAAAAGAAATAATGACTAAGTAATTTGAATAAATATTAAAATGTTATTGAATATTGCTACGTAGCACCGGCAATTGGACTGAATTGGCAAAAATGCAAATGATTTAGAACTCAATTGACAAAAAAAAAAGGTTTATGACTGAATTGGCACAACTGCAATAGGTTTAGGACTTTTTTTTGGTAATTATCCCATTATATTAAGAGCAATTTATAAAAATTGATATACTAAATGATTCTTGCATGTATTATTTTACTCTATCATTTAGTACACTGATTATGTAACTTAATTTTATTATACTTAAATTGATGTAAATTAGAACTGAATTTGTAACACACATATTGTGTGTATGAAACGAATAATGTGACTCAAGCGAGTCCATGGGTATGAAGAAAGTGCATGGACACTTCCCCAAGATTAATTGGTCATTAAGGGCGCGCATGGCAACAGTTCTGCTTTAGAAATCAACTTTTGGCTAGAAGTTGATTTTTCTACTTCTGCTTCAGAAGTTAATTTCTGATCAGAGAAAGGCATTTGAGAACATGAAAAAATTTCTACTTCTGGAATAGAAATTCGTTTGGTAACGGTTGAAAATTTCTACTTCTGGAACATTATTAACACAAAATCTTCTACGAAAAATGATCCTAACCTAAAATGCATATTAATCGAGAAAAGTGAAATGCAAATACTGACAGATTTATGTATAATTTTTCTTTTAATTATTTTATGCAAATGGGGACCAATTTTATAGGGAAAATTCTATTAATGAATATAATGGTTGAGTTGATATGTCCACGGTAAAAGCACGGGTAGTTCCGGTGCTTTCTCGCCTGTGCCTCTAGCATGGTTCATGTTGTAATGTACATAGTATATAGACCTTCTTTGTCCCTAAACCGTCTTTAGTTCAGAGGTGCATCATGACACATTTAGTAAACCATACCTCGGACGAGTTGGTTTATGACAAGCAACAATGCTTTCCAATAATTTGGTCTGGTACTTGTTGAGAACCTAAGGAAAAATTCCAAGTGAGTGCATATGAAAATAACATTCACAAATCCTGCATAGTGCTTTGAAGGGTGTAAAGAATATCGACAAACAGAAACATACATGCATTTTGCCTTCTCAACATCAAATTTCCTTGCTTTCAAGAATCTGAGAAACAAGACGAATGGCTTGAGAAGTTCAAACATGGCAACAAAAATAGTATACTTGTGTCTTTGTGGGATTGCTTGGTCTACTTTAAAATATTTGTGAGATGTCATTTAACCAACTTGGTCAATTGCTCAATCCACTTTGCAATGATTGTGTCTTTGTGGAACGACATCTAACCAATCATGGGACATTTATTTCTTATAATTCGTTAAAAAATAATATTGCTAAAGCACTTTCATACAATACAAAATTTAGCGAAAAATTATTATATATATTTTTTATTTTTAAAAAATATTTTTTTAAATATTTTTTATTTAACAGCCGGAGGAGACCTGCAACGGATTGTCTCTTTTTGATTTTAACTTCTAGAGAGAAGTAACTTTTTTTTTTTACTTTTGAAAGTTGCTCAAAAATAAATTTTGAAGCAAAAATTTGCTTCAGAAGTAGAAAAATGAAGTCGCGTAACCAAACGGATTTCTGCTCCAGAAGTGTTACCATGCGCGCCCTAAGTCTTCCACCACCAATGGCTGTTTTGGTCAACTACACAAAGGAGAGGAGGACATATACTTGTTGAAAGCATCCTATTGTTCTTTTACCAACACATACTTGTTTTTCTTTTTCCTTTTTGCTTGTTTTTCGTGTAGATTGACAGAATTAGTCATATTACATGCCCTATTTAAGTGGATTTTTTTTTCAAAAAAAAAAAATTGCCTCTGCAATATGTGAAAAGTAAGGGAAAAAAGGGTTAACAAAATAACCATAATAAAATAGCATTTGAAAAAGTCTTAACTCAAACCAAAATTAAAGATCGTGACTAAAATTCAGAAAAAAGACGGCAGTAAATTTAGGCGCCCTGAGAAGGAAAAATTACAGAAGATATATTGACTTCATGCGAGTTTGGTGCATCACAACCAATTCTTAATGTCCAATTGTGAAGGCATGCACTGTTCAGCATATATAATTGCATATAATGTTATTGCATTTAGACTGGTAATTCTAAACTTGTTTTCCCTTCTCTTTTAAACCCTTTTCAGGTCTTTAGGTCTGCACCATTCGTCTCATTCTCAAGTTGGGCCTGATATTTGTCAAGATTCTCCAACCTTTTGGAGCCTCCTATAAATTCACTTGCCCTCCTTCATTGGCACTTCAAAGTGCAAAAACTAAAGAAAACATAGGGCAGAGAGAGAGAGTTCATTTCTACTGCCCTTCAGTGCCTTCACAGTAATTTAGCTACTAGTATGGCAGGCAACAACAGGCAGAAGAAATCTTCATCTTCCTTCTCGCTCATGAGCTTGTTCAAGCCTCGGAGGGCGCGCCGGGATGATGCTTGGGAGGCGGACTCTGTAAGCTCGAGGAAAATATATCCCAGCGACTACGACAAGGGCCGGTACGTCGCGGACCCCAGCATCGACAAGAGAGCCACGGCCTTCATCGCCAAGTTCCACGAGAGCCGAGTCATGGAATCCGAACGCCAAGTGATCAAGGTCTAGCATAGGCCATCCCCTCCTTGCCGAATTGGCTTTCTATTTAGAGTTCTATATGTTTGTTCAGTGTCTTCTTTAGTCTTCGGACTATTTATTGTATCTTGTATATGTATGTAGCTTACCACGAATGCTATCCTCTAACCAGCAGATTTGTAGAAAAATGAATCTCTCAATTGGTTACGAGCTGACATATTTTGAAGTTGCAGTTGCGTATTTCGTAGTTTGTTCATAGCTTTCACTCTTCGACTTGCCAGCATTGTTGCTGCTTTGTAATGGTTATCTTTGAAACGCCCTCGTACACACAGACAGATCCGAGCTCAAGGGTAGCTTTTGTGTGTGCGTTGTCTTAAGAGTGCAGGAGTATTGGATCGCATGGCTGAAAGTGAATTCGAAAAGAAAATTTTAGTCCATACATATTGAGGAACTTAATCTTTTGCGCACAAAAGGAGCTTGTCACGTATCAGGTTGTCACAATATATCACTCTTATACTTCGCAAATCAATTGTAAGTATTTTCGGACCCTATTTCGAACAAAAATGATGATAAAATGAATTCCTTTGAGCAGCACCTAATTGTAAACAAAAGAGAAACAAAAGGTGATGACATTAAACACGATATATCAATTTCGGTGTAGAGAGAGAAAGTAAAATTTAGGGAAATGTTTTGCATAAAACACTCATTGATTGGGAGATCGTATAATTAAAAATAACTAACCGTACGGTTAGACTGTCAGGGCAGCAGCTCTCTCAAACTTATTCACAAATGATTACGTCCATTTGTTCTTCCCAAATGAAATTGCATGTGAAAAAGACAAGTTTACAAATTGGTTGGCAAGGGTTGATTTGAAGACGGGCGGAATTCCAGGAGAATAAATGAAAGGACATGGCCTTATTATTGTGCGTCCTACTTAATTCAAACCACGAAAGAATCGTCCTACATGCTTCTTAAGAATCTTACTACATATGCTTCTTAAGAATCTTACTATATGCTTCTTCCTACTCTTTCCTCACTCTCCTTCTCCTTTTTTCACTGGTAACCAATTTTGACTGTAATGTCTGATTTTTACATTAGGCATATTCTATCCCATCCCAGGTAGTCGCACTTCAGAAAAGCAGAAGCTTTCCTAGGTCTTAGATAAAAGTACGAGTTTTGGTAAGCTTCTGTCTACGCCATCATCCATACAACAGTTTTAAGGAAAAGTATCAAAAAAAGTCATAAATTTATTGCATTGGTGCCAATTCAGTCCTAAACATTTCAATTATATTAATTTAGTCATAAACCTTTTGCATTTGTGCCAATTGAATCTATCCGGCCAATTTTGACCGGAAATAGCTGAAGTGAACGCCGGCAGTCCTATGTGACGTGACCGGCGCTTGATACGTGATTCACTCACTTCTCTCTTTCCACTACTCTAGCTTGATATTTCAAATGAGGAAAGTCCATCATTTTTCACCACTCACCATCAATAGCTATCCTTTCCTTTTGCACATTGGTTGATTGGAAAAGCGAATAAATTGTGGAAGGCAGCTGCAAATGTGTTACTAAATCAAGCAAACATCTAGGAGATTCTTCCTAGTCCTTGGTCGTTTTATAATGAGATAATGACATAAATGGTCCCTGAATTTTGACTCAATAATGTGCAATGTGATTCCTGAACTTTAGCCTAATATCCAATGTGATCCCTGAATTTTTAATTTGACTAATATAGTCCCTGAACTTTTGGAATATGTTCAACTAAGTCCTTGAACTATAGAAAGATGTTCAATGTAGTCATTCCATTAATTCAAGTACAAGGACGGCATTGGACATTTTTTTGTATAGTTTAGGGATTTAGTTGAACATGTTCCGAAAGTTCATGGACCACATTGAACAAATTGAAAGTTCAGGAACTACATTACACATTAGGCTACAGTTCAGGGACCATATTTGTCAAATTAAAAGTTCAGGTACTACATTGCATATTGTGTCAAAGTTTAGGGACCACATTTTTCCTTTTATAATTCACCCAAAATTCCTCAAGAGGAAGAGAATTGTTCTCTTTGGGACGTTGTGCTGAGACAAGGCAAGAGCAATGCCAGGCTGAAAGTGAGGAAAGAATACACATGGGGTTGGTGTATATTTTGCCTTTTTGTAAAGCTGGGGACAAGCAAATGCAATGCCCACCATTGGCTTTGGGCTCTTGACTTGTTCTTTATATATTCACCTTTCTTTTTTTCTCTTGGATACTTCTTGAGCTTCTTTTAGGAATTCAGTCAAGTTCCATCTTTTCTAAAACCGATGGTTTTAAACCCTCCAATGTCACAATACACACTTTTCTGCATAAATTCAATTGACTTCCCCACGTTGGAATTGATTTGTTTTTTCATAACGAAAAAGCTTAATTTAAACAGGTAAATCTCATTGATAAAAATAAAAATAAAAAAATGGTAAGTCTCGACTGAAATGTTTGCTCTTAGTAGCGTGGAGAAGCCGCTCCGTGCCATAGGTCCGTTCCTCAATCACTAAGCCAAGCCAACCCCATGAGATTGGGGATGGGTTGCCCTTTTTTCCTCCTTTTCTGTCATTTTCTCTTCTCCCACTTGAATATCTGAAAAGGGTAAGTTTTTTCAGAGATTGTTAGGGTTAAAATTTGTTCATTCTTTGAGCTCCCCAATGTGGAACGCTTTCTTTAGGTGGAATACGGTTCGAATTCTCAAATTTAACGACCAAAATATCTGGCAATATTATAATAAAATTGCTCTCCACTCCTCTCTCTTTCCCCCTTTACCGTTGGCTAAAATATCTCCTCTTTGATTGATCTTTTGTGTTTTAATGTTGCTTCAAAGCTACAAAGGCAAAAAAGGTCATATCTAAGATATTTCTGTTGAATACATTAAACGCCTATTATTGCTTATATTCACGCTATGCCTTTGAGTTCAATCATTCGGAGATTCTACGAGTAAATTCAGCATATTTCTGTCATAATAGTCCCAGATGCCCTAGATTCTTGCAATAAGGTGATAAAGTTACCTATAAGTAAATTTGTAGTCCAATCATTCGTAGCTTTGGCTGCTTTATGGTAAGAGAGCATCACGTTGAATGTGCTATTTGCTTTTGTGATACTTGAATTCAAGCCCACCATTTATTTGCGTCAATGCAAGTAGCAGCAGAACTTGGATTATGGGATTTCAAGAGCCCTCTCTCCACCGTACAATTCTTCAGAGAAGTATCAGCAGAATTAGTACCAACCCATGTAGCAAAACTTGATTTAGTTGTCCTATATGTGGCAAAAATATGTACATTGCTCAATCCAGTAGAGTCGTTAAGGAACTCAGTTGATTGGATTCAAGAATGAAACTTTAAATTGTAGCATAAAAAAGAAAAAGAGGACTTAGTTCACCATGCAAAAAGCAACCACCGCAGGTGGTGGTTGGCTAAGACAACTGTTGCAAAATTAATGCGGAAGCTAACAAGATCTTGCAATTAAAGTAATATGAGTGCCAATGAAGTTACAAGAGGAATCAACGAGGAGCAATAAAGAATGCAAAAGATTTACGTGGTTCAGTTTGAGTGTCCTCCGCAATGAGAGCCAGCCGCAAATAATTAACTAACAAATCTGATAACATAGTTACAACCACTCACATGCTTAAGTGTTTACAATCCTAGATTATACTCCAAACCCATAGTGTTCAACTTCACGTAATTGCTTGATAAAATAAATTACGGTGAATTAACTCGCAGCTTGAAACGCTCGCATCTTAATGAAGGAAACGCCTCAGTTGGACGTACGCTTCTCTGGTTGATTTGCTTCTTTGGTGTAGAGAGCTTTGTTCTTTCATTGACCATGGATATAAGAATCTTGTTAGATATAGAGATGAGCAAAAAAGCTGTTTTGGATAGGAGGGTAGACATGTTCAGAGGATAAGTGAAGCTTCATATGTTGGGAAGCACTAGCACACATAAATTGCCCCTTGAGCAAATTATCATTTCAAAAATGGGAAGGAACACGCGTGGCCTCACAAAATTGGTTCAACAATTCTGACCAACTTAAAAGACTTGTTACCGTCACACTTTGAAGGTCGTTCATATATTACGAACCGATGTACATCCTCCAATTTCGATCGGGTTTTCTACACAAACACAAACTCGAGACATTATCAAACGATTCTCCACCTTGGCTCAATATTTGCAATCCAGATATAATGCTCATAATTCATGCCAGCCCGCTCAATGCCTCGACCGGCGTTCATTCTTTAGGAATGCCAATTGAGCTCCAGCAAAGCTCGAGCTTCCTCAAAGGAAGGGCCTTTTGTCATCAGGTCTGTTTGGTATCTTCTTCACAAGAACTTTGTCATTCGCCACGACATCTCGGATACTTGATGTTGATATTTTTTGTTTGCTCGTGGTAAATCCAATCATAAGTTAGATATATCCCACGTTGGTTATCATAGTATATAGTAAGGCTTTTCTACTCCAAACCCAAAGGCTAAGAGCAAACTCCTTAGCCATAATTTCTCCTTTGCTATAAAGGTCGGTCTCATATACTTTGCCTCAGTCGATGACAAGGCAACACCGTTCCATACGTATGGCTTTAAACTCACCACACCACCTGCCAGCATAAACACATGCACCGTTAAAGATCTGTGCTCATCCAAGTTATTGGTGTGATCTGAATCTAGATACCCTTTGGTCTCACTATCATTGCTGTCCTCTAGTACACTAGACCAACATCTGTTGTCCCCTTTGAATATATGAGGATCCACTTCACAGTTTCTCAGTAAGTCTTGCTAGGATGCTTCATGTAATGGCTGACAACGGTCACAGCTTGTGAAATGTCGGGCCTACTACATATCATAGTGTACATAATAATAGCCACTGCTAGAGTAAGAAACACGGGACATATGCTCCTCCTCCTATTCGGTCTATGATGATACATTATTAGAAAGTTTAAAGTGCTTAGTTAAGGATGTATCCGCAAATTTTGTTGACTGCATGTTAAAACGTGTCACAATTTTCTCAATATATTTCATTTGAGATGACAAAACTCTTGCAACCCTATCAAGCGAAATCTCTGTACTCGATATCTTTTTTGCAGAATCTAAATCTTTAATCTTAAACTCAGTACTTAACTGCTGTTGGAGAAACATATCATAAAACATTTTGATGATTTCCAAACTATCCTTTGGTATTTGATTTACCTTTGGTGTGCAGATGTTTGATATCCATGGCTAAGGATTACGTGATGACCATCGGGTAAAGATCGCGTGTAGTCTGAAGCGTTTATATGAAAACATTGGCTGAGGACCACAAAAGATCTGGTCACCGATTGTTTGATATCGGAGCTTCAAAGATTAGGTCAGCAATGGTGTTTAAAGTGCATACGAGCTGATTTTTGACAAAGAATGGCTGAAGTAGCCGTTGCTTGATGAGAAAGCTCAACGGGAAGATTTTGAAGCTTCTTGGGAATAGTTCTCTGTTCTGTTAGAGTCCAGCAGAAAGCTGTCAGCATGGAACAGCAGCTATGCACCTATTTTTGGAAAGTCTAGTTTGATTCAGAGAAAGCAGCTAGCAGCTCCAGTCCGAATCAGCAAGTCCAATCACCTCCAACGGCTCTTTTGCTTCTCCAAAGAGAATCCAACGGAAATGTTGCTGAAGTCTATAAAAGGAGAAGATCATGAAGAGCAAAGTAGAGTGGAGAGCATATACGAAAATTCAAACCTTGGTCAAGCCGTGTTCTTGTTGATGAGCTTACACGATTGAAAGATCTTGTGATCTATTGTGCCTTGTAATCGTGCAATAGTCAAGTGTACAACCCTGAGTAGTGTGACTAGATCGAGAGAGTGATCTATCGTGTGTAAAGATCAGCACATACCATTTGTAACTTGTGAGGTAATTTACTAGTACATTCCAGCTCGTGTTGTGGCTGTTAGTTGTGTAGAGTGGACGTAGGCTTGGTATATAAGCCGAACCACTATATATTTGGTGTGCCATTCTTTCTCTCAATCTTTACTCAGCTTTGCACACTATTAGATATCGTCTTATCAAACAATTGCTCACCCAATCTTTTTCATATCACCTTTGATTTTTCGCATTGTTTGAAAAAGTTTCGAAACAACCTATTCACCCCCCCTTTTAGGTTGCATTATTAGCCCCAACAATTAGTATCAAAGCTTTGTTGCTTGTTATTTAAAGTATATTTCTTCAGAGCATAAATATCCTTATTATGGCTAACTTTTGTGGTTTCTTGAGCAATGAATCCGTAGCACCTAATAAGCCTCCGTACTTTGATGGAAGCAACTATAACCACTAGAAAAACGGGATGTTCGCCTATCTTAATACTTGTGATCAAGACATGTGGAGTGTGATTCAAGACGGCGTAGAAGTTCCAGCTGCACCTGCTTCTACTCCTGCTCCTGTTCCTGCCGTCACAAATGCCGCTGGACAACAAGCTGCTGAAAATCTTGATCCAGTTGCTCGTCTTGAAGTAACTCGAAAAAGAGCCGCTCTCAACTCTAAAGCGAGACATCTTCCCTACTGTGCTTTATCTCCATCTGAATTTAACTGTATATCTTCTTGTGTTTTAGCTAAACAAATTTGGGATTGCCACCAAGTGATTTATGAAGGCATCGATCGAGTGAAAGAACCAAGATGAACATTCTACTTGGCGGTTACAAGATGTTTATAAAGAAATCAGATGAATCTGTAAGAGAAATGTAAACAATATTCACTGAGATAGTGAATGGTTTGGCAAGTCAAGGAAAGATCTTCATAGATGCTAAAAAAGTAAACAAGCTGCTTAGAGCACTTCTAGAGGAATGGATCACTGTGAAGACTTCAGTTCGAAAAACTATGAGAATCCAACCTATTTCCCTGGACGAACTCATAGGCACATTGATGTCTTATGAAGCTGAAGGTGTAAACAAGCAAAACCTCTCCAAAGGTAAGAAAGTAATTGCCTTTAATGCTAACGATGAAAATGCAAGAGGTGAGACACCTGCTGAAGAGGATGACGACAACGATATGGTCATCTTTGTAAGGAACTTCAAAAACTTCATGAAGAAATGTGAAAACTTCAAAGAAAAAGAAGAAAGCAAAGGTAAGGATGTTGTTTGCTATGAGTGCAGGAAACTATGGCACATAAAGCTTGATTGTCCACTCCTAAAAAAAATGAGAGGAAGGTTTGAAAAGAAGAAGAGAGCACTCAAGGCCAAAACATGGAGTGACACGGAATGCAAATCAAGCGATGATGACGATGCAAATCTCTGTCTCATGGCAGATTCTAAAAAAAGAGGAAGAAGATGAGGTAAATAATTCCGAACTTTCATATGAAGAAATGCAAGAGCTTTTGAAGGAAATGTTTCCTAAACACAAAAAGGTTTCAAAAAGAATCTTAAAGTTGAAAAAGGAAGTCTTAAGACTCAACGAACAAAACCTTTCTAAAAAAGATGAGCTCGAAAAATTGCAGAAAGGTTTGGTCACTACTCAGAGTGAACGTGATCTTTCTCAGGAGGAAAGCAAATCTTTAAAGGAAGACATTTCTAAGATCAGCACAAACTTCTCCTTTAGTTCAAAAACTCTACAGCACATTCTATCTATTCAAGTTCCCCATTACGACAAGTCTGGACTTGGACATGAAAGGAAACATGAAGAGAAGAATCCTTTTCCAAATGTCAAAGCTAGATTGAAACAAAACCTCATCTTCAATCCTTGTCGCGACCCTTCACGATCCGGGATGCAGACGCGAGTGGATTTAGGGGTGATTACCGAAATTCTTCGGATCCGACACGATCCGGAGATCAGCTTGGACTCTCCCAAGTCCTCACCTCGTGCAACGGCGGGATTTATGAATCGAGTTCGACCTTATGTGCGGTTGGGTGACATGTGCGTAGGTGTACATGCATTCGGAGTCACCATCGATCTTTGAGGAAGGTAGATCAGAAACCTCGTCGGGCGGTGGAGCATCCGTACGACTTGAACGGAACCAGAGATTTGGGATCGAGGACTTAGTTACGCCAATGTTGCCATTGACGCCCTTTCGGTACCTAAGTTGAATGATTTCCTAACTATGATTTCATGTAGACGGCTTGGAGGGAGGCAGGCTCTAGAACCTAGGAGTTCATGCAGATGGGAATATCTAACCTATCAATCACAATCAGTAAAGATATGGCGCAATCAAGGATTCAAAACATGTGATAAAACGCATCAAATCAGTAAATGGCATCCCTAGTAAAGCCCTATTGGCTTAGATAAAGGGTGTGTTAAGGCTTGGAAAGAGCTTAGGATGATTTGGAGGCGATTTGCCCATTAGGGGCAAAATATTCATTTTGGGAGACAATTTACCCAAAGGGGCAAAATTGTCAATTTTGAAGGGATTAGGAGCCCAACTCATCGAAAATAGGGTTGGCCAGTTGAATGTACTCGTTTCCCATTTTCGAGATTTTACAGAATTTTTCTGGATTTTCTGGAGATAATTTGCCCAGGAGGGGCAAAATCGACATTTCAAAAAGAATCGGGGGTCTAAACCAAAAAATGTGGGTTTGGCCAGTCAAGTTTAACCATTTCCAATTTTCTGTAATTTTTGAGAATTTTTTAAAATTTTCCGAGGCGATTTGCCCATAAGGGGAAAAATCGTCATATTGGAAAGATGGGAAGGGCAAAACCGTCAAAAATAGGATTGATCGGTTAAAACGACCTGTTTCCTAATTTTTGAGGCTTTTGGGAATTTTTGGAATTTTCTAGAATTTTTTAGAATTTTTTTAGGAATTTTCCATTTTTCTTATTTTAAAATCATTTTCTGAAAATTTTTTAACTATTATTTTCGAATTTTTTAAAAATTTTCGGACCGGGTTGGGTCGACCCGGCCCACGCCTAGTGAGGGCCTGGCTCGGATCGGAAGGGTCCGAACCGATCTAGGCCTAAAACGACACTATTTTGCCAATTTTTGAATTTTTGAATTTTTTTTTGAATTTTTTTTGAATTTTTTGATTTTTTAATCTAATTATTAATCCTACGATCAGGATTGGGCCACGTGGCTAGCCCACAGCCCTCCGATCTTTCTCTCGGATCAAAGGCCACAATCGGGCAACGTGGCTAATCCACGGCTGTCCGATCGGGGTGTATTAAAAAAGGAATTTTTAATTTCTGAAGAAGAGATTTTCATTTTTTAATATTCAGAAATTCGAACGGGCAGTCAGGATGGTGATGCGTGGCCAAACCTAGGCCACACGATCACAAAATATTTTTTAATTTTCGAAAAATCTGAATATTTTCTAAAATCATTTTATTTTGTCAAAATTCCCATATCGCGACACGTGGCGCAAGGACCACAGTCGGATCCTTTTTTTTTTTTATCTAGACAGCCCACTCCTCGCTGACGTGGCCGCCACGTGGGCGTTGACCGATCAACCAAGTTGACCGGTCAACTCTTAGCTTGAGAAGATGAACAATGACACCGGCGGTCACTGTTCCGGCCGGCGACCTCACCGGAAAAAGCGCAACCAAGGCAAAAATGCTCGTTTCGAGCCCCAATTTGCTTCTAGACCTGATCTACACCCTCCTAATATTAACACATGTGAGATTTGGCTAAAAAATAACCCTAAAACTAGCCTGACCAAACACTAATAGTTGGCGTACTTCCGATGAAATGAACAGCGTGTTTTCTACGCTAAAAGTCGAAGCCAACACATCAAGAAGCATCAAGGATGGCCGAGGGGACTCACCTGCTCGTTCTCGGAGCACAAGGAAACCGAATACAAGCTAGGGAGCTCTAGTTTGGTCTCGGGGTTCACGTAGGCCGACGACGAGGTTTTTGATCCAACCAATGCAAAACAGTCATATGGTTGAGCTTAGGGACGGCTCTAGATAAGATTCAACTAACTAAATCGAAGAAATATGGGCGGACGAGCAAAACACCATCAAAGCCAAGCTCGAGATCCGTTCATGGTGTTTACCTGTTTACGGGGTTGTGGAGCTCCGCCGCGGGGTTGGGAAGCATCCTTAGATCATCAAGAAGCTCAGAGGACGGTCGGCGAGCCTCAGTTTCGTGTCAACTATTCCGACTAGCCCCTAGAAGCTCTCGATTTTTTTGGTGCTCGAAAAGAATGGCTACTAACCTCTCAATCCCCCCTCTTCCTCTTCGGCCGCTCTCTCCTCTATATTGCCCCTCAAGATTGCTCTAGAACCTGTCCTTTTGCGCGCGCACTCCTCTCTCGCTCTGCCTTGGCTTGACAGCTCACTGCTCCCCTCCAACAACCTATGTCCTCCTTCGTCCGAATAACGAATGTGCGGGCCCTCGCTCCGTACGTCCGGCCATGTGCGCAGCAAGACGACAAAGGCGAGATCTGGTGACGTGGAGGGCGCGACGTCGGTCAGGTGTGAGCGAGCGGTAGGAAGAAGACGTGCGCTGGCTCTCTCTCATCTGGGCAGAAGGAGGAAGATAATGAATAGTACCGAGTCGCCGAGTAGGGTCGGCCCGACCCGGCCGACTCGGTCACTCAAAAATCGTCAAATTAGGCTATAAATTTACTATTTTTCGTAAAATTGAAGCCAACATTGGGTTTCCCATCATGGATTACATCTAAAAACGACGTTTTTGTGAAAAATGCACTTGGAATTGCACAAAAATCCCAAATTTTCGGTTTGAACTGAAATTGAATTTTGAGAAATCCAAAGCCTAAACGGAAAAATCGGACCAAACTACCCCCACCAATGGATTTAGAATGATGAAAAATATAGGGTAGTGGGTTCAAATTTTCATGGATACCCCTAGAAAAAGTTTAATTTCACTTTTGGTGATTTGGGGACTAAATTAAAAAATAAAACTTCAATTAAGCCCCTCTTACCAAAATTGAGCAATTCTATGTACAATTGAGCCAAGGTACGAATTGAGCTATTAGAGGGCAATGTCACAACTCATAAAAAGTGAAAATAAAATGACTCAAATTATATTTTTTAAGCCCGATTCGGAATTACATTTGTGAAGGAACACACAATCTTGAATTTAATTTCTTGAATTTAAATAGGCCAACATGAAAAGGGATTTAAAATAAAAATTGGATATTTTTTCATACTTTTTTCGGCCACAAAATCTATTTTTTATGATTTTTTGGGTATTCTTTTAATATATGAAAAATATTTAAAAATACCAAAATTACCAAAACTTATTTTTTTATTCAAAAATGGTTCCTTAGGCTTGGCCAAGGCTTCCGAAGTTGATTTTTCAATTTTATAAATTTTTATGGATGTTCTATTAATTTTCTAAGGAAAAAGATGATTACAATTCATGTGTCAACAGCTGCCCCTCTTTGAGATGAAGCTCGGTAGATGTTCCTTTCAAAGGCAAGACGATACTTGAGCCTTGATCGACTCAACTAGGGAAAACAAAAAGAGTTATGACATTTGGCCTCTAATACCTCTCTATGTAAACTCAGGTCCAGACTGGGTTGGAGGGGGTATGATACGCGAGAGAAAGAGAGAAAGGGAGAGTTACTTGACACTTACCTGCCTATTGTGCGGCTGTTGCCTGACATGAATGCTCTTTGAAAATATACCTAATGATTCATTTTGGGAATACCCTAGGAAGGTTAAGTTCTGACCCATATGGTAGGTCAACCCATGATAGAATTTCTAATGAAAGGATTCTAAAGATGACTTATCATATCAAAAGGACTCGCCTGAGTGGATATATGTAACAAAGGATTTTCGACATGGTTTACCCAATGTTGAGTTTATCGAAGGAATGCCTGTATGAAGGACTTTGGAAACGGTTTACCCGATGAAGGGTTTATCGAAGGAATGCATGTAGGAAGGACTTTGGAATTGGTTTACCCAATGAAGGGTTCACCGAGGGAATGCCTGTAAGAAAGGACTTTGGAAATGGTTTACTTGATGAAGGGTTCACCGAGGTAATGCTTGTAGGAAAGGACTCGAGGATGGGTCATCCAATGGAAAGGAATCACCAAGAAATGCCCTAATGCTGCTTTCTAAGGTGAACAAAAGAGATAGAGATTTCAGGATTGGATCACCCAAATTATGAAAGATTCCTAAGGATAAGACTTAGGCTAAAACGATTCATAAGGATAAGACTCAGGCTAAGATGAATATATCATGAGAAATTTCCTAAGGGTAAGACTCAGGCTAGGATGATTCCTAAGGATAAGACTTAGGATGACAGATCACGAGAAGTTTCCTAAGGATAAGACTTAGGCTAAGATGAAGAGAAATTTCCTAAGGGTAAGACTTAGACTGAGATGGCCTATCTGGTGAGATAGATCAGGAGGGATTTTCTAAGGTTAAGACTTAGACTGAGATGACTTGTCTGGTGAGATAGATCAGGAGGAATTTGTTAAGGTTAAGACTTAGACTGAGATGGCCTGTCTAGTGAGATAGATCAGGAGGAATTTGCTAAGGTTAAGACTTAGACTGAGATGGCCTATCTAGTGAGACAGATCAAGAGAGATTTGCTAAGGTTAGGACTTAGACTGAGATAACCTCCCTAGCGAGACAAATCATGAGGGATTTGCTAAGGTTAAGACTTAGACTGAGATGATTTGTCTGGTGAGATAGATCAGGAGGGATTTGCTAAGGTTAAGACTTAGGTTGAGATATCCTGTAGGAAGGAATCACTAAGGAACACTTATAAGAAAGGACTTAGAGATGGATCATTTGTTACCCAAGAATTACCTTAATGTTGCTTTTTAGGGCGAACAGAAAAGGTACAGACTCATTTCGATCGTCAACAAGGAATACCCTAATGTCGCTTTTTAGGGCAAACAGAAGAGGTGTGGATTCATTTCGTTCGTCATCGAGGAACTACCCTAATGTCGCTTTTCAGGGCGGACATAGGAGGTATAGATTGAATTCGTTCATTATCAAGGAACTACCCTAATGTCACTTTTTAGGGCGAACAGAAGAGGTAAGGACCTATTTCGTTCGTCAATGAGGGACTACCCTAATGTCGCTTCTAAGGACGGACAGAAGAGGTACAAAGCCATTTCATTCATTTCGTTCGTTAATGAGGGACTACCCTAATGTCGCTTCTAAGGACGGACAGAAGAGGTACAAATCCATTTCATTCATTTCGTTCGTTAATGATGGACTACCCTAATGTCGCTTCTAAGGGCGGACAGAAGAGGTACAAATCCATTTCGTTTGTCAATGAGGGACTACCCTAATGTCGCTTCTAAGGGCGGAAAAAGGAGGTACAAATCCATTTCGTTCGTTAAGGAGGGACTACCCTAATGTCGCTTCTAAGGGTGGACAGAAGAGGTACAAATCCATTTCGTTCGTCAAGGAGGGACTACCCTAATGTCGCTTCTAAGGGTGGACAGAAGAGGTACAAATCCATTTCGTTCGTTAAGGAGGGACTACCCTAATGTCGCATCTAAGGGTGGAAAGAAGAGGTACAAATCCATTTTGTTCGTTAATGAGGGACTATCCTAATGTTGCTTCTAAGGGTGAACAGAAGATGTACAAATCCATTTCGTTAATCAACAAGGAAGCTACCATAATGTCACTTTTTAGGGCGAATAGAAGGGTATAAATTCATTTCGTTCGTCAAAGAGGGACTACCCTAGTGCCGCTTCTAAGGGCGGACAGAAGAGGTACAAATCTATTTTGTTCGTCAAGGAGGGACTACCCTAATGTCGCTTCTAAGGGTGGACAGAAGAGGTACAAATCCATTTCGTTCGTCAAGGAGTGACTACCTAATGTCGCTTCTAAGGGCGGACAAAAGAGGTACAAATCCATTTCGTTCGTCAATGAGGAACTACCCTAGTGTCGCTTCTAGGGCGGACAGAAGAGGTACAAATCCATTTTGTTCATCAACAAGGAAACTACCCTAATATCACTTTTTAGGGCGAACAGAAGAGGTACAAATCCATTTCATTCGTTAAGGAGGGACTACCCTAGTGTCGCTTCTAAGGGCAGAGATAAGAGGTATAAATCCATTTCGTTCGTAAAAGAGGGACTACCCTAATATCGCTTCTAAGGGCGGACAAAAGAGGTATAAATCTATTTCGTTCGTCAAGGAGGGACTACCCTAATGTCGCTTCTAAGAGCGGACAGAAGAGGTACAAATCCATTTCGTTTATCAACAAGGAAACTACCCTAATGTCGCTTTTTAGGGCGAACAGAAGAGATACAGATTCAAGGATTGGTTTTGGGTGCCATTCTGAGATTTGGGAAGACCATGAATCCTGCAGAAGCTCAAACTCGAATTATCTTTTCAGAAAAGGTGCCATTCTGGGATTTGGGGAGACAAGAAATCTTGTAGAAGTTTAAACCCAAATTATCTTACCAGGAAGGGTACCATTCTGGGATCTGGGGAGACTAGGAATCCTGTAGAAGCTCAAACCCGAATTATCTTCTCATGCCGCTTTTTAAGGCAAATCAAAGAGGTAGAGATTAAAAGATTTCAAATATTTGAAATATTTCAAGTCTTCAATACGAGTCGTGCTCCTATGATGGTTATCTAGGAGTCATGCAAAATTTTTCAATAAATGCAACCATGATGCGGAAGGTCGTCCAAAACATCTTACAACATGATGTCGGTGATCAAAATTCCTTGTGGTTAAGATTTTGGATCAAATGATACGAAATTGCCAAAAGAGTTTGGTTAAAACATCAATTGAAGTACGCTCATCAAAGAGGACTTCTCACAATTTCTATGAATCGGCTTTAGATTTCCACTCACTAGGGAAAAATATCGATGAGATGCTTCGAATTAACTCACAAAACCTATTATCTAGGATTTCGAGATTATTCGCAATGTATACATTCTGATTGATCATAAATGGTCTTTTGAACGACTGTAATGTAGGTTTGGTGAAAGCCTTTTACAATGGATGGGCACTTTGAGGCCAAAAATGAAATATGCTCCAAAATGTCATCTCCGGGTCTACAAGTCAAGAACCTGGAAGATAAGATAAGATAGGATTGTGCTTGCTTCTTTAAGCAGTAGCTTCCTTTGTGAAATCCCACGTCAGCTCGAAACACCTCGATCATAAGAGTACCTCAAAAAGGGTTGCATCGTTGGTTTTGGGTAGGCTTGAAAAGGTCGAATTTTAAGGGAGAGGGTTATGAAAGGTTGGTGATTACCTTTGCATCATTACCGACTCTCAATATCCACTGAAGATGATAATTTTATCTATGACCACAAGAGTCCTTAGAACGTTCGCCTTTCTGAATGTAAGAAAACTTTCTTGTGTTTTTTTTTTTTTTTGCTCATGCTTCGACTTGGCAGATTTGACTTTTGATGTTGTTATCATATTTTTGAATGCATTTCAACTCTCATCATTCTTTTAATGGAGGGCTTTGGCCTTGCTTTTACCAGGCGCACTGCTTTTGCTAGCCCTTGTTCTCACTTTTGTTTTTCAACTCTCGTCATTTTTTAATGAAGGGCTTTAGCCTTGCTTTTACCGGGCGCACTGCTTTTGCTAGCCCTTTATTCTCACTTTTGTCTTTCTAAAATTTTGGATCGACTTTTAAAGACCTTTCTTTTCTATCATGACGCCACCCTCTCACTCGGTAAGTCATGTGCATTGCCCCGGTGAAGGGAGGTAATCACCAACAGGGTCTGGAAACGAAGATTTCAGGCTCAAAATGACTTTACAAAGGCTAAGGTGTGTAGGATAGAGAAATGAACTGCTTTTCCTCACTTTGATGTTTCAAGCTTCCACGGGATATCACCTAAAGCTATCATAGAAAGATTGATGCAAGTTAGCACAATAAAGTCTTTCTTAATCTTTTCTTCAAGATATCCACTAATGAACCTCCAAATTGCCCCAATGTGGGGTGGTTTTTGACAGGGTTATTATCAGGAAAACTTCTTATGGGCCCAAAGGGGCTTGCAAAGGATTAACATGTGTTTAGGATAGAGAAGTGAATTTCTTTCATCACTTCAATCCATGTAAGCATTGCGAATAATCCCTATGCCCATAGACCAAGGTTTTACTCTCAACTTCGCTCCACTCACCTCTCAAGTGTGTATGGGGTGTGTTTAGGTAGGGTTTACCTCTCCTCATTCGAGAAAGCATCCTTTTGAAAGGTTTAAACACCTCATTTTGGAAAAATTCATTTCATTTTCTCCAAAGTTTAATCCCCACGCGGATTTATGATGCACAATGTATGTTTCAATGCATGTTTGGATAACTTCAAAGCTTTTTCAAACCCAAATCTCGGTGAAGTGTTTTTGAAAGTTCATTCATTTTTCTAGGCATGGCATTTTGAGTTTTCTTAGATTCTTCGGACTCCTAAAGTTTTGAGGGGAAATGATACTTACCTCTTCGGCACGGTGACCCCTGTAAAAATCAAACCCGAGGTGTCAGTATGTGTTCCCAAATTCAAGACAAATTCGAACGATACCTCCTTACTCTTGATTGTGCATTCCAATCGGAACGCCAATGTATAGATTGTAGCATCTTGCTATCTACTCAGGGACTTGAGATGTTAGATGTTCTAAAAATTTTCGATTCTTTTGAGTTTTGAAGAGGAAGGGGTACTTACCTGATCGCCATGGCGACGACTCCTATAAAGATTAAAGGGAACGTGTCAGTGTGTGTCCCCAAATTCAAGGCAGATTGGAACGATACCTCCTTACTCTTTTCACATCATAGGTTTGCATTGAAAAGGATCCCTTCATCAGGTTGTGCTAGGTATTGCCCGTCGCTCTTTATCCTAAAAGCTCCTATTGGCAGGATTTGTATTTGCTTGACGGCTGCGAATCCCTTTGGGGTGTGTTCCTTGAAGTTCTTGACATTTCCTATTCAAAAAGTAAAGAAACTCGCGTCAGAATTCATATTAGAGAATGTGCTATGGAGACGACACATTTTATTCTCCACTTGATCAAAGATCATCTCTTGGGTTTTTTTATTTCCCAAGGTTAGTGTTTCTTTTAATCCATGTGGGCGAACTCTTTTCTTCGAGTTCTCTTGGGTGTCACTAATTTCTTGCTGAAAGGAGGATAAACTCATATTAGAAACGATACCATCAAGGGTCAAATTGGAACGATACGAAGTTACCCTTCACTTGAGTTCGTGTTAACATCTTCGAGATTTCATTCTGACATGGACGACCTCTATTGGACCTCTTTCATTTAAGATGGGAGGTGTGATCCACAAAAGGGCTTGTACCACATTCGCTTGACGGGTACACTTTTCTCTTTGCTTGATGGATATGCATTTCTTTTGCATCCATTGACTTGTTGGAAAGGGAGGATCTTGTTTTCGTGCCCAGTCACACCAATGATCCACTTGCCCCAGTTAGGCGGCATCTGCCCCAGCTAGGTGTCTTAATGCTTTCCGCATTCTTTCGCAATTCGTTATCCAAATTGAGGATGTCTCTTGTTTGAGATTTTTACTTCACTTTTCACCAGCATGTGAAGAAATGAGTGTTAATTCATGTTTCAGGTTTATTTGGATTTTTAGGAACAGAATACCCCCTTCAAAGTGTTGTCTTTTCAACACTTAAGGATATTGTCCTTCTCAAGATATATTGCCCCAGTAGGATGTGTCTCGATGCTTGTCATGTTCTTTACGCTGGGCTTGATAGCTTTGCCCCAGTATGCTCTCTTGGTGGCATATGAGAATTTTGCCCCCGGATTGATCTTTTAGCAAGAAAGGAGGGATTTACTCTGAAAGGATTCTCCTTGCCGCTTCTATTCATCTATCTCAGCTGCTTGAGTCATTGATTGTTTTCATTTGCCCCTCGGTGGCTTGACAACCCACACGGTGACTTGGCAGCTTCCTCAATCGCATTCGTCTTTGAAGTGTTTGATGTTTCCTTCCTGTTTTGTCATTCGAAGGCATTGTTCCTTAGGTGTCTCACCTCTATTGATCTTCTACAAAGAAAATGAGAGGAAAATTATTTCCACAAGCTATTTAGGAACGATACGTCCCTTTTCACCAAAATGGATGGTTCGGTGTCATTCTCTTTCTTAGATGGAAATGTTGTTGCTATGGCTAAATGTGTCTTGTATTCAATGGATGAACTCCATATATGCTTCATGGGTAATAATCACCACTTGGGGCGACTTGCCCCACATATTACGTGTAAAAGGGAAAAGAAACATGTTATCCCCATTCTCAGTTGAATTGAATTTAGGAACGACATACACCCCGTTGCAATGGATGTGATGCCTTTGCCCCCTAGCACGTTTTCTAGGTGAGGGAGGGATTTGCCCCAACCATGGAATGCTTCATCTTTGGTCAATTGATTCAGTTATATGCAGCTCCATTATGTTTGGCTAGCGGGTCTCTTAAATGTCAATTATCCCTACACATAGAAAAAAAAATGATATCACATTCATTTGTAAGAAATTAGGCCGACATTAGGAACAGATACTTCCTTTTCAATTTAGGGAGAGCTGCTCCAAATCAGATTGCCCCTCTTTGCATCGTCCGTTTATGGCTCATTCCACTTGTCCTCGCAAACCCAGTGGGTAACGTCTAATGGAGACGTATTTCTTTTCATCTCGTGAGGAAACAGGCTTCACCTCTTTAGCTTTTGACCATTTTGACCTATTGATAAGAGAGATGGATGCACAAGTCAATTATGATACCCAATGTTCAAATTAGAATGATTACAGTTTCACCATCTTTTCATTGTCATCACGCATGTGATCAGATAAAGGGATTTCCAATAGATGGCTCGTATGTACAACTTGTCGAAGGAAGACAATGTCAATATTTAAATGGGAAAGAGATCTCTCAATGAGGCCGCCTCTTATGATGAAAGTGAGGTGACTATACATATCCCAGAATCCCTATTTATGGGTTTTTAATGTTTGCCAAGATTTCAACATAAGAGGAGATATCGTCAAAAGATCGATCCATGGTCATCAATCGAATGCCCATTCAATTCCAAAGGTTTTATATGCAAATGGGGGCATTAATCTTGAAAGAATGCTTTATGATAATTTTCTTGCAAAAATGATGTGATTCTTGGTTAAGAAACCACTGCACAAAATGTGACTTGAATTTTATTGAAAATATGATTTCAATTTTATGCCCCAAAATTCCATCTTAAATTGGAAGAATTTATACAAAATGTGATTTTAAATTCATGATTGAAAATTTAGACAAACCATCTATTCCATGGGGAAGGATTAGAGGTGTTTGAAATTCATATTCAAGATTTGTTATCAAAAGTAATCGCTAGAGATTCTCAATTGTAAGCCTAAAAGCCCAAAGCGTTCGATTGATTCTCGCAAATTTCCAATAATGAAATTTCAATCAAAAGTGAACAAGTAGAGGAAGAAATCATACTCACAGTGCTTGATGAATTTTGTTGTTGTTTTTTTTTTTTGTCTTGGATTTAGGTATACGAACCGTCCACAGACATGCGTATGAGACAAGTGAGGATAAGACTCTAAAAATTAAAATGGGGATATGGAACCTATGGCCAAGGCTCCCACGATCCGTATATGGCAGATTCGCCCCCAAGAGCACCCACCCAAGAGGGTTAGAATCACCAATCCGAATCATGAGCGGGAACGAATACGAAAGTCTGAAGTGCAATCGAACACAACATCCTTCCATACCCTTTCCCTATCTAACATAAACCTAAGGGTGGTCGCAGTCGGGGTTTGATCACAAGAGTGTGCGAAGTGTCGTGATCGCCAAAATGCAGTAACATGCACAGTAGGTTATATCAAGCAGCGCTTCAATAAGTGCATAAGTATAAACATACATCCCAAACTCCAGAATCTGCAGAAAACAAGGTCAACATAGACTCCACCTCTTATTTCTCCCATATGCAAAAACATCAAACACAGGGGTTAGCGAACTTACCTCATCTTCGAGAGCATCTGCATAAAATACGTCAGAAAAATCACCCAACTTTTTAATCGGCTCAAGTCCACTAAAGGTTTAAGAACCAGTCCCCAGTGGAGAAGCCAAGTCTGTCGTGACCCTTCGCAATCTGGGATGTGGACACGAGTGGGTTTAAGGGTGATTACCGAAATTCCGCAGATCCGACGCGATCCAAAGATCGGCTTGGACTCTCCGAAATCCTCACCTAGCGTGACAGCGGGATTTATGAATCGAGTTCGACCTTATGTGCGGTCGGGTGACATGTGCATAGGTGTACATGCATTCGGAGTCGCCACCGATTTTTGGGAAAGGTAGATCGAAAACCTCGTCGGGCGATGGGAGCAATAGTACGACTCTAACAGAACCAGAGATTTGGTATTGGGGACTTAGTTACGCCAATTTTGCCATTGACGCCCTTTCGGTACCTAAGTTGAGTGATTTCCTAACTATGATTTCATGCAGACGGCTCGGAAGGAGGTAGGCTCTAGAACTTAGGAGTTCATGCAGATGAGAATATCTAACTTATCAATCACAATCAGTACAGATATGGCACAATCAAGGATCCAAAACATGCGGATAAAACGCATCAAATCAGTACATGGCATCCCTAGTAAAACACTATTGGCATAGAGAAGGGGTGTGTTAAGGTTTGGAAAGAGTTTAGGATGAAAGGATTAGAAACCCAAATCATCAGAAATAGGGTTGGCCAGTTGAATATGCTCATTTCCCAATTTTCGAGATTTTTTAGAATTTTTATGGATTTTTTTGAGACAATTTGCCTATTAGGGGTAAAATCGTCATTTCAGGAAGAATCGGGGGTTGAAACCACAAAATACGGGTTTGGCCATCAAGTTCAACCATTTCCCATTTTCTGTAATTTTTGGAAAATTTTTGGAATTTTTCGAGGCGATTTGCTCATAAAGGGCAAAATCGTCATTTGGGAAAGATAGGAAGGGAAAAACTGTCAAAAATAGGATTGATCGGTTCAAATGACATGTTTCCTAATTTTTTAGGCTTTTGGGAATTTTTGGAATTTTCTAGAATTTTTTCGAATTTTTTTATTATAAATCATTTTCTGAATTTTTTAATATTATTTTTGAATTTTTTAATATTTTCCTGGCCGGGTTGGGTTGACCAGGCCAACGCCTCGAGGGCGCCCGGCCCGAATCGTAAGGGTCCAAACTGGTCTAGGCCTAAAACAACACCATTTTGCCAATTTTTGAATTTTTGAATTTTTTTTTCAATTTTTATTGAATTTTCTGATGTTTTAATCTAATTATTAATCCTATGATCAGGATTGGGCCACGTTGCTAGCCCATGGCCCTCCGATCTATCGTTCAGATCAAAGGCCACGATCGGGCAACGTGGCTAATTCACGGGCGTCAGATCGGGCGAATTAAAAAAGGAATTTTTAATTTCTGAAAAAGAAATTTTCTTTTTTTAATGTTCAGAAATTCGAACGGGCAGTTAGGATGGTGACGCATGGCCAAACCTGGGTCACACGATCACAAAATATTTTTTAATTTTCTAAAAATTAGAATATTTTTTAAAATCATTTTATTTTGTGAAAGTTCCCAGATCGAGACACATGGCGCAAGGACCACCGTCGAATCCTTTTTTATATATATAGGCAATCCACTCGTCGCTAACCTGGCCACCACGTAGGCGCCATGTCAGCGTTGACCGGTCAACTCCTAGCCGGAGAAGATGAATAGTGATATCGGCGGTCACTGTTCCTGCTAGCGACCTCATCGGAAAAAGCGTAACCGAGGCCAAAATTCTGGTTTCGAACCCCGGTTTCCTTCTAGACCTGATCTACACCCTCCTAACATTAACACATGTGAGATTTGGCTAAAAAATAACCCTAAAACTAGCCTGACCAAACACTAACAGTCGGCGTACTTCTGGTGAAATCTGAACAGTGTGTTTTCTACGCTAAAAGTCAAAGCCAACACATCAAGAAGCATCAAGGATGGCCAAGGGGACTCACCTGCTCATCCTCGGAGCGCGAGGACGCCGAATACAAGCTAGGGAATTCGAGTTTGGTCTCGGGGTTCACGTAGGCCGACGACGAGGTTTTTGATCGAACCAATGCAAAATAGTCATATGGTTGAGCTTAGGGACGGCTCTAGATAACATTCGACCAACTAAATCGAAGAAATATGGCCGGACAAGCAAAACACCATTAAAGCCAAGCTCGAGATCCGTTCATCGTGTTTACCTGTTTACGAGGTTGTGGAGCTCCACCGCGGGGTTGGGAAGCTTCCTTAGATCGTCAGGAAGCTCGGAGGACGGTCGGCAAGCCTCGGTTTTGTGTCAACTGTTCCGATGAGCCCCTCGAAGCTCTCGATTTTTTTGGTGCTCGAAAAGAATGGCTACTAACCTCTCAATCCCCCCTCTTCCTCTTCGGCCGCTCTCTCCTCTATATTGCCCCTCAAGAATACTCTAGAACCTGTCCTTTTGCGCGCGCACTCCTCTCTCGCTCTGCCCTGGCTCGACAGCTCACTGCTCCCCTCCAACGGCCTCTGTCCTCCTTCGTCCGAATAGCGGACGCGCGGGCCCTCGCTCTGTACGTCGAGCTATGTGCGCAGCAAGACGACAAAGGTGAGATCTTGTGACATGGAGGGCGCGACGTCGTTTGGGCGTGAGCGAGCGGGAGGAAGAAGACATGCGCTCGCTCTCTCTGATCTGGGCAAAAGGAGGAAGATAATGAATAGTATCGGGTCGCCAGGTCGGGTAGGCCTGGTCGACCCGATCACGCAAAAATCGTCAAATTAGGCTATAAATTTACTATTTTTTGTAAAATTGAAGCCAACATTGGGTTTCCCATCATGGATTATATCTAAAAACAACGTTTTTGTGAAAAATGCACATGGAATTGCACAAAAATTTCAAATTTTAGGTTTGACCTGAAATTGAATTTTGAGCAATCCAAAGCCTAAACGGAAAAATCGGACCAAACTACCCCCACCAATGGATTTAGAATGATGAAAACTATAGGGTAGTGGGTTCGGATTTTCATGGGTACCCCTAGAAAAAGTTTAATTTCACTTTTGGTGATTTGGGGACTAAATTAAAAAATAAAACTTCAATTAAGCCCCTATTGCCAAAATTGAGCAATTCTGTGTACAATTGGGCCAAGGTACGAATTGAGCTATTAGAGGGCAATGTCACAACTCATAAAAAGAGAAAACTGAAAATAAAATAACTCAAATTGTATTTTTTAAGCCCGACTCGGAATTACGTTTGTGAGGGAACGCACAATCCTGAATTTAATTTCTTGAATTTAAATGAGCCAACTTGAAAAGGGATTTAAATAAAAATATTGGATATTTTTTCATATTTTTTCAGCCACAAAATCTATTTTTTTTTATGATTTTTTCTTATGTTTTTAATATATGAAAAATATTAAAAAAATACCAAAAATTATTTTTTGTTCAAAAATGGTTCCTTAGGCTTGGCCAAGGCTTTCAAAGTTGATTTTGCAATTTTATAATTTTTATGGATTTTCTTTTAATTTTCAAAGGAAAAAGGTTATTACAATTCAAGTGTCAACAATCTTACAAAGATCATTTCGCACAACAATTCACTAGATCTACTGGCAAGCAATATAGCTGCTCAACTTGCAATGAACCTAGCAATAACAAGCAAGAATTTCCAGTGGAGCAAATAAAGCCCAAAAAGATCTACTGGAGATTTGAGACTAGACCAAAGACTAACATAAAAGAACCCAAGTTTGTGTGGGTACCAAAGAAAACTTGATTGTAGGTAATATTGAAGAAAAAAAAAGGTGGTACCTGGACAACGAATGTTCTCATCACGTGACAGGTGAGAGAAACATGTTCATAAATATCAAATAGGTGGACGGAGGAAAAGGAAAAGGAAAGATCGTCGGTATAGGAAACATGGTCATTGAAGATGTTTCATTGGTCCAACGACTTGGATACAACCTACTGCGCATAAGTCAACTGTGCGATAAAGGCTACAAGATCAACTTCGAAGAAGACATGTGCACCAGCACTAGCCAGGACCTGACCCAATCTTTCACAGGTAAACAACATGGTAACATATATCTGTTGAATGTTAAACTTGATGAAATGCAGCGCTTAATGTCAATCATAGAAGAGTATGATCTATGGCATAAGAAGTTAGGCCATATCAACGAGATGCACATCTCCAAGATCACATCAAAAGATTTGGTACGTGGTCTACCAAAGATCAATTACGATAAATACGATACTTGTAACGCATGCTCTTTGGGAAAACAGGTCAGATCATCTTTCAAGTCTATCAATAATATTGCTACTAATAGACCTATGCAACTGTTGCACATGGACTTGTTTGGTTCAACTAGAATTGCAAGTCTAGGCGGTAGAAAATAATGCTTAGTGATTGTTGATGATTAGTCACGTTTTTCATGGGTAATCTTTCTAACCCATAAGCATGAAGCATTTCGTTCTTTTGATAAACTTGCTAGAAAAGTGCAAAACGAAAAAGGATACAGGATCACAGCTATCAGAACCGATCATGGTGGAGAGTTCCAAAATCAAAGCTTTGCAAATCTTTGTGACAAGAATGGAATAGAGCACAACTTCTCTACTCCTTACACTCCTCAACATAATGGAGTTGTAGAAAGAAGAAATCGATCTCTCCAAGAGATGGCCAGGATCATGATGACCAAAGTGGGGTTCCTACCAACTTATGGGCGAAAGCAGTTGCTACTGCATCTTACGTCGTGAATAGAGCTCTTCTCAGACCAATGATGGAAAAGACACCTTACAAGATCTTTAAAGGAAGGAAGCCCATCCTATCATACTTCCACGTCTTCGGATGCAAATGCTACATTCTCAAAAACGTGAATGACGACGTTGGAAAATTCGGCGCTAAATCAAGTGAAGGTATCTTTCTTGGCTACTCCACAAGTAGCAAAGCTTATCATGTGTTCAATAAAGATTTGCAGGTTGTCGTAGAAACCATCAATGTCAAATTCAAAGATGAGCTGAAAGGAGTCCAAAGATATGAACAGGAGGTGGATTTCCAAATATCCACTTCAACAAATGATCAATAGCCACTACCTCAGAAGGCTGCTAAGCCTTCAAGTTCAAATCAAAATTCCAAGGATTAGAAGTTCAAGACTGATCATCCTAAAGATCAAGTCATCATGAAAATCAATGAGGGAATAATGACAAGATCACCAATCAAAGATATGATAAATTCCTTAGCCTTGATCTCTCAAGTTGAGCCCAAAGCAGTTGATGAAACGATCGTTGATGAAAACTGGATCGAAGCCATGCAAGATGAGCTACGACAATTCAAAATCAACAATGTCTGGGATTTAGTTCTGTGACCTAAAGATAAACAGATTATTGGCACGAAATGGGTATTTCGCAACAAGAAGGACGACAAAGGAAATGTGGTAAGAAACAAAGCGAAGTTAGTAGTTAAAGGTTATTCTCAATAAGAAGGCATAGATTATGATGAAACATATGCTCATGTTGCTAGACTAGAAGATATTTGACTCTTATTTGACATCTTGTTAGTTTAGATTTATGTTGATGGCATAATCTTTGGCTATACTAATCAGAATCTTTGCAAGGAATTTGCCAAAGCAATGACAAGTGAATTTGCGATGAGCATGATGGGGGAGATGAATTTCTTCCTTGGACTTCAAATAAAAAAAAACAAGAGCTGGCACCTTCATTCACCAAGAAAAGTATGCTAAAGATCTGGTGAAGAGATTTGGTTTGGAAGGATGTAAATTCACTGAAAACACTTATGGATGCATCTATCAAGCATGACAAGGATGAAAAAGGTATGACTGTTGATTCCAAACTCTATAGAAGCATAACAGGATCACTGCTATACTTAACTGCTTCTCGACCAGATATCTTGTTCCCCGTATGCCTATGTGCACGATTCCATTCTAATCCAAAGGAGTCACATATAATGGCTATGAAAAGGATCATCATGTACGTTGGTTCATCACCCAAGACAGGGTTATGGTATCCTAAAGTTTCAAGCTTTGATTTATAAGGATATTCGGATGCTAACTATGCAGGTTGCAAAATTGATCGTAAGAGTACATCCGGTACATGCCAATTGATGGGAAACATGTTGATATCATGGTTTTCAAAGGAACAGAACTCGAATATTCCCATATGTTATGACAACATAAGTGCTATAAACCTGACCAAAAATCCAATGTTGCACTCATGAGCAAAGCATATCAAGGTAAAGCATCATTTGATTAGAGATCATGTGAATAGTGGTGATGTGTGCATACACTTTGTTGACTTAAAACATCAGCTAGCTGACATATTCACAAAGCCTCTTGATAAGCAAGCATTTGAATTCATCAAAGGAGAATTGGGAATTTCGAATCCTCCTGAATGAACAAAGATCGGCAAGATGGAAAAAGCTCAAGTAACCAAATGTCTACTCATATCAAAAGATCAGGTACGCCTAATCTCCAGAAAAGTTACGATTGCAGTTCCTCGATAGACACAAATTGTGACCGTTCTGACTGAAAATCTTCAGCGATCACTTCATGTGTTACCGTTGATTTTCTCTAAATATTTATTTGTTTTATCAACTCCTCCCTCATAGAAACTCAAGCGCACTCACACCACTTGATTGACCCAATCTTTTGTGCTCTGATATTTGTTTTTGTTTAGCTATGCTTTGTGTACCCCCTGCTACGAATGAATGAAGCTTGATGTTATTCATTTCATATTCTTCTTTGTATGCTTGTTCTTTTTGTTGATGACAAAAATGGGGAGATTTTTTACAGGAAATACACAAAGATGTGCTAAGTGCTAACATGAGCATAATCCTAAGGGAAGCATAGAAATAGGGGGAGCCTGAGGGCAAGAGAACAAAAGATTCTCTTTGCAGATGTTTATCTTAAAACATCATGAACTATGACTAAATATCTTAATCAAAATACTTTCAAAATCAAAAGATCAACTTAATAAGTTCTTCTCCAGATTCATTTACAAAATATTTCGGAGAATATCACTTATCTGCGATTATGCCTTATAACTGAAAAATTCGCTATACAGATCTTTACATTATTGCACACTATAAACTCTATCTCACTTCACATCTGTGGGATAGTTTTGTCATCATCAAAAAAGGGGAAGATTGTTGGAGAAACATCTCATAAAATATTTTGATATCCATGGCTAAGGATCACGTGATGACCATCGGGTAAAGATCGCGTGTAGTCTGAAGCATTTTTATGAAAATATTGGCTGAGGACCACAAAAGGTCTAGTCACCGATTGTTTGATAACGGAGCTTGAAAGATCAAGTCAGCAATGGTGTTTAAAGTCCATACGAGCTGATGTTTGACAAAGAACGGCTGAAGTAGCCGTTGCTTGATGAGAAAGCTCAACGGGAAGATTTTGAAGCTTCTCGAGAATAGTTCTATGCTCTATCAGAGTTCAGCAAAAAGCTGTCAGCGTGAATAGCAGCTATGCACCTAGTTTTGGAAAGTCTTGTCTAATTCAGAGAAAGCAGCTATATGGGCAGCTCCAGTCCGAATCAGCAAGTCCAATCACCTCCAACGGTAATATTGCTGAAGTCTATAAAAGGAGAAGATCATGAAGAGCAAAGTAGAGTGAAGAGCATATACGAAAAGCCAAACCTCGGTCAAGCTGTGTCCTTGTTGATGAGCTTACACTGTAGAAGGATCTTGTGATCTATTGTGCCTTGTAATCGTGCAATAGTCAAGTGTATAACCCTGAGTAGTGTGGCTGGATCGAGATAGTGTGGTCTATCTTGTGTAAAGATCAGCACATACCACTTGTAACTTGCGAAGCGATTTACTAGTGCATTCCAACCCGTGTTGTGGCTGTTAGTTGTGTAGCGTGGATATATACTTGGTATATAAGTATAACCACTATACATCTGGTGTGCCATTGTTTCTCTCAATCTTTACTCAGCTTTGCACACTATCAGATATCGTCTTATCAAACATTTGCTCACCCGATCTTTTTCATATCACCTTTGGTTTTCCGCATTATTTGAAAAAGTTTCGAAACAACCTATTCAACCCCCTCTAGGTTGCATGGTTAACCCCAACAACTGCCGTTTCAGTACATCAGTACTAGACATATATTTAGTCGCTATCAACATGTCATAAACATATAATAATAGATAAATTACACACTCATCCTCCATTGTCTTAAAGTATCTATGAATAGTTTTGACCCATGAATGTATCAAAACATTTATACTATGCCTAGGAGACTGTTTTATCCCGTACAAAACATGGTCTTCCATACCCCAAATAGGCCTATCCTTTTGGTTGCCTCATGTAAATTCACTATGAAAAAACGTTGTTCTTAGATGTAGTTGCTTCAACTCGAGATAATGTGCATCGGTTAAGGCTAGTAATACTCAAATAAAAGTATGTCTTACCTCAAGAGAGAACACCTCATTGTTATCAATGCCTTCCCGCTATGTATACCCCTTTGCAACAAGTCCCGCCTTATACCTCGTTGCCTCGATATCGGGAATGCCCTCCTTCTATTTGTAGACCCATTTGCATCCAATAATATTCTACTTTTTGGGTACTTTGATGAGCTCCCTTGTCTCTCTGATGGAGTGATTTCATCTCTTCGCTTGTAATCGCTAGTTACTACGACACTCGGCACTAATCACCGTTTCAAAGGAAGACGAAGGCTCATCTATCTCCATCTTGTCACCTTCAGACAATACATAAACAATACATGTATAACCATAACGTACCACCGATTTGATTTGCCTTCTTTGTATGCTAGTGAATATATTGTGCTATAGCTTTGCTAGTTATTTTGGATCACCAACATCAAGAATTGCGACCTCATCTTTAATCTCAACCTTTGTTATCTCTGAGGTCCCTATAGGCTTCACGTCACCAATGAAACCATAATTCATTTGCTCTACTTTTTGTGTCTCAGGACTCCTTCGTCGAATCATAGTAGTGTTGATCAAAAATCATGTATCTGCTTACTAGAAAATCAGGTGATTTGGGATCAATGCACCACATCCGATAGCCTTTCACCCCATGTGCACAACCTAGAAGCACTTCTTCGTCCTCTACTCAAGTTTACCATCACTCGCATGAGCATACACAAGATATCCAAATAATCTAAATCCGAAATAGTACAGGTTGCCTTGACCATACTTTCCCAAGAGTTTTTTATTAGGTAGTATACGATGGAGATCAATTAACCATGTAACAAGCCATGTTTACAACATCGACCCAAAATTCCTTACCTAGTCTTACATGCAAAAGCATGCACCGAGCTTGCTCAAGTAAAGTTGTGTTGTTACGTTTTGCACATCATTCTGTTGTGGTATCATAGGCACTGTGTTGTGTCTCACAATGCCTTCTTTATGGCAGAACTCAGTAAAATTGTTACAAAAGAACTTCATGTCCTTATGGTTCTAAGACACTTGATCTGTTTACCGAAATACTTCTCAATCAAAGCCTTGAACTTCTTGAACCGATGAAATACCTCGGACTTGTGCTTCACAAGTATACCCATACCTTCCTCGAATTATCAATTAAGAATGTCATCATACATCCAGCACCTCCTTTTGAACGAATCGAAAATGGCCTCATACGTCTGAACGAATGTACTCAATCGGTTGCTTGGTCGAATGCATGGCTATATTGAATTTAATCCAGTACTATGTCCCAAGAGTGCAGTGCGAGCACAAGTTCAGCTTCCCTGTCTTCTAACCCTTTAACAACCCCGTCTCACTCAACATCGTTATACCTACCTCGCGCACAAGTCCCACCCTCATATGCCATAACTGATTCAAGTCTAAGTCTGACGCACCTGATGAAACTTTTGCAGTTTCTATCACTATCACTCCCAGTAGATGATAGAGATAATTCACCTTTCTTTCCCTTCATCACTATCATGTACTTCAGCCTCAGTAGTGTACTTGCACCTGATGTCATCGAGTGTTCTTAGAGAAATAAGGCTCTTCTTGAGCTTCGGTACATGCCTTATGTTTATTAATGTACACTCTACTTTATCGTGCATTCAAATCCGAACTATCCCTATCCCACAACCTTGCAGATTACATTATTCCCCATCAGAAATCTACCCCATCTTCAGTCTAGTAAGTAGTAAACCGGTTCCTATGAGACGTCATATTATAAGAACACCTTGAATCTAGCACCCATTAGTCCTCTAATGTGCCAGTAGCCACATACAAGATGGTCTTCACATAATTGGTGCTCTCCTCGGCAATGTCCGCTACACCACTTGTACCATTCTACTTACCACATATGTAACTCGATCGGGCAATCTCTCCTCATGTGCCTCCTCATTGTGACACTTAAAACACTTCATGTGATCCTTAGGCTTTTTACGTCTCAACTTCGACCTTTTTTTACCTTTTCTACTTGCCCCCAAATATTCATTTCTACCTCTAATTGCTAGTATATGCACTACATCGAGCGACGGTTGAGCTGCTACGGCGTCGGGCTACGGATCTCGATGGCTGTTCGCGATCGAGAGGCTTGACAAGTGGTGCATGGAAGGATTGCTCGAACGTCACTGGGATTGTCTCACCAAGAACATGGAAGCTTTGATGTGGGTGGTGGACAGTGCCACCGTGAAGGAGACACCAATTTCTTGACTCTTCTTTACACTTGTTCCCACTTTGGTGAATTTTTGGGTGTTCTCCACGTCCCACCTGCAAGCAAAATTCCTTCCTCTCCCTCTCTTTTTTCTTTTCTCGTGGACCTCTCCTCTTTTGTGCAATCCCAATGGCCGTGTATGTATAATGTCTGGCTTCTCCTCGAACGAAGAACCCCTCACTTCTATTTATAGTATTGCAGCTAGGGTTCGACTAATGAGAACCTGGGCTTATTCTTGTGGGTTTATTCTCCAGCAGCACTAAAATAATGGGCTATAATAACTTAAGTTCAAAGCCTTTTCATTTTAATTAAGCTTGACTGGGCTGAATCGAACTCAAAATAGGTCTCAATGACCCTATTAATTTCAGAAAATGCTCACTTTCTATTGCCGAAAATTTCATGTAGGTTCAAGTCCACTGCTCGTCAAATTTTACTTCGATTTTTAGCTACCGGCCGAATGTAAATGCAAAGGATGCAATGTATGCAAAACTAAATTAATTATGCAATGCATGAAAATTAAATTAATTATTTTTGGGGAGAATTAAAACTAACTCTCATTTTCATGTAGAATGAAATAAAGAAGGAAAATCAAAATTTAGGTGTCAATTGGAAAATTCTGGAATCCAGACTATTTTGCTTCCACCTTAAATTCCGTAATAATTGGAAAACGCACTGGATTGATCTGAAAATTGTTGAGGTGATGAATTAGGATCTTGTGAACATTTTTCATGGTACTCTATGGGCCAATTCAAATCACAGTATTTAGTAAAAATTACGGAAGACCAAAAGGTCAACTTGAATAGCAGTATTTATTACCAGAAAATTCCAATGATCCATAAAAATGTGAAATGAATAAACCTAGATCATGGACCGACCCAAAATAAAATATGAAAAACAGGAGATAAAGTTCAAGAAATTACCACCCTTAGGGAGAAAATGTCAATCACAAAGACGTGCACATGAATCGTGGATTCAATTTTGGTTCCTTTAGAAAAGTGAAATGACGGACCGAACGATATGTCGCAGCCTCGCGCACGTTCTTCATGACTAGTAGCCGCCTCACATACATAGTCATGACTAGTCGAGTCCAATCACTTCAGCTTGGTTCGGTCGACAAGGGCAACGCCCATGCATCATAGCCTCACGTGCATGGGAACGACCCTTGAGCCATTTTTTTTAAGAATTCGATATCCAAGTGGGATAACCTTTAGCGAAGCCTTACCACCAAGGTTAAAGAACCACTTAAATACCATCCTAAAACTATTGGGTGACCCGGGTTTGGTCACGAGTTAAATGTGGTGTAGTGCAATTACACTAAAGCATGCACGAAGCCAATCAACGCTCCAATAGTTCAAAGAATAAAACAGAAGTTCCCATTCACCAAGTCTGCAAAACAAAGGGTTAGCTACAGACTCCTCCCCTTATAACTCCCATTCTGCAAAACCATTTAATACCTAAAGATTAGAATTCAATCAAGATTTCCAAACCAAGTGCATTTTTCCACGAAAAATCTCGGCCTAAGTCCTCCTTAAATTTTCGAAAAATTCAAGATCATTCCCCAGCGGAGTCGCCAAGCTGTCACGGCCTAAAAATCGGGTTTCCCAATCTTAGGTTAATGGATTACCAAATTAATTAATTAGATTAATTAACTTAGCTTGAACTCTCCCAAGTTCTACCAAATCGTGACTTAAGGTCCAAATGATTATCTTGCAAAAGATTTTTAATTTTTTGGAGCCGCCACTTTTCTTTTTTTGGTAGGTCGATTAGAAACCTAAGTAATTTAGTGGGAGAACTAAATTACTTCTATGAACCAAGATTTTAAGTTCAGGACTTGGTTACATTAACCTTTCAATTAATGCCCTTTCGGTACCAATTTCATGAAAAATGTTCAATTTGGCAATTTTGATGATTTTTCACTTGAAGTTCAAACGTGCAATTTTTAGGATTTTCTTTTTATGATTTTTTTGTATTTTTTGAGTGATTTTTGAAATTAAAAATTAAATGAAAATGAGAGTGAATTGGTTCAAGAGTGACTTATACTTTTTGGAGTTTTTTTTTTTAAAAGGTAAGAAGTATATTAACTAATCAAAAAGCACACGGTTACAAGATGGAACCCGACCAAAAGAACCTTCCACACGAAGCGACACTAATGTCGCTACGGGTGCAAGGGTGTCGGGGGAACACGGGCAACAAGGAACAAGGGGAGAAGGATCTCCAGGGAGCTACAAACCGAGAATACAAGGCCAAAACATCGGCCAAAAGAGATCCAGAAAAGATCAAAAAAGAAAAACTATACAACAGCCGCGGACTAGGCAAAAACCAAAGGAGAACAGCCCCAGCTAGCCTGCATCCTCCTGTTACGGGAGGTGTCATCTACATCTTTGAAGGTCAAGGCCTCATCTTGGATAACCTTAACCAAATGGTTCTTAAGAGCAGGAACAACGGTACTGATTTCTAAAGATAACAGAGTTCCGTTCAGTCCATATCATATGACATAAGGCTGCGAAAGAGTATCAAGTAATACAATGATGAAATTGCTGACCACTAATATGTTGTAAAGCCCAACTAAGGTTTTCCTGCCACGAGCGATTATGCCACGCCAAGTTACATTTGGCGGCCCAGAATAGAGCAAGGGAACCCGTAAAATTGCATCCAAAGAAGATGTGGTCAATGGAGTCCGGTCTACACCGGCAAAAAGCACAAACACTATCCAAAATCCTGTGATAGTTCAGCAACAATACCTGAGTTGGGAGCCTATTAAGGGTAATAAGCCAAAGAAGAAAAGCATGCCGTGGAGCAATGCCTCGGTCCCAAATGAAACGGTGCCACGTGACGACCCTCCCTCTGCGCCTGATATGTTTGCAAGCAGATGAAATAGAAAAGACACCCGAAGGGTGGTGTAGCCAGACAAACTGATTGCGACTACCTGGGGTAACAGAAGGCGGCGAGTCAGACCAAGAGGTCATGGTGTCTCTAACAAGAGACAGTGGGGGTAGCGATGAATAAAACTCCCGAACCGTTGCCTTCCTCGGGATGCCAGAACAGTAAATGTCCCTATCCGTGAAGAGCTTATGTAGAGGTCCTCAAGGGTGCCATGGATCAAACCAAAAGGAAACCGAACTACCATCACCAATACGCCAAAGGGATTGTGATAAAAAAATCCGAGGGGAGCAGCAATATTTTCTTCCATGCCCAAGAACAGAACGTCAGTTGAGTAGCAACTCAAAAATTCTTGTTTTTTAGGAAGGTGGAGTGAATCCATTTGCACCACAAAGACTCCTTATCCGTGAATAGTAGCCAGATATGTTTGAGCATCGCCGCACGGTCACAATCAAGGAGCCTGCGGATACCCAAGCCACCTTCTTCCTTAGGGAGGCACACTACGGACCACAAGACTTTAGCACCACCTACACCCAACCCCGGCCCCCTCCATAAAAACTGTCGGAGGACCAATTCAATTCGCACCAAAACCGAGATGGGAAGAGTGAACACACTAGCCCAATAGACATGAATAGAATGTAGGACAGACTTTATTAGTTGCAAACGGCCAGCAAACGAGAGAAATCTCTGAGACCAAGACTAAGCTCTAGAGGTTATAGAATTCACCAGATAATTACAATCAGCTTTGCTAAGTCTAGTAGCAATGATGGGAACACCAAGATAGCGGAAGGGTAGCGTACCTTCGTGAAACCCGAGAGTTGCCACCAGCTGGTCCCGAAGATTAATAGAGCCATCGGAGTAGAAGACTTCACTCTTGTTCACATTCGGCCACAACCCACACCAACCAGAGAATCTATCGAGTCCAGCCTTCAGCAAGGTGATCGAAGCCAAGTTCGCCTCAGCAAAGAGGATGGCATCATCGGCGAAGAACAAATGAGTAAGCCGAGTAGCTTTGCACCGCCAAAAATACTTAAAACTGGGAAGGCTTGTTTGAGCATTAAGGATGCCAGTAAATATCTCCATAACAAGAGTAAAGAGGTAGGCAGACATAAGATCACCTTGACGAATACCCCTACCACTCTGAAAGAAGCCATGTAATTCCCCGTTGATAGAAACCGAGAACTTGGGTGAACTAACGCATGTCATGACAAGCTTGATGAACATATCCGGAAAGCCAAACGAGCTCAAGACCAGCTCTAGAAATTCCCAGTCCACTGTATCGTAAGCCTTTTGAAAATCGACTTTAATAGCACACTTCGGCAAATAAGGCACATGGTGGAACCCACTGAAAAGTTCTTGAGCTAGTAGAATGTTGTCGCTAATCCGACGACCCTTAACAAAAGCATTCTGGGGAGGACTAATCAAAGCCGGCAACACAGAGGCAAGCCTATTTGCCAAGAGCTTATTAATGCATTTGTAAATAGTATTGCAACAAGAAAATAGCTCTGAAATCACTCATAGTGGATGCATTAGGAACCTTCGGCACCAGAGAAAGGATGGTAGCATTGATCTCCTTAAGCAAATGTCCCGTAAGGAAGAAGTCCTTAATAGCAAACGTAACTGAAGGTCCTATGATATCCCAAGAAGCTTTGAAAAAATCCACATTAAAGCCATCACGGCCCGGGACCTTGCCACTAGCCAAGGAAAACATCGTGTTGCGAATCTCCCCATCCGAAACAGGCCTCGACAAAAAAAGAATTTGATCAACGTTAAGGAAGTTCGCAATAAAAGACCGTTCCTCCTAAAGTGGTGGTAGTTCAGGCCGCAAGGGAGAAGCGAAAAGATCCTCAAACTAAGAGACAATATGTTGCTGCACCAAGGGCGAATCATTCAATAGATTACCCGAGCAGTCCACAACTGAAAGTATCTTGTTGCGGAGTATAATTTTCGGATTTAGTTTGCATTAATTCCCAAAAATTTTAAGAAAATCTTTTTACCCTATGTCTACATCTTTTAAAAGTTAAGATGGATTCCAAAAGATTTTATTCATGGAATGCAATCCATTAGATAGGATTTCTCGAAAATCGTATCTTTCTAAAAATGATGAGACGTGATTTTTAAGAAACCATATCTTGCTAATTTTTGCCTTTGAATTTTCTTTGATTTGATGAGATGAAATTAAAAGAAGAAACGCCAAGGATTTTCTTTTTTTTGAAATTTTCGGTTTTTATTTGTGAATTTAAATTCCAATTGCAAATCTTTTAGTTAAATATGATTACCTTGTTTCGTTAGAATTAACTTTCAATCTAAAGCCTGATAGATCGACCCTAAAATTCGAAATGCCCGCTATGGAAATGATTCCATCTAAAGCCTGATAGATCGACTTATTTTCATATATGCGGTTGCGGATTAGGAAATTTTCCTAATCGATCACATTTTGAAATATTTTTAAGTATCAAGATTTTCAAATAATTACAAGACTCCACAAAATATTTACATTGAATTGCAATCTTTCCAATTTACGCACAAAATATATTGCGAGATATATTCAGAATTTGCAATTAAGACAACTGAATATCTCAATTTTGCAATACAATTTTTAGATATGCAAATTCAACCAGCAATTTATGCAAAATAAGCAAGTGAATATCTCATGTTTCAAATTAGGAAATACCTGAAATTGCTTTCCGGTTTTGATTCGCACCGGAACTTGACGATCAAGCCTTGCACTTTGGACCGAACGGCGGGGGGAAAATCCTCGGATGGGGGCTCGCACGCACGGGTGATACTCAGTGATTCTCGGACTGATTAGGGGGCTGTCCACCTAAGAAAACAGCAAGAAACGGAGCAAAACAGCAGCGAAAATGCACCGAATCAGCAGTAAATGCAGTCCCGAACAGCAGAGGATTGTAGCACCGAACAGCAGATAAACGAGCGCCGAACAGGAAGTATTTTTGTGCTAAAAAGTACGGTAATCAACCCCGAACTTATGAGCAAAATCTGCACTTGATAGTTATTGAAAACGCCCAAAAAATATGCAGTTTTGACCTCGAACCGCCCTGAACAGCAGCAAAAACTACTCCCTGGACAGCAGCACGAACTTGCTTGAGCAACGCCCCAAGAAACTCCTTCGAACAGCGACCGAGGCAGTTGAGCAGAGGCTGGAAAGCAGCGGTCACGTGCGACGGTTGAGCTGCTACGGCATCTGGCTACGGTGGGGCGTCGGGCTACGGATCTCGATGGCTGTTCTCGATCGAGAGGCTTGACAAGTGGTGCATGGAAGGATTGCTCGAACGTCACCGGGATTGTCTCACCAAGAACGTGGAAGCTTTGATGTGGGTGGTGGACAGCGCCAACGTGAAGGAGACACCAATTTCTTGACTCTTCTTTACACTTGTTCCCACTTTGGTGAATTTCTGTGTGTTCTTCACGTCCCACCTGCAAGCAAAATTCCCTCCTCTCTCTTTTTTCTTTTCTCGTGGACCTCTCCTCTTTTGTGCAATCCCAATTGCTGTGTATGTATATTGTCTGGCCTCTCCCCGAACGAAGAACCCCTCACTTCTATTTATAGCATCGCAGCTAGGGTTAGACTAATAAGACCTGGGCTTATTCCTGTGGGTTTATTCTCCAGCCGCACTAAAATAATGGGCTATAATAACTTAAGTTTAAAGCCTTTTCTTTTTAATTAAGCTTGAATGGGCTGAATCGAACTCAAAATAGGCCTCAATGACCCTATTAATTTTGGCAAACGCTCACTTTCTATTGCCGAAAATTTCATGTAGGTTCAAGTCCACTGCTCGTCAAGTTTTGTTTCCAGTTTTAGCTACCGGCCGAATGTAAATGCAAAGGATGCAATGTATGCTAAACTAAATTAATTATGCAATGCATGAAAATTAAATTAATAATTTTGGCGAGAATTAAAACTAACTCTCATTTTCACGTAGAATGAAATATAGAAGGAAAATCAAAATTTAGGTGTCAACATCTATAAGGCCTTAGATGAATTATTAATTTAGTGGATATTTTAAATTTGATAGGTTGATCTATAAGGCATTAGATAATTTATCGAATTTAAAGAAATTGCGAAATATTCAAGTTGATTTTATCCCCTTTCCATATTTGAATTAATTTGATGTGGATTGTTATATGTGGAATATTTGATCTGCGTGTTTTAAAATTCTAAAATATTCTGCATGTAGATAAACTTACTTATAGATTAGGATTTTCTGTCTTTTAGATAGAATTACATGTTTAAATTAGATTGTATTCCCGGGATAGGCTTTCTAGAATACTTTCATTTTCGATCTTCTAGATAGTTTTAGATAAACATTGCATTTTAGAGTAAAATATGCATGTTTAGGTATATTTGCATGTTTAAAATAGTTTATCTTTAATAGGTTAGGATTTGGGTCAATTTAATTCATAAATTATACTAGATAACTATTTTTTGAGGCATGTCATTAATTTCTAAAATAAATAAAATGGAAAATGTCATAAGCATGTCATTAAACTTATGCTACATCTTTGCCACGTCATCATGCATTCCATATCATCAATGCCATGTAATTTAGAATTGCAGTTTAGGTTATTTAATTAATTCCTCATGTAGTTTGCATGTTAGATTATTTTTATTTAATTGCATGTCATTAGGATAGTCATATAGTTTAAATAAATTTATGTCATTTCGTATGCATTCATATAGGATAGTTTGCATCTCATTTTATTATGTCATGGCATATAGATTAATTTCATGCATTGTATTTAATGTAATTGTTTCATTTAAAAGTGATAACCAAAAAGAGAGAATTCAGTGCTTGGCGCACGCTCCCAACTTACATTTATCTTGAGTTTTGGGTATTTAATTTCATTGATTGTGCGCCCGCATGAAAACCTATACCCTAGTGACTTAGGTTAAAATCAATCAAAGCTATCTGCTTAAATGTCTTCATAAAAATGAAATGGTACCGATAGGGCGTTAAAGCAATCTAGCATAACCAAATCCCCAAACTCAAAATCTCTAGTTCGTAGAAGTAAATTAGTCGTCCCGCTATTTTACTTGGGTGTTTACTCGATCCGCCATAAATCGATTAGTGACTAGTCCAAGTTAGATATTTGGCATGTTAAGTAATGAACCCCTAAGTTGCGATTTGGTATGGACTTAGGAGAATCTGAGCTAGGTTAATTAAATAATTATCTTAGTAATCCATTAGGATTTTCAATTGGAAATTTTAGGTCGCGACAACACTCCACAACTCAAAGTCGTTCCTCCCATTAAACTTCTCAATTTCTTGTTTCGCTTCCGACATAATTGTAACAACATAATTGTCCAGGCAGTGATCATCAAGCAAAGGCTCTAAATCAAATCCAAAAAAATGTGAACCTTAGCTTTGATATCAATTGTTGCGAAATAAATGAGGAAGCTAATGAAAAGTTAAATGTGAGAGAATAAAATCGCCAAAGAAATCAACGAGGAACAACAACAAAAAAAGTAAGAAACTTAAGTGGTTCGGTCTAAGTGTCGGGACTTGTAGAGGAGAACCAGTCGCCAATAATCCAATAATCCACTAATAAATCGGAGAACTACAGAGTTACTATCGCTCCCACTCTCAAGTGGTTTTCAATTATAGATTACACCCCAAACCCACAATGTTTAGCCTCATGTAATGGCTTGCTAAAGTAAAGGATAAGTACATCAAAAGTTCTGCTACAGATATGTAATTGAGTCCTAAAACTTTAAAAAAAAAATACAATCGAGTCTTAAAATTTATTAAATTGGTGCAATCAAGTCATTCTGTTAACTCTGTCAATTTGGCTAACGAAAGATGCTGATGTGACTTCTTTTTACATAATTTTATCTTGCCTATATTGCATTTTTTATTATTTTTATCCTCAAATCTTACATAAATTAGATTAAGAAGAATGTAAAAGGATAACTTTTATTAAACGAAAATCCAAACTAAAAAAAAAAGAGGCACAAGCCCTCGTCGACATGCTACCGCCCCGGTCCATTGCCAGAAAGCGCCATGGAGGTCGCTAGGGCCTTACCAATGGCCGGCGAGCTGCTTGCCTTTGTTTTTGAGTTTGTGATTCTTTGAACTTTTAGTTTTAATTTCTTAATCCAAATTAAGTTTTATTCTAATTTAGGTTGTGTTTCTTATTAATTTTTGAATTTCTTTTCTGACGTGGAGCTTGGTAGGCGCAACATCGACACCACATGCCTTAAGAAAGTAATAAAATTAGACACATCACATTTTCCGTTAGCTAAATTGAACGGAGTTAACGAGGGACTTGAGTAGACCAATTCAATAAAAAAAAAAAAAGAACTGATTGTACTTTTTTAATATTTTAGAACTCAATCGTACTATCATAACAAGTTTCAAAACTTTTAGTGCATTTGTCCCATGCTAAGTTATAAAGAATTAACTTGCAACTTGAAATACTCACGTTTTCACGAAGAAAATTCCTCAATTAGATGTATGCTTCTCTGGTTGATTTACTTATTTGGTTTAGAGAGCTTCACGAGGATGACAAGACTTCTTCCTTCTTTTATTGGCCACTCATATATAAGTCTAGTTTCGAACACACACACAGACACACACATATATGTATGTATGTATATGTATATGTATATAGAAGATAAAATTGCCTACGTACCTATTAGATCGCTGCAGAAACTTTTTGAGGCGATACTTGGCTTTATTTTACGTAATATTTCAAGAACAATAACATATGAATATTGTTTTGCTCATCTCTATATCTCAATAGACACACACACATACAATTTGAAATAATAGGTACGTAGGCAATTTTACCTTCTATATACATATATGTATACATATATATATGTGTGTATATATACATGTATGTATATATATGTATATACATACATATATATATGTATATACATATATGTGTGTGTGTGTGTGTGTGTGTCTACTGAGATATAGAGATTAGCAAAACAATATTCTTATATTATTGTTCTTGAAATATTATGCAGAATAAAGCCAAGTATCGCCTCAAAAAGTTTATGTAGCGATCTAATAGGTACGTAGGCAATTTTACCTACTTAAACTCATTTCTGCTTGACGAATTGCCGAAAACTCATGCCTATTGCATAGATCATCCTCTTTTGAAGTAAATTCGTTTTTCCTATGTTATTATTCCTGAAATATTACGCAGAATTAAGCCAAGTATCGCCCCCAAAAAGTTTCTGCAACGATCTAATAGGTACCTAGGCAATTTTACCTTCTTAAGCTCATTTCTACTTGACGAATTGTCGAAAACTCGTGCCTATTGCATAGATCATCCTCTTTTGAAGTAGAGGATAAGGGTAGACATGTTTAGAGGATGAGTCGACATGTGGGGAAGCAGTAGAAGACATAAATTGCCCCTTCAGCAAAACATCATTTCAAGAATGGGAAGGAAGGGACCACAATGGTCTTAAAAAAAGGAATATACAATATTTCTCACAAAGGCTGCGTTTGGTTTGTCTTTAAAAATATTTTTTGGGGAAATGTAAATACCTTTAACCTAAGGGGCTTTGGGGAAATGCAAATGGCATTTGGTAAAAAATCCTTCAAAAAAAAAAAATGGGTTAAGTAGTATTTGGCAAAAAAAAAAAAATTGCAAAGGGCTTTTTCCTACATTATTTCTTATTCCTAAAAAGAATTTATTAAACAAAATAAAACCCTTCGTTGGCTCTGACGAAGAGCTCAAGCCACCGGTGAGCTAGATCTGGCGATCGCCGCCATAAGTCGAGGCCTCCAAGGGTCGTACGACTCTCGGTGAGGGTCGCGCGACCCAAGCAGCCCTCGCCGGGGTTGCACGACCTCGTCGGTCGCTTGCGAACCACCCTCACTCAAGAAGATGAAGAACAGTAGAGTAGGGTTTACTTTTTAAAAGGGGTGAAATTGAATTTTAGTAAGGTTTTGAGGCAAAATAGGCAACTAACTAATTTTCATTAAGGGAGCCTTCAGCATTTCGAAAATGTTGAAAGCTAAATGCTGGTTCTGTCAGAATTGAGCTTTCAGCCTTCTCGATGCTAGCTTTCCTCTCAAAGTTCTTTGGGAATTGTTGCCAAACACCCCAATTTTTCTTCAAGGGGCTTTCAAAATGTTAAACCAAACGTACCTTTATTTTTTTGGGTCAAAACCAAATGTACCAAACGTACCCTTAAAGGACTTTGTAAATGCCACACTTTCATAATCGTTCATATGACAAACCGATCTACCTCCTTTAATTTTGATCGAGTTTCGCACGTGAACTTCAACTTGAGACATAAGTTAACAGTGATAACGACATCCACCGCGGTAGCTTGTGTTTGTCGTGATGGCACCGGGAGAGAGAGAGGGCGGGCGCGCGCCAGCAACCACCCCGTACAGTGGTGGTCTACCATGATCAGATTTGTCCAAAGCCGACATTTCCGTTGTCTTTGTTATAGAAAAATCTATTGTCCTATCCAATGCAAGTGGATAACCATTATCCTATCCGAGCTCTTGATGTGGGCCACATGACGGGGCCTTGCCTTGATCCTATCACTTATTCTTAGTCCGACTGATTAACCCACAGATACTTTGAGGACTGTAATTGCAATCCTATCGTAGCTCGTGTTTTAATCAAAGCTTAAATACTACTTAAGCTCATATCCGCGAAAAATTTATAAAATTCGAGGATTGTGAACAACTAATTTATATTTCAGAGAGGTACCTGCCATGAGCTATAACAGTATTTCTTGACATTTTAAGATATGAGCTACCCATATGCAACCAAGAAAACTAATCTTAGTATGGGGGCTCGGGCAACAACTAAATCTTAGGAAAATTTCAGGTTTTTCGGAGTTCGACTCACGGAAAATAAATAAGTCAAGGAAAACATTTTTCACCCATGAAAAAAACACATTCAAAAGTAAGGAAAATGATTTCATCTTTTTTAGAAGAGGAAAACATTTTCGCTCATATTTTCTCTTTCAACTCATTCACATTCCTTTTCTTTTTAATTATTTTTAACAAAATTCCCCGATTTTTTCAGTAATTTCTTCATTTCTATTTCTAATAATTATTTTATTTTCAACTTTTATTTTTATTTATTTAAGAAAATTTTTCTTTTCCTTTTTCTTTTTTCCTTCTTCTTAGCCAGCGGCCGGCAAGCCTCAAGCTCGTCGAGACCTGGCAAGCTTGACGCGGTTTTTTTTTTTTCTGTCAAGGAACTGATTGTCGTGAACATTGTTATACGGTGCTAAAACTCGTTAATGAGAAAATGAATTAATTTTCAGTCGCTCTCATTATAAAAGAAAGTTTCTGAAAGCTTACTTTCTTCGATTGTAAATGCTTTCATGGAGTTCGTAAGTTTATTAATTAAATGACGTGTGCCAAAACTCTTCCCAGATTTGACGTATGTCGTACGAGGATACTGTCCCATTATTGCATTTGTCGTAGTTATATTAAGTAGTTTTTTTTTTTTTTTTATAATCCAGGATCCACCTGTCGTAATGGGGCTTCGCCCTTTTCGATAGTGACTATACCTAGAGGGAGGCTGGCCCCGCAACCACCAGCAAGGGCCCCCCACTTAAGTCCGCGGAACGGATTGGGAGAGGTTTGAACCCCCTTCTGTGGCTTACGCCTGCGACAAAGGGTGCAAGTCTCACCAACACGCCATGCGCGTGGTGGGTTATATTAAGTAGATTTAGTGATTCCTATTTCCAATATCAGAAAGAGTTATGAGATGCTTGTCTTAAATTTGCATTATAATAAGCGTACGACTTACGTGTTGGAATATTTTCGATATGATGAGATCAAATAATGATTGGCTATTGATATTAATGTACCCTCGTCACTAAATATACGAATTCGAGCTCATTCTCTTAAAATCACCCCGAGGAGCACAGACTTAAGTGTCTTCGATAATTGCCCGATTCGTGTCGGGGTATAGAGACCGCCACACCCGATGAGATTTAGTTAGGTGCTCAAAAAATCCCGGACTCCCATCATTATAAATGAAAAAGATAAACGATTATGCACATAGACTTACATTTAGATTATATATGTTTAAGTGCAAAGACAAACTATTATACACATAGACTTTCATGTTGTTCATGGCATATATCCATCACAATGTTCTCTTCCTTTATCATTTGATAGTTCAAAAAGGAACCATCTTTTCACCCCCACTTCCAAGAATATATGCCATGAACAACGTGAAGCTGCGGTTCTGCATACGAGAGAATCCTTATCAAGAACCAGTCCAGAAACAGCTCATTAAGGTTGAGATTATTCCCACCATCCACCATGTTGGCTAATCGAAATTGTCTCTTTTTTGTAAGCAATCCACCGAAGTTCTCGACAAGAACAGGTTACAGATAACAATTCTCACATAACAACAGTTTACAACAGTCAACAATGGAACAAATCCGACTTACTTACACAACCCGACGACCCGATTTAAACTGACAAAAGGGAACCTAAATGGCAAATTCGAACCGGGTCAAAGGAAAGGAACCCCGACACACCGATACAGAGCGGGGAAAAAAAAATCAACAACTTATACACACATAATTAGCTCTATGATCACCATCATATGGGGCATGAAAGGTCCCATCATCTTGATAATACAAGCACAACTTTATTCGTTTGTTTGGATCGTGACCCACCTGTCCAAAGCCATGATCATCGCATAAATTAAAGTAAGTCCAAAATATCATCAAAGACTATATCAGTACATAAGTAAATACTATAAGAAACGGTCCGAATAGGCGGCTTCATGTCTAGTCACACGGGGCCCGTCCAAAATTTTTTGCGTGCCCTGAATCCATCCCTCTTTAGATTTTGACAGCAAAGGCCACTCCGTGACATTAGCCATCAGGATCGTAGTCGAACCCTACTTTTGTTCATGACAAAATGCAATAATTTGCACAAACAGATACTCATATATTTGCCAGGAATTATCTGGAGATAGAAAACCTCGATTCGACTACCGAAGAAGCTTGAGAGAATCCGAAACGCTTAGTTAGATTAAGGAGTGATGGGGGTGCTTACACAAGGGTGTGTGCCTTCAGTTCTTGGTGATGATCCAGATAGCATAAATGATCCCGGGAATATAGCCGAGTAGGGTCAGCAGAAGGCAGATCCAGAACTCAATCTGTCGACCATCACAACCTACTAAACCAGTTAGTACTTTCACAACACAAAAGAGGGAAAAAAGAGAAAGAAAACCAAAGTGGGTACAAAACAATCTGATTTCCTAAATATGGAAAACTCCCTCGTTCCCATCATAGTTTGCTCAAAAGAGACAGAGGCAAACGTGCTTACTGTCTAGTGAAAAGAAGAAGCAGAAGAAGAAGAAGAAGAAGGAGGAGGAGGTGTAAGGAGTTGGGGTTTTGACCTTGCAGCCAAACTTGAGGAAGACACCCAGAGGTGGCAAGAAGATGGCCAAGATGATGTCTACGCACGTGGCGGTGCCGCCCATTGTTGCTCCTCCTCTGTCCTTCGATTCAAGCTTCAGCAGTCTGAGTTTTCTGTGTAGGATGGCGGCGGTGGTGATCACAGAGGTCTCTGGTGTGAACGAACTGCAACGGGCGATGCTTCAGCCTTTATAGAGACCCGATCTGACAAGGACCGACCCCCCCTACGTGCGCGTCGCTCATTGGGGCGACCCATGTTTCGTTCTGGCATTTATGTTTGTGCGGAATTCTAGAACGTAGAATCCATTTTACAGCTGCCACGAATAAGCTTTTGAAACGTGGCGCCGTCCCTATCTTCCTTAGGGCAGGCAGGCCATTGTCATTAGGAAGTTTAACAAGGCTACGCCAACCCCCGCGCTGATAACGTATGCGCGTCGGCTCTTTTCTCCATCCTGGATCATGTTTGACCCTCCATTCCAATGTCTTTTCTACACAGATTGGGAGTCGGTCCATTTCACACTCAACTCCTACGTGTGTTCAGATTCACAACCACACTTATCCACAAGATTAAGAAGAGCTTATTTTGCCATGATGTCCCTTCTCTAGAGAAATCTAACGTGTTAGTACTTAGATCTGTCAAACAGATGAGTCGGGTCGAATTTAGATAGGGTAAAAAATAATCCAACCCCTATTAATCCATTTCCATGCAATATCAATCCAGCGACCCATACCCGACCTAACCTACACCCGACCCGACCAATATTGCTAAAATACTTTTATATTTAATCCAATTTTTTTTTTTAAAGTTGTTTCTTATGAATTTCTATTTTTTTGTCCTTTTTCTTCAAGGAAATCCTACTTCCTCCGCCAACGGCAACAGGCAACGAGCGATGGGCGTCCGACGACAGGCAGCCGGCGGTGGGAGACTGGCGAACATCAACTATGGTGGTCCTCAAGGGATGAGCAACGGCGGCGAGTCTATCGCTTGGAGTTGGAGCTTCGGAGGTTCACTTGGGTTTAAGTTAATAACTTAAATGGGTCGTATATAGGTAACATTTCAAACCCATTTTGATATGTTTTTAAAAAAATTTAGTGACCCATATTGGATTCGAGCCCACTAAAATTGAGTTAATAAATGGGTTTTTTTTTTTACCCATATTGCCACCTCTAGTACGGTTACCCACTCTAGTCGGTGTTAAGTTGTGTCGCGAATTTGAGCGGCGTATGAAATCCGATTCATTTGGGGGGGGATTTGATTTTGTTCAAAAATCTGGTAGTGGATTCTTTGGCTAAGGATGTTGATTTTCTTTTCTGTCGGAGGAGGGTCATCTTTTCCAGTTTTGCTTCTTGGGATTTTTATTTATTACGTACAGGAGGAGGAGGAGGAGGAGGGCAGTTCGTTTGGTTATACACAAAAGGAAGGGGCTCACATCTCTAAAAGAAGTCGTGGACGTCTCTACTTAGCACACAAGAAACGAAAATTGAGTTATTTGGTGGGTCCACGTCAGAGGCAGTATATTTGTTTACTCCTATGAAAAGAAAAGATCAAGACCACACACATGGTGTGGATTCTTTCGTTTTGTGCCCACAGTTTTGAGTCGGCGGAAGTATATAGAAGTGTCAAAGTACATGGCTCGTCGGAAGATCCCAGCCAATAATAAAAAAGCTAAAAGTTAAAAAAAAATAAAAAATTAAGAAAATAAAAAATAAGTTGAAAAGCTGAAAATTTTTTTAAAAAAATTTAAATAAATAAAAGAAAAGGCAAGGGTTACAACAGCAAGGGTGGGAAATGGCCAACGGGGGTCGTCGAGCCCTAACAAATGGCTGGCGACCCCCGCCGACCACAGGCGAGGGCTTGTAGGCCATCGCTCAGAGATGGGTGAGGGTCGCTGGCCCTTGCCTGCGATCATGCAAGCGATGGTGGAGCAGCAACGGCAAGGGTTGTGCAATCCCTCACCGCTGCAAGCCCAAACATTTTTTTTTTCATTTTTTTTAGCTTATTGTTTAGTTTAATTTAATTTTTTTAAAAGAATTAGGTTATTCTTAAATTTAAAAGTCCATGTGGCAAATAGCCACGTAAAATTTAAAAAAATTAATAATAAATGCCACGTAATCATTTTGGTCGGAATCTTGAGTGAGCCGGCAAAAAAAATTTGCACTAAAGCGAGCGTTGCATAGTGTCATTTTTCCGTTTTACGTCTAACTGAATTGTTTATTATAAACACTGCGTATCTGGGCTTAATCTAGTAGTGAAAAACACTTGAGCATATGGATGATAGTAACTCTGACCCTCCGATTTGCTGCTGGTTCTCCCTGTGGAGTAGGTTCTGACACTAGGAATGAACCAAGTAATCTTTCCGTGTCCTTTATTAGTCCTCAATTATTTCTTTGGTGATTTCGTATTGAGTTAATTGCAAGATCTTGCCAATTTTCGCATTAGATCAGAACAGCCAGACGAGGCTATAATTAGCGAAAAGACAATAGCGTATGGCATTATGTGGTCCCGCTCTCCCATGCTAAGGCCTACTAAGATGTTCATATCAACCGTTAAAGACAGAGCCCCTAAATACCAAGAACCACTAGGCTCACCAAACTTTCTCCCTTTGCATACTAAGGTATCATAAGTTCATAACGTGCCAAGGTACGTAATAATAGTGCTTTATCCAACTAGCTAGGCCCAACTTCAAACCCCTATACGCATCATCGAACCCCTATCCGTGAACCCGCCGCCGTATCGATGCATCATTGGCCGTATTGCCTCGAGCTTCCGCCGTTAGAGAAGTGCCGCATCTCTATTTTTACGTGATGACACGCATCGGAAATGCCAAACATCATCGAGGGTCGGAAGAGTTCCTCGAAGAGACCGACTTTAACTATTCATCTACTAAGAACTAAGGAATAATGTTGATGATCTCAAGATCACCTACGTATAAGTGTACGAACAACTTTTTTTTCGATGTCGAGATCGATTTACGAAATCTTCCGAATAAAAGTTTAGTCGAATGCCGGAACGTCTTGCTAATTAATAAATTGGGAAGAGAAGTTAATTTTCCTAATAATAAAAAACCCTGATTCAAATTTGTGTTCTGCAATTTTTGCTTAGTTCGAGTTCTTGAAGACGCCGCACATTCTCCCTCCTCGTCGACCAACATGCCTCCTGTCTCCCTCACGACAGGCGGCGATTATATGTTGCATAGGTTTCTCCAAAGCCCCCCTGTGTATGGGAGGAGCTTGTGACGTCGCATTTCTCTGAACTACAGGGGAAAAAATGATAAGAAGAAGAAGAAGAAACAGAGCAAGAGAACAAGAAGAAGAAGAGGACATGCATGGACTTGTCCTCGCGTGTCGTCAGCCAGCGCTCTCCGTATGTCCTCGTGCGGTGACTGTCCAAAGCGCGCTGATCTCAAGTTGGCTGGCCGCCTCTCCGTCCACGAGCAACTTCAGTTTGGCGTTTTCCAGTTTCTGATTCCCTTAGGAAATAAAAGATACTTTGTCATTCGAACAGAGGAAAACCATCAGGAACCAATTCCACCTCTTCCCAAGAGGATGGGCAGCAATTACTCAAACCACCTTTTTGGGATTCGAATTAGGTTCACTCCGCCGTTGTCACGGCCTAGATGTACGAGCGCAACTCTGCGAGTCGACAAACCGATCAAGAAATCGGTTTCGTTAGGCCACTCTGGCCAATTTCGTCGTCTACTCGCGTTTTATCTGATTCACGAAATCGACGGAGCATATCGCGAGTGGCGAACAAAGCCACTTGCTTTTGACCTGTCCCTAAAGAAGTAGGCGGCGGAGAAGAATTTATGGAGAAAGCTAACAGAGTATTTATGGAAGTGGATGTGTTTATCCACCAGAACTTGTAGCATAACAGGGGTCAGCCACTCTGTGTACACGGGGTGGTGATGCCACCAAGATAGGACCCCCCCCCCCCTTCTGAGTTCTGGCTTTTGTTTAATCTCACTAGATTGGATCAACAGCGCCAAACGAAAAACGAGAACAAAGAACTAAAAAAGAAGCAGCTCCCACCATTACGGAGATGTTAACATCATAAAACAAGTGATGCATTGAGCTCAAGCATTAGTCATGCCTCATTAATCCCCACATCCCCTATAATTTGTCTCAAGCTTTCAACGTATATACTATACTATAATCTGCCATGGGAGATGGTAGGAGATGGTAAGTGACGTAAATCCCCAGAAAGCAGAGGATAACATAAACTATCTCGAGCAGCATATGTTGTGTTTCTGCTACACTGTACAGGCCAAAATGGCTTCCCTCCACTCTCAAATACATAGGATCAGGCAGTCGTATTCAGCCGCAGGAAACAATAATTGGTAATTGCGTTCTTGTTTTTCCTTCACGGCCCCACTTTGTCTTCTCGTGTGAAATCAAGAATCTGTTGATGGAATTGGAAGTTACCTGTTTGGAGGCATTTGACTGCTCTCGTTTTTGCTTCCTTTAGTAAATTCACCGTTTTGATTGCTATTAGTGGGAAGTCAGAGAGACCCCCCTGGGCCCCCCAGAAACAGGGAGCGACAAGGGCGGTTAAAGCTTTGGGATTTGGACGTCCATTTTGCACTTTTAAAGCCTTTCTGTACTCGTCTCTGACTCGCTCTGTGTGCCTCATTTGTTCCCACCATCCAACCTCTTTCATCACCTTCTTCAATACAGTCCAGCTGGGTTTTTTTATCACCCTCCTTGCTCTGCGTGAAGTTTTCCAGAGGGTGTCTCTGACTCCGAGCTTAAAGATTTGCTCTTTCGAGGATTTTCCAAACCGTGATGTACGAGCAAGAGCAATCATTCGCGCTTTCAATGCATTTGGATTAGTGTTGCTCGAGTCATTCGAGGTGTCATGATTCAACCAAGGGTTATGTGCTTGTTGGGTAAGAAATTTCCGGGCCTTTCTTTACCAGATAAGCCATCTGTCAAATGAAAGATCTGAAAGTTTTCCTTTTTATGAAGTTTCTGATGGAGGGTTCTTGGGGAACAAGATAAAAGTTTTGGTATTGGATGATTGGAAGGTGTCAAGGGAGAATTTCTGTGTAAGAACGAATAGAAGGGTTTCTGCATCTATTCAAGAACTGAGCACTTTAGCACTTTACTCTTTTCAAATACGGGCTAATAGCATTTTATGTTGCTCGCTGATGGTGACCATCATATTAAAAAACAGGGCTTTGTTTTGGTATTGGATGATTGGAAGGTGTCAAGGGAGAATTTCTATGTAAGAACGAATAGAAGGGTTTCTGAATCTATTCAAGAACTGAGCACTTTAGCACTTTACTCTTTTCAAATACGGGCTAATAGTATTTTATGTTGCTCGCTGATGGTGACCATCATATTAAAAAACAGGGCTTTGTTTTGTTTAATCTTAACAGTGAAAAGGAGTGATCTTTTTCCTCTTCTCTACCTCCCCTATAAGTTGGACTGAGTTTGTCTTTCTGTGGGGATTTTGGCACAGAATGTGACGCCTTAACACACTAGGGTGTTCTTTGAATTCTATTGGAGAGTGGTGAAGCTGCATATAGAAGCTAAGTGCTCAAGGTGTGTCCAGCTCTTAACCATGCCGCTGTTCGAGCTCCTCAAGATGGCTAAAGCTAAGCTTGACTCAAGCCTAGAGAAACCCACATCTACTTCAACTGGTCTTTCTTCTGTGTAAGTTCGATTTTTTTTTTTAACGTCTGGGTATTATTCCATCTCAAACTCGGATTAGGAAGAGTGCCCTTCCCTTGAACTAGAGATAATTTGTTGCAAAATCTTCCACATTTTGAGCTCGTTCATGAGTTTCTTCTTTTCTCTAATGTTTTGTCGGTTCTGCCCTTCAATTTTTGCGCAGAACTGAAAATGAGCTTGTAGAGTTAACATGGGAAAATGGTCAGGTGGTGCTACAAAGTCAATATAGTCGAGCTAAAAGGAACCCCTTCACTAATAGTTCCCCTTCGAATGGATCAAAACTTAGAGGAGGAGCTTCAGGTGATAATACCAGACCCAAGTCCGGGAAGTTTAGGGATCTTGAATGTGGATTAAGCGAATTCCCGGTGACTGAACCATCGAGCGAAATTGGTTTGGGACAGGAGGATGACATTGTGCCTTGGTTTAGGAATCTTGAATGTGGATCTTTACAGAATGATTACTGTTCTGATTTCTTGTCTGAACTGACTGGAGTTACACTAAATGAGACTTCCCCTGGAAATGAATTCAGGGTGATTGACAAAAGTTCTAGTCAGATATATAGGGAGTCCCATGGCATTGATAATGGCGTTCATAGTCTGGGACAAACAGATGCATCGAAGTTTTCTTCTTCTGAGGCTGGCGAACCTGCAATCGATAGAACTGGCTCTAGTCAACTATATTCCTTGCAGAACCAGCAGCTCTTATCGCCGTTACCGTGTTTCAGATCAAGAGCCTTGGATAATGCAAGCACAAGTACAAGCAGCAGCACGTCCCAAGCTGTTTGTGGGGATAAAGCTCAGTTGCCAACCTCTGTGGTAGTATGTTCTACTGTAAAGGTACAGAGGCAGGATTTAGGGCATTCAGATAAGAGTTCCGGTTTTACAAATTTCTCCTGTTTTTCACAACCCGCTTCTCTTTATAAAGTTAACGATGCTGAGAGCAGTGGCCCAACGGCTGGTTTCGGTTTGTCGAGTGCAGATAGATCAGTCAGTAAGGAAAAGGCTTCATCTATCGATAATAGCTCCCTTAGTGGATCAAATTTTGCTGTCTCAAGCGATGGTGTGCAGAAGCAGAGAAAGATTGATTCCTCAAAATCATTTGACGGAGAGCAATATGAGCAACAGTTTTCTGCTGGGCACTCAGAGGCTATCTGCCTGGAGAACACCTCTAAGAATGCTAAGCTGTCTTGTCAAAATTATCGAGCAAGTGTTTGTAAAGGATCAACTGAGGGTGAAAAGACCACGGAGCATGTGGTTGGTTCTTCTTCCATTTGCTCAGGCAACAGCGTGGAAAGAGTTTTAGATGACCCCAAATGCAATTTGAAGAGGAAATCTCATGAGACTGATGAGTCTGACGATCCCAGTGAGGTATATTAGGATTTTTTCTAGTCACTTCTCTTTTCCAGGACTTGTTTTGACGGCACATGCTTTTGGTCCATATCATGAAAAAACATGTTGAATGCAGGATGTTGAAGAAGATCCAACCTGCGAAAAGAAGCAAAATCCTGCTCGAGGTACTTCAAAAAGGAGCCGAGCAGCAGAAGTGCATAATTTATCTGAAAGGGTGAGTAAAATGATTGAGAATCTATTCGTGAAGACTGCTTTGACAATTATAAAGCTATGTATAGTGTGGGCAGGTCTCAAAATCTTTTTTGAATTTCCTTGAAACAGAAGCGAAGGGACAGGATCAATGAGAAAATGCGTGCACTACAGGAGCTCATTCCAAATTGCAACAAGGTAGATCTGTTCTACTTAAGACATCTTCCTAAATCTACTTAGTACTTCATCAAATTTTCTCTAGATCTAGGGATTTAGGCTGAGAGACTGCGTGAATTTGTTCAAGTATCTGCTTCATCCATGTTCGTGGGATGTGGAAAATTGACTGGCAGTTCATATGTCTATCAGCTTCCATTAGCATAAACTCACCAGTGTCATGAAATGCAAGAAGTTAATGAGCCGATTAGTGATTGATACTCTTGGTCCTTGTCTGACTGCTTCACTTATCTTGGCCTTTTGCCATTGTAAAGGTGGACAAAGCTTCGATGCTTGATGAGGCGATAGAGTATCTCAAGACGCTTCAGCTTCAAGTGCAGGCAGATACATCTCTACAAAATAGTAAGTTCGATTTGTTTGGTTTCCTTGACAAGTTCTGAGGCACATTAAACTTTTCCAGCAGATGATGTCAATGGGAGCTGGTCTGTACATGCCACCTGTGATGGTACCCACTGGAATGCATCCAGCACAAATGCCGCTTTACCCACCCTTTGGCATTGGGATGGGATCAGCGATCAGATTTGGGATGGGTATGGTTGACATGAACAGCCGTTCTTCTGGTCGACCAGTGGTTCAAGTTCCGCCATTGCAAGGTCCACATTTTCCTAGCCCACTGATGTCAGCAGGGATGGCAGGAGCGAATCTCCAGATGTTTGGTTTTCCTGGTCAAGGAATTCCTCTACCGATGCTGCGCACGCCGCTAGTTCCTTTTCCTGGGGAACCAGTGATGAAACCAGCAGTGGGACTCGGTGCCTATGGAATGCCGACTTCTATGGAAAATCCAGATTCAGCTGTTGCCTCGAGATCAAAGGAAGCACCACAGAACATTAACAAGGAAGCGCTGCAAAATACTGCTTCCATTTGCTTGAAGAATCAGTCATCCAGTCAGGTTTGTCAGCAACTTTGAAGTCCCATAATTTCGGAGAGAATAAACAGTAACGTTGAATGTTTAGGTTTTATATGCATGAGCAAGTGGGGTTGGGATATCGGTGTCGATCCCCTCCTCCCAAACTGAAGATAGTGAAAAGTAAATCAATGTTACGCTAACATAATTTGTTTAGAAATGTCATGACATTATAAATCTTCAGATTGAATATAACAGGCAAATAGAATGCTAACACATTTGTCCATAATTTTACTGTTGAATGACATTGGATGCTGCATAAAATTTTATTTGCTCTTAGTCAAATAATTCTCCATGATCTTCCGATGCACCATTTGCTTTTAGTTTATTTAAAAGACTATGCAGTTCCCAATCAGAATTTGTTTATTTGGTTTGACATCATTTGAAGTAATTTTGAGTTGGGCAGGTGGCGTCTGTTAAAAATGCTAGTTAACTCTCATGTCTGGGGAGTTTTGTATATTTGTCCATTTCTACGGGACTGGTACTGTTAAAGTGAGGGATGTGCTTGACAGAAGAAATTTTGGTCATGAACTTTCCACAAGGTTTAATGGTAGAAAGTAAACACTGTTGATTTTTTGTGTGGAAGGAAGCAATAAATTCCATTCTCTCCGGCAGATGCACTAGCCATATATTATGCAATTGCATGGTACTAAGTTAGTCTAGTCCTAAGCAATATGTGGTGGTTTCCAGCAGCCTGCTCTGGCACAAAGTAGCTGCCAAATCTCGGATGTTAATGGAAGCATGGCTATTGAGTCCACTGGAAATGATGTTTGATCCAACAAAGCAAGTTGCGGGTAGGTGTTTGCCAGTATCATCTTTCTTGGGTATAGAGATAAGAAGAGTTTTGATGTTCATATGTTTTTTTTTCCTTTTCGCAGATCCTGATTTGGGAGTAGTATAAATTTTGTTAGAGGAGTGGAGTCTAACTGACAGGCTACAGATGCTGTTGCTTCTCTGCCTTCTCTGCGAATATAGTTTGAGGCACCGAGGAGGTTGAAGCTTTATAACAAGATTTTGAAGTTCTTTCTCCCTTTATTCTGCTTTTTGTGTAGTGTAAAAATGACCTTTTCCACAGTTTTGGCATCTTTGGAAATGGTCTCTTCCACAGTATGTATACTCAGTTAAACCTCGGTTCATATAATAACCGCTGATAGATGTGAAAGGGTGATCTCGTGTATATAAATGTGTTCCATTGCAGAAATTTTGTTGAGCATTTGATAACTGTCTGTGCGATGACATAAGGATTAAAAAAGAAGATACCTGTGGATTATCTCCTAGAATCAGAAACAGTATAGACGGGAATGGGGAAGTTTATCATGATTTCACAGTGCAAAGAATAGTGGGAATGGGGGACAAGGAAGCATTTCAACTAAGCTAAAGCTTTTGAATGATTGATGGGTTTGAAGTTTATAGAGCTCTTTATCAATGATGTGATTACAGGATAAATGACCTCTTATTTATTCTCCTCCTTAATAAAGTATGGTTTCCATGGAGACTCAAGAGCTTTTTTTCCCTTTTGTACATCTGTTTCTCACGCTTATTACATTGAGTTGGGATAATTAGGACATGGATTACATATGATATTCGGAGATCAAGAACAACTGTCTATGTCTGTCAGTTGCTGCCAAGATCTTCGAATTACTCTCGCTGATAGCGACACGTGTTTCTAATCAGAATCTGCCTTTCTGTTGAGAGGACACACCATTATCAAGCCTGTGCTTAAGTAGGAACTTTATGAAGTGTGCATGTGCTTATGTTTCCAACAACTGCTAACCAACACTAAGAGATCAGACTCCTGGTCATCTTGAATAGACATGATCTCAAGCAACACCAACCCTTTTGGGAGGCAAAATCAAGAACATAAATCGAATTGCAGAAACAATATTTTTTCTATTTGGAATGAAGCAACAAAAAATAATAATAATAATAATCCAGCAAGATTGTGTTCAAGGCTAGGGTGATTAGCTGGATCTGTAAACACTCCACAGAGTCTCAACAGGTAAATGAAAGATGACCATGCTTCATCTGAGGAAGTCATGTTATGCATCAAAAGAAACACTAACAAAATGTGAGAATATAGAAACATGTTATGAAATTCTAAACAAATCAGTGCAAACAGATGTCATATTCCCCATTTGGTCAATGTAAAGGTGAAAGTAAAAGCATGTTCAGAATGCTAACAAGACGATTAGATTAAGATTGATCCTAAAGGACAAAAGGAATGAACATGTAGCAACAGTTGACTTGGTAGGGACAGCTCATATTGTTCTTTTAAATTCAAGCTCATAATCTTTCAAATGATGAGATGACGAGAATCTTGTCCTGATCTCTCATTTATAAAATTCCGGAAAGCCAGTAAGGATGTCTGAATTAGGACATCGCTAAGGTTGACGAAGCTTCATAATGGTTGAACAAGATTACAAAAAGGAGACAGCTTTAAATTGCTATCTCATTATTGATTTCCTCATGATATTGTAATGGAGCTGATGTTCTCTCCTTTGTACAGAATATATAGACTTTCTTCTTTCTTCTGATCTGGCAGGATGTTCTACAAATTTCACCAAGAATAGTGAGGAGTTTGGACTTTTCGTAAGGCATATATGTTGTCAGCCTCTGCCATCCAAAGCATAATTGTAGTATGGCAAGCCAAATGCCCAGAAAAAAGAATGTGAATGACACCATTGAAAGAAGACTGACCGGTTCAGTTTCAGACACCAGAGAAAACAACCTTTGTGTTTTGTATAATTCTTTCTTGTCAAAACTTATACATTTGACATGCCTTTTCTTCATCTTGACATTGTTCTGAATGAACCGAGAGTAATAATGGCGTTTAATCGGAACACTTCCTTTCGATAAACTTTCTTTGCGCGGGAAAATCTTCGGTCCACAAGTGACTCTCCGAATTTAAGAGAGCATATCAGAGATGGTGAAGAAAGAGTCCCACCACCATTAACCAATTCATTGTTGATATTGTCTTGTTGGGTATGTCTTGTAGTTCTCAAGTCTGTCCAAAAACCTTTTGTTCATGCAACTTCTGGCATTTCTGCAATTTGTAAGTGCAGGGTATGTTTGGTAGCTTTCTTGCTTCTGTAAGAATGCTTTCCACCAGAAAGTTTAAAGGGAAAAGTAGAAATTATCATTCTAAGCGCTGTTTGGTCTCTTGCAAACGACAGAAAAGTCAACCGACAGACAAGGGCTTGTGTTTTTTTTTTTTTTGTGTGGAACGGGAACAATTTTTCTGATAGGCTCCCCTTACTATTTATAATGTGATAAGTTTCAGTCACAATATGTACACGCTTAAATTTTCAGTACTTGCTAAACTATAAACCAGAATTAAGTGAGTTTGTAATATGAGTATAAATAAATACCTTTCTAATTTTTCATACAATGATCGACTTGTTCGATTCCCAGACAAGCAGTCTTCGGAGCCACTTGCCGTCAAAGGGCCCATCCTTTTGAGGTCGGATTATGACAGATCAATTATAAGCTTGTAGTTTTCATCAAGGCAAACTCATCATCATTTACCTGAAAAGAAAAATCAGAGAAAGGAAAATTTTAACCCAAATACACCGAGTATGAAAGATAAATTGCTAATTTGAATTTGACTTTCATAAATACCATGCCGGTATCTTATATTACTTTTTAAATTACAATAAGTAGTACCTATCATAATTAAGAAAAAAAAAATTGATTAAGTTAATCTTAGGATAGAGATATTTTAAATTAATTCAGCCTCATAGTCTCCACTCTCCCATCACATCTTATATAGGCTCCTCCTCCTCCTCCTCCTATATTCATTTGATTCCCTTCCCAACCTCCCACTGCTTCACCCTCACCCCCACCTCTCTCTCTCTCTCTCTCTCTCTCTGTGAGAGGCTCCATTACAATTTGCAGGTGGTTGGCCTTGGATTGAGTTCAGGAAAACCTTGTCACTGTCAAGGAAACGTTATCTGACAGCATTTGCACGTGGAGGTGGGGCTAGGTTGAGGACTGGGAGCAGTGGGGACTTTCTGACATGGGAAGACACTCTTGCTGTTACAAGCAGAAGCTCAGGAAAGGCCTGTGGTCACCTGAGGAAGATGAGAAGCTCCTCAACTACATCACCAGGTATGGCCATGGTTGTTGGAGCTCGGTCCCCAAACTAGCAGGTGAGGCATCACTTACCATTCAGTTTCATGATAAAAAAAAGCTTCCTTCTTTAATCTTTGTGTTCAAGCCCCAGCCTATGTAAATTAGAGGGCAATAAACACTAAAAAAAATTGGGTTATCTCTGTATATAATGATAGGTTTGCAAAGATGTGGGAAGAGCTGCAGGCTGAGATGGATCAATTACTTAAGGCCTGACTTGAAGAGAGGTGCATTTTCTCAGCAAGAAGAGAACCTCATCATTGAGCTTCATGCTGTTCTTGGCAACAGGTACATATTATCATTCCATGGAAAATTACCCTTTTTCTCTTTTTCTTGGGGGGATTTCTGAGAATTTTCCAATTTGGGGACGAACTAAAATCCAACTCATGTATGAACAATTCGGTGTGTGTTACAATGTTATCCAGATGGTCTCAGATTGCAGCTCAGTTACCAGGAAGGACAGACAACGAGATAAAGAATTTCTGGAACTCTTCCCTCAAGAAGAAGCTGAGACAAAGAGGGATTGACCCCACCACTCACAAGCCCCTCTCCGAGGTTGCTGATGAGGATGATCATAAAGACAAAGACAAGCTCATCATTCCCAGTATCACCCACCACAACAAAAATGATCATCATCGCCAGAAATCATCTAGTACCACTGCATCATGCAAGAGACCAACCCTCTTTGAACCCGCATTGAACACTAGTAATCTCAAAGATGATCACCGGCAGAATTCCCTTGAAGTTCCTGCTAGCTCAGAGAGGAGGCCTTATTCTGAGATGTTCACGAAAGATTTCACTTTCCAGCAGCTGAGAATGAATTACGGGACAAGCCTTGGGCTTTCAGCTAGTCTGCATCAAAGCAGCAACTCTCTTTGCTTCCATCCAAGGTCATCATCTGAGAATATAATGTCTCAGTTCAGTTCAGACATGTGCGCAACCAGCATCATCTCGCCCACCATGTCGAGCTCAAGCACTGCCGTCCCAGTAACTTCGCCTCGCGTAAAGCCTTCCATTAGCCTTCCCTCGGAAGCTGCTTTCATGGTCAACAATGGAGTCCAAAGTTGGGAAGCATCGCCCGGTAACAATAATTGTAGCAATGGAAGTACCAACGGCAATGGATTAGTAAGCAACAATAGCAGCATGAACAACGCAGCATTCTTTGAGAGCAACAATTGTTTCTCATGGGGGATTGGTGAGGATACTGACACCAGCAAGTTCGAAAAGCAAGTCCCCTTCCACCACCCCATAGGAAGCAATCCAACAGAAGAAAACAACAGCAAATGGTCTGAATATCTCCAGCTGCCAATGTTGATGGGAAGCTTGACACAGAACAACAATGAAGCCTCTCATCATCAACCGGTCTCACACTTCCAATTGATGGATGGGTTGGACAACATTCCCAGTTGGTAACAGAAACATCACCAACAAACCAATCCAGACACTTTTGCTGCTGCTGTTCTTGGCCAAACCCTTTAGCTTCTTCTTGATAAACACAAAAACCCCCCATGAAATTATGAAATATGGTTAGAGAGGTGTGTGAATGCATAGTTCTTCTTTTGTTTCTGTAAATGAGTCTCACAGACACAGGTTTTTTTTTTTTTTTTCCCGGCATTCCTTTTTTCCCTTTTGTTACAGAAGATAGGAGGTTAAACTGAGCCATACCCATATGTGTTTATATGTATCCATTCTGCATGAAATTATATGCAGACAATAAGGCTTCTGTTCTTGGTGTTTCTTTGCTTGTCTAGTACATTGTCTTATATTTTTTTGGTGTTCTCCCAAGTTGTAAACTGTAATATTCTTGTTTGGGTGTCAAATAGTGAAAATGCTATTTTCTTATTCCTTTTGCAGCGTTAATGAGGATTTAAAAGAAGAAAAAAGAAGACCGTGGCTTTATTGTTCCACATCATAGTCCATGGAGACAGACAGCAACGCCTATCCTTTTCATCTTTTGGCTTCCTGGGACACCTTCATCACTCTCTTATTATCCATCTCTTTCTCTAGTTGATCCCTTTCACATGGAAAAATCCCACCTTAATTTGCTTGCTTACTTTTTCTCCTTTTCTTTTCTTGTCCTTTGGAAAAAGAAAAAAGAGAAATGCGACATATGCAAGCAAGCAATTCAAATTGCTCAAAGAGAGGAAAAAAAAAAAAAGCTTAAAAAATTGGTATTCGAATTGATGTCGTATCGTTGTCTCCTTAAAGATGGTGATGGTTTTCACTTTTTGCCCTTCAGGGCCTAACGGTCGAATACTAGGGGTGCGATCCAATTGAGTCGAGCCGACATGTGCCAACTTTGAGCTCGACTCGACTCGTAAATTCAACACTTAAAGTTCGACTCAAAGTTAATCGAGTATCTTTTTTCAAACTCGATTCGACACAAAACTCGATATATTCAAGCTTGATTTGGCTCCGATTCGATTTTGAGTATATAAAACTCAACATGCTCATTTTCTCACCAGGTCGAACTCGACCCGGCTCAAATTACCGACACTCAACCTTTCTTGTTTGCGTGTGAATATATAATAAAGAGTGAAAGAGTAATGGTATGAATATTTTTAGTGTGTGTGTGTGTATATATATATATATATATATATATATCGTGAATGATATAAGTATTTCTTATTTATTTATTTTATAAACAATACAAATAATAATTTTAAAAACAACGTGAGTGGATATTTGCAGACAACAGTGAAAGTGTATGTATGGTGACCCGCCAGTACTTACCACGTTTTTCAAGTGGACAAAAGGGAAAGGAGAAAGGAGAGAAAAAACAGACGTTGAGACTTCATGGGGCATCTATTGATGTGGAAGACATAGAAACTCATCCAAGGCAAAAACAGCAAAAGAAAAAGGAGAGAAAAAGAGTTAAGTCTGCTTTTGGGATGAAAATATTTTACTCATGCTAAGGAAATTACATTAAATAGAGTTCCTTCTATATTCGCCAAAAATTAGGGGGGCGAAGTAGAGTTGCTTGCCAATAGGCATGCGGCCTGCTCGTAAAAGGATTTGGGGGGTGAGGATGCTAGTATTATAGGTGCGGGGTTCAACTTATGCACTTTGCAAAGACGCAGAGCAAAAGTCAGAAAGAAGAGAGTTAGAGATAGTAGATACAAAAAATAATTAAAAAAAAAAGTAAAGTTGCTCCTATATTCAAACATCGTGGTGAAGATAAATAGAGAAAAAAATGCAAACTAATAAAGAGTAAAATAATACGTAAAAAGAATGAGATGCGGAAGGTTTATTAGGGAGAAAGTATCAAAAAAGTCTTAAACGTATTGCATTTGTGTCAATTCAGTGCTAAACATTTCAATTGGACCAATTTAACCCTAAACCTTTTATATTTTGTGCCAATGTAGTCTCTCTAATCAATTTTTGCCCAAAATCACTGAGATAGACACCAGCCATCTTTCGTGGCACGACTAGTACTAGCGTAGACAAATTTTACAATTTTTAATATATTTTATTGTTATTATTATTATTTTATTTTTCATTGTGATCAGCAAACGAGGGCTCGGCTGCAAGTGAGGGCCGCCAAGCCCTCGCTCAGGCGAGCCTTCGCCAGATCCGGCGGGGGTTGCCCAAGGGAGGGTTGCCCTCGCCAAATCTAGCACGAGCTTGCAGAACGTCACCCAGTGTTCATTGATCAATATGAAAAAAAAAAAATTGTACAATTTTTTCACGTCAACGCCGGCCGTGCCACATAGGAAGGTAGGTGTCCATGTCGGCAATTTCAGTTCAAAATTGGCCGGATGGACTATATTGGCATAAATGTAAAAGGTTTAGGACTAAATAGGACTGAGTTGGCACTAATGCAATAATTTTAAGAATTTTTTGATTATTTCTTCATTTACTAATTAATTAATAGTTATGACGAATTCAAACGTAGAAGGCAAGAGATTTATCGATTACCGTCGATCATCTTGACCGTCGTAAAATACAATTTTGTTCATCTATAATTATGAGTGGTTATAGACTATCATTCATTTCAATTTATTCCGAACCCCGGATTAGAATTTTTTTTTATTTTTTTTTATTTCATCGTTATCTGATTTTTCAGCTTAATTATTCTTTGCAATTTGGATGAAGTTTGGTGGGTCACCATTTATTCTCTACTAGGCATGCCCAGCAACCTTCGTATATCTGCATGTGCGCAACATCAAAATCAAACAAAAGAACATAAAAAAGAATTTCTGGAATTGGTCTGTCACAATAGAACATCAACAACATCAGCAAATAAAGAAATTGCTGATAATGTCATGTAGGAAAACATGTACACATTTCAACAACAACAACAAAAAAAAAAAAAAACATGTGAACCAAATTATTGAGTGAAGGTCTGCCGTGGCCCTACAGAAATAATACACCCAAGGAAAAAAAAAAGGACAGGAAGTGAATGCATATCGAAGAGTTAGGAATGGATTGATTGAACAGTTATGAGCTCGAATTAGATGCTTCGTGTCCGTAGAAATTAATCGAACCGAGAGCTTCGTCACCCTGTACTATTAAAGAAAGGTAAATTAAATTTAACGTTATGAGAAAATTCATGTATCCTTGTACTTCTTTTCCTTGTCGCCCATCATATGCTGTTCATTTTTCGCATGCTCCGAAAGAAATAGTCGAAAAAAGGGCTCCCGTATAAAGACCGTGTTACCAAAGAGTTGAAGGATTGAGATGGAAATAGACGGCGAATGCTTGATCAAATTGATTGGGTCATGTCGGAATGAAGCTCGAGCCTACCGGTCCGTTAGGATGCCGTATCGTAATGGTAAACAGCTCATGCCTGTTTGCTAGCCTTGTAGGACAAGGAGCTTTATTAGGCTTGACCGTAAGAAATTGACTTATTAAAGAAAGAATGAGCAGAAGTAGTAAGACTTCATGTCCAAGGGAAGAAGAATCTTTCTGGGAGTTATGAAGAAGCATAGGATGCCCAGAAAATCGACATCAAAGAAGACTTTAACAAAGCGTTCGATTTTTAACATAGTGATACATTCGCGCAAAAAAGATTTGTACTTGTATGTAAGCTCATGTTAATTATGAGGAGTCTTCTAATAATTCTCCAATAATTCAAGACAAATGTCAACTCTGCCACAATCATTGCAGCTTTTGTTCCGAAGATCTGCAGCTGCAATTCTGACATGTTCTGTTCATTTAAAAGATCTGCTTAAATGGTGAAGGTGTTACAGCCAGACAACAGCATGGTTTCTTTGGAAATTTCACGACGCTAATGTTCATCAACTTGTGACAAATTCCTAAGATTGACAGACCATTGTACCGCAGGTCTTAACTTACCTTACATTAACTATGTGAATTTGGATTCTTAACACCTCTTAATATACATAGCGGTTAGGGGCCGTCCAAAATTAATTTCCGAGCGCTAGATTAGTCTATCTTGACAAATTCTAATTGAAACATCGGTCATTTACTTCGATCGCAAGAGATTCGAGAGAAATCACTTCCCTGACCCCGAGAAGTCATGTTGAGCTGCACACATCTGATCTGTGACATTACAGCTTGTCGATGCGCAAAACATGTGTTTAGTTGCTTATAAACTTGACTAAACCTTCGAATTCTTCAAATTTTATAACTCATAGTACTATTTTATGATGTATTGCTGATGGAAGAGCTTGATTTAAGCACTAGCATGCTTTCAACATCTTGTTCTTTCTCTGATCATCAGAAGATAATGCAGGCAAGTCAAAAGCCTTTTGATGGAGATTGCTTGGTTAAGGTGACAACTGAAAAAAGGAGAGGGAGTTTTCCTTTTTGCTTCACAAAGTGGGCCATGATCTGAGCAAAGGTCTCTATAGAACAGTAAACTCACACAAGTAACAGATCGTTTGCCTGTCCCAATCTTTCTTCTCATAAAGCATGTGAATAAAGCATTGGCAAATTGCCGATGTCGACATCCAAAGAAGAAGATTAGCCGCACCAAGCAGCTGATGCGCGGAATGATACTATTACGACAATGAAGAGCCTGATGAGGACTTATCGTATTCTTCTGGTGTGTATTTCATATATGAATTGTAGATCTACCTAAAACCAATAATATGAATTGCTTCATGGGATTTAGCAAATGAATGGCAGCAAAAATGACGGCCTACTCATGAAAAACCAGATTGTGGCAAGTTTTGTCACAAGGGTAGGCGCAATCAATGGCCTTGATGGCTGCTCGATCGAAATACCAATCACCAACAGCTAGAGCTATTGCCTGCAGATCAAACAATCTCATCAGATGCTAATTGGCAAGACTGAAATCTTGCATTTTTGTTTTTTTTTTTTTTTGTATGACTAACGTAAGACAAGAATCTGAGGGTGTGAGATAGGCAGATTAGCTAGAACTTAAGCTGCGGCATACCTTGTTTCCTATTGCAGGCGAATCATCGGCAAACCATGTGTCCTGCCTCTCAGACTGGCAGTGAGCGAAACACGAGTTTAGGAAAAGGCCGTTTTGTCTGGAGCTGGAAAATCCTCTTATTGCATTCAGCATTTGATACCTAAAGCCTGCGCACCAATCAAAGAAAAAGCTCAGTAAGAAATTATCGAGTTGATCGTCTAGAGAAGTAGAAATTCTCAGAAGATAGGTCGGACAATGGAAGTCACCTTGCAGAAACTGAATCTGCAAATTGGAGCACTTTGCATGGTTTAATGTGCATTGATGCCAATATCCATGAGGATCAGCTGATGAGGGAGCTAAACTTGCTTGCAGCTGATTACAGTACAAACAGTCACATGGTTCATTCAGACCATTAATGCCTTTTGAGGTAACTCACAGGAGGATTAGAACTATATGTTCTACAGGTTGAATTTTATGCCGGAATAAGCTATTACCTGCCAAGCATCATAGGCTGCATTGAGAAGAAACAGTGGCGTTTTGATGCCGGCAATCAGGTTTTGCGGGAAGAAGCACTGAGAATGATTCACGCAAGATGAACAAAGTTGGAGCGGTCAAAATCAACTATGCTGAGCTTTCGGTGTCAGTCTTATGTAAGCAAAGCAACAAAGAAGAACAACGGATGAAGTCATACCGATGTTGGATCAAGATGGTTAGTACACACACGCGGAAGATTTGGTTTCACCCCCTTATAATTTCCACAGTAGCAAAATCAGATAATCTGTACGACAAGGAGTAATAAGGCAAGTAGAGGCACACGTATTGTCAGGAAAACATGGAAGCATACCTGCAGATTAACCACACCACTGTACATGTTTCTGAGTGTATGGCCACCAGAAACATCAGCCCTGCAGTTCCAGAGGTGTAGCACAGAAGCTTGTTTCAAAGATATTATACAAGCAATTTTTCTATCGATAAGTGGGGTAGAACGGCTAGGAGCATTGAAGTTACTTACGCATCAAGGAACAGTCCAGCATCACTCAGGCACTTCACTTTTGTTGTTCTAGGAAATAAATCCCTAAACTCATCACAATGCAATATAGATGCCAGGCCTCCGGCAGAGCACCCGGAAAGAAGAGCCTGAAGATGGTAGACCGTCACAACAGAATCAAGACAAGGTTCTCGTAAAGCGGATGAAGACATAAAGAGGGAAAACGTAAATATGTCAAATGCCCAAACCTGCTTAGCATAGCGCATGCCCTTCGACATCAAATCTTCCATAGCAGCTAACCATATACGTTGTCCTCTGAACTGCAGCTGGGCAGCCTAAACAGAACCATCAAAAGACTTGTGACGATGATGACCTAATAAATCTAGTTGTGGAAAAAGATATTGCCCTAAGAACCGACTTTGCAAATACCAGACTTGTTCCATAGACATTTGGCAAGAGAAAAACAGCAATCTATGTTAAGAGTTTCCTCCTATCAATTCTTCCATCTTTTACAGATCGAATTAGCACGAAAACTTTAAGGCAACAACCGTTGGACAAAACTTTACATAGAGTAGATGGAACGCTTGGACATAGATTAAAGGTCTGATGACAAAGAACGCAGATACATGCTTTACCGGGTGATGCCCTCCACTTTGAGAGAAACTGTATTCTTAGAAACCATTATTTAACCCCAATTACATAGTTCATAGATCCTATCATGGAACCAAATTATCTCGATACGTTAGTCTTTTATCAGTAGCTCTATGTTCAAACAACAGGGGAAGTGCATTTTCTTTTCAGAATGTCCAGAGTACCACTAACCTTATCCTCACTGTCCCCAGCAAATGAGGCACCGTCACAATAACGGAGCTTCATTCTGTTCCAGTTGAAAAAATCTGCGACCGGTACAACAGAATGCTGAGAGACTGCTTAGGAAGCTAAATAAATGGGTGGAAAAGCCAGCAATGTGCGGAAGAAAAGTTTGAACAGTACCAGGATTCTCTTCAGCCTTATTGCTCAGTATTCCCGTAAAAGGAAGCTGCTTTTCCATGTACTTAGATGATCCCCGTCTGGTTGTCTTGCGGTAAACGCAAGATCGAACATTATTACACCATCCTCCACCCTGCCACAATATACATAGCATCGTCAAGTTGCTGCAACTTCGAGTCTGTGAAAAACTAGAGATGACAACAATGATGCTTTAACATTTTCCACGATCCGGATTTCACTAAAGCTTTATTGGTATGACCCAAATTCAAACAGCTGTGGCCTCTTTTTATCAAACATGATAATGCAGAGACAACCAACTCAACTTTAGCAAAAGTGAGCAAAGCCAGGAACATCCTTTTTAAAGCCATTAAGAGTAAAAAAACATAAAGATAGGTGGCAGACCTCCAATTGAATGAGCCAACTGTTGGCTCCTGAACCGTATCCTCGGTGCAAATGATACCCCGGTAAAGTTCCATCCAGACAGACTAGAAGATACAAAAGGACAGAGATTAGGCCAAAGATGGGATGAGACTCATCACTTCGGTGTCTAGACCAAGAGCTTTTCAGATTAAATAGTGCCCCCGAATACCAAGTGCATCACCAAATTGGCAAGGAAGTACTGAGTTCAATAACATTTGGCCAGTGAATGAACGAGCCCAACAATCTTTGAAGGTGAACACAACCAAGTTGGTGTAAACTCGAGTCAAGTACTAGTAGTGGTTGCAAAAGAAAAAGGCAAAAACACATCATAAATGCTCGGGAGCATAAAAAATAGAAAAACAGAACCAAAGTAAGGAAACGGTTGATAAGTATTATGACCAAGGAGACCAAACATAATCAACCATTGTACTCGTTTATTAGGTTTAGCTGCTCTGTTCAGTTATATGCAGTAAATGCAAACGAAGACTAAACACCCCATAAAGAGAGTGAAACTAAAGGAAATACAGATTCCTGAGCGTATGCACCACCCACAAGGCCAAAAGAACTCAATTGGCAGTTAAACAGTGACTGAAATCTACAGAATCTGATGCACAAATTTATTTGGTGTTGCCATATCACGAGAAATAGACCCAAAAAGGAATGCAAATCCATCAAATGCAAGAACAGGAAAAAGGGTACCAGCCACAGTTCAATCCAGCAGGAGCGCAAAAAAAAAAAAAAAACACGAACTGGAAGTGAAGGTAACGGAAGATAGCAGGAAAATCAGGTGCAGAAACGACTGAAAGAAGAAGAGGCTAACAACAATTACCTGCTCCTTTAGCTCCAGCACTCGTAATGAGAGTGAGTCCAACCATGACTGGATTACTAACTTGAGAGACTCCATAAGATTCCAAAAATGGAAGCTCTGTTCCATTGAGATGAAGAAGCTGAGATCCACAAACCATGTCCCAAGAAGCCACTCCTACGACCACCCAAAACCAGAAAAGCTTCATTCTCATACTGCCTCTGCTTCTGACGCTAGAACCCGTCTCAAAAGAAGAAGGTGGCGAGACAAGATCAGCAAAAAAGCTCGAAACTTTGCTGGCACAAGTGCACCAACTTAGTACATTTTAGCAAATCTCCCCAAAAGGGCATCAATGATGTTTACGGACAGAAAAACCTTATTGGGTCTTGAAGTTGCTGCTAAGTGTGTCTGAGAGAGAGAGAGAGAGAGAGGGAGGGAATTTTGTGGGAAGAAGAGAACAGTGTAGCATTGCCGGACTTTTTAATATTAGGAAAGAAAACAAATAAAATATGTCTGATTGTACTTTTGTAATCTTGTGTTGGATTCAGCAGAGTTTTAAAAAAAAAAAAGAGAAGCTAATCTGACAGCCACAGTTGTTTTTAGTATACGACAGATGCTTTGCGACCTTAGGATGAGGATCTGCTCGGGTCAAGAGGAATTAATATTCCTGTTTCATTTTTGGTAATAAATCTTTCTCACCTTGCTATGATACATCATCAAGGATTTAACAGCCACACTACGATCTTCTTTCCCTTTCTTAGGCTTTTGAAGATCTCATAATCCCTCTTGAGAATCCTATATTGTTTAATTACGGAAAAACAATCCTATGCAATACTTGGAAAGTTTTTATGTATCAAATCTCAGATTTTCATTAATAGATACGGTCGAAGAGTTCTTTTTTAGTGCAGCATCAATAGATATATTATATATGTTAGTCCAGCATACTTCACTTTGATAGATACACGAATACTTAGCATCTTATATAATGCATGATTGGATTCTTGCGTCGTGATCTCTCGTTCACTCGATCCATTCTTTTCTTTCTTTTATTGGATAAGTACATTGGAAGTCCTAAAACTTATCACGAGAGTATAATTGAGTCCTACAACTTTAAAAAAGTGCAATTAAGTCCTAAAACTTGTCCAAAAGTGCAATCGGGTCGTCAAAATTTCAAAAAATACAATCATGAAAGTGCAATTGAGTTCTAAAACTTTTCAAAAAGTGCAATCGAGTCCTCAAAACTTTAAAGAGTGCAATCAAGTCCTTCCGTTGATTGCACTTTTTGAAAGTTTTAGACCGCACTTTCGTGACAAGTTTTAGGACTTTCAATGCACTCATCTCTTCTTCTTTTTCAAGGTTGGGCATTTGAGTATAACAAGCCTGGGAAAGTGGCCGCTGGTTTACGTGCCATTTTGTTCAACTTCTCTAATTTGACTCTGCCGACAAGTAAGAGAAGGTGAGAGAAGCTTCAATTTCAGACCTTATGATTTTGTGGGGCAGGGTTGAGAAAGGCGAGTCTACAAAGACAAGGAACTTTCACTTTCATTGAGGGGCGAAGGTCTTTTGAGCTGGCCCTTGTGTAGACGTCCCGATCCCGAGTTGCTAATTGACGTTGCACATGAAATTGTGTGATTGCACCAATTGGAATCCTTCGTTCAATTCCAAACTTCAACCCCACAACTTTTTTTCTTTTGCCTTTACGCAATTCAGTCCATCCTCACAACTTTTTGGTGGTGAGATGCCCAAGGAACTAGCATGTTGTTACACCTAAATATACCCTTCGTTATCTTGTAATCGTCGCACGATTAGATGGCCCCATGCGCTAATAGATGTCAAGCATGACTATCAGACATTTGCGGCCAATCGCGGTGGTCTAATTGTAGGATCCATTGTTGAGAAATAAAAAGATTTTTGGAGATCATATTATGATTCCTACTAGGGAAAATTATCCAAAAAATCTTAAACATATTAAACTTTTGCTAACTGAGTTCTAAACATTTTTCACATTTCGTCAATTGAGTCTATCCGACCAATTTTGGATACAAATTGCTGACATGAACGTCAGTTGTCCTACGTGACACGACCAGCGCTTACGTGGACTATTTTTGATAATTTTTTTTATATTTTATTAAATATTTGATTAATTTTCCTTTTCTTTCTTTTCTGTTTTGGTTCAAAGGGCCAACAGGGCCGCCATGCCTTTGCCTCGCCAGATTTGACGAGCGCGTCATGAACCCTTGCCTAGGCCCTCGTGGGCAATAACGAGGCCCGCCATGGCCGGCGAGGGCTTTGTGGCCCTCGACTAGGGGCAGATGGAGGTCGCCGACCCAAAAAAAGAAAAGTAAAGAAAAGAAAAACGAAAAATTAAAAAAAATATTAAAGTGTTTTCAAAAATTGCCCACGTCAGCTCCACATAGGATGTTCGCATCCACACCAGCGATTTCTAGCCAAACTTAGCTGGATGAACTCAATTAGCAAAATGTTTCAACAAAAAAAAACTTAATTAGCAAAATGTGAAATGATTTAGGACTGAATTGACAAAAGTGCAATAAATTTAGAACTTTTTGGATAATTTTCCCATCCCTATTGTATATTACTCTTTTCTTGTGTCCTCGTACTTGCACTTCTTCGAAACTATGCTTCTCGTCGTATCAAAGCTCATTAAAACGAAAGTGAGATAAATAGATACACACATATGAAATGGGCCTTCCCATTGAAGAGCTCCACATCATCTACAAAGCTCATAAATCCACCTGCCATACACATTACACACTTCCAAAAAGGTTGAAAAAAAGATGAAAAAACAAACAGTAACTATTTGATAGATATGTAAATCAAACTACAGTCATCATGTCTCTCTAAAGAAAGATGTACGATTTATGTCGATCATCATTTATGGCGAATAAAAAAACCCAAGGGCGAGAGACTATGCCAAGATCGAAAGCATTTCGTAAGACGATCGATCATCACCGACGTGGATCACCTTAAACATAACGCCAGAGATATCACCAACATAAAATCCATCTGGCCTTTGGAGTTAAAGTGAAGAGGCCTAAATACAAAAGGTCGGGCAATTCGATTTGGTGAGAAAATGGCGGGCGCGGGAAATGGAAAAGTCCACGTGTTCACATGCATTTGCTTGTTACTCTGTTTCTTTGGGTGGGGTTAGGCATGCACGTGAGCCCTTGGTCCCGTGATCACGTGCCGAATTCTCTCTCTCTCTCTCTCTCTCTCTCTCTCTCTCGGGTTTAGCTGGATCGCAACACAGTGACATCGAATGACGCGAAATCTACGCCTTTGTCGGTCGGGCATGGCTCCGTGGTCGACAATCATGCCTTGCGCGACGTGGGGTCAGTCGTCGTCGTCGTCATCTTCTCTCTGTCTCCTGTCCTTTTCGCCTCCCAGCTGTGCGCGCGACAATTCAATCGACCTCGACCCATTTGGTTATCGTCACATCGGAGGCCGTTTGTGATCAGCCCAAGAAGGCTGACGGGTTGCTTCGTACTCTGGTCTCTCCATAACGGGCTTCGTCGCTCTATGGCAAAAGCGGGAGCTTGAAGGGTCCAGCAGCCCACGGAGGCAGAGAGTGCACCATTGATGGGCTCTATCAAGAATTCCGCTGCAGACCATGGAGGATTAGCCCATCTACTTCCCACCTCGAGTTCACACGCGTGACTCCGCCCCGCTCACGCCCGCGAAACCAGGCGGGAACCGGAGCAGAGCCGAGTCCATCTCGAGTCTCCTCCTCTGTCTCGGTTTCTCTTTCGCCTCAACTCAGCACAGCTCGAGAGAGTTTCTCTTGTTTGGGGAATTCAGCTTCCCTGTGTCTGCGTCCTCAAGATGGGTATAAAGGTAGGTCACTTGTTTGCTCTCTCGATTTCTTCCTCTCTCTCTCTCGAGCTTTTTTTCCTTTAATTGGGTTACCCATTTGAAAGATTCATCCTGCTATGTAGGGTTTAACGAAGCTGCTCGCTGACAACGCTCCCAAGGCAATGAAGGAGCAGAAGTTCGAGAGCTACTTTGGCCGCAAAATCTCCATCGATGCCAGCATGAGCATCTACCAGTTCCTTGTTCGCTCTCTCTCTCTCTCTCTCTCTCTCACTGATGTCTGTCTTTTGATGTTACTCTGTGCACGGATGTGTGATTAGAGTTGTGGGTTGTGTGTGGGAAACGCAATGGTTGCAGATTGTTGTGGGTCGGAGTGGTACTGAGATGCTCACGAATGAGGCTGGCGAGGTCACGAGGTAATGCTATCAATTTCTTGAGGGAAGTTTTGTTCTTTTTTTAGAATTCCAGTTTTTTGGTTGGCCATTTTGATTCTATGACCTTTCAATTGTCTTTTCCCTCTTTCGGTTGCTGATACTTGTGTCGCATTTTGTGCTTTTGATGGTTGTAGCCACTTGCAAGGCATGTTCAATAGGACAATTAGGCTCTTGGAAGCTGGAATAAAGCCAGTGTAATTTCTTCTTCCTTTGTGCATTTATAGGGGTTCGTTCGCTAGAACTTCAATTTTTTCTTATGCTAATTGCTGAAGTTTGTTCTATTATGATCTGTCTGATTATGAAAATCAGCTATGTTTTCGATGGGAAACCTCCGGACCTGAAGAAGCAAGAGCTTGCAAAACGGTATCAGTGCCCATAGGCTGCAATCTTTGGATTTCTGTTAACATAGACACGATCACGTCGATGATAGTTTTCTTTTACTTTTGGGTACTGATGATTTCAATGGAAACCTGTGGTGCAGCTATTCAAAGAGGGCAGATGCCACAGTGGACTTGGAAGAAATCAAGGAGGCATGCCTTTTTGAAATCTCTTTAAACCTGTTATTTTTGTTCTTTCCATGCTATCTCTTTTTGAAATGTAGCTCAAGTGGCTTGGTGCATGATTTTCTTGTATTTGCAGATTGGAAGTAAAGAAGACATTGAGAAATTCAGTAAGCGAACAGTGAAGGTCGGTTTGGCGTGCGTTTCTTTCCCCGTGTTATGTGTACTAAGTTCTTGAATCTAAGTCCACAAATAATTTCTCTGTTGGACTACTCATTTCATGATGAAATAGTGAAACTCTACTGGACTAGAAAATACACAATTTTGCGGGATTGTACAGGTTACAAAGCAGCACAACGAAGATTGCAAAAGACTCTTAAGACTCATGGGAGTGCCTGTTATTGAGGTGACATTTCTTGGTAGTTTACAAGTAAAAAATGCCATCTCCAACCAGCGAATTATATGGATGATTAAAGCTGTTGTAACAGCTCTTCTTGTACTTTAGGCTCCTTCTGAAGCAGAGGCAGAGTGTGCTGCACTTTGCAAATCAGGAAAGGCATGTATTTTTAACTTGATCATATCGGAGCTGGTTCAAATTGTACTTGTGATTCTTGTGAAGTCGACTATCATTTTGCTGCATGAAAGTTTATCTGCCTTTGCTTTTGTTCTGTACCTCATATCTTAGGAGCTCTTGTTGATGAGTTTCAGGTGTATGCCGTGGCTTCTGAAGACATGGACTCCCTCACCTTTGGAGCTCCTAGATTTCTCCGTCACTTGATGGATCCCAGTTCGAGAAAAGTTCCAGTCATGGAATTTGAAATTGCAAAGGTAGTAGAACATCTAACTTAATGGAAAAGAGTATAGTTGATCTCTCTGTTTGTTTTTTTTGGTCTTTAAAAGTGTATCATTAAGAGTCACCATGGGGATGCCAACCCATGTACAAAATCATCTACAAGTTGATACCTCTTATTCTTTTTATGCTTCATGGGGAATTGTTTTCTCCCTTTATAGATTTTGGAGGAGCTAAATCTGAACATGGATCAGTTCATTGACGTGTGCATCCTATCTGGATGCGATTATTGTGAGAGTATTCGAGGTATAATGCATTTTGAATTAAGTTATCATTTTTCATTCTTCTACTTGGATCGAGAAATTTAGTTTTTTGTATGGTGATAAAACTATATCACAGGCATTGGTGGTCAGACTGCTTTGAAGCTCATCCGTCAACATGGCTCAATAGAAAATATACTGGAGAACATTAACAAAGAAAAGTGCGTTTTATATGCTTCGCGTTTATGTTTCTATATTGATGAGATTATTGATGACCAGTTTATTTTGGTTTTCTTTAGTGGCTGTGCTTTGTCCAATGAGCCCATGTTTGTCATGGACATGTGCTTTCTTGCTATTGATATCGCTCAGATTGCATCATGCAGATCCACACAATTTTCTTCCACTTGGAGTTGTTTTCCTCTCATAAGGAGGCATTCACATACTCTTCCTTGTTTCTGATTTTTTTTTTTTTTTGGGGGGGGGGGGGGGGGGGGGGGGTTATCTGTGACTTAGGTATCAAATACCAGATGACTGGCCATATAAAGAAGCTCGGAAACTTTTTAAAGAGCCCTTGGTCTTTGTGGAAAATGAGGAACCTGAACTCAAGTGGAATGCTCCTGATGAGGAGGTGAATGATCTCCTAAGATTGTAACATTTTTCTCATTCAAGTCATGTTTTCTAAGGATTTTTCTATGATTTAGGGGCTAATTTCGTTTTTGGTGAACGAGAATGGATTCAACAGCGACAGGGTAACAAAGGTATGATTGTGAAGTTTTTCAGTAGTCACCTTTTCTTGATGCACAGAAAGAAAAGTGACGCTTTTTCATGTTGACTTCATTGATTGAGCTAGGCGATAGAGAAGATTAAGGCTGCCAAGAACAAGTCATCACAAGGACGGTAAGTAATGCTTCAATAATTGATATTTTGGTAAATGTACTTCTCTTTTAAAGCCTAAGATGACATTGTCTTGTACAGTCTAGAATCCTTTTTCAAGCCAGCTGTCAACACATCTGCACCAATTAAGAGGAAGGTATTGTTCTTTCTCAGTGCATTTCAAGCCTCGACGTCCACCTGATTATGTTCCTTTTTTTTCCTATTATTTCTTGTGCATATGGAAGGGCTTTCTAATTGCATACTGCCATGATATTTTGGCTATGATGACACAGTAGATATAAAAGCTCTGTGCGTTTTCTTTGTTTTTGGTAAGTGTATTTTCAGCATGTAGAGGTGACTGTTTGCGGGCTCCTGAGCATCATTGCTACCTTCATCTTACTCTTGTTTTATCTGTGGGAAACTAACTCAAAGTTGTTGAAATACAAGCTTCATTGGATGGCTACATGTGTTGTTCAGAGAGTAGAGACGGAGTATCATTTCCAAGATATAGATATTAGCTTTCCTCTGCTTGAAATGAGTGGGGACATGTATAGTGGAGGACTCTATGTTTTCGCAGCATCCCTTGCATTGTCGTATTCGAATTCGTTAGCTCTTTCATGCTGTAAAACTCTTGATGTGGTACAGGAAACACCAGAGGCTGTAAAAGAAAGTGCCAAAAAGACTAAGGCTGCTGGTGGTAAGAAGAGGAGATAGACAGCTCAGCTTACCCACTTATGCCGACTAACCAACTAATTAACATGGTGACTTCATTTTTCCCACTATTGTTACCACTGACTAAGGCAGATGTGGATAACTAAGTCATAAACGACTGCGAACTTGTCTGCTTCCTGCAGTTTGCTTGAGGATGCTGTTCCATGCTCTGGTTTGGCATGCCTTTCCGTGCTATGCAAGAACCACAAGAATGTAACTTTTTAGGTGGAAGTGGGTAGTTGCATCGTGCAAAATTTGATCTTTTTGTCAAATCTATGTTTGTTTCAGTGAGAAATCTCGTTCGTAAAGTTTTGTGCACAGTAGTACATATCGTCTTGATATATGCAGCGTCTTCAGTAGACATGTCGATGATTAAGTTCATATCCGATCAGGGGAAAAAGATGGATAGGTTGGTGATCAAATGGGCAACTGCAAAGTGGGTGATCTGGTTAGGTCATGTTGTTAACTCCACTAGGGATTTTACTTAGAAGGCTCGAAGAGATTTAAGCACCATCCGAACTGAAGAAGGATCCAAGGTGGTATCAACTTGATCACGTCCTTGTCCTGGACCTAATTTATTAGGTGAAGTTAGTTTGCCGGGCTCATAAGTTTTATGAGCAGGTTTGCAAGTGTCCCCTAGCGGATTAAAGATTTATGATCTTTCTGGTAGAGCAAAAGATTCTGTTACACTCATGCTGATCCTAGTGTTTAGTTGAGGGTTGAAAGATCTTTTAGGTTTAAGTATAGATAGAGATAATCCCTTCCCGAGTCACTGCTTGACAGTGTCGGGCCGGCACATCTTTCGTTTCGGTATTATTCTGTAATCAAAATGGAAGGGAGCATTCGGTCCGAAAGACGTACTCTAATCTTCATCTTCATCGATAATTGATGAAGTCTGTTGTCATCTCATTTTATGAAAGTTTGACCGATCATTTTCAGTGGACTTCAAACCTAGAACAAGGTGAGAACCTAAAGCAACCTTCGATCTCTGTTTTCCTGCACTCTTTCCCATTAAAAATACCTAGTACAGTGGCTGTGTCCTACGTACCAGTGAACTCATTGCAAGATTCTACTGATGCCAGTGACCGTTTGTTAAGCATGACAACGATAGAACAAATGGACAAAACCAGTCATGTCACATCGATGAGTCAATGGCAGCTGCTTTAAAACCGGTCGCCATATGATAAACAATCCTCTACGAGGCATGGTCGGGAACAAACATTTTGGAATGACTAAAAAACATTTGGCAAGAGAAGTTCCCTTTATTTGTCCTGTCGCCGGAATTCGACTGAAGTAAGAACAACATGCTTTTCGCAAAAGGTAGCCGGAATTCAACTGAAGTAAGAACAACATGCTTTTCGCAAAGGGTAGCCGACACCGAGTCATCGTTCGTTCATAGGATGGGGCAGGGGTTGCTGTCGTAATCGCAATGACGAGGAGGACAAGGGCCACAGATTGGAGGATGGCAAGGCGGAAGAGGGCAAGGCGGAAGAGGGCATGGCGGAGGGCACGGAGGAGGGCATTTAGGTGGGTCGGGCTTTTTAGGAGGGTCCGGAGGCTTTGGTGGCCCGATGGATTCGATTTCCGCGCATCTCCCGCATTTCTTTCTCAGAGCCTTGATCAGGCACACCGGATCCACGTCTCCTAGGATAGTTAACGTTCCCTTGTCAGCGTCTAGCTTCATCTCGTCGATACCTGCATATTTGTGTCACAAACCTTGAATCCGCACCTACTCGATGATCAAGTCATCAATTCGGGTAGAGGATGACTAGAAAGAAATTACGAACAACTTCACTCACAAACACATGTATTCTCATCCACACATGGTTTGGCGAGGCGAGCATAGGGAGATCATACCTTCGAGCTTGGCGACCGATTTCATTATGTCCTTCTTGTCTTTCCCGCAATTGACGGCAACCTTTATCACGATTTTCTGCGATAACGACTCGGCAAGATGGGGAAAATTAGAGGATAAAACGACATCAACATCTACAAAGACTAGTAGGGTGAAATGCAAATGCGTGTGGCTCTTGTTCATGGAGAATTACCTTGGCCATGGATGCAGCAGGGCTGGACAAAGGGAAAAATGATTAGGGAAGCTGATTTGCGAAACCAAAAGGCCCTATTTATATGCTTTGCACGACCTGCAATTTATTATTATTATTATTTATAATTAAGAAGTGAAGAACAGACAAAGTGTTAGGATTCTGTCTAGGATGACTTTGGACGGCCATGTACATTGTATTATGCAAGAGGAAGGCTGCGACTTTTGCACTGAAACAGTATAGTTTCCAGGAGATGGATGTTTAGGAAGTTCTTTCTTTCGCGCTTTTTTTTTTTTTTTTTGCTTCAAGGATGGCGTCGACCGAATTTCTCGAGCGAGTGATGTGTTTTTTGTGGGATAGCCGACGCATAGACTTAGCGAACTACTAAATCAAGCCAATCACATTGGACATAACATATGGGGTCGAAATTGTGGGTCTCAAGTCACCTGTTCGTGCTTTCGACCAAAAAAAAAAAAAAAGCACGTGTTTGTGTGGCCATGCATGATAGAAGTATGTCCAAAAAAGAGCTAGCTCCGACGAGGCGAGACCAAAAAATTTACAATTTCTCGATCGGGAAGGGGTTGTGGGGGGACGAAACATAGAAATTCTATGTGAAATCTCACAGATGATAACATATATGTCGGAAAACCGCATCAAGTATCAAACGATCGAGAGGGCGATGGCCTACATCTGCCCACCCGTCGGTCCGTCGTTGCCGTCCCGAACTTGGTTATGATTCTATCTCAAGTTTAGAAAGAATAGATTCCTTACTATTTTTCTCTATAACTTACTTTGTCCTTTAGTTGACATACTTTTTTATGTAGATAATCTAGTTTAATTCGACCTTTATCGTACCTCAATACTTTACGCTCTAGTGATTTAGGCGTGACTTGACCACGATACGCAATCTGAGGCCATATGTATATTCATGTCCGGGGAAAATTACCAAAAAAGTACTAAACCTATAGGATTTGCCAATTCAGTCCTAAACCTTTTTTACGATTTGCCAATTCAGTCCTAAATCTTTTGGCTAAAAATCGCTGAAATGACGATCTAGTCAGGGCTGACCGTTTGACATGGCACGGCCAAAGCTGAATTTGACAATTTTTTTTATTGTATCTTTTTATCTTTTCCTTCTTCTTCTTTTTCCTAACTCTAGGTCCGCAACCCTCACCTGGCCATGGGCAAGGGTCTCTGGTGACCTCGTCGGCAAGCTGCCCTAGGTTTAGAAAAGAAAAGAAAGGAAGGAGAAAAAACAATTAAAGGAGATATAGGAAATTATCCACGTGCCGATCGTGCCACGTAGGATGGCCGACGATGATTAGACCCCTACGTCAGTAATTTCCTGCCAAAATTACCTGAAGAGACTAAATTAACAAATTGTCAAATAATTTAGGACTAAATTGACAGTTCGTCAAAATTGCTCGATGATTAGACTGACTTAATTGAAAGGTTTAAAACTGAATTGGTAAATTGTCAAAAGATTTATGACTCAATTGACTAAATTGAAAGGTTTAGGAATGAATTGGCACAAGTGCAATAGATTTAAGATTTTTTTGGTAATTTCTGCTACAAGAAAAAGCTCAATATTCAACATGTCATTGACCAAAATTGATTGGTAAATTGACCGACCAACTTTTTTTTTTTTTGTGGTCGGAAAAGGATATTTTATTTACTCAAAGTAGAACTCAGTTTCTTAACATCTAAACAAAGGATATCTAAAAGGATAGTTAGACACAACTTCACGGGACACTAAAGTGATAATAATCTTTGCTAAAAGGATACTTAGACACAAAACATTAATTTCATCGAAGGTGGGAGTTCTTTGGTTGAAAAGTAATGAGTTGTCCCCCTAATCATTAGGCCGGCATTTCTATATTGGAAGGCAGTTAAGTTTAGTGAAAATTTGCTTAGCTCATCTGATTAGTAAGTGACGTCACTAAAATTAGTGAGATTTGTGAAAAAAAGGAAAAAGAAATATAAGAGTAAACGCAACAAGAATATGAACAAGCTCCAATGACATCGTTTATTTACGCATGTTGTAGGGTAGGCTACGGGAGGATAAACCAAGGAACACCCAATCTCACAGCATTAAATCCCAATTCTGGGACCAAACAAGAGGCACGTAAAGAGCATTCATCAAAGGATGGAGCAAGCGTTGGCCTCGTATTCGCAACAGTTGGAATAAGGGTAGGGGCGGCACGGAGGGCACGGCGGGAGCCGGCACGGGGACGGGCATTTAGGCTTAGGCTTTTCCGGCGGCCCGACAGTGTGGATTTCCACACACCTCCCGCACTTCTTTCTCAGGCACGTGATGATGCACACTGGGTCGGCGTCGCCTATCACGGTCAGCGTCCCTTTCGCGACGTCCATCGACAGTTCATTGATACCTGCACACGTTCACATCATCGTTCAAGCGCGTGTGACATGACCGATACCTATGCTGGCTAATCGGTATTGCGAACATCCTACTCGTTTCGAACGTTTCTGACCATGTACCTTCGAGTTTGGCGACGGCTTTCAATACTCCTCGTTTCTCCTTCTCACCGGTAATGCTCACCTTTATGACGGTCTTCTGCGCGATCACGACGCGGCAAGGCGACAAAGGGACAGCAAAAGTTCGTCAATGTTTGGAAGGTCGATTTGGTTCAAGATGAAATAAGACAATGTATGATCTTATCGCATGGAGGGAGGAGAGCAAATGCATGCGAAAATTTACCTTCGCCATGGATGCTTCAGAGGGCGGAGCAATGAGCTTGATCAGCTTCCTCGGTTTTGTGGGCACAGATGACCCTTTTTGTAAGACTCTTGCATGATGCTAATCACTAAGTGAATAAGACAAGTTAGAATAATCGCCATGGCCAATGCAATTACTACGGTCTTTTTTTAGATTTGAACCAAGTATTATTTGGTGGCGTCCCTCGACAGAACAACCTAGTCAATGTCGAACCCCCTTCTCTCTCTCTCTCTCTCTCAACCCCCCCCCCCCCCCCCCCCCCAAAAAAAAAAAGAAGAGAGAGAGAGAACAGGGTTTGCAATTAGGGTTTCGGATTACGGAAAAATTAAATTTGAAGGCATGGAGGACAACTGCAAATTCGAAGGTTCTTTTCGAGTTTTGCCCTTATCATTAGGAAATGAAGGAATGGTGAAAGTAATCCTCTGAAGCAATTATAATGCATGCGATTTTAGGTGAATGTCTGATGGGGCAAAATGTGCCAATGGCTATAGAATAGACGCAGCTGCCTTAAGAGTCTCCGGCTCATAGCAGTAGCACTATTGTTAATTGAGGATTAGAAGCATCTTTGAAGCACAAGCAACAACCTCAAAACAACCTTGAAGTGACCGCTTCACATCCACCTCACCAAACCATTGGCCAGTCTGCATGAAAGGTTTTGAGATTGGCTTGAATTAGATTTAGACACAATTAGCTATTCCTTAAACTTGGGTTTGGTATGGGAATAGACTTTTGGCAATGTCAAGTCTAGGGGACCGCAAGCTGGAACCTACTCTCTCTTTGTTTTATCTTGTCTTTGTTCATTGAATTTTCAAATTGAAGTGGATAACCCAAAAGGATCAACTTGTTGTAACCTCTCTCTCTCTCTCTAGATAGAGTAAAATTTTTGTGGTTTTTTCCCTGTGAGTGTATTATATATACATCGCCAACCCTATCAAACCACGTAATCGAGTTCTAAAGTATTGTTCTGCACATAAGGATACTCTGCCAGCCTCAAGAAGGTCTAGCGCTCTTTTTTGCTCTACAGAAAGTTTGTTGTGGAAAATAAGTTCCTTTCATTATTTGGTTACACAAGTCGATGGGTTTTGACGTATTCTCCAAGTCTGTTTACCCAGCATGGCTTTATTGAAAGATATCAAAGTCCCTGAACCGGAAATGGATCCCCTGACATTGCAATGTCAATGTCAGGGGTGACATGATCGATCCGGGCCGTCCAAATCAAAAATGGACTGCCCGGATTGATCCACATCAATTTTTTTTTAAATTTTGAAATTTCCCGCCAAAAAATCTCCACCCCTAAAAAGATGATGTGGCTCAATCCGGACCGTCCATTTTGAAATGGACGGCCCGGATCCCTCAATGTCACCCCTGCCTTTATGGCAGGGGATCCGGATCCCCCTGAACCCAAGGCCTCCCTCTTCTTTCCTAAGTTTAAGCACCTCCCGTTCTCTCCGGTGTGATCAAGTGTTTGAGTTGCTATTTCTCCACCAAAAAGCCACAATTCTTTTTTTTGTCGCCTCACAAATTGAAACTGGAATCAAAGGGCTTGTTTGGTTTAGCATTTGCAAGGGGCTTTGGGGCTCTAAAGTCTATTGGCCTAATGCAAATAGCTTTTGGTTCGTTTTCTGCTCAACTTTAGGAAAATGCAATTGCATTTCCAAAAGGCCCTAAAGGCCTTTAGCCCAGAGTAGCTTCGGAGGTACTTTGAAAAGTTGCATTTCCGGAATGCAACTACAATTTTTTATTTTTAATCTTTTTATTTTATTTTTTCATTTTTCTTTTAAAGAAAGTAATTACAAAATAAAATAATTTAAAATAAAAAATTGAAAAAAATTTAAAATAAAATAAAAAATAATTAAAAAATCGAAATAAAAAATAATTAAAGAAAGAAATTAAAAATAAAATAATAAAAATTAAAAATAATTATTTTCGAAAAAATTAAATAATAAATATAATATAATATAATATAATATAAAAAATAGAAATAAAAAGTAAAAAATTAAAGAAATTAATTTAAAAATAAAATAATTTAAAATAAAAAATAATTAAAGAAAGTAATTAAAAAATAAAATAATTTAAAATTTAAAATATTTTTTTAGAAAAAAATAAAAAAATTATTCGAAATAATAAAAAATAATTCAAAAATCTAATCATTTACAAATGGTATTTTTTACCAAACGACATTTACGTCAAAGTTGCATGCAAATGCACTTTTTAATTACAGTTTACCAAACAGTATTTGCATTTCAATAAACCCCTTTAACTCAAAAGTATTTGCATTTTCCCAAATATATTTGCCCAAAGCTGACTGACATTGCGTATTGCCACAAGACCTAGACCATTGTCTTACCAAACAGTATTTGCATTTCACTAAACCCCTTTAGCTCAAAAGTATTTGCATTTTCCCAAATATATTTGCCCAAAGCTGACTGACATTGCGTATTGCCACAAGACCTAGACCATTGTCTTGATGAGAGTCTCTTTCCCCATTTTGGACATTAAGTTCTCTTTCCATCATTCTAATTTTATGTTGACCCTAATCAAAACCCAAGAGAACATTTGCGTCTTAGTCATCCCCCAATTGGAAGGTATACCCAGATTCTTTTTTGTTTTCTCAATCACTGGAACTCTCAGTTTATTCGTCACATTTCTTTTGAGGTTCTGTGGACCACTCATGTTAAAGAGAATATCCTGCACAGACGCAAAAACAATATTGACTCAAAATTACGGCCAAGTTCTGACATTCACGTACTTTTCCATCTAAAAAATATATTGAGTGATCAGCAAACAAGAGGTGGGATAGTGTGGGTTAATGCCTATTAGTTTTGTTCCTCTGATTTTCTTGTATTTGCAGATTGGAAGTAAAGAAGACATTGAGAAATTCAGTAAGCGAACAGTGAAGGTCGGTGTGGCGTGCATTTCTTTCCCTGTGTTATGTGTACTAAGTTCTTGAATCTAAGTCCACTAATAATTTCTCTGATGGACTACTCATTTCATGATGAAAATAGTGAAACTCTACCGGACTAGAAAATACACAATTTTTTGGGATTGTCGTGATCAATTTCTGATGTATGACGTACAGGTTACAAAGCAGCACAACGAAGATTGCAAAAGACTCTTAAGACTCTTAAGACTCATGGGAGTCCCTGTTATTGAGGTGACATTTCTTGGAAGTTTACAAGTAAATAATGCCATCTCCAACCAGCAAATTGTATGGACGATTAAAGCTATTGTAACAGCTCCTCTTGTACTTTAGGCTCCTTCTGAAGCGGAGGCAGAGCGTGCTGCGCTTTGCAAATCAGGAAAGGCATGTCTTTTTAACTTGATCATATCGGAGCTGGTTCATACTGTATTTGTGAATTAAGTAGCACCGACATCGACATTCGAAACGCGACACGACACGACACGACACACCATTTTTCAAAAAATAGAGAATTCTGACACGTTGGGACACGTTGTACGTTAAATATATATTTTTATATATACATGATAAATTATCATCTTTATGATTATTTCAATCAACTTAATTTGATTCCAATCCACAAATAAATAAATAATAAAAAAAGAGCCTAGAGTGTGAGGCCGAGAGAGACTGAGAGCGAGAGGGTGGAGACGGCGATTAGGGTTTGGGCAATTAGGACCGAGCCGATTAGGGTGGAGGCTTTTGGAATATTAGGTTTTGATATATTTACATTTTGACCCCTAAAATATTGAATTTTTTTTTTAAAATTGATCCCATGCTTATCAGAATGGCGTGTTGGGATGCCGGACTCGTGTGTCGCTGGTGTGTCCAGAGCGTTGACCACATGTCGATGTCTGACACGCGTCCGACACCAACACAGAGGCCCCTGGAGAGTGTCCGTTCTTCCTAGCCTTGTGAAGTCGACTATCATTTTGCTGCATGAAAGTTTATCTGCTTTTGCTTTTGTTCTGTACCTCATATCTTAGTAGCTCTTGTTGATGAGTTTCAGGTGTATGCCGTGGCTTCTGAAGACATGGACGCCCTCACCTTTGGAGCTCCTAGATTTCTCCGTCACTTGATGGATCCCAGTTCGAGAAAAGTTCCAGTCATGGAATTTGAAATTGCAAAGGTAGTAGAACATCTAACTTAAAGTTGATATCTTTTTTTAAATCTGTAAAAGAGTATAGTAGATCTCTCTTCCTTTTCTTTTCTTTTTGTCTTTAAAAGTGTATCATTAAGAGTCACCAAGGGGATGCCATCCCATGTACAAAATCATCTACAAGTTGATATCTCTTATTCCTTTTGACGCTTCATGGGAAATTTTCCTATATAGATTTTGGAGGAGCTAAATCTGAACATGGATCAGTTCATTGACGTGTGCATCCTATCTGGATGTGATTATTGTGAGAGTATTCGAGGTATAATGCGTTTTGAATTAAGTTATCCTTTTTCATTCTTCTACTTGGATCGAGAAATATAGTTTTTTGTATGATGATAAATCTATATTACAGGCATCGGTGGTCTGACTGCTTTGAAGCTCATCCGTCAACATGGCTCAATAGAAAATATACTGGAGAACATTAACAAAGAAAAGTGCGTTTTATATGCTTCGCGTTTATGTTTCTAATTGAGCTTATATTGATGAGATTCTTGATGACCAGTTTATTTTGGTTTTCTTTAGTGGCTGTGCTTTGTCCAATGAGACCATGTTTGTCGTGGACATGTGCTTTCTTGCTATTGACATCGCTCAGATTGCATCATGCAGATCCACACAATTTTTTTCCCACTTGGAGTTGTTTTCCTCTCATAGGCACTCACATACTCTTCCTCATTTCTGATAAAAAAAAAATTTGGGTCTCTGTGACTTAGGTATCAAATACCAGATGACTGGCCATATAAAGAAGCTCGGAAACTTTTTAAAGAGCCCTTGGTCTTTGTGGAAAATGAGGAACCTGAACTCAAGTGGAATGCTCCTGATGAGGAGGTGAATGATCTCCTAAGATTGTAACATTTGTCTCATTCAAGTCATGTTTTCTAAGGATTTTTCTATGATTTAGGGGCTAATTTCTTTTTTGGTGAACGAGAATGGATTCAACAGCGACAGGGTAACGAAGGTATGATTGTGAAGTTTTTCAGTAGTCACCTTTTCTTGATGCACAGAAAGAAAAGTGACGCTTTTTCATGTTGACTTCGTTGATTGAGCTAGGCGATAGAGAAGATTAAGGCTGCCAAGAACAAGTCATCACAAGGACGGTAAGTAATGCTTCAATAATTGATATTTTGGTAAATGTACTTCTCTTTTAAAGCCTAAGATGACATTGTCTTGTACAGTCTAGAATCCTTTTTCAAGCCAGCTGTCAACACATCTGCACCAATTAAGAGGAAGGTATTGTTCTTTCTCAGTGCATTTCAAGCCTCGAAGTCCACCTGATTATGTTCCTTTTTTTTCCTATTATTTCTTGTGCATATGGAAGGGCTTTCTAATTGCATACTGCCATGATATTTTGGCTATGATGACACAGTAGATATAAAAGCTCTGTGCGTTTTCTTTGTTTTTGGTAAGTGTATTTTCAGCATGTAGAGGTGACTGTATGCGGGCTCCTGAGCATCATTGCTACCTTCATCTTACTCTTGTTTTATCTGTGGGAAACTAACTCAAAGTTGTTGAAATACAAGCTTCATTGGATGGCTACATGTGTTGTTCAGAGAGTAGAGACGGAGTATCATTTCCAAGATATAGATATTAGCTTTCCTCTGCTTGAAAATGAGTGGGGACCTGTATAGTGGAGGACTCTATGTTTTCGCAGCATCCTTGCAATGTCGTGTTCAATATAGTTAGCTCTTTCATGCTGTAAAACTCTTGATGTGGTACAGGAAACACCTGAGGCTGTAAAAGAAAGTGCCAAAAAGATCAAGGCTGCTGGTGGTAAGAAGAGGAGATAGACAGCTCAGCTTACCCACTTTTGCAGACTAACCAACTAACTAGCAAGGTGACTTCATTTTTCCCAATATTGTTACGACTGACTAAAGCAGACGTCGATAACTAAGTCGTATACGACTGCGAACTTGTCTGCTACCTGCAGTTTGCTTGAGGATGTTGTTCCATGCTCTGGTTTGGCATGCCCTTCCGTGCTATGCAAGAACCACAAGTATGTTACTTTTTAGGTGGAAGTGGGTTGTTGCATAATGCAAAATTTGATCGTTTTGTCAAATCTTGTACACTAAGTTTTTTTCAGTGAGAAATCTTGTTCCTAAAGTTTTGCGCACAATAGTTCATATCGTCTTGATATATGCAGCGTCTTCAGTAGACATGTCAATGATTAAGTTCATATCCTATAAGTGAAAAAAATGGATAGGTTGGTGATCAAATGGCAAACTGCAAATGAAGTGGGTGATCTGGTTAGGTCGTGTTGTTAACTCCACTTGGGATTTTACTTAGAAGGCTCGAAGAGATTTAAGCACCATCCGAACTGAAGAAGGATCCAAGGTGATATCAACTTGATCACGTCCTTGTCCTGGACCTAATTAATTAGAGGTGAAGTTAGTTTGCCGGGCTCATAAGTTTTATGAGAAGGTTTGCAAGTGTCCCCTAGCGGATTAAAAATTTATGATCTTTCTGGTAGAGCAAAAGATCCTGTTACACTCTCATGCTGATCCTAGTGTTTAGTTGAGGGTTGAAGATCTTTTAGGTTTTAAGTATAGATAGAGATAATCCCTTCTCGAGTCACTGCTTGACAGTGTCGGGCCGGCACATCTTTCGTTTCGGTATTATTCTGTAATCAAAATGTCAGGGAGCATTCGGTCCGAAAGACATACTCTAATCTTCATCTTCAACGGCAATTGATGAAGTCTGTTGTCATCTCATTTTATGAAAGTTTGACCGATCAACTTCAGTGGACTTCAAACCTAGAACAAGAAGGTGAGAACCTAAAGCAACCTTCGATCTCTGTTTTCTCGCACTCCTTCCCATTAAAAATTCCTAGTACAGTGGCTCTGTCCTACGTACCAGTGAACTCATTGCAAGATTCTACTGATGCCAGTGACCGTTTGTTAAGCGTGACAACGATAGAACAAATGGACAAAACCAGTCAGGTCACATGGATAAGTCAATGGCAGCTGCTTTAAAACCGGTCGCCATATGATAAACGATCCTTTTCGAGGCATGGTCGGGAACAAACATTTTGGAAAGACTAATAGACATTTGGCAAGAGACGTTCCCTTTATTTGTCCTGTCGCCGGAATTCGACAGAAGCAAGAACAACATGCTTTTCGCAAAGGGTAGCCGACACCGAGTCATTGTTCGTTCATAGGATGGAGCAGGGGTTGCTGTCGTAATCACAATGACGAGGAGGACAAGGACCACAGATTGGAGGATGGCACGGCGGAAGAGGGCATGGTGGAGGGCATTTAGGCGGGTCGGGCTTTTTAGGAGGGTCCGGAGGCTTTGGTGGCCCGATCGATTCGATTTCCGCGCATCTCCCGCATTTCTTTCTCAGAGCCTTGATCAGGCACACCGGATCCACGTCTCCTAGGATAGTTAACGTTCCCTTGTCAGTGTCTAGCTTCATCTCGTCGATACCTGCATATTTGTGTCACAAACCTTGAATCCGCACCTACGTCCTCTTCATCGATGATCAAGTCATCAATTCGGGTCGAGGACGACTAGAAAGAAATTACGAACAACTTCACTCACAAACACATGTATTCTCATCCACACATGGTTTGGCGAAGCGAGCATAGGGAGATCATACCTTCGAGGTTGGCGACCGATTTCATTATGTCCTTCTTGTCTTTCCCGCAATTGACGGCAACCTTTATCACGATTTTCTGCGATAACGACTCGGCAAGATGGGGAAAATTAGAGGATAAAACGACATCAACATCTACAAAGACTAGTAGGGTGAAATGCAAATGCATGTGGCTCTTGTTCATGGAGAATTACCTTGGCCATGGATGCAGCAGGGGGTGGACAAAGGGAAAAATGATTAGGGAAGCTGATTTGCCAAACCAAAAGGTCCGTCCTATTTATATGCTTTTCACGACCTGCAATTTTTTTTTCTTTTTTCTTTTTTTATAATTAAGAAGTTAAGAACAGACAAAGTGTTAGGATTCTGTCTAGGATGACTTTGGACGGCCATGTACATTGTATTATGCAAGAGGAAGGCTGCAACTTTTGCACTGACACAACATAGTTTCCAGGAGATAAAGGTTTAGGAAGTTCTTTCTTTCGCGCTGTTTTTTTTTTTTTGGTTTCAAGGATGGCGTCGACCGAATTTCTCGAGCGAGGGATTGTGTTTTTCGTGGGTAAGTCGACGTACGGATTTAGTGGACTGCTAAATCAAGCCAATCGCCCTTCAATTCGAATTAGCAAAAGTAATGTACAACATCTAGGGTCTATCTTGAGGGTTTCAAATCACCTGTTCGTGTGGCCATGCATGATCGAAGCATGTCCAAAAAAAAAAGCTAGTTCTGTTAAAAGCTTCCTGCCAAGGCCCGAATGAGAGGGATGAGCGTATCAGGCAGGTAGGAAATGTTAAGATGGCTTCATATGTACATCCTTTTGGTAAGGTTTTTCTAGGCAGTGCAATTCCCAGGCTAAGCCACCGCATGCTTGTGTAGATAATCCATGAGAACAAGTATGATGAAGAACCCCTTGTAACTGAAGAACTTTGCTTCCATTAAGGCTCGAGTTTTGCCGCCACCAATGGTGAGTTGTTGTACATCTCCGTTGTGAGAAACTGAATGCCTCGAGTAGTTGCATTCCATTTCTTCTAGTTTCGTCAGCTGATGTTTGCCATCGTTGCAGCTTAAATATCAAGATGAGAATGGTCGAGATGCACTGTTTCATGCGCAGATGGGACGGTGGAGTATGATTAACAAGGCGAGCTACTTCCATTTACTATCAATTGACAATCATCATCTGATGCGCGCTCAATACATCGCTGCATGCAGGGATGGTTGGTGCAGAAAAATTCAATGAAAAAAAACCGCAATGTGATCTTTAGTTGATTACTGTAACATTTTGAGCATGATCAATTCTTCTTTTTGGTCGGTACATTCTCTGAACTTTTTCAAGAATAAAACCATGAACATAAGGGTAGATATCTTCCTTAAAAAAGAAGTTCTCATCAATCCTAACAGTCCAACCATCAAAGACCATATCCACCGATGATGCTCTCCCGAGCTCGAACTTTGGTACGTGCTTTTGTTTCACTTATAAGATTTTATCTAAAGCTTAGAAAGAATAGATTCCTTACTATTTTTCTCTATAACTTATTTTGTCCTTTAGTTGACGTACTTTTTTATGTAGATAATCTATTTTAATTCGAGATATGTCGGGCCTCAATACTTTACGAGTTAATGACTTAAAAGCGTGCCTTGATGAGATTCCGAAATCGGAGGCCGTACGTACATTCAAGTGCAGGGAAAATTACCAAAAAATTAATAAAACCTATAAGATTCGTACCAATTTAGTTTTAAACCTTGACAATTTGCCAATTCAGTCCTAAACCTTTTTGACAATTTACCAATTTAGTCATTCCTATCAATTTTGGCTAGAAATCGCTGAAATGACGATCTAGTCAAGATTGGCCGTTCGACGTGGCACGGTCGACGCTGAAGTTGACAAATTCTTTTAATTTCTATTTTAAATTCTCAATATTTAATTATTTTAGCTTTTTTCATTTCCTTTTTTTTTTCCCTAACTCTAGGTTAGCGACCCTCACCTAGCCAAGGGCAAGGGTCTCTAGCGACCTTGTCGGCTAGCAGCCCTAGGTTTAGAAAAGAAAAGAAAAGAAAAGAAGGAGCAAAAAAAAATTTAAAAGGGATATTGAAAATTATTCACATGCCGGTCGTGTCACGTAGGACGGCCAACGATGATTAGACCGCTACGTCAGCGATTTCCTGCCAAAATTGCTCGAAAAGACTAAATTAACAAATTGTCAAATCGTCAAAATGATTATGATTAGAGTAGCTCAATTGAAAGGTTTAAGACTGAATTGGCAAATTGTCAAAAGATTTAGGATTCAATTGATCAAATTGAAAGGTTTAAGACTGAATTGGTACAAGTGCAATAGATTTAAGACCATTTTGGTGATTTTCGCTCTAAGAGCAAGCTCAATATTCAACATGTCATTGACCAAAATTGATTGGTAAATTGACCGACCAACTTCACGGGACAGCAAAGTGATAATAATCTTTGTTAAAAGTGATACTTAGGTACAAAACATTAATTTCATGGAAGGTGGGAGTTCTTTGGTTGAAAAGTAATGAGTTGTCCCCCTAATCATTAGGCCGGAGATGACCTACGTCTGCCAGCCCGTCGGTCTGTCGTTGCGGTCCCGAACTTAGGTACATGCTTTTGTTTCACTTATAAGATTTTATCTAAAGTTTAGAAAGAATAGATTCCTTACTATTTTTCTCTATAACTTATTTTGTCCTTTTTATTATTATTATTTTATTTTGTCCTTTAGTTGACATACTTTTTTATGTAGATAATCTACTTTTCTCTATAACTTAATTTGTCCGTACATTTTTTCTCTATAACTTACTTTGTTCTTTAGTTGACATACTTTTTTATGTAGATAATCTATTTTAATTCTACATATGTCGTACCTCAATACTTTACGAGTTAATGACTTAAAAGCGTGCATTGACCACGTTCCGCAATCTGAGGCCATATTTACATTCAAGTGCGGGGAAAATTACCAAAAAATTAATAGACCTATAAGATTTGTACCAATTCAGTTTTAAACCTTGACAATTTGCCAATTCAGTCCTAAATTTTGATGATTTGCCAATTCAGTCCTAAACATATTTGACGATTTGCCAATTTAGTCCTAATCCTTTTGGCTATTTGCCAATTTAGTCATCCATGCCAATTTTGGCTAGAAATCGTTGAAATGACGATCTAGTCAAGGTTGGCCGTTCGACGTGGTACGGCCGACGCTGAAGTTGACAAATTCTTTTAATTTCTATTTTAAATTCTCAATATTTAATTATTTTGGCTTTTTTCATTTCCTTTTTTTCCCTAACTCTAGGTTAGCGACCCTCACCTAGCCACGGGCAAGGGTCTCCGGCGACCTCGTCGGCCAGCTGCCCTAGGTTTAGAAAAGGAAAGAAAATAAAAGAAGGATAAAAAAAATTGAAAGAGATATTAAGAATTATTCACGTGGCGGTCGTGTCACGTAGGACAGCCGATGATGATTAGACTGCTACGCCAGCGATTTCCTGCCAAAATTGCTCGAAGAGACTAAATTAACAAATTGTCAAATAGTTTAGGACTAAATTGACAAATTGTCAAAATATTTATGATTAGAGTGGCTCAATTGAAAGGTTTAAGAATGAATTGGTAAATTGTCAAAAGATTTAGGACTCAATTGGCCAAATTGAAAGGTTTAGGATTGAATTGACACAAGTGCAATAGATTTAAGATTTTTTTGGTAATTTCCGCTATAAGAGCAAGCTCAATATTCAACATGTCATTGACCAAAATTGATTGGTAAATTGACCGACCAACTTCACGGGACAGTAAAGTGATAATAATCTTTGTTAAAAGTGATACTTATATACAAAACATTAATTTCATCGAAGAGGGGAGTTCTTTGGTTGAAAAGTAATGAGTTATTGTTGACACCTAAATTCTAACTAACCTTTCTAAGTCATTTTTTCATAAAAAAAAAAAAAATAGAACTAATTTTAGTTTTTGCCAAAAATAATCAAGTAATTTTTCATATTTATTCATGCATCGCATTCAGACTAACGGCGGAAGATTTGAGTTTAAATTGACAGGCGATTGGACTAGGCACGAATTTTGGTGAAGGATTTATCTCTTGAAGGCTTGGACTTAATCGGAAGAAGAAATATTTCTTCAGGGATTGAATTGCAAATACATAAAACCTCAAGGACTAAAATGCAAATATTTAAAACTTGATGGACTACTTTGCAAATAACCAAAAGATGGAGTTAGTAGAGAAATTAGAAGGGGAGATGGAGAAAGGAAGATGGAGAAAGGGAGATAGAGAAAGGGAGATGGAGAAAGGAAGATAGAGTTAGTGGACAAATTAGAAAGAGAGATAAAGAAAGGAAAATGGAGAAAGGAAAATTGAGTTAGTGGAGAAATTAGAAAGGTAGATAGAATGATAGAGTTATAAAAGGAAAAGAGGAAGAGAATTTTAGAGGAGGGAAGTTTTTGAGAGGTTTGGGAAAAGAATTTTGGGAGAAGAAGTTTTGAGAGTTTGGAGAGAGATAAAAAAAAAATCAAAGTGAGGTAAGAAAACTTGTGAGCGAAAGAAGAAAGAATTCGGGTGAGAGATTTTCCGACCGAGTCCCCCACGTCGATTCCTCAATACTTTACGAGTTAATGGCTTAAAAGCGTGCCTTGACGACGTTCCGCAATCTGAGGCCATATTTACATTCAAGTGCAGGGAAAATTACCAAAAAATTACACTATAAAAAAACAAGGTTTTAGCAACGGCATTTGAGACGAAAACTTTGACAAAATTCGTCGCTAAATCAAGTTGCGATGAAAATTGCAACGAAAAAAAATTTCGTCGCCAATTCGGCGTCGCAAAATTTAGCGACGAAAAAGTTCACTTTCGTCGCTAAATTGTGACGAAAGATTCTACTGCAAAATTCGTCGCTAATTTGCCACGAACGCTATTCGTGGAAAAATTCATCGCCAATTAGCGACGAATTTATTTGTTGTAAAAGTTGATGCTGTTTAGCGATGAAAATGTTCATCGCCAATTAGCAATGACAGCAGCTACGAATTTTGGAATAATTTAGCGATGAAATTAGCTATGACATTTTTCTTTTTTCGACATATTTGATAATGTCTTTAGCGATGAATTTTGCTACGAACATTGTTCAGAGACAAATTTAGCGATGAATTTTTATTAATTCTTTAGCGATGAATATTGTTCAGGGACGAATTTAACGACGAGAATTTATTAATTTATGATTGTTTTGTCATATGTTTTTAGCGATGAATTTTGCGACGAATATTGTTCAGGGACGAATTTAGCGATGAATTTTTTATCTTTCTTCAATGTGTCTTTAGCTATGAATTTTGCAACAACAGCTGCTCAGGGACGAACTTTGCAGCAAATTTTTATAATTTGTGATCGTATGATAAAATCATTTCTTTTATTTTTCGATTTTAAAATCTAATCAAAAGGAAAATTAATTTCTAGAATTTATATTTAACATTGATTAAGCACTTAATAACATCAAAATATTAAAATAATATGAAAACCAAATACATTCAAATAATCAAAAGAGAAGGATTAAGCTGGAATAAGTATCGATTACTTCAGTTTCTTAACTACAGTTAAAGGGCAACTCCTATGTCAAATGCTATAAAAAAAAAAGGGGGGGGGGAAATTTCGTTTAAGGGCCCGAAGTGGACCTTATTTCAAATAAGGGACTGAAGTGCCCTTTTTGTTTCAAAGAAGGGCCTGAGTATGGGTATTTTAGTCATTTCCTTTTTTTGAACTTTTTTCCTTTTCTCTTTTCTTTTCCTCTTTTTCTTTCCTTTTTATTTCTGCCCTAGCTCACCGGTGGCCGGCCACCGACGAGGGCGGCAGCGGCCACGCCCGGGTGAGCGCTCGAGCAGCCCTCGCCGGCCTCGCTCGGGCAAGGCGACGGCTGCCCTCGCCAGCCTCGACGGCCTCGCCCGGGCGTGGCCAGTGCCGCCCTCGCCGGTGGCCAGCCACCGATGAGCTAGGGCAGAAATAAAAAGGAAAAAAGGAAAGAAAAAAAGGAAAAAAAAGAGAAAAGGAAAAAAGTTCAAAAAAAAAAAATGACTAAAATACCCATACTCAGGCCCTTTCTTTGAAACAAAAAAAGGCACTTCATGCCCTTATTTGAAACAAGGTCCACTTCGGGCCCTTATTTGAGAAATCGAGGGCACTTCGGGCCCTTAAACGAAATTTTCCCTAAAAAAATATGGAACCTTCGCTAATTACATATTGAAAAGTTGTAGTAAAAAGTTAAAAAAGAGGCATTGCCTAACACGGGCTGCAGGGCTGCAAAGGAAACTCGCTCAGCCAATGAAGGAATGAAGCTCTCGTCACACCCTACTGATGGTGTGTTTTCAGCCCACCTTAGAGAGTTTGCAGTATGTGTTTGCAAGAGTGCCTCCTTGGGAGCCTAAGAAAATAAAATTAATGAGCATAAATTTCATGATACCACAGGTGGTAGCTAGAGCACTGTGGTCAATCTGAATGCAGATAGAGAATAAGACAATATCATGTACAAACATAGAAGATTGAGCAGGATAAAGCTAGCTCTTAACCACCACCCAGCACCAGTTGCATAACGAAGTAACCAGAAAATGCGTCTAACAAAATGGCAAATGAACGGGACATTTGTCAATAAAGTGCAAAGGCAAAGACACAGTACTCCAGCTTCTTGTCCAGCTCATGGTAGATTGTCGGAGTTAAAACACACACACATACTAAAAATATATATACAGGCTTAGAATTTTGTAGGATATTACACATATGGTCTACTGTTACTCAATTGGCAGCTGAGTCTAGAAGTAAAGCTCACTCATGGTACCCTTTATCATTGATGCACTTTTAATTCTCTGGATAAATTCCAACTCTTGAAGGAAAAACCTAGCTAATATCTGCCCTACAGAATGCTCAGTTTGTACTTCTCTCGTGTCTGATTATCTTCTTTCCAACCACATGAAGAGGGTATGCAAAAAGAGAGGTAGGTTAGAAGAAGCAATGATTTCACATGGATCATCCAGCATGATAAGAATGACCATGAAAGGAATCCTACATGGAAGAACATAAGATGTACAACCCAGTAGTTCCTCATTCTAGTTGATTCCTCGCAGGATTAGAATACTCACTGAAACATTCCAAGGGAGAGTAATATACCTTGAGGTTAATTTCCAGCTTAATTAAATTGCAAAGAGACTCCTTTAACTGATTCACTTTTGAGCTTGTCTCACTAGGATTTTCAGCAATCGAGTCCTGCACTGGTATGACTAGACCTTTCAAGTAAGGTTCTGCCTGCAAGTAATTGTAAACAAGTTAAACCGAGAAAAAAGAGAGTACAGCTATACTAACTCAAGACAGCTTCAAATGACAAAAAAAAAAGACTCAAGACACATTCAAAAACTATAGTAATAGTTTCACAACCAGCTATCAGACCTCCCCAAATCAAATGGCCATAGCATTCTAGATGCAGAGGATGCTCCAGAACTCCCTTAAGTGCACATATCTAGGGAACAACAGAATTTACGTCTTGAAATGGGCATATGACACGCCTAAATCATGCCAACTTGACATAGACCTTCTCACCAAACTTTTATAGCACTTATACCGTGAATATATGCATTGTAGCCCCCAGTCTTCCTTCCACCATACTAGATTGAAAGAGAATCCTTCCAAGACTAGTGTTGAAGGGAAATTGAAATTGCAGGAGGAGTCTTAAAACAACAATTGTGCACAGAACAGTCTTGAAGAAGGAAAATAGTAACATAAACTTCGCACCAAAAAAATTGCTGAGTACGTCAAAGAACAAATAACAATAGAGAAAGCAGGCTGAACAGAACAGAAATATCCATGAACTGCTTGCCTGTATAAAGTTCAGAAGTTTGACACGGCAAACTCCTCGTATAGAAACTAGTGCTCCAACATCTAGCCGTTCAACCTGCAGAGCACTGAAACTTCATCGAAATGTCATCTTCCATATTCCGATTCTGAATTCTGATAAATTCAGCTCAGTTCAAAACTTCTCGTCGATCGCATGAATTAACTCATTTTCCGTTCGCCGAATCAAAGCATTTTGAACCGGACAGCGACGTAGGATTCAAAATCGCCGGAAAGCCCAAACAGTGACAGCGACGGAGAGAGATATAGATCGCAGAGAGAGAGAGAGAGAGAGAGAGAGAGAGAGAGAGAGAGAGAGAGAGCTACTCAGAACAGCGACGAGTGGTCGAGGATCAAAAGCCGGGCAAAGGAAGACTCGAGTTGGCCAACACGCGGGAGATTCGGCTGCTGTGGAGTGAAAAACGCAACCAGCGGCGGAGTCACTGTGGCGGCGACGAGCCCCAGCGAGGTGGCGCACGGCTGAGGGTGGCGGGCGAGAGAGAGTGAGGAGCGAAGAGGTGGTGAAGTCGAAGCGAAGGGAAGAGGGACGAAAACTGAAGGCAAAAACTGAAATAATGAATTAGGGTTTAGTCTCTCTCTCTACGCTTGATCTTATGTGCTGTCCCTCGGTCAATTAACAAAATTCGTTGCAAAGGTCGTCGCTAATCTTGCGACGAATTTTGTTTGTCGCCAATTAGCGACGAATATATGTTCGTCGCAAAATTAGCGACAACATTAGCGACGATGTGGTCGCTAATTTTGCGACGAATTCTATTTGTCGCCAATTAGCGACGAAATTAGCAACGACCCACTATATTAACAATCCAGCGGAAAAAAAATGTCGCAGATGTCGTCGCTAATTTTGCAACGAATAGTTTGTCTCGCCAATTAGCGATGAAGTTAGCGAAGAATATTTTTTCGTCGCAAAATTAGCGACGACCCAGCAAAAAAAAATGTCGCAAATGTTGTCGCTAATTTTGCGATGAATAGTATTTGTCCCTAATTTGCGACGAATTCTGTTTGTCGCCAATTAGCGACGACCCACTATATAATAATAATAACAACAACAACAACAACAACAATAATAATGGCAACAATAATAACATATGTCGCAATAATAATAATAATAATTACACATAATTAATAAAAAGTCTCAAAAATCATAATCTTCATTGTCATCTTCATCTTCATCTTCATCATGAGCATCATCTTCATCATCTATCTCAAAATCAGATTCTTCAACACCTTTTAAATTTGATTCACGAATTTCAGTTGGATCCACATCTATCACTGCTCCGCATGAATCTCGTAAAGTTGGAATGTTATATTCCCCAGTTTCAACCGTGTTACAAACTTCCTCTTGTTGATATGCTATATCCTTTCAGTGTTCCTCGATTTTTTTTCGTGTTTTGGTTTTACATACAACCCACCAATCAGCTTTGTCACTTTTCAAACTAGAATATGATGCATAACATACTTGAATTGCTTGTTGTGCCAAGACAAATAGTTCATATTTCATATACATTTTCTTGTGATTCATTTCAACCAAATTAAACTTCGTATGTACCTTCGTTCCTTTGACGAGGTCGAACCACATGCACTTAAATAATACAACCCGCATTAATGGTCCAGGATACTCTATCTCTATGATTTCATCCAACAAGCCATAAAAATCATCTTTTGCACTTCCATCATTGGATGACTGAACACATGCACTACTATTCATTGTGGCCTTTTCCATTCCCTATTCTTGAGTGTGAAAATTATACCCGTTTATGAAATATGCTGGCCAAGTTCGTACTCTTGAATTTGGACCTCATGACAGATGAGATAGCAATCCTTGCTCTTCAACTTGATCATGATTATTGTGAACCTAAAGTCACACGCACAAAGTTAATAATATATATTTTAATTAATGATGTATAAAGTATTAACAACTTGATTTTGGTCCATAGGCAACTTACATATGTTTTGAACCATGCTGCAAATTCTTCATCGCACAAACAGTCAAACTCATTTGGTGGTAGTCTATATATTGAAGTTTGAAAAATCCTATTAACAAATACCATTTATATATTAGCAAATGTTTGACAATAGCGACGATGTGGTCGCTATTGCAATTGTACCAATTCAGTCGTCGCAAATCTAGCGACGACATTAGCGACTATGTGGTCGCTAATTTTGCGACGAATTCTGTTTGTCGCCAATTAGAGACGAAATTAGCGACGACCTACTATATTAACAATCCAGTGGAAAAAAATGTCGCAAATGTCGTCGCTAATTTTGCGACGAATAGTATTTGTCGCCAATTAGCGATGAAGTTAGCGACGAATATATTTTCTTTGCAAAATTAGCGACGAATTCTGTTTGTCGCCAATTAGCGACGAAATTAGCGACGACCCACAATATTAACAATCCAGCGGAAAAAAATGTCGCAAATGTCGTCGCTAATTTTGCAATGAATAGTATTTATCGCTAATTAGTGACGAGTATATTTTCGTCGCAATATTAGCGACGACATTAGCAACGATGTGGTCGCTAATTTTGCGACGAATTCTGTTTGTCGCCAATTAGCGACGACTTGTTACATTAACAATCCAACGATAAAAATTGTCGCAAAGGTCATCGCTAATTTTGCGACCAATCAACTTTGTCGCCAATTAGCGACGACCCACTATATTAACAATTCAACGGAAAAAATGTCGCAAATGTTGTCGCTAATTTTACGACGAATTGTGTTTGTCGCCAATTAGCAACGAAATTAGCGACGACCTATTACATTAACAATGGAGCGGATAAAAATTGTTGCAAATGTCGTCGCTAATTTTGTGACGAATACGGTTTGTCGCCACTTAGCGACGAAATTAGCGACGATCTGTTAATTCAGCAACGAATTTTACAATTAACGCTTTTCGTCACTAAGTTAACAACGACCGTTTGCGACGAATTTCGTGGCGCCACTGCGCGCTAATATTTGCCACGAAGTTTAGTGACGAAATCACTTTGTCCAAACTTTAGCCACATAGTTTGCCACGAACATGTTGTCACAAAAATTGGCGCCATGTCGCGCAAATATTAGCGACAATTTCTGTGACGAATGTGTCGTCGCAAATGTGCCCTATGTATTTTGTGACGAATTTTGCGACAAATGTGCGACGAAAGTTATTTTCGTTGCTATTTTCGTCGCAAATTAGCGACAAATTCGCTTTCATCGCTATTTTTTCGTGGCTAAAATCCCTTTTGTTTGTAGTGTTAATAGACCTATAAGATTTGTACCAATTCAGTTTTAAACCTTGACAATTTGCCAATTCAGTCCTAAAATTTGATGATTTGCCAATTCAGTCCTAAACCTATTTGCAAATTTAGTCCTAATCATTTTGGCTATTTGCCAATTTAGTCATTCCTGCCAATTTTGGCTAGAAATCGTTGAAATGACGATCTAGTCAAGGTTGGCCGTTCGACGTGGTACGACCGACGCTAAAGTTGACAAATTCTTTTATTTTCTATTTTAAATTCTCAATATTTAATTATTTTGGCTTTTTTCATTTCCTTTTTTTCCCTAACTCTAGGTCAGCGACACTCACCTAGCCACGGGCAAGGGTCTCCAGCGACCTCGTCAACCAGCTGCCCTAGGTTTAGAAAAGAAAAGAAAAGAAAAGAAGGAGAAAAATAAAATAAAAGGGATATTAAAAATTATCCACGTGCCGGTCGTGTCACGTAGGACGGCCGACGATGATTAGACCGCTATGTCAGCGATTTCCTGCCAAAATTGCTCGAAGAGACTAAATTAACAAATTGTCAAATAATTTAGGACTAAATTGACAAATCGTCAAAATTGCCCGATGATTAGAGTGGTTCAATTGAAAGGTTTAAGACTAAATTGGTAAATTGTCAAAAGATTTAGGACTCAATTGGCTAAATTGAAAGGTTTAAGACTGAATTGGCACAAGTGCAATAGATTTAAGACTTTTTTGGTAATTTCCGCTCCAAGAGCAAGCTCAATATTCAACATGTCATTGACCAAAATCGATTGGTAAATTGACCGACCAACTTCACGGGACACTAAAGTGATAATAATCTTTGCCAAAAGCCATACTTAGATACAAAACATTAATTTCATCGAAGGTGGTGGGAGTTCTTTGGTTGAAAAGTAATGAGTTGTCCCCCTAATCATTAAGCCGGCATTTCTATATTGAAAGGCAGTTAAGTTTAGTGAAAATTTGCTTAGCTCATCATCTGATTAGTAAGTGACGTCACTAAAATTAGTGAGATTTGTGAATATATATAAGAGTAAACAAAAAAAGAATATGAACAAGCTCCAATGACATCGTTTATTTACGCATGTTGTAGGATTGGCTACGGGAGGATAAACCAAGGAACACCCAATCTCACAGCATTAACCCCAAATCTGGGACCAAACAAGAGGCACGTAAAGAGCATTCTTCAAAGGATGGAGCAAGTGTTGGCCTCGTATTCGGAACAGTTGGAATAAGGGTAGGGGCGGCACGGAGGGCATGGTGGGAGCCGGCACGGGGACGGGCATTTAGGCTTAGGCTTTTCCGGCGACCTGACGGTGTGGATTTCCGCGCACCTCCCGCACTTCTTTCTCAGGCACGTGATGATGCACACTGGGTCGGCATCACCTATCACGGTCAATGTCCCTTTCGCGACGTCCATCGACAGTTCATTGATACCTGCACACGTTCACATCATCATTCAGGCGTGTGACGCGACCGATACCTATGCGGGCTAATTGGTGTTGTGAACGTCCTACTCGTTTCGAACTTTTCCGACCACGTACCTTCGAGTTTGGCGACGGCTTTCAGTACTCCCCTTTTCTCCTTCTCGCAGGTAATGCTCACCTTTATGACGGTTTTCTGCGCGATCACGATGAGGCAAGGCGACAAAGGGACGGCAAAAGTTCGTCAATGTTCGGAAGGTAGATTTGGTTCGAGACGAAATAAGACAATGTATGATCTTATCGCATGGAGGGAGGAGAGCAAATGCATGCGAAAATTTACCTTCGCCATGGATGCTTCAGAGGGCGGAGCAATGAGCTTGATCAGCTTCCACGGTTTTGTGAGAACAGATGACCCTTTTTGTAAGACTCTTGCATGATGCTAATCACTAAGTGAATAAGACAAGTTTGTGAGGGATTTGATTAAGGATGTGATGAGGCTAAGCATCTCCATTCAAGTTAGAATAATCGCCATGGCCAATGCAATTACTACGGTCTTTTTATAGATTTGAACCAAGTATTATTCGGTGGCGTCCCTCGCAGAACAACCTAGTCAATCTCGAACACCACCAATACCACCCGCTTCCTCCCCCCTCTTCCCCCCCCCCCCCCCCCCCCCCCCCAAAAGAGAGAGAGAGAGAGAACAAGGGTTTTGCAATTAGGGTTTCGGATTACGGAAAAATTAAATTTGAAGGCATGGAGGACAACTGCAAATTCGAAGGTTCTTTTCGAGTTTTGCCCTTATCATTAGGAAATGAAGGAATGGTGAAAGCAATCCTCTGAAGCAATTATAATGCATGCGATTTTAGGTGAATGTTTGATGGGCAAAATCTGCTAATGGCTATAGAATAGACGCAGCTGCCTTAAGAGTCTCCGGCTCATAGCAGTAGCACTATTGTTAATTGAGGATTAGAAGCATCTTTGAAGCACAAGCAACAACCTCAAAACAACCTTGAAGTGACCGCTTCATATCCACCTCACCAAACCAATGGCCAGTCTGCATGAAAGGTTTTGAGATTGGCTTGAATTAGATTTAGACACAATTAGCTATTCCTTAAACTTGGGTTTGGTATGGGAATAGACTTTTGGCAATGTCAAGTCTCGAGGACCGCAAGCTGGAACCTACTCTCTCTTTGTTTTATCTTGTCTTTGTTCATTGAATTTTCAAATTGAAGTGGATAACCCACAAGGATCAACTTGTTGTGGGGTTGTTCTCTCTCTCTCTCTTTCTCTATATAGATAGATAGAGTAAAAATTTTGTGGTTTTTTCCTTGTGAGTGTATTATATATACATCGCCAACCCTATCAAACCACGTGATCGAGTTCTAAAGTGTTGTTCTGCACATAAGGATACTCTGCCGGCCTCCAGAAGGTCTAGAGCTCTTTTCTAGTTTCCAGAAAGGTTTTTCTGGTTTGGGAAATAAGTTCCTTTCATTATTTGGTTACACAAGTCGATGGGTTTTGATGTATTCTCCGAGTCTGTTTACCCAGCATGGCTTTATTGAAAGATATCAAAGTCCCTGAACCCAAGGCCTCCCTTTCTTTCCTAAGTTTATGCACCTCTCGTTCTCTCCGGTGTGATCAAGTGTTTGAGTTGCTATTTCTCCACCGAAAAGCCGCAATTCTTTTTTTTGTCGCCCCACAAATTGAAACTGGAATCAAGGACTGACATTGCGTATTGCCACAAGACCTAGACCATTGTCTTGATGAGAGTCTCTTTCCCCATTTTGGACATCAAGTTCTCTTTCCATCATTCTAATTTTATGTTGACCCTAATCAAAACCCAAGCGAACATTTGCATCTTAGTCATCCCCCAATTGGAAGGGATACCCAAATTCTTCTCCGTTTTCTCAATCACTGGAATTCACAATTTATTCGTCACATTTTTTCTGAGGTTCTGTGGACCACTCATGTTAAAGAAAATATTAGATTTGTGCATATTGATATCCTGCACAGACGCAAAAACAATATTGACTCAAAATTACCGCCAAGTTCTGACATTCATGTACTTTTCCATCTAAAAAATATATTGAGTGATCAGCAAACAAGAGGTGGGATAGTGTGGGTTAATGCCTATTAGTTTTATTCCTCTGATGTTCCATCTTCCACTGCTTTCTTCAATAACATGGACAGGATATTAGCTACCAAAATGAACAAGTAAGAAGATAGTGGGTCGCCCTACCTAGCTCCCCTTGAAGGTTGGAAATATGGCAAAGGCTCACCATTAAAGTTGATATTTAGTAAAGCAGTGGTGATGCATTGTATAATCCAGTTTACCCATTTCACGTTAAAGCCCATCTTTAGCATACATGCCTCCAGAAATCCCACTCAATTCAATCATACGCTTTTTGCTTATCTAATTCGAGGACAGCTTGGAATCTTTTCATTCTCTTTCTCACCCTTAACTGATGTAATACTTCCTCCACAACTACTACATTATCCTGGATTTGCCGACCCCCCATCAATGCACTTTCACTTTGTTCCTCTGCTATTGGATCTGGAAGCCAAATTCTCAGCCAGTTAGCTAGAACCTTGGATACAATCTTGCAATACAAGCTAATGGAACGAAATTGCTCCAATCTTTCAGGGTTTTGAACTTTGGATATCAAAGAGATGAGAGTTCTATTTAACTGAGGGTTTAACAGGACTGTTTGGAAAAGTTTGCTTACCTCCATACACACCTCCGGCTTTATGTCTTCCTTGTGGTGCTGATAAAATTGGTTATTTAGGGCCTGCATGACAACGATTCTGGTTCTGTGATTCTGTTCCCCGGAACAAAAAAAGATGAGAATCATGCTTGGTGACATAAATGATTCTAATTCTGATTCTGTTCCCGGGAACAGTTTTGAAGCAAAAACAAGAACAAAAAAAAAAATTGGTTCTGAAAAAAAGAATCACTTTTGAGAATCACAATCCACATGTCTCACTTTTCCCTTTCGGTTCTCTCATCATTTTTCCCTCGACGTAAAACAGAACGAGGTCTCATTTTCTAGAAAAATATATAAGATAATAAAAAATAAAAAATAAAAAAATTCTAAAAAAAATAGAAGAAATTCTAAAAATTCCAGAAAATCCCTAAAAATAGAAGAAGCTTAGATTAGGCTACTTTGACCTCATTTTCATAAATTTGGGCCTAGATTTCATAGATTTTGTTCTTTTTTAGGAAAATCATAAACATTTTGAAATTAAACTCGAACCACATTTCTCTAAGCTCTTAGGGCTTTATTAGGGTTTTATAATGCGCTTTATTAGGGTTTTACAACCAGTGAAATCAAGTAATTATCGGTGGAAACACCGACGTAACCAAGTCCTCGGACCCTAAATTTCTCTGGTTGCATAGAATCGAACAGTTTCTCCCGATCGCTCGATAAAGTTTCCAATCTACCTTTCTCAAAGACTAGTGGCGACTCCATTTGCATGTACACATACACATGTCACCGATCACATTAAGATCGAATCCAATATTCCCTCGTTGCGATTTGATATAGGCTTGGGAGAGCCCGAACTAATCTAAAATCACACACTAACCCAACATGGTCTCTCCTTTTTAAGCTTAAAATGACTCGTTATGACACGGTAATTAGACGGAATAACACGAAAAAATGTTATATGCAATATGTTATATAAGAGAATCAATATGAATTAATATTTAATTAATTCGAAATGTAGGATGAAAATTCACAAAGTAACTACGTAATTATTTGACTTAAATGACAAAAATTGGGAAGAGAAATTATTGCTGGGAATAAAAATTTTATGCAGTTACCAAACGCGTTTCTGTTCCAGGAACAGAAATTTTGTTCAGTTATCAAACACATTCTGATTTTCTAAAACTCATCCAGGGAACAGAATCAGAAAAAATCAATTCTAATTAGAATCACTTTTTTGGATTAGAATCGTTGCCATGCAGGCCCTTAGACTATCTAGACCAGGTGCTTTCTGTGCTCCAAGATAGAAACTAGTTGTCTTAACTCTTCCATTGTCACATCTTTTGTGAGCACCAAGTTCATTTCCCCTGTTATCAGACAAAAGGCAATAGTCTAGTACAGGATTATATTATTGGATTCCCATTGATTGATGTATGTCCTTGAAAAAGTCAGCTATCATATGTTTTTAGCTTGTTTTGGTCTCGGGTCTAGGTTTCCTCCGACTCCTTGAGCATCGATATCCTATTTCGATGTCTTCTCTTTGATGGTGGTAGCATGAAAGTATTTTGCGTTATTGTCCCTCCACTTCGGCTGATTAACGACGGACCTCATCCCCCAATACATTTCCTTCTGCCTACTATTTGTTAACCCTTAATCCTGCCCTTATCCTAAACAAGGGTGAGGCTATTTGTAATATGTTGGAGCTCCATTTTTCAAGGCATTCATTCTTTGGTGGCCATCTGAAAATTTACTAGAAATAGCCCTTAGTCTTTCTACTACGGCCACACTCTCTTGGGTTGGAGATTTCCAACTTATTTTTGTTTAGGAGCCCCCACTTTTTATCTATTTACTTTGGTAACAATATAGAAAAAAGATAGACATACATACTCTCATATTCTTCATTCTTAGACTTTCAATAACCGGATCCCAATATCTATGCTGTAGTTTTCAAGCGTGTATGTTTCTTATTTAGCCAATCCATGTATCTTCTTCCTAAGTTTCAATTAGTTCAATTTTTATGTCCATTTACGCAATTGCTTCGCCTTTATTTTCTCCATCCTTATTATAAGTAGGTTAATTCAGGTACATCCGTCCGAGCCTCATTTTATACGCTCTGTGCGCGAGTATGTAACCAAGAAGCGGTTCCGATTGCTCTTCAATCGTCTGAATTACGGGTTGTTATCATCAACGACTAAGGAGGAGGGCTTTCTGATATTTTTGCAATTATCTGAAGGTTTTTATGGCCGGGTTGACAAAGGAGTGAAGAAAATTTCCTATACATCATTTAACAAAAGACAGCTACTTAATTGAATCTTTTTATTGAAAGTTTATAAATAAGGGTTAATATCACGAAACCCCAAACTGGTACACATGCGATAAATTTACCCAAAACTAATTTTTTGACCACAAAAAATCCACAATTGGTACACTTGTGATAAACCAAATACCCAAAAGTAGTACACCTGTGATAGTTTTACCCTTCGTTAATTTTCATTAAATTTTATTATCAAATTGCCGAATTAGATTATACGTGGCAGTGGCAATTAACGAGTGTACCAATTTGGCATTTTTACCCTCCGTTTGTCTCAGTTGTACCAGTTTGAGATTTTTCGTGGCATTAACTCAATTTAACGAAAACTAATAGAGAGTAAAACTGTCACAGGGTTTTTGGTAGTAAAAAAATTAGTTTATGATAAATTTGTCACATGTGTACCAGTTTAGGGTTTTTCGTGATATTAACCCTATAAATAATATTAATATGATATAATTCGAAAATTAACTATCAAGTAGACTACAATCATAAAGCTTAGGTATTCTTTGACAATTGGTTTCCTTTTTCTTTTTTCTTTTTAGTCTTGGCTAACTAAACTTCAAGGGTTCACGTTAAAATTCAAATGGGTCGAATTGCCTTGTCATTATTTTGGGAGCATAGTATGTATATATCATCCACTGCTATGCAAAAAGGAGCGAAAATGCCTGCACGATAGTCGAGATTAAACATGTTGCCATTAGTTGTTTTCAAATTTATTAGTATCTTTTATTTAAAGGATTCATAATCACCGTGCGCGACATTGTTTCCATGAGTAATTAATTTTCTCCTTCCAAGACTAGTAAATATCTTAGGAAAAATTTCAAATAAGGACCTGAAGTATCCTCATTTTCTCAAATAAGGACTTGAAGTGCTCAAATTGCTTCATTGAATGGCTTGATCGAATGGCATTTTCGTTCTTTCCTTTTCTGAGTTTTTTTTATTTTTTATATTTTGCCTTTTCTTTTCTTTTTTCTCCCCTCTCCTCCCCTCCCCAGGCCATCGTCGGCCTCAAGCCGCCCTCGCCTGGGCCGGCGTCGGGCTACCCTTGCTCGGGCCAACGTCGGGCGAGGGCTACCCTCGCATCAGCGTCGGGTGAGGGCTGCCGTCGTGTCGGCGAGGGTTACCCTCGTCCACCCATGCGAGGACGAGGGCTGCCCTTGCCTGACGCCGGCCTGAGCAAGGGTAGCCCAGCCGATGCCTAGGCAAGGGCGAGGGCGAGGGCCACCCTCGCCCGACGCTGGCTAGAGCGATGGCTTGGGGAGGGGAGGGGAAGGGAGGGGAAAAAAAAGAAAAAGAAAAAAATAAAGACAAGGCAAAAGGAAAAAAAGAAAAACAAATGAAAAAAGAAAAACAAAAAAAGAATAAAAAAATTCAAAAAAGGAAAGGACGAAAATGCCCTTCGGTCAGGCCTTTCTTTGAAATCATTTGACCACTTCAGATCTTATTTGAAACAAGATTCACTTCATGCCCTTATTTAAAAAAATGAAGGCACTTTAGGCCTTTTTTTGAAATTTTCCCAATATCTTATTAACGAGTGTCATCAAGGAGCTTGTTTTTTTGTTTTTTTGTTTTTATCTAGATCTTCTACTATACAAGCCACACTGTGTACGCTATGTGTCGTGTGCATGTTACAAAACCCTGCTCCCTCCTCACGCGTCCCCACACCACTCCCTCAAAGGTGAGGATTCCAACCCCCCATCTCCTTCTTCTCAAATGGGAAGAGTGGCCACTGGGGCAATTCTCCAGTGGTTATCAAGGCGCTTGTTAACGCACCTGATAACAAAATGATTTACAATTTCAATGGGAAAAATAGAATTTTAAAACGATAAATTTTCTTTATTTTTGGATGTTTTAACCAGTGCCACGATGGTTCACAAAATGCAATAGGCTATCTGGCACAAATCTCAAAACGTCAAAACCATCAAATAAGCTAAATTATGAAGATAATCATAGTTGCATTATTTGGATTTGGATTTGGATTGAGAAGGAAGGAAGATTGGTAGGTGGAAATTTCTCCACTTCCCATCAAGCTTTGACAATTCATATGTGCATTCTGATTCTCTTTGCCCAAGATGATAAAAGTCGCCTCCATTCCCAGCTTATTAGCAAATTTTGGTGGAGAGTTGTCATCTGTTCTTTCTTTTTCTTTTTTGTGAAGGGACAAATTTTTCTCCTTGAAAGTGAAGGGATAAAGGGATAGGTTATTTTTACCAAGAATTGGAATAATCATTTATAAAGTTTTGATGATTTATAATCTATTAATTAAACAAATACTAATGGTCACTTAACCAACCTTTAAGTGGAAGCGTTAGAATTGAAGAGGGAAAATTACCAAAAAAAGTCTTAAACCTATTGCAATTGTGTCTATTCATTCATAATTTTTTTTTACCAATTCAGGCCTAAACCTTTTGCGTTTGTGCCAATTAGACCTAAACCTTTTGTATTTATATCAACTCAGTCCATCTAGCTAATTAGCGTCGGCAGCATCACGTCAGCGGTTTTCAGCCAAAATTGGCTGGATGGACTGAATTAATACAATTGAAAAGGGTTTAGGACTGAATTGACACAATCGCAATATGTTTATGACTTTTTTAAGTAATTCTCCCAATTGAAGACACAAAATTGAGGGCAAAAATGGAATTGAAGATTAATTGTGATGATGAGTTTGAATAAATTAGGAGGTTGGCTTTTGAACGTGGAATTCGATTAACTCCGATTGTCGACCGCGCGCCGCACAACTATTGCATAAAATACTACCTCCGGACAAGCGTGGCTCCAAACACCGGCTAGGAAAAAAGTTTGGCTCCGAACCAAGTAGAGAAGCTCGGCCATTCCTATCCCCACCAAGATGGCGAACCACGATGGTATATCATGAAGTCAAAATCGCATATTTATATGTAAGGAGTGCACGCTAGCGGCCGAGCGTAGCTATCGAATATCGCCCGGATAAGAGGCAGCACCAACATATAGTTTCTCATCCTAACCAGTTCTGGTCCAAGGTGGGCCGCCTGTCCAAACACCAAAAGATTTGAACCAAGAATCATACTTCAATCCAAAACAAACAATCAAACAATAAAGTGGCCAAATTTGGCAACCTTAGAAGACAGCATTGCGCTCCTCAAGAATCAAGATCAGATCAGAAGGAGATGAGCAAAAGGGAAGGCAACGTCATCCGTAAACGGCACGCCGTTCTGTCTTTGAACCCTTTCTTTTATCTTACCGACAGTTGCAGAACAAGAACAAACCCACCATAAAAATGGGAAATAACCATAGATTTTGCAACGAAAGGGGCATGTGGGTCAGAATTGCAGGGGACGCAAAAGGGGTCAAAGAGGCCCAAATCCAATGGCTTTGTCTGGGCTCTGTTTCTCTCCGTCTCTCTCTCTCTCTATCTTTGATCTTGATTCGATGCCTTTAGCTTTGGGTCTACAAAGCCCGTTTGTTCCTTTTCTCTTGCTACTGCCTTCTCGATGACATTCTTGTTTTTAGTTTTTAGTTTTATCGTTTCTTTCTTTTGATGTTCGATTCCGTCCTTGTTATAAATAGCCAATTTACAGGTACCCCCTCCCTGTCCTGCAACTTATTCAAACTTCCCCACCTACTCCTCTCTTGGCCTCAGATTAAGTAACCCTCTCTCTCTCTGTCTCTCTCTCTCGTCGCCGACTTCTTTTCCTCGCACTCGCCCCATGACAGCATCTGCAAAGATGGCGTCCATCTTGAAGCTCTGTGCTCTGTTCATCGCCATCTTCTTGGGCTCTGTTTCTGGTGACCCTGACCTCCTCCAGGATGTCTGCGTTGCTGATCTTGCCACAGGTAATTAGTACTGCCCGTCTTTACTTCTTATCTCGCTTTCAAATGATGGAACGAATTCTTGAATCCGGTATGGTTGTGCACAGAAGAGCGTGTTTGTTCGATTTACAGGAGGAGCAGCTCAAGAAAAAGGACCGAACGAAACCCTTCCATTTTTTCTTTCTTCTTGGTTGCTTGAGAATGATGAGTTGACTTGCGTTTACTTGTTAGTCATCTAATCTTCTCACCTAATTACATTATTAAAGGGAGATTTAATCAAACCACCCATCATTTGGGTCATGATTTTTCTTGCTTTGAGTATTTCCGATGCCAATCACTGTAGGCCTTTACTGTTCTTGGCAGCTATCATTACTTTACTTTCTCCTCCTAACGTATCATCAGTTCGTTACCCTCCAAATCATCTCATCTCTCTTTGTCTTTTGTTCTTTTCTCTTTGATCGAGATCATAAAATACCTCCAAATATCTGTTCGGTACTTAGGAAATGTATTCAGAAATTTCAAATGATTATGCGATATCCTGTTTGTTTTCGTGGAGAAAACAGAGTATGTGACATGATGTAGTCTGCATTTCTGAATATTAGCAAGCTGATCTGCAATATAGGAACTTGTTCTGGACTATTTCCATTACATTGTTGACCTTGATTTCGAAAATGTGGTTGAACTATTTTCGGCTGTTGATTTGAATGGACAGGAGTGAAGGTCAATGGATTTGCGTGCAAGGCAACCTTCAACGCGACGGACTTCTTCTCCGACGCGCTTGCCAAGCCTGGGCTAACCAACAACTCGATGGGGTCGCTCGTGACTGCGGCCAACGTCCAAAAGATCCCGGGCCTAAACACCCTCGGTGTCTCCCTCTCGCGCATCGACTACGCCCCGGAGGGCCTGAACCCGCCCCACACCCACCCACGTGCCACCGAGATGGTGTTCGTGCTCGAGGGCGAGTTGGACGTCGGGTTCATAACCACCGCCAACGCCCTGGTCTCCAAGTCCATCAAGAAAGGGGAAATCTTTGTGTTCCCTAGAGGCCTTGTCCACTTCCAGAAGAACAACGGCAAGGTGCCTGCTGCCGTCATCGCCGCCTTCAACAGCCAATTGCCGGGGACTCAGTCAATCGCTGCCACGCTGTTCGCCGCCACCCCGCCGGTGCCGAACAACGTGTTGACCAAGGCATTCCAGGTGGGCACCAAGGAGGTTGAGAAGATCAAGAGCAGGCTTGCCCCTAAGAAGTAAATTGCACCTTATTGTAATGGAAGTTTTAATAGTTCAAATCCAATGGGAAGAGGCTCTTTTTTTTTTTTTTTAATGAATTGTGGGTGGATATGTGAATTTAGTCTTTGATCCAAAAATGAAAGAAAAGAAAATTACTGATTTAATAAGTGGTTCATGGAAGACCATTTTTATCAATCTCTTCCCTTGTTAGTGTGGTGTCACCATCTACAGTTGAAGAAGTAGATGGACTATCAAATAAAAGCAGAGATATCTTTGAATTGAAGGCAATCCCATTCACATGGGCGTGATCCACTGATCACTTCATGGGCAATTTCATTCTTTCTTTGGTACTCTATTGTCCCCTGCCTTCACAAGATCTAATTTAATGTAACGACCCGGACCAACGTGGGCAGGAAGTGTTCGACTGGGCGAAGGGCCTAGACAAGGAGCGGCTCCTAATAGACTTCTAGGACGGTGAAGAGGGCATGAATGAACCTAAATGAGCACCAAGCAACGGGAGAGCATTCATGGGAAACATAAGTGAAATTGAAATTAACTCATAAGATGCGCATTTTAACGCAGCGGCAACGTTTACTATTGGAACTTCAATATTAAACATGCTTAGGCGAGAGCACTATCAAGATGGGCGATCTCTTGAGAAATGCCCTACCGTATGCCAGAGGACAAAACTGTTAAAGCGGATAATACATCGAGTGAGTTAATTAGCAGTTGTTACCAGCGATCACTTCTTACCTAATGCTTAGGAATCAAATGCATGGGCTGTCTCTTTGCCCATTACTCCCTAACCAACCAAGTACCATAACATTGTAGGGGAGTTGGAGGAACTTGTGCTGTCGTTCTTATTGTTGTTGTTATTATTCATCTTTTTCGGTCCTAGTTGCATGATATTAATATTTTGGAGGGTACATTAATTACGGTCTTTAGGTTTAGCGTGTGCAAAAATATGACCAGTGAATATCTATGCCTAACCCCACCTAATGTCAATTTTTTTGGCCCCCATATTAAATGTGATTAAAAAATTTCCTTTCTATTCTTGGATTCTTTTCCATATCCAACAGTGTTAATCGTTTTTATTAGAAAGTGGTTGTTGGGGGAAAAAAATAAGACATGTGCATATATGGGGTTGGATTCCTTACAACCTTGGTTGGGAGGTAACTTTCGGACGGTTTCACGAGAGCCATTTGACGGGGACTTCGAAATCTATAGGAACCAAAGAAATGGTGGGCATTCCTCAACAAGTGAGAGCTCTGAGGTTGAGCTGGATGACATGATGCCAACTTTGGATAACTTAGAATAATTTTCCTGATTTTGAAATCAAGTACGAATCAAACATCACGAAATGTTCCAGTTGACTATAGTTTCGCCACGTGTCGGTTGGAAAAAAAAAGGGGTACAGACAGAAGAGTTTAATCAATTTATAATGACACCTTGCTGACAAGGGGGGACCAAAGGAGCCGTTTAGCCTCCATCTTTGCAATAAAAGATTTCTCTGCTTGTGAAACATAAGCATGGATTAATTAGTATTTCTATCATCTTGCTTTGCTCGGTTAAATTCAGCTGATACAGCCAATGAGCATGAAAACAACTTTGCACCAGATGGCTTTTGTGAATTGTCAGAATACTGAACTTAGGCACAAGAAATAGTCAGAAAACTTTATAATTATATTATCTGACAGCTATCAAGAGAGGGAAGAGTTAGCACAAGGGACAAATTAAGCAGAGGCCAAGAGGAAGATAAGATAGGCCATCTTGCTCATTAAACAATTATCACCTTCTTATGTCAAAGTATAATAACAGCTGATCCCATACTTTCAAGGCGACTACTGAGGGCTTTTTATGTAGTTTATAAGTTCCTTTTAAGGGGTTTGATTTTAGCTTATGTATTGTATTGTCTGGAATCAAACATGCATATGGGACCTGTGCAATCGAGCCGTTACTGTCTGCAATTGCCAATACTATATGGTGAAAGCAGAAGTGCAGTGGCATTCAATCACTATTGCACATTGTGCAACCTTGACAAGCCATTTATCCTCTTTGTCTAGTAGTAGTTGTACAATAACAGCTCCAGAAAACAACTGACAGAATGTATTCAACCCCTTCAATTAGCATCGTAGATCAAAAACCCGGAAGATCAATCAGTTTAAAGAGTCACTGTCGACTAAGATGCAGAACGATCAGAGTCCTGCATTGCTTCTCCTGTCACAGAATTCTGACTTCACAGTTCAGGTGTAAGTGACCATGAATGGCGCAAAACCAAAATTAACTTCAGTGTGGACGATCCTTACTTCAGCGCAGATTGTTGCCTGCCATCTGGAATGGCTATCAAAACGATGGGCTTCGAGGGTCTAATGAACGGAACGTCGCATCTGAAATAGCCCTTCCTCTCCAGCTGTATGATCTCGCCGTGTTTCAGATTCCTCATGTTTGAATCCCCGAGTGCCGCCGTTACCTTCTTTGTACTCGGGTTCAGGACATCAAGAAAATCTTCCCCATCTTCCAGCTGGCGTATTTGCAAAAGACAGAGACATCAACTAAAATATGGGCATGTCGATCAAGCTTTAACTAAAGTTCAGTAAGTTTTAACTAAAGTTCCGTGTCTGAATTCTAAAAGACAGTAGTATATTTTCAGCATCAGTATTCATCTGATGTCATTTTCACAACTGAGCAGCTATTTCTGCATTTCTAAATGCATGCCTTCATGTCACGCGAATAAAGAAAAAATTGAGCAATCAACCAAGTTAGACCAAGACAAAAGCAAAAAGTATACAACAGGTCCATGTCATGTCCCTGTCTAAACCTATTCTCCATTCCTCAGATGCATGTGGTACAACCGCCACCTAGCAAACTACAATCACAGTTTGCAGATACTTAACTTGTTAGATTGAGAATCAAATGAGGCATTTCTCTATCCGTAAAAAAAGTCACTAGGAGGAGGGCCTTAAGAATGATTAAGTATCATCTGAATGCCACGCAGATCTTCCTGTTCAACTACTTTTCTTAATAGTGGAAAAGCAAACTAGGACATGACAATCTAAAAAAACAATACAGCTGTAAAGAAAGCTGAAAGCAGAAGCTAAACAAAGTGGAAAGAAGAAAAAGGTCCAGCAGTCTAACCGACACGACATACCTTCTTCTTTGTAATTAGATAGTCAAACTCAACCAATGAGAGATTAACCAATTCATTTGTCTCGGGAAGCCACGTCAGCTTCAACTTTGTGCTCTTAACAGATCCTTCAAGGTGCAGAACCCCTGTTAACTGTGTGATGTTCCCATCCTCGTCCCTTTCAATTTCCTTGACTATAGCATTTCCCCAGTCCATCAGGGTTATTTCCTCATCCACTGAGATACACTCGGCATCCGCATGGTCTAACCATATCTTCTTTGTGTAAGTAGTAGCCTTTTCTCCAGCACCTTCATATTTCTTGTGCCTTGGGATAATGCGAACAAAGGGCGTCTCAGGACCATCAATTAAGTGCAACAACACCCGCCGCTCTTCAATAACTGCAGTATGTCTAGGGCAAACAGGATCGATAATCCTTTTGTTGATGCTCCAAAGCTTATCCCATTCCATAAGGTTAAGATTCTTTGATGCGCCCTGCAAACGAAAACAAACATTATCATGCAACAAGTTGAGTGCCTATCTTGTAAAGCATTTGTGCTGAAATCTTTTTCCCATTTGTATAGTAAATAAATATTCATTAAGAAGGTACCAAGGGTACTGCCCTTATACATAATAACTTCAGAAGAGAAGTCACCCATAAACAAAATTATGAACACAAGAACATTTTTTTGACATTTGTAGGATTGAGCTTTCCCACTCTACCGAAAGTGAAGAATGTGAAACCAATTATCAGTAAAAGAATCCAAGAAGGTTCAATTTCCCGAAATATTTGTAATAGCCTGCGAAACACATTTAGTACCTCAAAGTCTAAGGCAATAACTAACAATTACTACTAAGACATGATAAAAGCTTTAGGTGACAAAATGTATTTGTTATACCTGCTCAAGAATAAATTGAATCAGTGCCTCAATTTTAAGACCTCTACGAACAATCCCCTGGACTGTTGGAAAGCGAGGATCGTCCCAACCATCTACTTTTCCATTTTGGACAAACCAGAGAAGCTTACGCTTGCTGAGAAGCGTATATACCAAATTTAACCTGCTGAATTCATAAATCTGGACTTTCCTCAAGCCCATATCCTCTTGAATGCGGTAATACTGTGCATTCCGATCATGGTACTCACTAGATCGGAGTGCATGTGTTGTCCCTTCTATAGAATCAACAAAAGGACATGCAAAATCATAGGTGGGGTACAACTTGTACTTGGACCCAATACGATGGTGGGGCAATGGGTGGCAACGGTAATACACTGGATCTCGAAGAGATTTGTTTGGATCCTGCATATCAAGTTTGCCTCTGAGACAACACTGCCGACCCCTTTCAGATGCCTCCATCATTTCTTTCCACAGTTTAAAGTTCTCCTCTACACTGTTACTCCTACATTTTGATTCCACGCCATCCATCCTCATTTTCTGCATTTCCTCCCTGGGTGTATCATCTACATATGCTTTACCCTCCTGGATCAACTTTTCAGCCATTTCCATCAACTGTGGGAAGTAGTCCGACGTATAGGTCACCCTATCATACTTAATACCAAGAGTCTCAATATCCTTCAAAATGTTGTCCACGAACTCATTGCTTTCCTTCGCAGGATTTGTATCATCAAAACGCACAATCACCTTGCCTTGGTACCGTTGAGCGAAATACTGATTCATGAGTGCTGCTTTTGAGTGCCCTATGTGAAGATAGCCACTAGGTTCTGGTGCAAATCGCAGGCACACCTTCCCAAATTCAGCATCAGGAAGATCTACTTCAGCTGATGACTTGTTAATTCCTTTCCCCTTGTCAGACATATCACCATTAACACTCCTCGATTGGTTAGTGGAACCCTGTTTCCCAGTTGCTGCTTTCCCTGAACCTTTCTTGCCAACATATGTTGCGATAATTGCGTCAAGGACATCAGTGTACTCAGAATGTATAGAATTGAACCAACGCACTAGATTTGGGTATTTCTTTGACTTCCTCAAACTTTCCCAACGCAGCCCAACTCCTGCGGAACATTTGAATCAGGACTATCAATGAACACAACACGTATAAAGAAACATTAAGGTGACATAGCTACACTAACGCAGTCACATGCAAATCATGTAAACAGAAAGATCAAAGCAAAAGGACAGTAAATGCCCCTATAATAGAATGGTTGCTCAACTCAACATATTTTGACAGCAATAGAGGACAGTAAAACAGTACTTTATGCTCGAGAACCAGGATAGGATACTCTATAAATTCATAGTCAAGAGATTGCTGCTGTCGTCTTGCTTGGGAGTAGCACGTCAGACATCGTGATACATAGGATAATAACTTATTAAATAACAAACGGTAACAGTGTAAATACCTGCAAGACCAGACCAGATTGCTATATCTGCTATAGTCAGAGAATGACCCACCAAAAATGTACGCTTTTCCAGATACTCATCCAAGTATTTGCATGCATTTTCGAATTCAGAACCAGACGAAAGAATGGGGACATACTCCAGCAACTGCTCAACCTGCGTGTCAAATAAAAAGGGAAAGATTGTGTCTGCAAGCTTATATTACGTGTATATACGGGGGCAAACGAATAAAAAGACTAGATCAAGAAGAAGAAGAATCACCTCACTGGATTCATATACGGTGCACCCATATAAACCTTTAGTCTTGGAGACACTACCAATGTGGCGGAGAAGATCAGATGTCCCGAGCAACTTGTGCCTAATATAACAGGATAATCGAACGCGAATATGAAAGACAATTCCAGCAAAGCCTCCATTCAGATAACAACAGCAGAAAATTAAACCACCAAATTATAAGCTTCTATACCACATAGTGAACTTTCCAAAGAACATTACATATAATCACTCGCAACTCAACCATGTATAGGATGGCCAGGACTAGATACTCAAGATTCATTCTGGATGTATTTATCGGTGCCTAAAAGAACGGGACAATGAATCCTGCGTACTGCACAACTATATCCTACTAGCCTAAGACAAGATTTTGATATTGATTCTATCACCCGAATCGTGACCACAAAAGACGAACAGAACAGTACGCAAAACCAGAGCAGGAATAAAGTCAAAAACAACGTAGGAAATGACCCAGAGAGCGAATCGCGAGAGCGAGAGCGAGCGCTAGAGAGAGCATACCCATTAGAGCAGAGCAAAAACGGAGGAGACCCGGAAGGGAGAGAGGAATCGAGGGGCAGAGGAATGCCGGCGAGCTTGGCGGCCACGATGACGGAGAGAGGAGGGCAATCAGCTGCGAAAGACAGTTGCGTGATCTCCATCTTGCGAATCCCGCTCAAATCACATAAACGGAACAAAGGGAGGTTCCCAGATTGAGCTTGAAGCAGCTGAGAGAGACAATGTCTGTGCGCGCAGAGCGAAGAGACAATGAGGGCGAGTAGGGTTTTTATATATCCTCTTGCTCGTGGATTGTGAATCCAACGCTAACGTGGGAAAGTCTCAAACGACAGCAATGGAGCCCATCGGATTTTCATTTTTCTTTTGTTTTTTCCATTTTTACTTTCACATTTTTGGAGAAGAAAAGGTTAAATCTTTGTCCGCAAAGTTTGACTTTACTTCCCTGTTGAATTTCTGGGAAATTCTGCTTTTAGGAGAAGAGGAGAAATAGGGAGGATTCTAGTTTTCAAGACTTCAATCCAATAAATTCAAGTCTTATTAATAAATCTCTCCGAAACACGCAATCCAATAAGAAAATTTTTTATGTCTCCTCCACATGAATTGTGCACGACTTGAGAATGACGGTGCTTTACGAACGATAAACTATCTTTATTAAGAAGTTTTGTTAGCGAAACCCTTCTAAAACTTATATAATCAGAGGGGATTTATGCAGTTTATGTTTAGTTTAGGATGTTGGTGCAAGAAATGATGTTCAAATAATTAATCAAAGAATTAAACTTTGGTTAGGGAATCAGATATAGGAGGTGGATTTCAAAAGTCCCCCGTTTGGAATACAGGTAGTATGCGAAATTCATAGAGTAAAATTTTTTTTTTTTTTTGGCCAATAAATTCTCAGAGTAATTTATTAAGGAGATTTTGACCAAATAACATAAATTTATTTAGAAAATCAAATCTCTAGGCCACAAGCCTTTCCTCCCAAGATGGAAAATTCGATTGCCAAGAATTTACTTTCCGAAACGAGCTCGCCAGCCCCTAGCGCGAATTAGCGCAGAAATCGCCCTGATTTCTAGCGATTGCGTTTTTCCAAGAAATCATACGCCAGTTGTTCTACATCAGTTACCTTCTTACAGCATCATTGAACATGGACATTCATTCATGTAAGTAGCACAAATAAGACAAAAATGTTATTTTCCTCATAAGTATTTTCTTCTCTCACAAATCTCTTCTCAATATGAAATTTCTTTTCCTTTACTTCCTTTTTTTTTTTTTTTCATTTTTAGTTTCTTACACCTAAATTTTCTTCACCTCCTAAAAGTTTGTCCAAACACCATGTCAACTCAAGAAAAGACCCTTGTGGGTGTCTAGCCTAACATAGCTAAAGAATTCCCATGTGTCCTTATGGATTAAGGATTTTCTGGCATTACATATGTGTTTACTTGATTTTAATGGCCCGTGATCTGGTCTGTCCTCTATAATCTATTATAACAGTCTTTTGGTTGGGTAACTACTAGCTGTTGCGTCTTCTACCTGGATTCATCTGATCTAACAAGAGTATAGACCTGGTGGAGATCAAACATGACAAGTGCAGATAAGTAGATCAGCTGCTCAGCTCTTTGGAATTTGAGGTTTAGAACCTGACTAGTTTGTGAAAGATTTAGTGATCACTGATCAATCATTTGCACTTTTAGGGAACATTGATGGGTTGGTGGCGTCGCCCTCTAAGAGTCTTGCCAACGCTGGAGATGATTTGAATTCTTATTGAATGAAAGAAGAAGCAAATGCTACTGCTTGGATGACATAATCCCAGGCAAGAAGTCATGAGGCAACTCACACACCCTGCAGTGTTCGTCCCTCAACTGCACAAGTTCTGATGTTCGAGTTTTGATCCTGGAAAATCATTCTTTATCATGTTGTGGAAGTGAAGAATCTGCCAACTTCAAGCTCGACCAAATCCTTTTTCACTCGGGATGCCATTTTTGATAAAGAAGTCTGTTTTGTTCCATTCATCGTAGAGGATTTCATACCCGTCGTTTGTTTCCATCTTTACCGGCCAAGAGTTGCATCCTGCTACCTATGCATTTGATCGACTAGGATGATGCAAAAACGAGAGAACAGGATGATGCAACTCGCAGAATGAATTTACTCACAAATGGTCCGAAGAGTGCTTTGGATCAATTTATCGATCTCTATTCAACACATTCTTCTAGTTTTACTTTAGTTTAAACCCCTTCTTTCTTTCTTTTTTCATCGTACCCGGAATGAAACAAGCTCATTCTGAAAACCATCAGGAAAATTTTCCAGGTACAAGGCACAGAAAGTAGTCTGCAATGTAGAAACCAGTCAGTTTCTGCAAGCACCAGCTACCCCCAGTTCAGAAACACGGGATTCTCTTTATTTATCTAGAAGTCTATTTCGAGTGCTTATGGGTTATGAGCCTCAGGAGCGAAGCATGCTAACTAAGGTTCTTATAGAGTAACTCTCTATTGTGTTGTTCTTTCAATCAACAGTAACTTCTGGTACTAGATGCATATGACATCCGAATGTGCATTTTCTGAACTAAGCAAAACAGCAAGAGTAAGATAGATTACAGTCACCTGTCAACCACGCCATTCATTCTCATCTGTCGGTAGCCACACCGTCTAAGTGAAGACATGGATTTGCATGGTTGGCAGCCGCTAATTTCAGCCGATCACCAAGAGTCTTAGCCCTGAGCCCTATCTAAATCAAAATTAAGACGCATGGTCTCATCAATTGTTGCATGGAAGCTGAGTGAGGGTCGAGATAGCGCGATACTTCATCTCGTTCATTCAGAACTTCCAACAAGACACAAAACCCCCAGCTAAAACAATATAGGGAATGGAAACCCTTGGAAGGACTCTAGAAATCAAAAAGTCGCATAAAGTTAGAAAAAGTAGATAAACAAAGCAAGAAACAAACTGCTGAACCAACCCACTGGATGTAAAAGTCTTTCCTACTGCAGTATTGATCCAAAAGTCTTACAAACAAGAATTTCCTCAAGTATACATTGGCAGAAGAATGCTCATTCTCCTCTGTATAAAAGTAAAGCTCTACAATTGGAAAAGAATACAATGAATTCAATTCTTCCACATTGACGTGGCAATCTACCATAAACTTTTCAGAGACTGATTTTCTCTGCCCTGAGCATTCCTTTCAACTATACAATCCTCAAACCAATCTCATAGCACCTCCAGAAGGACGAATAGAGAACCAAGGCCAAAAGTGCAGACCAAGCAAGAGGCCTAATGACTCTGCAACTCATCACGTGATCGAGAAGCGCAAATTCAATATCCGTCCAATCTGATAAACCGATGAGCCGACCTCATCTCCATAATTCACCCAACCATTAACACTTGAACTCCAATTTTAGTTCACAACCCAATTGCCATCCCTTTCGGAAGAATCAGAACCAGCATGGTGATCACGAATTCAACAATTTCAACAATCTTGCATACCTCTGGTTGAAGACTTTCCACAACCTCCTCTGCAACAATGGTCGAGGTATGGAAATACAAACAATGGATCGAAAAACTTCCCTTCGCTATCTATGCTCACACGAAGCGAAATGGATGTACAAGTGGGGATTGCATTCCCTACAGTAAAAGTCATTCCTTTCCAACAAATCCCTCAGCATCTCATGCGTGAAAGCCGCATCGTTGGGATCGCTCAAATGAGACTCGGCCGGCGATTCCAGAGTTTTGGGCCTGCCAAAGCAAAAAACACAACCTTTATCGTTCCTTCTGCTGCGTCGTCTCGATGATTTCTTGTTGGATGAAGACCCAAAACCCTTCTTAACCTTGGCAAGGTTCCATCGTGGCATACACCCATAACCCGTCTCTTCCCCCTGATTATTCTTACGCGTGACAGAGACCCCAACTCCACCATCATCCTTATCATCATCCTTGTTCTCTCCATCGTCAACATTATCATCATCAACGATGACGTTACCACCAGAACTAAATATCTCCTTATCAGGAACTGACATCAACAATCAAAGGATTGCCCAAAATCTAAAACCGAATGGGGTGGACGAAAGACAAAATCCAGAACGTACCATTCGTGTGAACAACTGTATGCACTCATCCAAATCGGTTGCGGCCGGACAACAGACGAGAGAAACGATGAAACGACAAACACCCAGTTGAGGATTCGGACAGAATCGTGTGCTGTGCGTGTTTTCTGCGGTATGGATGTCGAGGCCAGAGTTTTTCCTTACTGGCGATAACTTCCGACGCCTATGAGCACGAGGGTCTCTCAATGATTAATTGGAGTTCTCTGTTCATTTGATGTGGCAAAAGGTGGCACCTTTGATTTTGGGTGTCCCCAATCGTAATCCCATCACAAGTTAATGGGATTTATTAACACGTGCTTGTCACGCTGATTGCGCACCACACGAAAGTAATTCGCGTATGACTCTGGAGACACTCCTTAATAAAAGAATTCATTTTATTAAATTAGAAGATCGATTTTAACATACTTTAAAGTCCGTTTGTTTCGTACGAAATGAATTATTTATAAAATATTTTTTAAAACAAAATGGTTATATTGCTTAAAAAAATTAGTCAACGAAAATTTTATTCATTGTCGATAACTAGTTATGCATACCTATTTTTGTGGATAATGAAAATATTTTTTCATTTATTCATTTTTATGAGAGATACAACTGATCATTTTTTTAAAAATATTTTTCAAATCTCGAGTTTTCCATGATATAAACGCACATTTAACATCATATTAAATTTCTTGTTCAGGACCAGGGGAGAAGATAGTTTTAATAAAATCATCAAGAATATGCTTTAGCGATCTATTATATTAAAATTCAAGAAGGTTTATTTGAGTTGGATTTTAGATTCGGACACTTTATCTCGTTCATTTGAAATTAAAAGTTAATCTCACCAGTTTTGTCTATCATATTGGAAAAATGAGCATGAAAAATTGATAAATTACTGTTACGGCAACCGATCAAGTTTTTTTTTTTGGTTTTTTTGCTACCCTTAAAATCTTGTTTTTGATATAAAAAGGTGACAAAAATCAATGATACTTATTTTTCCATACATGCCTAGAATCAATCTCACTCCCCGCGATCATATTATAAACACGAATTTTCTTAGTACATTCATTACCAAATGACGAACTTTTATACTTCACCCGGCGACACTTGCGACGAGGTAACGAATAATTGGTTAGTTTGAAACGTGACAGACAACTTCAAATCGATTAGCGAAAACAACGTGTGGCACGGCGATTGTGAGAGCGTGAGATCATAGAATCGCCAAAACCATCACTTCCTTGACCCCATAAGAGTTGGCAATGTAAGAAAGGCATCATCCCTTTTATTAAAATGCCTGATGCCTTATCTTATCTCATGTCTTGACTGAGTAGATATACTAATTCTATGTGAGCATTTGCTGCCTGGATGGGCTTCTCATGTTTCCTTAAATTAAGGAGCCAACTAATCCACGTTTCATATTCATCTTATAGTGATAAAAGCACTAATCCATATTTCACTTTAAGCATATCACCACAGTCCTGTTTTGCATCTCCCCTTCTTTGCTTACTTGCTCATGTTAGTAGTTGTTGGGATGTAGTTCATACTCCTCATCGACGGGAAAGCATGGGGATCCCGCTCTCCGGTGAGCGGGCGGGGGTCCAGGGGGCTACCCCGTACTTTCACAGGGCTTTTATAGTTTGAATCCGTATTTTATTAGTAGTTTGGGCTTGGGCCCATGAATAGTCCCAGTTGTATATACTCGTTTTCGCTTGTAATTGAGTGATGTAATAGAAAGGTGCGATGTGCTAATTATAGTGGAATCCTTTGCTGGATGTAGCCCTAGTTTAAGGGTGAATCATGATAAACTTTGTGTCTCGATTTCTATTTCTCGCTTTTACGCTCTATTTCGTTGTGGTTGTGCACCGAATCCTAGCAGTACTGTCACTGCTTCCTTCCGCACTCAACTGATTTTCAGCAAAATGAAAGAATGCTATCCTTCCATAAGTGGGCTTCCAGGAAACAACTTCTTTGTGTTTGGAGCTCAAGCTCGTATATGCTGAAGCAGGACAGGGGGATCAAAACAGATATGTTTGTCTGCAGAAAGAAAGTGGAACATCATCTTCTTTATCACGTCTTTAATGAGGCAAGGTTTGGTGGGTGGACATAAGGCTGATTAAAGAAATGGCCATGATGATTGAACCATCGCTGTAAAGTCATTAGCTTTCACAGGTAGCCACCCTCTCTGGTCTGCCCGGACATTGCCTCTCCAGCCAATTCATAAACTTTCATACGCTCACATCCTCATATCACCCCATTTATAAAGGACAAGCAATACTCAGAAGCCCACAAAGGCTTTGTGATATGTGTTGCATTAGTTGGAAGAGGGACATCGATAGGTTGATGAATTCAAGAAACGATACCTCGTAAAATTTCGAGAGTTGGACATTTTCGGGGGTTTGAAATGAGGAGGGCTTATAGGAGGATGTGGAGGGCAGTGCCTTGCACAAGCAGGAAGACCCTGAGGACCGAGTCCCAGAAGGACATAGAGGTGATACTGAAGATGAAGCTCGCAACAATCAAAGAAGAACCGGAGTTCTCTGATGACAATTTGACGCCACCAAGACACCGGCGAGCGATCAAGAAAGGAAGGAAGTTCGAGGCCAAGGTTAAGATGGGACGTCTGTTCACGCCTCAGTTCAGTTTCCGGGATTCTTATGCGCTCTTCATAACCTGTTTCGCCTCCAAAGGTAGCTTCGGAGGACTCCTTCAGTACTAATTTCTCGATTCGGCTAGTCTTTGATTCCGGCAGCTAAAGGTAATCTCAAGGACCGAAAGGTAGGTATTTCGTGATCATCGAGTTGGGTATCTGATGTGATTGGACACCCCCCCTGAAATGTTGTTAGAATTTGTGCTTTGCTTCTGCAAAATCATATTATTTCAGGCAGAAGCAGCCACTGACTGTTTGGATTCCTGTGTAGTCATTCACATGGTAGTTTCATTTTTTTAACAACTAACGAATAAGAAACTTCTTTGTATTTCCTCTGCCATAGTATGTAACAATTATGGAGCTAATTACACATAGTCCAGCTTTAGCATGTTCTGGATCTACTATGTTATCTATCTTTGTCGGTAATTGCATTTTGTTAGAGTAATTAAATATTAAACCACACCTTCATCTAAAAGCTTAAGCTTTTGGAACAGTTGGCAGTGGTTCTACAAAATCTCACGTGATATTAAAGCAGAAGGTCCTGAGTTCAAATCTTTCCAGGCCCCTATTTGCCTCCCCAATGATATATTTCCACGCATAGTACCCAGACTAAGCGTGAGGGGGAATGATATATTTTCACGCATAGTACCAAAATCTCACACATTTCAAGTCATTCACCCTACTATTCAAGACAATGGAACAGTCTTTTTCTATGCGACTCCGAATGTCGAGAAATCCCCCCTTTTTTTTCGCTTCTGAGTTTCCGAGATGGTAAAACAGGACCACTGGTTTGCTTGAAGAAAAGGAAAACCCTCAGTTTAACAGTAAGCTGTTGCCGTGAAATGTCGAAATCGAATGAAACCAATCTGGCCCTTGCTGCTATTTCCTTTCCCGGTTCATACTTATGAGCTACAGCACGCCGGTAGTGAATTGCAGTCGAGCTCCTTACAGAATTCAGCTATGAAGAACTGGCTTCTGGCCTAAAGGGAAAGCTGGCCTCGGCTTGCATCGATGAGGTTTTAGAACTTGGATACATCTCACATCCATCTCAGTCACCTAAAATAAAATGCTGTAGATGCTAAATGTTTTATAAAACTTGTTGACCAAGTGCTACGGCAAGCAGTCATTGGCTGTTCCGACACCCAAAGATACTATGCATAGAAAATGTCAAAACTTCAAGTCCCAATTGCCACACCCCGAATCCTACCAGAACAGGAGTGATGAGACGACCATTCTTTTACCCAAAAGACGCTGCCTCAAACATAACCAACATCAACCCGTTGTCGGTATGTGATGGAACAGTAATCTAGTTAGTTATAGGATCAATAATATGTATTTTTCCAAACTAAGAAACTAAACCTCAATAGATACCATTTCAAATATATCCAACTATATGAATTCACTCCCATAATCAAACTACCAAAAGTTCCCCGTCGATATCACTCTCGTACTACTCGTCGCTAGTTGAAGAACCTTCAAATAATTGAAATGAATGGGGTGAGCAACCACAGCTCAATGAGCATTACATTTATTCTAAGCAAAACAAACGATCACTATGCATTCTTATAAAATGATATGATAACTCAGCAATTCCAAATCTAGCTTACAATATACGCAAAATATCAAAAGTGAGGTATATCTTTTCACAACATAACTTTTTTCATATCAACAATAAGAAATCAAGCATCAACGGTCCATTCCATTGATTAATCTCTATCAAATCAAATGTCAATGGTCCATTCTCTCCACTAATTAAATGCTCAATATATAATAATGGTCATGCTTAACCCCGAGACAAAGGCAACCAAGTTCCCTCTGGCTAGGTCTCTACCTATATAGCCAATGGTTTGGTCTAGAAGGACGCCCCGGTAACAATATGCATACTTACCCCTCAATGGGTTCTAATTATATCGACATGAATATAATCCACTAACAACATTCTCCAATAACGCACAATCAAACTTATAATCCGTTTCAAAACTGAGGTTCCCTTACCAAATCATATCAATTTTCACGTTTCAATTCATCAAACAAATAACATTTCATAAATCATATTCAAAATCAAGAACTTTTTGTAACTCTTTCATAACAAGGATATGCAAACCATTCACAGGTTAATAGTTTAAAAAATAATCAACAGATACTCTTTCATTTCAAATAGACAAAATGGTAGTAGATGCTCGATCTAGTTTTATGCATTCAATATGCCCTAAAAACCACTTTTCATTTTCAAAGAAATATCAAACAATGTATTATCTCTTTAACTCATAATATATATTTCTATCAATTCAAGACATAAGTTTTACAAAATCAAAGAAGAAATAAGCTGAGAACCAACCTACGAAGGCGACTCGAACCGACGAACTCGTATCCATATTAATTATAAAATAAACTATATCATTATCCAAGTAAAATACTATTCTGATGAACTCTCGACTAAACCATGCTTATTAGTTTATCAATCATCTCCTATGCGCTAACAAAGAAACTCGTTCATAGCGAATATTCATTTTTGTCCCTTACATGTATCTCGCAGTTCAAAATTTACTTAACTTCGAATTTATGACCTAATTCAAGAATTACTTCGATTAGACAAATAAAGGGCTCAAATCCTTAACGAAAGGGAATCGATTCAACTTGTCGGGACGTCGGAAACGAATACACGCGAAATTTTCTCTCTCTTCCTTTTCCTTGTTTTGTCGCCCATGTGTTTGTTTTCCTTCTACGCCCAAAAGCATCACCTATTGAAGGAAAGTGAAGGTGGGCTGAGTTGTGGCCATTTTGAACATGGGCTTGGGCTTTCAGTCATAAATTTTTGTTTTAAGCCCATGATATTACACAAATAATACTCCACCGTGTGGTTTGAATAGCAAAGGCAAAATGACACAAATGGTCCCTGAATTTTGACCCAATAAGTAATGTAGTCTCTAAACTTTTAATTTGACAAATATGGTCCCTGAACTTTAAGCCAATGTGCAATGTGCTCCCTGAACTTTCAATTTGATCAATATGGTCCATGAACTTTTGAAATATGTTCAACTTAGTTCCTGAACTATAGGAAGCTATTCAATTCAGTCTTTCCATTGATTCAAGTTTAGAGACTAAGTCCAACATGTTCCAAAAGTTTAGAGATCATGTTGGCCAAATTAAAAGTTCACAAACTATGTTATATATTAGGTTAAAGTTCAAGGACTATTTGTGTCTTATCTTGATAGCAAATCCAAGGAAAATTTAAGCATGTGTTCGAGTGCTCGGCAACACTGGGGCTTCACCAGCGATTGCATCTTAATCTAAATAAACGCATGGTACGACAGATTCCTCTACAGCAGTGATGTGTCATCCGACAGATTGCCGAGGAAGCACAAAAATTGAAGTTGACAGTGACAGTAGCGAACAAGAGTTAACCCTTACGCAAAAAAAAAAAAAATAGAGTTAACATCATGAAAAATCCTTAATATACCTACGATAAATTTATCCAAAATTAATTTTTTGATCACCAAAAATTACAAACTGATGCACCTGTGACAAAATTTACATTACGTTAGTTTCGGTTAAATTTATCGTCAAATTGCTGAATTGGATGACACGTGACAGTCGACGGGTGTATCACTTTGGGATTTTTACCGTCCATTTGTCACAGATGTATCAGTTTAGGATTTTTCATGGTATTAACCCAATTTAAAGTAAATTTTTTTTTTTGGTCGAGCAATTTAACGTAAACTAACGGCGGGTAAATTTGTCACAAGTGTACCCGTTTGAGATTTTTCGTGGTCAAAATATTAGTTTGGAGTAAACTTTTCACATATGTACCCGTTTGGGATTTTTTGTGGTAAAAAAATAATTTGGAGTAAATTTATCACAAAAGTACCAGTTTGGGGTTCTTCGTGGTATTAGCCCAAGAATTTATTACAAAGTAAGTTGGGAAATATGAATGGAAAGGCAGAGGTTATTTGTAGCAGGGGATGACAAGGGTCGGCCAAATTTTCAGATAACCCACAAAATATGCAAATGGACAAGCGCTAACGTGCAATCTGATCTGCAAATGCATCAGCTTAATCTTTTGAGTGAGATTGGACTGAATCTGAATGCAACATGTTAGAAAGTAAGCAATCAAGTGGCCACCGACTTACCTTAAAATATGTTTGATACTGAACTGAATTGTCAAAGTAAAGCCTTGAAATTACTAGAGAGCGCATATTATGTTTCCTTTCTTTCATTCCCTAAGTCTGGAATCAGAACGATTTAGTACGTTCGCGCGTCCTGGACACAAAGAGTATGAACTAAGAAGCGTTGTCGAATTGAGAATCGGGTTTGACAGACTGTAGATTAATGAGAGGAACATAATGCAAGATCAACATAATAGCAGTTCTTCAGGTTACCACTGCAGACCAAATGCCTGCAATTCAAGTGCAAGCCCAGCTTTTATCAAGAGACATGACACTTCTTCTACATTTCACAGAGGGGTGAGACAGAACTGGAAGCCCCCACTGAGAGGAAAAGGTGATGGCCGGGCAGATACCATCCAAATTCATCCGGTTGGCGATGTCTCTGTAGATCCTGGCGATCTTGCCGGGCAACGCAATCAGAGAAAATGCCCTCAGAGTGAGTTTCCTAGAGCGAGACAGCCGGAGAGCCCTGAGCTTTCCGTTCACATTCCTCACCCAACGCCCCCTAGGCCTCATCGTTTTCTCATCGACATTGATCAGCTTCCCGTATTGATGCCTGAAGCGGCCCGGGCCGATATCTTGCCGACCCATCTGCAGCATTAAGGGCTGATGATAGAGGGGAAAAAAGTCAGAAGAGATGAAGAGAGAGCCTAGCTGTTACTAAACAAGGAACTGTCCCTAGCATAAAGGGTATGCGGACAACTTATAAGGAGGTGACCTATTGCTAGTTATTTTGGCAGGATTCGGGTTTTCGAAATTTTTCGACACAAGTTTTAGTACCAAAGCAATGATATAAGCTGCAGTTGGGATTCCTCAAACACATGGCTTCCACTATAGTTTAACCCAGACACAGTCCAAGGTTACTAACCTTTTCAACACATGGCTAACATCAGTTTCCATGGCCATAGCCATAGCTTAACAACTTGGGCTATGAGCCTCTCTTCTCAGCTGCTGGGATGAGGACAAACTGAAACAGACGGTTTAGGGGAATAGTGAGAGGCATGTGCAATGATTGCTTCCCATGTTAGTGTGCCTATCGAGGCCAATCATCTGCTCAACGGGAAGGAATGAAATATTGGTGGCCATCATTGGAAAAAGAAAAGGCAGATCTGCTGGTTTATTCTAAGTCGTTTGACACAGATTGTTGCAGAATCAAGTCAAGCCTGCATGGTTGTTGGTCTAACTTGTCCCGGATTGAAGAATACCAGAGGAATTAATTGTTTAATCAGCAACTAGTGTCTGTATCATCTGGGGCTGAGCCTAATGGTCTGACCGAACTGAGAACCGTCCTGACCGGACCGAACTAGCCGATTGGGTCCGGTTCTCGATCGCTCCAGTCTGGCTCCCGGCTTCCGGGGGAACCGGATCGACTAATATTTTTTCAAAAAAATAAAATAAATAAATTCCCAAATGTAAACATAAACCTAAACCTAAGATGCTTAGAATGCTTAGAATGCTTAGTATGATTTTCAAGTTTAGCGACAATGCAATGCAATTAACGAAAGGTGGTTCGGAGAATATGTCGTTAACGAGAAAAATATGACGAAAAATCACCCAAAAAAAAAAATGCGATCGATCCAATGATTGGAGCGTCCGAGAACCAGACCGGGAACCGATCACCTCTTATATGATCCCATTGACAGTTTGACTGGCCGTACCCAGTCGCAGGCATTTGAAAATTTGCAAGCAGTTTAATCATTCCAGTTTAATCATTCTCTCTTTGCTTTTGGGTTAATGGCCTTTTCGTTGCACCTTATGGTATGGGCTTATTCGATTGGACTTAAATAGCAATCGGGCTGATACTTTGATGGATGGACATACGTAAGCACCAAGCAGGGACACATGCGTTGTTCTTTGCACAATGCAAAGAGATCAATCTGCTTTCACCTACTGGAGCGGACTAATGTATGTTTGGAGACTTTGGAACATAGATATGGATACATTTGTGTGGTCCATGTTCTTATTTTCGACAAATTTTCAGACCAAATGTAGACATTCACGTGATTCACATGAGAAGAGGGAAGGGAATCATATATCTGAGACCGTTCAAAAGTACTTTTGACGATTGTGAATCTGTCGTTGAGAACAACATTTACGAAGAGAACACTCAAATCAATAGCCTATGTGGATTTTCACATTAACAAGCGGTATCGAGGTTCTTTTATTTTATTTTATTTATTTATAAAGTTCCTTTATATGGACCTTCAAAGGGGAAAGTGTCTAAGTATAGCTCGATTTGGTCAGGAGTGCGGCGGTGGGAAAATTACCAAACAAGTCATGAACATATTGTAATTGTGTCAATTCAGTCATGAACATTTTTTTTATAGCCAATTTAGTCCTAAACCTTATGCATTTGTGTCAATTCAGTTCATTCAGCCAACTTGGCCTGCCGGTGCTGACATGGTAATTTTTAATAATATTTTAATATTTTTTTCGATTTTTTATTTTATTTTTTCCATTTTATTCTTTCTTTTCCTTCTCCTTCAGGTCGCCTGGTCGGCGACTAGCCAAAGTTGAGGGCCGACCAGGTCCACCTCGCCCAGCGATGGCGAGGCCGAGCCTCACCAGTAGCCAGTGAGGTTGTCCTCACCGGCCCGACGACCGGCTGGAGGAAGAATGAGAAGAAAAAGAAAGAAAGAAAGAAAGAAAAGAAAAGAAAAACAAGTAAAAAAATGTGAAAAATATCAAAATATTATTAAAAATGACCACGTTAGTGAACTTAGTGCCTGCTGGCGTTCACATTAGAGTTGACTGGATGGACTAAATTGGTAAAATATATATATATATTTAGGACTGAATTGGCACAATTATAATAGATTTATGAGTTTCCTGGTAATTTTTCCTCACTTCGGCTTAGGACCATTGACATCTGGCATGATCATTGCTAGGAGTCTACGGCCTTCTACATATGGTAAAGTCGAAAATTTGAAGCCTCCATCAACAGATGCGTTGACGGGGCGTTTGGTTGCGATCGGATTGAGTAAGAACAAGAGAGTCCCATTTCCAGAAGTTATTGCTCATAGTTGTCTTTAGGCATGCACAACATGCGGGCGATGAACCCACCCATGGGTGGCTCAGTTGGTTAGGGCGCACTTGGGATTGTGTGGTTAGGCGCACTAGTCCCAGGTTCGATTCCCCATCTGAGCACCTATGATTTAAGTGGGGGGCCATGGCAGTGGGTTGCTGTGCTAGTCCATGGCAGTGGGTTGCTGTGCTAGTCTCCCTCGAGGAACAGTTGAGGTACGCGCAAGCTGGCCCGGACACCTCGGTTACCAAAAAAAAAAAAAAAAAAAAAAAAAAAAAACATTCGGGCGATGAAACACAACATCCTAGGTGAAAAGATATGCCTTGGTGGCTAGAATCAACGAGACAGCCAGATTCCGTTTTGTACACATTGGAAGCAACTCTCTTTCCCCACTCCCCCCATTTAAACAAATCTCACAAGTCGCAAGCACACATCAGAAGCCAGGTCAAGTTAAATATTCATCAGTGTGCGTATACGTTTTAAACTTTATCAAGAGAGTTTGCTTCCTACTGTCCAAAAGCGTCTGCAATCATGTCTGTCTTGGCCTTTGCTGATGACTTCAAGCTTGGAGTTTCATATTCATATTCTTGCTTCAGGTCAACTTGCCGTCCTCATGTCGAACCGCGGATCATTCGTCGGTCATGTTATATATTTTTTTCCCGCCTGCACTTATCAGATCCCAAGTTTCGCGGTCGTACTCTTTCACAGCAAGAATCACAAGCAAACGAAGATGAAATATTTCCAATCTTTCTTGACTAGACAGAGAGCATAAGGATACACCAATATCATTCGTGTTGAGGTCATGGGAATGTTATAAGGACGCATATAAGAGCTATCGTTTCCCTTTGTGCCCGAGAGGAGATCCCTCTCCATCTTCCCAACATAGGCGGCCAAAAGATGCTCCGAAAAAGTCAACCAGCCAACCGGATTATTGCTCCTTGGAAGCGAGGCATGGTCTCCAGACAACGCCACTCGAAACTCGACACGCCTTCACTGATAGAGACGAACGATTTAAAGATAGTGTTGAATTATGTCTCGAGTTCGAGTCTTATCATGGAATCCGTTCCATTGGAAAATTCTGATTTATTCAAAATCTGGCGTGTCCTATCCCAATCAGATATGTTTCTTATCTTGGGCGGTGGTCTCTTCCTAACTGTCAAAGAAGATCAAGAATATAACTTCATAGTGGAAGGATTTCTTTCTACCGTACAAGGAAGACTCACTGTTGATTATTATATGATTATTGCGGGGTGAAATGGTCTTTTGAGAGAAGAAAGAATATAAAGTAAAATATATGGTTTCTTTCTTTGACTTTCGTCCTTTCCTTGTTGAAAAAGCAGTGAGTGGATTCAGTCGTGAAATAGATATCCACGCGTAATAGACTCCGTGTAAGGGCGATCGGCGAAGACGAAAGAAAGTTGAACGTACAGTCAATGTACAGTGACGTTCTCTTGATCGTGCGAAGGAGCCTTGAACGCAATAGATTTGTGCTACGTGAGTTTTATATCCGAGTTATTTTATTTGTAAATACTTTGGGCTTGAGTATATTCTAGATTTGGAAAACACGAGCTTATTAAGTAATTGTAATTCCGATTCTCCGATTCTAATGAATTATTCTTGCTGGCTCTCCTCTCTCCGTGAATTTAGGTATCGATATTCAGACCGAACTATGTAAATTTCTGGTGTCTTTTGTCGTTTTTCGTTATTTCTCTGAACTTTTGCATTGACTTAATTTGCAAGATCCTTGTTAGTTTTTTTTTGCAGTTGAGTACTAGACAGATGACAAACGTGTCGGATTTCGAAGGGAGGGCTCCTATCGCATCGACGATGTTTTGTATCCCTACGTTTGTCATGCAAAGCAAATACAAACGTGAGAAGAACCAAATCAATGGATGTGGTAAGAGCATCCAAATGATAGAAACATAAGAGGTCGGCAGCTTATTTCACATTAAGTTCTTCATGGTCCCGCAAAAGTAGGAATTTCAAATTTTGTTATTTATTGCATATTTCCTTCTTCCAATAATGGCAATGTTGTAATTTCGTCAAATTCAAAGGCAGCTGGCTGCAATAAATCTCCTATCTGTATTTGGACTGAAGAAAGTCACGTATCGTTTCGAAACCCTAATGGGTTTCTTCCATTTCCGTCAACTCTTTGACTTTTGTTCAAAGAAACCTGTTGCAGGCGCGTTTTACACTTTATACATGCATGATGCATGAATACATAAATACTAAACTAGGGTTAGTCCAGATCTATCATATCTATTTCACCTACATCTGGCGGTTGTTTCCAAAGTCTAGCACCAAAAGAAATAAAAGATGGATGATATCGAACCGAATTTTTACGTAACGCACGGTCGAACCGGGTTGAATCGATCCGGAGCGGGACGAGAGAACACCGGCCCGAAAACCGTACAACTTGGAATTTGCTTATTTTTTTGCATCCAAACTCGGAATTCATCTGGATGCTTTGACTTTTAGAGTCCAAGCTTTGAAGATACGCTCCCTTTGATTATTATAATTGTAATAATAATCATTCATTCCGCCATAAAAGCAAAGAAAAAGTAAAAACCTTGCAGTTTCCAGCAGGAAACATTAAACATTAAATTATGTAAAGCGATAGAAAAAAAAAAAACGTAGTACCAGAAATATCCTAAAATAATAAGCAGAGAGACATCTCTGCAAACCCTGTTTCATGATGGCTGCAATAATATTTGCATACATGGTATTCACTAACTAACGTGTTGGCATATGTCTGAATCTGTAGCGAACCTCATCAAGGACGGTGGAATACAAACAGACCCAGAAAGGAAAAAAAAGGTCAAATTTTTTAACTTTCGTCTAAATCCGTGGTACATGTAAAATCCTGGGTCTATGTCACTTCAGCATGGAAGGCTGCTGCTGCTGAGGATTATCCTTTCAGGGCAGGAGTTAATCAGCTACTGAAAATGATCAAGAGAAGCAAGAGAAGCAAGATGATGACGAATCGCTTTTCTGATTGTTGCAGAAGTTGTTGCTGCAGAGGAGGCGAAGGAATCTCGATCGTCTCCTGGAGTAGCAGAGCCTGTGCCTGAGCCTGGAGAGCCTGGAGCAGACCAGCTTCCGGAGCCGGCGAGCGGACCTTAGCCGGAAACAGAGGACCCGCTTGACCCTTGTGAAGGACCTCTTGATCCTCTCCGAGAGGGTCCGTTTTCTGCTGAACTGGTAGCTCCGAAGGAAGAGCTGTCTCTTCTCCATCATCAGGCACTGGTGCTCCATGGAGTCGACCCTGTAGACTGGACCCGTCAGGCTGGGGTTCACCAAGGCCATGTGTATCAGGGATTCGGGTTGCACTGTGCAGACAGAAAGAAGAAGTCTTCTCTCTCTATTGGTAGAGAGTGTTGTGAGAGAGTTTTGATGTGGGGATTATATGCTGTTGAAAGTAAGGGGCGAGAGAAAGGTCATAAGGTCAAAGGGAAAAATGTTAGTATTAAGGAGGGTTTTTCCAGTCTTTTTCATTTCTGGGAGCCCTAGTACTGCTTTTATTTTACGAAAAATGAATAATTTAAAAAATATTTCCTTAAAAATTGATCGCTCATATTATTTGAAATAATTAGTCAATAAAATTCTTTTTAGTTATCGACAACAATTTATTTCTAAGCATTTTCGTAAACTATGAAAAAGTTTTTCGTTTATTTATTTTTATAAACGATATAAGCAATTATTTTTTTAGAAAATTTTTTCAAATTATTTATTTTCTGCAAAATAAATTGAAGGTTCCGTTTGTTTCGCGAAAAATAAATGATTTGAAAAAAAACTTTCCCGAAAAGGATCTCCTATATCACTTAAAATAATTGGTCAATAAAAAATATTTTCATTTTCGATGGCAATTTATGTCTAAGCATTTTCATGAACAATGAAAATAATTTTCATTTATTCATGTTTATAAACGATATAAGCAGCCATATAAATTTTTTTCAAATTATATATTTTCGCGAAATAAATGAAACCTAATTGACCGTCAAAAGGTCGCCCTTCGCATGTTTATCAATACCTCTCTTTGGTTTACAATTGTGTTGAGGCACTGCGCAGCCGCCGGTGGACTGGGAAACGCCCATGGTCTGTATTTTGATGCTTGACCTTTAGTGATAGAAGTCAAAAGTATGGCGTGATGCCAACCTAAAAAAGAAGAAAACTCTAGGTTGGCCATGGCCATGGCCCTCGCACTTTCTAATTGATTCTCGCATGTCGACTCGACGAATAACAATCTTCACTTCACTGTGATGATCACTGGAAATAACATTCGTCTGGCAGCAATCCGAAAATAAGTTAAGGATCTCCAAACAAGAATCACGATGCCAAGATATGTCTCAAGATGCAAATGCTCATGCAAGAAGCTGGAAAAAACCAAAGACTGGTGCAGATAATTTACATGACTATTCCGTGCTTACAAGTATGTAACAGATTTCTGTACCTACAGTGCTCAGTAGACAATTAGGCTCTTATAAGGACACTTTCAGGGTGAAGCCTAGCTCAGTTTCTGCATCACACAACACAAACTTAGGGGCAAAATGGTCCCAAATCAAACAACACGCAAAATTCTGTCGTTCTATCATTCTTTTTCATCCTCGTGTTAGTCCGCCCGACAGTAATCGTGTACCTTCGCCTAAGGAGAAAACTGCTTGGCAAGTCATCTTTGTCTAGCTTCATCTGCTGCAGGAACATGCGGAGGATAACTGGACATGTCCACATCAATGAGCGACATGTCGTAGGGGACTGCAGAAGAGTTTGCTGGGTCAACAAGTAGGGAAGACTTCATGGTCTCTGACCCGGTAGCAGAATCGGGCACTACCGATGATTTCTTGGGAGTGCTAGAAGCAGAAGAAGACATGCTGGAGAGTTGCACTTCATCCACTTTGTTACCAAACATGTGCTTGTTCCTTCTAACAGCGTCCATTTCCGGGCCAGTCGGCACAAAGGTGCGCGACCTGTATTTCCTTGTTCCCTCATCGCCACCGTCGTGGTTGTACAGTACGTATTCATGGTAAGTTGGTGCAAACTGCAACAAGTATTGATTCAATCATCATTCAAGGGCAGCACAAGCAAAAAAAAAAAAAAAAAACAGGGTTCGTGAAATGACATCAGCAACCTCCAAGTTTTACCTGGTGGACAGTGTCATCGTAAAAGTCAGTTAACTTTAGTGCATGTGCAAGACTCGCAGTAAAATTACGAGATCCGCCAATATTTGCACCCGCATACTCTTTGTATGGGAAGGCATATTGGTGACCTACTGCAGCAATAAGCATCTCCACACATATTATGAAATCTTGGAATTGAGCAGCTTCATCCGCATCTCTGATGAGTCCAGTTTTTGCAGCAAGGAAAACCAAGACGCCCTACAATATGGAAAAAAATGTTGAAGACATGAAGAGACAGCTACTTTATACTTTCCAGCAACCCAATTCACAAAGCAACAAAGTTCGCAAATAAAACAAGAGAAAAACCTATTAGGCAATAACAATCCATCGTACATATTTTATTCACGAAAGACAAATGACAACTTTGTTTCCAATCCTCAAGTCGACAAACCAATTTTGTATGCTTTTATTAAACACTTCCTCCAAAAAGAAAAACAAAGGAATGCACAAGCGACATATATAACAGAAATTTCACCTGCCAATAAGTTAGAAAGACAACAGACTTGATGATTATAAACTTCGGGACTGGATTGAATGGCTGGAGCAAATCTTTGCATGCCACATAGAATAGTACCAAAGCATAAAGTGCCATTGTATACGATAAAGTATAGATGATGGTGAGATACAGGTATGACTGTGCTGGACTGAAATTTCCATCATGATATTTTCCCTTAGCATAGAGGACAAGTGTGACAGCAACTAGAATGGGCTTCAGTATCACAAACTGTAAACAACCTTGTTTGCACCTACGAATAAAGCGCCTGCAAGAAAGATTCAGAAGTCTAAATCATTCCCAAACAAGCTGGAAGTCAAAGTGTATATAACCACTCCAGTCAAACTCTGCTTTCCCTTGAGAGCAGTTTGATGAAACTTCACAATAATTGTCCAACTTTCTTGGGGAAGCAGAAGAGTATCTAATGCAAAGCATGACATATAACCCAGAGTAACTTGATTAATTAAGAAACTTGCGCTGTTTCCAATTGAGTATTCCTAGAGAGCCCACTACACTATATAGGCAAGGCCGTGCAGTAAGCACTCACCCATCCAATGGCATGGGAGGTAAGCAGCATGTCATTAAGTGCCAAGATGGTTTCAAAACCCGACCACTTAAATTCAGCACAACGGCTCCTGGACCACCGACCCATGCGAGGCAGAGTGATAGAAAATTATAAATAACCCAAGCTTCATACCTGAAAGAGTAAATTCCAAAACAACGAGAAAATAGCAATAACTAATTAAGTTATGATTTTCAAGACTCACCAATATTTTTATAGATCACATCTATCAGTGCCTACAAAGGTGGTGATAAAAATTTTGTATCTCCATAACATTAGTACGTGCGACCCACAATGCAAAAGGAAAAGTCCAACCAACCAAGGTGGCCAACCGTCTAACCTTTTGCAACTGTAACTGTATATAATTAAATTTCAGAAGCAGAGGAAAACAAAAACATGAATGGCACACAAAATAAATAAAATGTGAAATGGAAACATCCCCTTCAGGAAATAAATGCAAATACTTACATATCATGAATCAAGTCAAATACTTAGGGCATGTCTGAAATGACTATTGCTTTTTTTTTTTGCTCAATCTAAATTTTACAACTCACACACCTTGACTTCTTTTACGTACGAAACTCCCAAAACTTTATAATCGAATAATCTTTTAAATTTTGATGGAAAGCAAAAGAGTTGCTTTTTGCTTTCGCTTACCTTACTCAACGTCATTATAGTATTCGAAAAATTTGACAGGGAAAGGGAACATCAAAGCACATTAAATTGCGCCAAATTCTCCAACTTCCTCATAAACATGGGTTAAAAATTCAGATACTTACACTTCACGGATGGAATTGAAATAAATTGAATGCTCGTTCATTATGAGGGATAAGAAAGAAGTCAATGCATACACCTGACAAGAGCATAAGATGGGACAATTAGTCATACAGTAAAGGCAAGAAAAGTCAAAACATAATCTTGAATTATAAACAGATTTCGAGATTAACTTGCAGTTTTTCTTTTTTCGTGTTATGGGGTGGGGGGATCCTCTATATATTAAATTTTCTTCTGTAAAAAGGGGCGGGGAATGGGTTGTTGGGGGCATAGGGTCAGTGGAAAGACTGGATATCAGCTTGAATATAAGAAAACTGGAAAGGTATCTGACAAATTGATGACCAGATTTGACAGTCTCTAAGAGCTTTCTAATTTCAAATTCTACCAAAACCTTTGTTCTTTTGATAATCAGTCTGGATTTAGACAACTCTACTGACGAATTTCATTTCTGAGAAATCCATCATTTATATGGTTTCATAGCATATGAGGTAAGATAACAAATGATGCTTCAGTACAGCTGCTACTGACTGCACCAACCAATGTTCTCAATTAAACACACCAACTTCAAAGTTCAATCGTTATAACAACTAAGCAATGTGCTTTTCCCCTGTCCAATAAAGCATGGAAGAAAGCAAAATAAAATCTCCAAAAAAGTTCGCAAACTACTTGTCTAAGAGTGAACCTACAGCTCCGATGTTGCAGGTTGAAGTGGTCACAAAAATTCGGTGCGATTTTTGTTTCATCTATCTAGTTTCATCCTCCAGAATGTTTATGCAGAATCACTAAGTTCTCATCCTAACCCCAAATCTAGGTCCACCACCATTTTTCTTAACACTCAAATGAAAGGCATAACAGAATAACAAAGGAAAGCTAATCAATGGAATGTGGAAGGTGCGATATCAGTATACATCTAAGAATGCAGTGTTCATAGCTTCCCCAATCTTTCTCATTGACTCAAGTATTGAAATTTCATAGTACTCACCGGAACCATGAAGATGATGCGGACTATAAATCTTTGATAAGTTGGCTCGGTGTAATTCACCAAATGCATATAAATGTGGTGAATTGCTATCGCGATCGCCCCCACTGTGCAAATAAGCGCGATGATGTTGAAATAAATCGGCATGAATTCCCCCATTGCTACCTTATCCTTCACCAATGTCCTCTTCCCTTTAACATGACCATAGAAAAGCATTTCCAAAAACTAAGCCAATCGGAACCAGCACAAATAACACAAACCAACAAAAACATATTAGGACTGAGCTAATCACAAGTCATCCACCTCTGCCGAAGTTCACATCAACTAGTGTAAAATTTGGCTCTTGACACTCGAATTGGTTAAACAATCGTGGGCGCCATTCATTTCTTCACACGAGGTTTGCAAAACAGTGAAACCGTAACTTTGGCACCTGCCACCATTAACGATGACAAGCATTATCGCGCTAACCAAACGATCACTCAATTCGAGAACTTTCACGAAGAAAAAGAACGGTATTCGGACAAGAAACAAGAGCGGGAAGAAGAAATCGGAAACTAACCTCGTCGACGTCGGGATCGTCAGAGATTGAAGGAGGCGAAACAGATCTATGTTCAACGTTGTAATTGTCTTTTTTTTCCCAACTCTTTGGGGGAAAAAATGGGATTTTGTGTGTGGATTGCGTAATGGAGTGAGTTGAGTGGGAACAAGAAATTGAGAGGATGTAACGAGGGGAAGGAGAAACATTTGCTTCACTGGCAAACCAATGATGGTCTCTCCTCTCTCTCTCTCTCTCTCTCTCTGTTCAGTCTGGGTTGTACAATAACATATGCTGTCACATATTCTAATTTTCATTAAATTTTTTGCCCAATTTTTTTTTATATAAATGGAACATTTCGTGCTTGTAATTGTTCCAGAATAATCATGATCATCATTGACACTACCTTAGTGCTCCAAAGTTTCCGAGTTGGAATTTGACATCAGTCTGCAGAATGACCAAAATGAACCCTTTGGCTGAATATCTGCAATAAAAACATGAAAAGTTACTACGGAGGGAAGGAGATACTATGTAATTGAAGGGATCTTATGTTATGCTATTAAATGATCTAGCACAATATCACGAAATCAGAATGATGTGCCATAATTATAAAAGTTACTTTGGTCACACCCAAGAAAAGGGTACCACAGATGTAATGACTTAATCCGTTAGATAATTATAAGCCGCTACAATGCCATCGAAAAGCACGTCGTTTCAATGGCATTTGATTTTTGCATTTCTATCGCTGATGATTTAGATGTCAAGACCGTAAAGACAGCTGAAGTTTCATCCTCCCAATTGGGAAGCACTAATGAAAAACAAAGAAGATGGTAAAAAATTTTGGTAAGAAAATGCAAAAGACAGGCAAGAATGTCACAAGGTAACTAGTAAAATACAAAGAATATGTAAGACAAAATCAAACCAAGTAATATGGGAAGAGGGCCACAAGAGGTCCATGGGTTGTAAATCCAGTGACAAGATCGCATATCGGCCCATTTCTGTTAATGGACGGAGCAAGAATCACAGGTTTATCGCTCATTTCTTTGAATAATTTCCTCTTGTTAATGCTCTCTCTATAAAGAGAAAACGATAGCATAGCAGAAGCGGCAGAGACGGAGGTGGAGGATAGAAGGCCATAAATCTCTTCTCCATTGCTCTCCCTCTCTGTGACCTTATCTCTCCCTCTTTCCGCCTCCCTTAGCCGCCCCTCTCTTCCGAAAATATCTGCTTCTTCTTGTTCCTCCCTCTCACTCACAGCCTCACCAGAGTATCGAATTTCACTCAAAGTCTGTGCCTTGAGCGTTTTCTACCACTATCTTCAATGGCTTGTAGGTCTCTAACCACGTCTTTCATTTGCCATGGCCAGTCCCTTGAGACATCGAAGAAACCAACCCCAACAACAGCCGCAGTGTCTGCTGCATCAGCTAGTCCTTTGGTTTCTTTGTCTTTTTTGGAGAAGCCCCACTTCAATTCGTTGCTCTGTTCATCTAACGAGTGCCATGTCCGAAGACCCTTTGGGTCTTTAGAGGGTGGGTGTGTGCAAAGGTGTGGCCTTAGGCGGAGTCTGAGTAGCTTCGTGACTTCTGCTATCGCCACGCCGAACTCGGTGCTGAGCGAGGAGGCTTTCAAAAAGTTGGGGACTGGTGGGTTCTCGGAGAGTGAGATTGACGTGAGTGAGGATGAGGTTGGTTTCGTGTATGAGGGTGGCGAGGCTGAGAGTGCGAGTGAGGACGAGCTTGCTCTCTCCAAGCTGGGTTTGCCTCAGAGGCTCGTGGAATCTCTTGAGAAACGTGGCATTACCCATCTCTTTCCCATTCAAGTATGCTTTGTTCCTTTTTTCCTTCCCCTGTGTTGTCCTAAATTTGCGTTTTCGTGTGAATTGCTGTTGTTTATTGCTGGCTGAGTTTTTGTTTTTTCGAGCATACTTTGTTGGCTGGATAATTAAGTGGAAAACTTTGACCTTTGTTAATGTACTAGGGGAACCACGGCAGTGCAGGCAATTATAATAGGTATACTGGGATGTTCTGTGGTAGCTTACATTAGATGACTATCCTATGATGAAAATTGAGCTGTTCAACATTAAGATGTTGCTGGGTCTAAGGCTTTACATAGGCAGAATTTCCTTTTTTTAATCTGACACGGTATTCAGTTTCTTTACTTTTGCCAGCACTAGGATAGTTTACTCATTACTTTTCCCCCCTTCATTGTTCACTCTACTAAAGTTCTTCATGTTTTCAATGGCAAATTCATGTTCCTCGTACTATTGTTTGATTGTTAGAGAGCGGTGTTTATCCCTGCGCTTGAAGGGCGTGATTTAATTGCTCGTGCAAAGACTGGAACAGGGAAGACGTTAGCTTTTGGGATTCCTATACTGAAACATCTTAGTGATGGTGATGAGCATAGAAGTTCGAGGTATTTGATGGATGATTTTACTTTTTTTGGCAATCTCCCATGTTTGAGCATTTTTCTAATGACACATTATACTGGAAATGTCTCTTAGACGTGGGCGACTTCCTAGAGTTTTGGTCCTAGCACCAACAAGGGAATTAGCAAAGCAAGTAGAGAAAGAAATTAAGGAATCTGCGCCTTACTTAAACACTGTTTGTGTTTATGGTGGAGTTTCTTACATTACCCAACAAAGTGCCCTTTCCCGGGGGGTCGATGTAGTTGTCGGTACTCCTGGTCGAATCATTGATTTGATCAACGGTAACAGCCTTAAATTGGGGGAAGTGGAATATTTGGTACTTGATGAAGCTGATCAGATGCTTGCCGTTGGTTTTGAGCAAGATGTGGAATTGATCTTGGAAAAGCTTCCCTCACAGCGACAGAGCATGCTTTTCTCTGCCACAATGCCTGGTTGGGTGAAGAAACTGGCGAGAAAGCACTTGAACAATCCTTTGACAATTGACTTGGTAAAGTTCTTCTCTCAATAATCTCTCTGTCTATATCTGCCCAAACTTCTTGCATGATCCGATATTGGGTATAGGCCTGAACTTTTGCATAGTACAGTCATAGAAATGGACGAGTGTGGCTCATCAAAATGTCGTGTGACGGCTTACGTGGTTTGCCTGCCGTTTATTTTCCTGATGTAGGTTGGAGAGAAAGATGAAAAACTGGCTGAGGGAATTAAAATTTACGCCATATCAGCTACTCCAACTTCAAAGCGTACCGTTCTGAGTGATCTCATCACGGTAGGAGATGCATCCCTCATATTTGATTGCTTTTTCCCCAATCAAGATGCTTATTTGATTCGCTAACATTTGCATATGATATGTCTCCCATTAGGCATTTGTCCTGAATTTCTCTATCATGCTGTTTCTTAAGATTCTTCCTGCTTAGCGGAAGAAGGCTTTGATCTTGTTCTCGCCTGCATGCTTTATGGTAGGCTTTAAGAGATTGTGCTTTTACTAGATAAATGACCTTTTGTATATCTATAAGGTGTATGCGAAAGGAGGGAAGACCATTGTTTTCACGCAGACTAAAAGAGATGCAGATGAGGTATCAATGGCATTAACGAGTAGCATCGCCTCTGAAGCATTGCATGGGGATATCTCTCAGCATCAAAGGGAGAGAACTCTTAATGGTTTCCGGCAGGGGAAGTTCACTGTTCTTGTTGCTACTGATGTTGCATCTCGTGGGCTTGATATCCCTAATGTTGATCTCGTAGGTTATTTAGTTCTTATGTTTGTTTACCTGCACGGTTAGTTATTCCTCTCACGAAGCTATGTGTATAAGAGTAACAAGAGTATATGCATTTCCTAATGCCAGATCATCCACTATGAACTGCCGAATGATTCAGAGACTTTTGTCCATCGGTCTGGGCGTACTGGACGAGCCGGGAAAGAAGGAACTGCTATCTTGATGTATACAAGTAGTCAGAGGAGAACTGTCAGATCCATTGAGCGAGATGTAGGTTGCACATTTGAGTTCATTAGCCCTCCGGCAATGCAAGAGGTTTTGGAGTCATCTGCTGAGCATGTTGTTGCGACCCTCAAAGGAGTTCATCCTGAGTCTGTAGGGTTTTTCACTCCAACAGCACAAAAACTAATTGAAGAGCAAGGTGTAAATGCTCTAGCTGCTGCTTTGGCTCATTTGAGTGGTTTTTCGCAGCCTCCTACATCTCGGTCTCTTATAAATCATGAGCAGGTAGATTAGAAACATCTAATTTGTGGCAATTTTGCTTGTCATCTGTGCTTCTATAACCCTACCTGTTATTAGATTTATTTCAAGATTTAGCAAAAGAAGTGGTTGCTCATTGGAGCACGACCATTTATGTGGGGAAAATAATTGCCTGCTTGCTGTCAAAATTTGAGAAAGTGCATTTATATAACCAATGATACCAATTGGTCCTGAAGAACATGGTTTTTCTATATATTTCCCCGATTAACTGGTAATTTGATATTATGGACAATTGTGCCTAATGCTGTATCTTGGAATGTTCTACTGGACACGTGTTGTAGGGTTGGGTTACGCTGCAATTGACTCGGGATCCATCTTATTCTAGAGGTTTCCTTTCTGCCCGATCTGTCACTGGATTTCTATCTGATGTCTATTCTCCGGCAGCAGATGAACTAGGGAAGATATATTTGGTTGCAGATGAAAGGGTATCTACCAAACTAGAGCACTACCTTTATGTATTTCCCATTATTCTTCATTGGCTTGTATATTATTTTCATATCTATGATGGTGCCAATGACAGGTTCAAGCGGCGGTTTTTGATCTTCCAGAGGAGATTGCAAAGGAGTTGCTGAGTAAGCAAACACCACCTGGGAACACTATTACAAGAATTTCCAAGGTTGTATGAGAGCTTGAGATACCTCATAGGGTTGAGATTACTATGTTTTACTTAGACGCAGTAGCTTCCATGCATAGATATTGCTGTGGTGTCAGTTTCAGTGCTAATTGCAGGCTAAAAGCTGATTCACTTGGATCTTGTGTATTGACAGTTACCTGCTCTGCAAGATGATGGGCCCCCTAGTGATTTTTATGGTAGATTTTCTAGCAGAGACAGTAGTCGTCGGACAAGTCCTAGAGACCGCAGAGGATCGGGATCGAGATCGTCCCGAGGCTGGGGCAGTGGTCGTGATTCTGATGATAGTGATGGTCTATTTAGCCGTGGTGCCCGAGGTTCCAGAACTGAAAATAACTGGAGTCGTGCCTCAAGAAACAACGATAATGATTGGCTTATAGGTGGTAGACGATCCAGTAGGCCATCTTCCAGGGACAGGTAAATCTTTCTGCTTATGCAAATTTTGCAAGTATTCCTCAAGCATTTTTGTCTGCTCTTGGAACATATGGATTTGATGCAGTGTTGCAGACTTGTGTTGGACATTAGATACATTATCCTCCATCATTGAGCAAATATATTCCTTTTAACTCACCAATGACTTACTTCACGTGGCCATGTAAATCTCACTGATATGGCATTGTGTCATGACAGGAGCTTTGGAGGATCGTGCTTCGTATGTGGGCGATCAGGTCACAGGGCATCTGAATGCCCCAGTAAACAAGACTACTGATTGTATTTATTTAAATGTGTTGTTCTTCATACAATCTGAGCGAAAAGTGGAGGGTCCTACTCTGCCACCGTCACCGCCACTGCCGTCGCACTGTGCTCTACCTGCTTGTTTCTAATGGGTCGGTGAATGTGCCTTTGTGCTAGAGAGACAATGAGAAGAGTTACAGTGATCAACACCGATTAAGCCCCGAGCTTCAGTATGCTTGGCATGGGCCCTGAGTCAGTTTTGCTGCGCTCCATACCAAATCGTTGATACTTAGCATCTTTTTTATAGTTTCAGATTAACTAGAGAAAGGACGCTTCTTTATATGAGTTATCATGTTAACGTAAAGTTGTGTCAGAATCAATTCATGTGAAACCTTATCTGGCTCTTTTTAGAATGGGAGGTTTCCTCCAATTTAGTTGCAAATAGATGCTTTTATGGACTCGTGTCATCTGGCAATCTTACTATAAGCTTTTGATGAAGATGAAACTAGCCTAAGAGCCCACGACGGCACGGGACCGGAACATAAGAAATTACTTTAGGATGTCTTCCAATTTTGCACGTTTTTGTGATTGTTTTAATGATTGCTATATGTGCTTATGTTGCTCTTCAGAAATCTTTTAGTTCATTATCTTGGCACTCACTGACCCGGAGTTGCATGGTGTGAACCAACACTAGCAGCAAGTCTAGGAACAGAGTGAATGGTGTAATAAAACTCTGAATATGAAGGCAATACAACAAATCTTAGCCGATCGCTCAAAACTTCTGATATGAGCAAACTGAGGAACATGATAAATATATCTGCAGGGCCGAGCCACATGCCTAGATGCCCAGTATAGATTAGGAAGAGAACTGCCCAACAAAGGTCTCAAACTTCAATTTCCATGGCGGAAGACATGGTTACAAGATGTTCTGACTCACCCCACCTGCTTAATCTAGACTGAACATGAACTGTCACAATGACTTTCCCCCAAATTGATGGCTTTTGCAATGAGTACAACCAAATCATCTAGACTGAGTTTTCGCTCTCCCTATCCCATTAGAATTAGCTATCGTCGAACCGGAACAAAACCTTTGCGTCGTGGGCCAAAACTAAGTCCTTGAAGAGGACGTGTATTGCGTAGATAATATCCAGAACCACCTAAAATGTCATTCTGCTCAAGACAAACTACATAGAACATCAATTCCCAGGTTACATGGTTTTCTACGCCGGCGAGAATGTCTGCTCTCTAGGATAAGGCCAAACAAGCAGGCTTATATTTCGACCCCCGTCCATTCGACTGTCTACTGATCCGAAATCTCCACAACATCATTCGCGATGGATGCGATCACCCGCAAGAGGCCTGTGCTGAAGCTGGTGCATCCAGGAGGCATCACCGAAAAGCATAAAAAACCAATCACTGCTGCTGAAGTCATGAAGAGAAATCCCAGACACTTTGTGACTCGCCCGGACGTGTTCAAGTACCCCTGGATAGTTGTCCGGCCCGAGTCACTCTTGCAACCTGGCGACGTGTTTTATGTTGTCCCGTTCCATACAGTCCGTGGCTTGCTGCGGTGCAAAGCCCGTCAGTATCAGCAGCAAAGCCCGGGCTCCTGTGCTAGTGACGAAGATTATGAGAGCGAACGTGCCCGTGAATCGTTTCGATTTGGATCATGTCCATATGATTCTTCCTCTGAAAGGACTAAAATAGTGAAAAGGAGATCTCCAAACGTTTGCCAGAATTCTGAAAGATGCAGGCTCGGTGAATGTGATGCAGGGAACCTCACATCCTCAAAGAAGCACTGTCTTGATCAATGGGGTGAGATCCTGCAGCAGCAGCAACAAGGCCATGATTCTCCATCCCATGAAAGGAATAAAGCAAGTTCCAGGCACAGACAATGCGAACGACTTCTTGAAGAGCTATGCACCTATGATTCTTCAAACGAGGCGACGCATACTCATCGCCTCCTAAAGAGACGATCCCCGGACGCTCGCCGAATTATGCCAAGTTACAAGCTTGAAGGATATGTCAAAGGAAATCGAAGATCGGTGCATCCAGTTGGGCATCATCAGTCTCTGCTGCTGACCCCAACTAAACAGCATCTTGATTTGTTTGTTGAGAAGAATTCTCCAGACTCTACTAATTTTCGGACGAGAGTGACATCAGAAGATAGCCTTAGCCCTGCAAAACTCTCCCGTCCAAAATATACTGGTGGCGACTATTACCCTCTCCTGAAAAGACACTCTTCCAGTGCTTGCCTGAATGTGACAAGTCCAAAGCTGGGAGAACCTGATTCAGGAATTTTTGGCTGTCAGTCTGAAGGAACACCCTCCAAGGAGCAGTATCTTGAAAAACACAGAAAATCATCTAGCTTTATTTTTTGGCCCCAAAGTGAAGCAGATGGACCTGCAGGAGATTCCGAAGGTTGGTACGAGTCTTCCCCTGAAGAGGATCGTTTTCATTGGCTACTGAAACGTCGGCCTCCGGGTTCTTGCCGAGATGTGGAAAGCCCCCGCTATGGCGATCAGCAAATGGGAAATGAGAGATACTTTGATATACTTATTGACGGCAAAGTATCTGTTGGCGATCGCCAGAATATGCAAGGACGTTCTGGTGGAGCTGAGATGAAGAATCTATCATGGGCAGGTCGTGTCCAGGATGATCCGCACAGCCCAAGTGATGACAAAGGGAATCGTATCTTCCGGAGAGGCGGCCCTGAAATGAAGCTTGACCAACCTCAGGATGACATCGTCAAATTGAAATCTTGTATAAAGAAAAACAAAAACAAGTTAGCCGGCCGCAGGGTAAGATTTAATATTCCAGGCGAGGATGGCGACAACTTGAGGGTGGAAGTCTTTGAGTTCCGAGACGAGGAGACTCTTTAAGTTTTGCTTCTAGTCTTTTTTCTGTCAGGCCTGTTCTGTGATGAGCTTCTATGCATTGTTAACTCTCTTGAACATCCATAGACAACCTTTACCTCCTTTATATATGATCATTTCTCACACACACCATGGAAAGCACGAGTCCTTCCTCTAGCGCCGATTATGGAGATACACTATATTCGTGCTTGCGAATGAACAAAGTGTCCATTGCTAAGAAAGAATTCTGTGCAATGTATGCCTGGAGGTATTGCAATCACAATAAACATGGAATTTTCTATCTGTGTTCTTTAGTCTATATATGCCTTACTCGGGCTGCACATGGACAGCTATGATAATTTCCATCCGACAATATCCATTAGCTCACTGCAAACTTGATATTCTACTATATCGGAGACAAGATTTCTTGTGGCTGTATGCTTGAGAAACTTTACACATATCAGTTAAGGAGAGAAAGGGGAAGAGAGATTGAGAGGCAATATGCGCGCTTGGTTTTTCAGAGTAATTTCTCAGTTGCCGTCACTTACTTCCAGTCGCATATGCACTTGATGCTATAGTTTTCAGTTCAGATGGATAGGGTGAGAGTTTTTGCACATAACACTCAAGCTTTGATCTTCTATAATACTCTTACAATATACTCCTACACCTTATATTGATCACTGAATCCTCTTGATGCTATCGTGTACGTCAGCTGTGTTATACTATGTTCCCTTAGAATTTCGGCCATATGGAACATATACCAAAGCTAGATTTTGACAAGATGGTGATTGGTTCATCTTCTTTCGTGAAAGTGATTCGCTAAGTAAGCCGAAAGAACCATATATTGGAAAATGTTGATCGCTGCATCTGTACTGCATATCGGACAAGATCCTCCCAATTTACCAATGAATCAAGGAATCTGAGTAGACGAGGAAATCTATCATTTCAGTTAGTTTTCTTCCTTATGAGGGTAATTAAATTTACGAGCAGGGAGATGAATAAGTTCCGTTAATGCAAGTTCGATTAGTATCTATAACCTCCAAGCACACTTAACTGTCTCATCTTATCTAAAAATTTCACTTTCAAAACATACTTATGCGAAGAGTGTCTGCTATCAAAGTACCTCTTCCTGAATTACAGAAGGTAAGTTCAATGGTTATTCACTGTTGAGAAGCTGGCATGGGTACTTTATTGAAAGAAGCAGCTAATGAGTAATGACCACAGCTCTTCTATATGACATTTCATTACTTATGGCAGAAACATTATATACCTTCCAATCTAGTTGGGTTTCCATGCTCGCACAAGAATCTCTTGAAAATACTAACTTAATGGAGAAAGTAGAAACTCGTTCCCTGCATAAATAAAAGTTGTCTTGTGTGGTGAACACCGAAATATGCCCTGTCAGAAGATGCTTCTGCATGAGCCTCTTACTCAGTGGCATTCTATGCGTTTACTATATTGTTTACAGAAATTTTACAACACTGATTCATCCAATATAATCACTTGTTCAGCTACTTATGTAACTATCAATGTACCCTCATATTCTGTATAAATTTGGCTAATGAACCCTGTAAATATGCCTGGTATTCTTCGCTTACGAGCATCTCAGAACGATTTGAAGCACGAGCACTTCTTTCCACTCCAGAACCATCCGAAAGCAATGCCGGCTCGCATGTAGTAACTTGGCCATTTTGTTTGAGTTCACTCGCTCTGGAAGGATTTTCGTTCATATTATGATGCATCACCCAGGACGTGGTTTGGCCGTCTACGTTTTCATTTTGGTTATCGGAAATATGCTGCGGGAAGGCAGAAGCCATACCAGGCATATCTCCATCCAGTATTTTCAACACCTGCAAAAAGAAATGTTCTTTAGGGAAGTCCTAGTTTCGTGGGGGGAAAGGGTGGTCATCAATGAATAAACAAGTTGGTTCACTTATTGACAACGTGTAAAATGTTTTATAAGTACATTTAAAGACTTCCAGTATGGTTGAAAGATACCTGCGACATCCTCGGTCTTTGTTCTGGCACTGGTGAGAGACACAATTCTGCAGCATGCATCATCGCATCCACTTCCCATTTTACATAATTGTACAACAGTTGAGGATCGATTATCCGATTAATCATCCCCCTTTTCAGCAATGGAAGGCCCTGCACAACAGACAAAGGAAAAATGACAGATATTAGAGACTAATCTCATCCTGTTGGATTTCTTTTTTTCCAAGTCAAAAGTGCTAGAGACTAATGGTTCTTAGCAGTTTCTTCTATGCAGTGTGATGCAAGATAGTGAGAAGACTTGCCCAATCAGACACAAATTGTTTTCCTGTACTTCTTGAGAACTCGGTGGCCTTAAAGCCACTTAGTAGCTCCAAAAGAACTATTCCATATGCATATACATCAGCTTTCTCTGTTATGAGCCCCGTCTGAGTATACTCTGGAGCCAAGTACCTACATAAACATTAGCTCATGTGTAAGAGCCATTTTCTCCGAGACAAATAATTCGCTGGAGGCTAGACTGGAAATTCAGTACGATATAGATTGCTTAGGTCTACTTGGTAATTATTCCATGGTTGTTTACCAAACCAGATTCATAGAACTGCTCAAAAAAATCCAAAAGGAGGTGACTGTTCTTCTGGCAAACAATTAAGCTATGCATAAGTAGGAAAAAAGGCGCTCCATTAATTTACTCTGCGTAAAAATTAGTCAGTACTCCAGATAAGCTTGCTAATAAGCAATGCCAACATTAGGAAAGTATGCCTCTGGAAACAATTGCTTTGATGGAGTTCATTGAGACAATCAAACAAGATATTAACTTGTAGACTCATATGAGGCAGAGAAAACCATTAGCATGTAGAGATTACAGTAAGATATCTATGGCAAGAACAGCATTCTTAACCAAATTGTGATGCTGAGCGTTAGAAGATTACGATATAACAATCGTAGATATAATATATACCCAAATGCACCAACAACCCGCGTCTCCTCAGCTGCCTGGCCATCTGCTTGCCACCTTGCTAGGCCAAAATCACCCACCTACATGTGAGTCACAGCGGTAAGCAGCTAAAATCACTCACTACTTGCATATGTGGGCTGTATTTCATTCAAATCACTGTTCTCACTGACAGATGAACAAACTAGACTTAAGGCATCATAATGAGGCAATGCTCAAAATTGCATCTTCATGTAGTCTAACATAGTGCTTGTCAGCCCATACATTTACGAGGTGCTTCCTTTCTGCTATAGAGGTTGGTCTCTGAATCAGATAATTATTTTTCCTAGCACATTCAAATCTGGAAGAGGGGAATATGTGAATTTCAAGAAAATTCATGCCATGAATGAAGGCGATGCAGGCATAGGTATTGAATAGTATGTAAAGAACAAGGATGGAATTACCATGGGTTCAAAGTCATGGGTGAGAAGGATGTTGTTGGGCCTGAAGTCTCTATGTATAATGCATCCAACTCGACAATCTTCATGAAGATATCTCAGACCTCTTGCAGCTCCTATTGCAACCTTCATCCGATTAGGCCAGGTCAGCACCTCAGGTGACTCTTTTCCTGGAAAATTTTACTTGCCTATCAGATCAAGTAATTTTGTCATATGCAAGTGTCTATCACGATATGACTTTATCAGAACTTCTGATGGCAAACGATCCGATCAAAAACAAAAGGAAGCGTAAGCAACTACAGCATTGCAGAGCTTTACCATACAGATGCTTGTCCAATGAACCATTGCAAGCAAACTCGTATATGAGGAGCCATTCTGTTTCAATGCAATATCCCACTAACATCACCAAGTTCTTATGCTGTGCACAGCTCAGCACTTCGATTTCGGAACAGAACTCCGATGCACCTTGTGCACTGAAGAACTTGTGCTGTTTCACTGCAATGACTTCTCCATCGGGTAACACTCCTCTATAGACAGGACCAAATCCACCCTCTGCCAAGAAGTTTTCTGCTGCGAATCCATTGGTAGCTCTTTCAACCTCTTTGTAACTGAACTTCCTAGGAGCCTTACCAAAATGCGGAGCATTAAGCTTACAGACAGAGCAGAGAGGTGGAGGTGTTGGGGGATGTTTAATTGAGAGAGACACGGCTCTCCTGACACTCGATATCCGTGGAATATTTAGAGAAGAGACTGCCGGTGGTTGATTGTCATGGCAAGTTGAAGGGTCTTTTCTTGTGATCAGCTCTTTTGACTGTTGCGGGCTAGCTGCTTTTGGCCATAAGCGTGATGAATCTACTGATCTTCTCGCCGGGGCTGGGGCAGTATTCGCTGCTTTAAGATTATTACCCTTTGTCACTTCTGTTTTAAAATAACAAACAGCTTTAGTGTACTAGTGCAAAGCTCTTTCAATATGTTTTCTTCCATTTTGGCTTACCACTTTTAGTCTTCAGAGGACCGCTATAGCTTTTCCTTTTTGGCTCCATAGGAGTAGCTGATGCTCTAAGAAGTGTCTCCTCAATGTTGGAGTTTGACACCTTCCTCACCATTTGCTGATTAGTATTTTCCACAGAGGGATTGAGTGCAGCCTGAATTTTCGTCTCCTGGTGGAAGTGCTGAGAATTGAGATGTATACGCGAACTGTACAGCATCACATCTCTAGTGGTAGCATTGAGCAAGTAGAAGGGGTCTTCCTCTGCGGTAGATAGTGAGGACAATGTGTCTGCCTTGGTATTTGGACTTCCGAATCCGAGACTGCTACGAGTCGCTGGACTGCTTGTATCTTTGGAGTTGTATGCAGTAACTACGCCGAGCATGTCAGCTACTGTGGGGTCACTTTGCTCCACTTTAGTATAAAATTTCTTCCAAACACGGGGATTAACGGCTCTCAGGATCCTTGGGATGGCGTGGTCTACAAGTACAATGTTACACATCAATTGTTTTAAACAGTCGTCGCCCTCTTTCTTCAACCGTCTGCAGTTTAAAGGCAATAGCTCAGCGTTAATACTGCTCTTGTTAATCACTCAGAGTAGGAAGAATAAACACGGTTATTTCGCGAGTCGTAATCAGGAATTCCTCCTAGATATTAAGGATAAAGCCTTTTACAAGAATTGAGATGAGGGAGCAAGATTACGGGTGCTTACGTATCTAGAACTACCCAGGTTGCTCCAAGCTCTCCAGCTGCAGTCGCAACTGACCCCGGCCGTGCATCTGTTATCACTTTGACTGTACTGTGCACCTATCGCTCAATGAGCGTCAGAAATGACACTAGCAATTTAAACCTACATGATCACTGATCATCATAAACCACAAAATGTGATTACCTGCTTGATTTTGTGAGCTGAAAATACGTGCCACATCATCAGCTCACAAACACCTTGCACCTTTACATCGGTTTCTACTCCATGGTTGAGTGCCCGGGCCATGTTATCTGACGAAGTCTGCTCATTGTGGCCGAGACCCCACTTCTTGAGCAAGCCTAAGGAACGATCACAGGGTCACAAACATACAAACAAGAACAGAAAGAATCACATTAACAAGCTAAATTTGCCATCTTTGAGATGCTCACGAGTGAAAAACTGCGAAGTCTTAGACTTATGCGTCCTATGGGCGCCTCCGGGACAATGAGCTTTAGAAGGAAGAACGGCGAGTAGGAATAGAGAGTCCGAACTCTTGGTCAGATTGCGCACTGCCCATTCGAGAGCATAATCCGTGATCTCCTTACTAGCATCAACCGCCACAACTATCACTTCACCATCCATCTCTCAACAGAATCCGTGATCTCCTTACACCTTACAAGCTGTAAAACTTCCTCAGATAATAAGTTGAACAGTGGAGAACCTTGGAGCAACAATAAAGCTAACTTCGAGATAGGAGCCTGGTGGCCCTCAAATAACACTAGTCCACCCTGATAAAACATATGATTATCAATTCCAATTTGCAATGAAGTTCCATTCTTTTTTCTCATGGGAAAGCAACAGAGAATGGACCAACTGAAAAGACAGGCTGATCACTAAAAAATGACAGAGTCCATGGGGGATGGAAGAGCCACCACTGGGCAGCACAGGGTGAGACATTTGAAATGTTCTCTGTCTATATGCATCTGGAGGGAAATGCATATTCTCTATCACATATATCAGATAGGGACCTCCACAATAACTCTTACTATTTTAATATATACTTCTTGGAAGTGCTCAAGTTTTGACCTTTTCAATGATTTGAGGGTCTGTCTGCTTCAGTTTGATGCAGCCTATGCTGTGTTTTGATTGAGACATGCTTTTTGTGTTCTTTTTTTTTTTCCTGACTCAAGTGCCTTGGTGCTGCTTTTCTTGTGCGCATCTGATGTCGGCAGCTATGTCCACACGCCATTATAAAATTGTCTGGGAAATGTTCCACATTTGGTCCAACACCTTGCTAACTCTGGTACTCCATTATGTGCTCTGTTATACATCCCAGGGATACCTTCAAATTAACAGTTTAGAAAATCCCTTTTACATAATAATAATAACAATAATAACAATGATTATGATATTTACAATACTTAATGGTGGTAATAATAACAAGACATAAATGAGGATTAATCAGACTATGACAACAGAACCTATTGATCCTGCAGCTGATTTGTCCTTTCGTCAAGTTAAGGTGGCATGGTCGGAGTTCCTTCAACGTTCTTCTTTTCACAATTTGAGATTAAAGTTGACAAATACGACATAATGTGAACATCAGGTTTTTATTACAGTTCAGATGATGCAAATCGTTGCTGAAACAAGCTTGCAAAGTGAAAAAAATGGGGTAAAAGAACTGTCCTTTGCATTGCCCCTTTACCTTGGTATAACCCAGAAGATGCCATGTTCGGACATTATTTTCTGTTAAGTACAAAATCAGGAGAGTGAGTGCCCGTATGTCTGTCCATTTGCATGTGTAGGCTCATTTTGCATAAAGAACAAAACTATCGAGTTGGCTGGATCCTAGAGCATGAGCATGTCCTTGGATTAATTTTCGGGAAAATTGTCCAAGAAGTCCTAAACTCGTTGCACTTTTGCCAGTTCAGTCTTAAACCTTTTAATTTTACTAGTTGAATTCTTTACGTTCTGCCAATTGAGTCTATCCGGCTAATTTTTGCCGGAAATCGCTAATGTAGACGCCTCCCGTCATACGTTGCACGGTCGACACCGATATAGACAATTTTTAATAATTTTAACAGTGACGACCCTCTCTAGCCACTAGGCAAGGGCTACGATGCCCTCGCCCAATTTTGGGAGAGGCCAACCTTGCCATGGCCTTGCGCAAATCTGGGCAAGGCTACCTCGCCGGCCACAGTAAAAACAAAAACAAAACAAAACAAAGAAAAGAAAGAAATTTTTTAAAAAAATACTAAAGTATAATGAAAAATTGTCATCGTCAATGATTTTCGGTCAAAATTGGATTCAATTGGAAAAACGTGAAAAAAAATTAAGACTCAATTAAAAAAATTGAAATGTTTAGAATTGAATTGGCGAAAGTACAATAAATTTAAGATTTTTTTGGATAATTTTCTCATTAATTTTCTATGCCTAACGGGGAGACGTGCAAAATCAGACAATATAAGAGGCGTGTAGTCTTGTCCAGAGTAGACCTTCTTCCCATCAATATGATTATTTTGAGATGTTTTCCTAATGTTAGGTAAGGATGACATCTTGATAATAATAAACTGTCAACAGGCCAAACCCTAGTTCCGGAGCATTTGGTGAAAAATATCGCTTTTCGGCTTCGTTTGTTTCGCAGAAAATGAAGAATTTGAAGAACATTCTGCTTTTATCGTTTGAAATGATTAGCGAATGAAAAATATTTTGTTACCAGAAGCAATTTATGTCTACACATTTTCATTTTTAGGACAATATCTTTCAAATTATTCATGTTTTTTTCGAAACAAACGGATCTTTAAGCACGTATTTTTCGGCTAATAAAATGTTCTACGTCATTTGATCCAGGCTTTCGTTGTTTTCCAATATTTTCCTAGGAGCTGCCAAGCTTGGAATCAGCTAAAAAATCCTGAGTCTCAAGAGTGAATGTTAACCCCAGGTACAGTACTTTTAGAAAGAAAAATAAAATTTGAAGAGATAAGAAACTACCTAATTGCAAAAGGACTGACTACAGATCAAAAGGTAAAGCCTTCCCACAAAGAAGCATCAAATATGAACACTTGATAGAACTTTATGGAACCAATGGTAATCCAGGACTAAACACTTCCATCTACAAGTCCCAGTTGCTGTTTTGGCTTAATCACACACTGTGATCTATACTGGTGAAAACAGAAAAAAAAAAACAGAGCAGATGTCATCTCTCAATCCCAGCTGCTCTATGTCCTAGAAGACACTCCTGTTTCCATTGATCTCGCTCGCCTTTGTCACCTAAAGGAACACTTCCCGCCCGCTGTGAAGGCTGTGACCTCGCCTTCGTATGATAGTGAATACCTTCATTACATCTACCTAGCAACTCTTGCAGGATCCAAAAGCTTCTCCTTTGCCAATCTCATGCTGGTTTCATGATCTAGACATTATTTGCATCATGAGATTGGCACCTGATTCTGCCACTTGAGAGATGCTCCCGTTTCATCTGCGTCCTGCTTCTTTCGTTTTCTCGAAGAAGGCTTCTTCGTCCGATGAATGGCATGCTGTTGAGGCAGCTTGAATGAGAATATATTCATTTGGCTTCCACAACGATTCGCTGGTCATCATTCTCACCCATTTTATCGTCGTGATCAGAATACTCCCTCTTCTCTCCATGGAAACTGATCTCAACATGACAACATTTTCTCATCTATGCCCACCACATTGGAATGGTCCCTGCAGTAATCTTGTCTGCTGTCACCGTCGACATCATGTTCTGTTTGACCATCGTCTTCCTCGGGGGAATGAAGCACGGGATCCGCAAGAGACGAACACGGTCTCTCATCTGATGCCCCTGAAAGAAAACTGAGAGCAGTCACGACATCACTCATCAGCGGTCTCACTGATGCTCCTTCGTGCAGACACATCGCAGCGATAGCCACGGCTTGATTCAAGTCTTTCTCGGGAAATTTCCCCTGGAGTAGCGGATCTGCCATTTGTGGGAACAGTTTAGGATCTCGGAATTTCGGATATGCCTGCATATTGTCCAAGCACTCAATAATTAGTCAAATATTTTGATTTTGGTGTACAACTCCCACAATTACAACAAATACATAAAGCAATCCGAAACGTTTGATCAGGAAAATGCAAATATGAAAGATGCATATTACCCAAGCAACTAGATTCTGCTCCTCGCTGGGTTTTGTGGTGTCAATTACTCTCCTTCCAGTGATGAGTTCTAGTAAAATTACTCCAAAACTGTACACATCAGATTTCGGTGTTAACTTTCCTGTTGTTGTGTATTCTGGAGCACAATAGCCATAAGTCTTCATCACCCTTGACGACACATGCATTTTATTATTAGCAGATCCAAGCTTCGCCAGTCCAAAATCAGACAGCTTTGGCTTAAATTCTTCGTCCAACAAGATGTTTGTGGGCTTAAGATAACCGTGTATAATAGGGGGATTGCAGCTACCATGCAAATACTCGAGACCTTTCGCTGCACCACACGCAATCTTCATCCTCATGAACCAGTCCAAAGGTTCCTCATTTGGCCCAATATCTGCATTTAAGTTTTGGCATAACATCCAGCCATTAATTAGACAAAGAAATTTCCCTCCAGAACAAGAGGTGGAACTATTTGTGGTTCATCTTGCGAAACACATTATGCTTCATTAGAGTTTGGAAGCTGCTCTGTTAGCAGCAAAAGAAGTATACACCAGTACTTTGCATGAAAACTCAAGCAGATTTTCCTCCTCCTTTCCAAAAGCATCATATTGCCATTTGAACTGCTAAAAAATTCCAAGAAGAGCTACCTTTTTTGTTTGCTTTTGGGTTTGGTGGGAAGCTTTTGGTACCAAGCAGATGATCTTCCACAGTCCCCCCAGGCAAGTATTCATATACCAGAAGCCTCTGATCCCCATCGGCGCAATAACCAAGGAGGTTGACCAGATTGTCATGGCATACAAGACTCAATGTCGTAACTTCATCAAGAAACTCCTTGTTTTCATGTAATCCATTTCTGTCAAGTTGCTTTATAGCCACCACCTGTCGACAATCGTAAGTAGTGAATCAAAGAACTTAATTGCCTGAAAAAACAGAGGACAAAGAAAAAGAGCGTAGAATGGTACTTTTATTACCTGACCACTACCTTGAAGAGTGCCCTTGTATACTCTACTGAATCCGCCTTCTCCCAACAGATGCTCCGTTCGGAAATTATTTGTAGCAGATGCGAGCTCGCGAAAAGTGAAATGTTGCGCTTCGATTTTTTCATGGTCCACCTTGTTTGGCTTGTTTTGGGATTCACCGACTAGTTTCTGCTTCTTAGCCCCTGCAGCATTGAAAAAAGGAAAATTTACGCCAGCGCACTTTCTTGAACATTGGTTCATCTTAATGACAACGCTAGCATGAAGGTCAAAACTGGCACATGCTGTGAATTTGATGTGTAGAACAATTAGCAAAAAGTGCCTAGCCGAAGGCAAATTTAAATGCCCACAAAAAAGTTCTCTACACAGGTATGAACTTTTTGTTTGAAGAAGAGCAGAGCAAATCAATCTGTACCCTCAACTCATCTACCACATTTCAAGGCGAGTCTCCAATACATTGTGCCTTTTTATTTGGCTATTCTCCTACCCAATGTTCTTTGTGTTACATAAGCTAGAAGAAAGTGCATGAGCAAAATCGACTGATATTTGCATCTGCGGTAATTCCATAGAAGTCTCAACCTTTTCCATTCTAAATCTTCATTTATCGAAACAACAATGCATTATGATCCACTGCTGCCCAAATTTTCTGGCTCCTTTAGGTCATACCTTGAAAATACTAAAAGATAGCGGGTGCAGAAATGAAACTTATGTAGATATAGTGGTATTTTTGGGGGCAATATGAACATGGTGGATGAACTTGAGCCATCTAGATTTTGCATATGATGTAATCCAACAGAATTAAAGAAAGCAAGCAACATATGCAGTCTTACCGGGTGCGTGCGATGCGTTGTGGCCTTCGATTGGAGTCATGTTCTCCCTCTTAATCTGTTTAACGTGTGATGAGAAACAGGGGAAGCAACTCATGCCTGGACACAGATTAAGGAAATCTCTTCTTTCACATCAAGTGTCCTGTGAAAAGAAATACCATGGAAAACAGGCCTTTGATGGAGACCAGTAAGGAATGTGGAAGGCCAAGGGTCCTCCAAATTCTGTAACACTCACAACAATCTGAAGGACACCTCAGACAATTGACGTTGGAATAGACAGGATGAAGAACAATCACCAGAGGAACGAGCCATCTTGTGGACCTTTTCTTTGGGAAGAAGATTTGAAAATTTTCTCTGATCTGTGAGGAGAATTTGGCTCAACAGAAGAGGAAAACGTGGGGTTTTTGTTATGTTCCTCATCAAAAGTCAGTTACGAGGAGGGGACCATAGTTGGCTCAGGTTCATGTTTATGCCAGCTGTTTTATAATTTGGTAAATGGAGTTAATTTACCAAAGAAGATCAGATTTAAATGCCCTTCCAAATATGAAGATGGAGAGTGGATTGATTCATATGGCCCTAATGTTCTTTTTGGCCAAACATATAATCATCATTCAGCTCCTCATATGACTACCATCCTATGTACATCTCGTGAAGAATCATTTGGTCAGCCACAAATACTGTAGCATTTGCCTTACAGAGCCTGCCTTGCTTGTACCTAATCATTCTTCATGCAAATGCTTTAATACTGATCGAAAACAAGAAGGCTTTCCCTGTTTTCATTGTAGCATTGGAGTGTTCTTTTTTTGTAATTATTCTGGCGAACTATATCAATGTCCTCTACCTTATGCTTAAAAAGTGCAAAATATGATTGTGCCTATTCTGGTTCTCTTATTGCTTTTGAAATGAGTTCGAACCGAGAGAACCTATACGAGAACGGTCAAGACAGAACAAAAGATTTCCGGTCATCTGATCAAGTCTAATCAGAAAACCAAATAGCCCTGCTTCGTGCATGATATAGTCCAAGGAACCATGAAAACCTATAAGAGAACGGTCAAGACAGAACAAAAGATTTCTGGTCATATGATCATGTCTGGTCAGAAAACCAAATGCCCCTGCTTCATGCAAGAAATGGTCCAAGGAGCCATGAAAAGAGAACTCATTTAGCACCACGAGAAAAGAAATGTCATACATAGAATGCATCTTAGATGGATAAACACATTCACACAGCTTTGAACAGGGTCCAGTTTATTAACACCCCCTTGTAGATATTTATTCTGTAACATCTTATGTGAAGTACACCCATCTGCAATATTCACAGTATCCCCATTCACCTCATCTCCGCCGACCTATGCGCTGACGGCTTCTTTCTCAGGAAGTCATCTGTGTAGGACGAAGTTCAATCCCCTGGATGACTAGCCCAGATTTCCAGTTACCGCCTTTCACCTCCATCAAGTTTATTTGAACCTCCCCAGCTGGAGGGTCGTCCACGAAAAACTCGCCCAGATCGACCTCCTTCCACCCATCTCCTCTGTCCCGAGGAATTTGTTCCTCCCTCGCCTGAACTTCTCTTATCGCAGATGCATCATGGAAAATATGCGGATATCTCTCTCCTGCGGATTGATATTGCTGTCTCAACTTCCCGTCAGGATTCAAATAAATATTGCGTCGTTCACCTCCGGAACCAGAAAAGATGGACACTTCCACTGCTTGATTCTCGAAGCCATAGCTCCCATGCAGAAACTTGAAGATCAAGTAAGCTGCATAGTATGTGTTAGCCGACAGAAGTCGCATCTCCATCTTGGTGTGAACCTCAAGCCAGCATACTCTGAGGAGCTCTACCACCTCTGGGAATCTTTCAAATAGAAGAACAGATTTCAGTAACCACACAATGGATGCCAAACATAAGAAGACAGATGACAGTATCCATAGCAGAAACGGAAAATGTAACAGCAGTTTGGAGATTGGATGAACCTTGAGATGTGGGGTGAACTCCGTCTCCAGTAGCAAGGAGTGTCACGCCATACTATAGACAGATCTCGGGTGCCAATCATGTAACATTTCTTCCCGCTCCATTTGTCGAGTGCAAAACTCTGCACAAGACATGGAAAGATCATTCTATGTGAGAAATTTGGAAAATTAAGATGAGGCCGTCTCTCCATGTGGAACATGATTATGGTGAAAGACAATCATGGGGAGCGAATTATAAGTAGGTAAATATATCGTTCGGTCATTTGATATGCTGAACAAACAAGGTATTAAACAGATATGATACTCCTCGAGACATGATTCCCAAAATGATTAAAATAAGATTGTTGTACTTAAATGAATTTAGGATGTCAAAGGTCTCCACTTCAACAAAAACGACAAAACAAACTAGATTAACTTCATCTGCCATTGCTTCAAAAAGACCATTGCAACCAGGTTGTGCTCCGTGAACTTCTCCCAGTAATAGAATACCCAAAACATAAGAGAATCATCACCCTATGAACTTTTCAACTAGAATGCACTTAACTCTTTGATAAGTCGACCATCCACAGTTAACCAATTGGTTAGCATTGATGGTCCATCTCTATATCCAGCCCAACCAGTTCTAGGATTAACACCATCTAAAGTCATTCTCTGCTCTCAACTAGGACATCACGTTTTAGCAGACATGGAGACGATTTGCCCTGCATTCATAATTACGTCATCACGCCCATGGGAGCAGAGACTGCACCAACGAGATAATTTCACCTCCACAGCAGACTTCTATGGAACAAACAATGTTCCAATTCTATCCCCAACTTTAACTAACACCAGTTACCCCACAACAGCCATTTTAAAGGATTGCGTTCAAAACCATCCCCAACTCTGGGATTCAGCTACTACAGACAATGCACAAATTAGGAGCACAACTGCCCATTGGTGATGATGCCTTACTCACCTACTATTTTAGCTTTAAATTCATTCTAGTGAGTGAAGCCAAAACCAACCATCCAACCCAATTTTAAAAAAGAATTATAAAACAACATTGAATCTGAGTGCCGAGCCAAATTCCTCAAAAGCCTAAACTTGAGTTGACACGGTTCATACTTCACAACTTTGCGACAACCCTTCAGGTGCACGCAGATTGAACGACCGAACCCTAGCACTAACGTTGATGGGCACTTAATATCAAACCATTTGTTCTAATACGCAGATAATTGGGTGACTGCGCTAATTATTCTAAAAGCCTGAAGCTGTTGGAAAATGGTTCAATTTTTGTCATCAAACCATTTGTTCAGCGTGTGATCGGCCATGGTCTTCGAGAAGCGGATTACACAAAACCGAAGTTCTGTGCAGAAGTTCGAAACATCCGACCCTCGAGCCGATCTCAAAGACTTTCCCCTTTCACTCCAAGATTCAACTAAATCAAACTACAGGACCACAAACCCGACAATCATTTCAGCTCGCCGCCGACATAAAAACCCATAATTTGTTCGGAAAAAATCAAGTACCTTGTGACCGTCGTCAATGAGAAGAGGGGCGCTGCTGAGACGGAGGAAGACATCCTTCTTCCTAGTCAGCGAGGGTCCAAGAGGCGGCTGCGGCAAGGACGTCGAGACGATCAGGTCCAAATCGGGCGGGAGGAACTTGTGCCAGACGGCGTCGGAGTCCGAGGAGGAGCGGAAGGTGCGGGAGACGGCGGAGGAGCGGGCGGCGTCGCGCGGGGTGGTGAGAGAGAGTATGTGGGCGATGCACTCCTCGGGCAAGGCGTCCAGCTCCACCATCTCTTTGGGGTCGATCGAGTTCGAAGCTCGGTCCGATGTTCTTGTTTCGATTCGACGACGAACCGCCTGTCCGAGCTTGCTGACCACCCCCCACAGGCAGGAAGAAGCAGATGCTTACAGCTTGTCAGCTTCCCAGTTTGCGTCTCCTTTTTCTGGTCTTCCTCGGGTCACGAGCTCGGGTCGCACTTCCCGGTGCGGACGGAACCCGACCCGGAGTGAGACGGGTTTGTGTTTTGAAATTGATACCCTTCAAAACTTCCATTGAGGGGATAAATAAAGAAGAGGAAAAATGTCAATTAAGAGCTTTTTATTTTATTTTTGGGTCAAAATTAAGAGCTTTAAATGTCCTTATTTTTTTAAATAAAAATTTAAAATGAAATTTATTTCAAATAAAAATCTGAAGTACTCTTTTTATTTCAAAAAAATATCTGATCGATGGGTATTTTTGCCATTTACTTTTTTTTATAATTTTTTCTTTTTTTTCTGCTTTCCTTTTCTTTTTTCTTTTTTCTTTTTCCCCTCTCCTCTCCCAGGCACGGTCCACCATTGACGTCGACCTGCGCAGCTCAATCCTCCCAAAAAGAATGGCACCTCGGTCCCAGCAAGAAAACGCTCAGTCCACCAATATCACGTCCTCCGCGTCCCGGAGCTCTATCGGCCTTCTCCCGCTGGCGACCTCGAGCAAAAACGCTCCGAAGGCATACACGTCGGTGCTCGTGGTGGCCTTGCCAGTTCGCGTGTGCTCAGGCGCGAGATAACCGAACGTTCCCACCACGGGAGTCGTTTGAGGGTCGGTTCCATGGTCGTATAATCTCGCAAGCCCAAAATCTCCCAGTCTTCCATTTAAGTCACCATCTAGCAAGATGTTACTTGCCTTTATGTCCCTGTGGATCACCACTTGGCTCCCACCCTTCGTGCAGATAAAGCAGCCCAGATGCCACTCCTTTGATCACCCTGTGTTGTTTTGAGTGCGTTTGGTTTGCGGCCAAGTCCTAGTCATTGTAACACCTTCCCCTCGCCTGGGCTGGGCGAGGCGAGCCTTCGCCTGTGGCCGGCGAGGCCGCCCAGTCTGGTGGATGGAGATCGCGCCGCCATCTTCCGGGACAATTGGTTCTTGGGGAAAATGAAGTAGACCGGCGCGTGCATCCCGAATATGACCTCCTCGACGGAAGCGGTGACGAGGGGGCCGATCCGGGTCGGGGTATGTAGATGACGGATCGGGAGGGGTCGACGTGGGGGGACGGGCTGGATCTGGAGAGGAGGCGCCTGAGGGACGACACGATGGAAGTTCGAGCCATGTTCCGGCGAAGACGGCGAGTGCCTTCTTTTTGGGAGGATTGTGCTGCGCAGGTCGACGTAAATGGCGGATTATAGCTGGCTGGGGGAGGGGAGGGGAGGGGAAAAAAAAAAAGAAAAAAAAAAAGGAAAGTAGAAAAAAAAGAAAAAGAAACTTGCAAAAAAAGTAAAGGACAAAAGTAGCCATTGGCCAGGCTATTCTTTAAAATAAAAAAGGCACTTCAAATCCTCATTTGAAACAAAGTCCACTTCGGACCTCTATTTGAGAAAATGATGGCACTTGGGTCTCTTAATTAGAAGTTTCCCTGAAGAAGACGGAATATATTTTTTTCAATGAAATCGAAAAAAAAAAATTATGAAATAAAGTTATCAAAATAAAGGAATTCACTTAAGACTCATCAATTAATTTTGTTCACGACGAGAGAGTGACAGAAGTTTTTTAGTAATACATCAAATATAAATTTAAGGAATTTCATCGTACTCTAAGTGCATGAGTGCTAATAACCTTGCTCAGGACATAACTGAAATTTATGGTCTCATGCAAAATAGTGTGACAATAACGTTAGATGTTTTATGCTTCTTTTGGGAAAAAGTATCGAAAAAGTTATAAACTTATTATATTATATTAGTGACATTTGAGTCCTAAATTTTTTAATTGGGCCAATTTAATCCTAAACCTTTTGCATTTGCCAATTAAGACCATCCAATCAATTTTGAGGGAAAATTGCTTACGTGGATGCTGGCCTTCTTACGTGGCGTGGCCGACACTGACATGGACATTTTAAATATTTTTTTTAACAAAATTAAATTTGTAATTTTGTTTTCTTTTCATTTTTTTTTTCATTCCATTTTGACAGACGAGGGTAACCAGCTAAGTTTACGACTTGTTTGTACTTTTCCCCTTCTTCTGTTTCTTCGCTCTCAGTGAACGATTGCTCCTCTTTTTTTTTTTGTAGCAAAATTGGTAGTTTCCAAGCCAGCTTTCGCGCATTTCGATTGGTTCACCTTTCCGAACGATATTAAGAGTGCGCTCTCCCCACCGTTCTGATCACGTAATGGCCCTGCTTCGTGCATGAAATGGTCCAAGGAACCACGAAAAGAGAACGCATTTAGCACCACGAGAAAAGAAATGCCGTACATAGAATGCATTTTAGATGGATAAGCACATTCACACATCTAATGTCAAGTATAATCATCTGCAATATTCACAGTATCCCCATTCACCTCATCCCCTCCGACCTAGGCGCTGACCGCTTCTTTTGCGGGAAGTCATCTGTGTAGGACGAAGCTCAATGCCCTGGATGACTAGCCCGGATTTCCAGTTACCGCCTTTCACCTCCATCAAGTTTATTTGAACCTCCCCAGCTGGAGGGTCGTTCACGAAAAACTCGCCCAGATCGACCTCCTTCCACCCATCTCCTCTGTCCCGAGGAATTTGTTTCTCCCTAGCCTGAATTTCTCTTACCGCGGATGCCTCACAGAAAATATGCGGATATCGCTCTGGTGCAGATTGAAATTGCTGTCTGAACCTCCCGTCAGGATCCAAATAAATATTGCGTCGTTCACCCCCGGAACCAGAAGAGATGGACACTTCCACTGCTTGATTCTCAAAGCCATAGTTCCCATGCACAAACTTGAAGATCAAGTAAGCTGCATAGTATGTGTTAGCCGACAGAAGTCGCATCTCCATCTTGGCATGAACCTCAAGCCAGCATACTCTAAGGAGCTCTGCCACCTCTGGGAATCTTTCAAATAGAAGAACAGATTTCAGAAACCACACAATAGATGCCAAACATAAGAAGACAGATGACAGTATCCATAGCAGAAAAGGAAAATGTAACAGCAGTTTGGAGATTGGATGAACCTTGAGACGTGGAGTGAACTCTGTCTCCAGTAGCAAGGAGTGTCACCCCATACTATAGACAGATCTCGGGTGCCAATCATATAACACTTCTTCCCGCTCCATTTTTCAAGTGCAAAACTCTGCACAAGACATGGAAAGATCATGGTGCATTATTTGGAAAATTAAGATGATGCCGTCTATCCATATGGAACATGATAATAGTGAAGGATAATTATGGGGAGCGAATTATGAGTAGGTAAATATATCATTCGGTCATTTGATATGCTGAACAAACAAGGTATTAAACAGATATGATACTTTTTGAGACATGATTCCCAAAATGAGTAAAATAAGATTGTTGTACTTAAATTAAGTATTTAGGATGTCAACGGTTTCCACTTCAACAAAAATGATAAAACAAACTAGAGTAACTTCTTCTGCCATTGCTTCAAAAAGACCATTGCAACCAGGTTGTGTTCCGTGAACTTCTCCCAGTAGAATACCTCAAAACAAAAGAGAATCATCACCCTATGAACTCTTCAATAGAATGCACTTGACTCTTTGATAAGTCAACCATCCAACATTAACCACATGGTTAGCATTGATGGTCCATCTCTATATCCAGCCCAACCAGTTCTAGGATTAACACCTTCTAATGTCATTCTCTGCTTTCAACTAGGACATCACGTTTTAGCAGACAGGGACCAACGAGATAATTTCACCTCCACAGCAGACCTCTATGGAACAAACAATGTTCCAATTCTATCCCCAATTTTAACTAAAACCAGTTACACCACAACAGCCATTTTAAAGCATAGCGTTCAAAACCATACTCCAACTCTGGTATTCAACTACTGCAGACAGTGCACAAATTAGGAGCACAACTGCCCATCGGTGATGATGCCTTTCTCACCTATTATTTTAACTTCAAATTCGTTCCAGTGAGTATCGTCAGTTTCTTCGACTGCCCAGCACAAGCAGTGAACCCAAAACCAACCAACCAGCCCAAGTTTAAAAACGAATCATAAAACATTATTGAATCTGAGTGTTGACACGGTTTTATGCTTCACACCTTTGCGACTGTCCTTCAGGTGCACGCAGATTGAACGACCGAACCCTAACACTAACGTTGATAGGAACTTACTATCAAACCATTTGTTCTAATTCGAAAGATAATTGAGAGATTGCTCTAATTATTCTAAAAAGCCTGAAGCTGTTAGAAAATGGCTCAATTTTTGTCTTCAACGCATGTGATCGGCCATGCTCTTCGAGAAGCAGATTACACAAAGCCGGAGTTCTGTGCAGAAGTTCAAAACATCCGACCCTCAAGCCGATCTCGAAGACTTTCCCCTTTCACTCCAAGATTCAATTAAATCAAACTCCAGCCAAAAAACCCGACAATCATTTCCGCTCGCGGCCGACATAAAAACCCATAATTCGAAGTACCTTGTGACCGTCGTCAATGAGAAGAGGGGCGCTGCAGAGACCGAGGAAGACATCCTTCTTCCTAGTCAGCGAGGGTCCAAGAGGCGGCTGCGGCAAGGACGTCGAGACGATCAGGTCCAAATCGGGCGGGAGGAACTTGTGCCAGACGGCGTCGGAGTCGGAGGCGGAGCGGAAGGTGCGGGAGACGGCGGAGGAGCGGGCGGCGTCGCGCGGGGTGGTGAGAGAGAGTATGTGGGCGATGCACTCCTCGGGCAAGGCGTCCAGCTCCATCGTCTCTTTGGGATCGATCGCGTTCGAAGCTCCGTCCGATGTTCTCGTTTCGATTCGACGACGCATCGCGTGTCCGAGCTTGCTGACCACCACACACGAAGAAGCGTGATGCTTTACTGCTTCCTGTTTTTGTCTCTTTTTTTCCGGTCTTCCTCGGGTCACGGGCTCGGGTCACCAGGTCCCGGTGCGGCCGGAGCCCCGACCCGAAATGAAACCGGTTTTTGTCTCGAGATACCCTTCAAAACTTCCATCAAGGGGTTCACCCTTCCCTAAACGAGATAAATAAAGAAGATGGAAAAAAAAAATCAAAGAAATCGGAAATATAGCTTCTTCTTCTTTTTATGAAATAGGGTTATCATAACGAAGGAATTGACTTAAGTTAAACTCATCGATTATTTCTTTTTCATTTCTTATGCCCTTATGGAAGATTGTGCCACTGCCAAACTAGTCGACAGCCGCTAATTCGAGAACTCCCACGCTAAGGGTGCGACCAGAAGTTTTTCATTAATATATAAAATATAAATTTAAGGAAACTCTTGATCTAGGGAGGCGGTGATCACCATCGGTTCTCCGTGTCAATGAATGCTTGTAATAGCTTTGCTAACGACATGACTCGAATTCACGGTCTCGTGTAAAATAACGCGGCAGAAGGGTTAGTGTTTCTATGCTTCTTCTGTTTCTTTTCTGTCAATGAACGATTGCTTTTTTTTTTTTCCACCCTTTATTTGTGAGCCAATTCGGTAGTTTTTGGGCCAGTTTTTTGTGCATTTCGACTGGTCCACCTCTCCGAGCGATCTTAAGAGTGCAATCCCTCGCGTCGGCATGATACATTCGAGATTTTACTCTTGAAATGTTCCGAGGAAAGGTTGAGCCCATCAGTGATAACTTTTCGAAACGGTCCTCCTTGTTTTTTTTTTTTTAATTCAAATGCCCTGTCAATGTGGGCCATGTGCTAAAACATGGAGTTAATTTGGGCAGATCACATGCAAGCACAAAGAGAGACAATCCAACATCAGAAAGTAGGTAATCAGAATGTCAAAAGACTCCTCCACGAATTCAAAGTAGTTCGCCACTTTTTCTTTACGTCGCCTTTACGATTGTTCAAACTTCCCTATGACTAAAAAACGTTTTTTTTTTTTTTGGGTCCATTTTTTTTGTCCGTAAAGAATAACATGAAATGAAATTTAAGATGAGTACTAGAAATCGAATCTCTACATGTGCTCAGATACGATGTAAGACACACTGTTTTTTTTTTTTTTTTCTAAAAAGTGTAAATTGCTATTAAAAGGTCAATAGTGAATTTACAGCATACTACCTAAAATGTGAAAATTGGTCCCTTTTACTATTAGTTTTGCAAGTTGCAGATCTTCAAAGCCGAGGATACAAATTAATAAGGTTGCGTAAAAGTGAGGATGCGTTTTGAACATGTCCATTCCATTTTAGTAAATCGATGTAACATTTTTATTGGTAAGAATTTCGTTAACGAGTGCCTTGAGAGTGCTTGTAAAGAAAAAAAAATCGAATTAAGGAAAGATTGCAATTGACAAGACTCTGCTTCTGTCTCTTTCGAATTATGTGTAAGTAACGCGTGGAAAAAAAATCAAAATTCTTCGTTATTAAGTATACTTAATTAGCATCGGGATACTCGTTAACAAGATCCGGGCAATACGGCCCAAGAATTTCATTCCATTGAAGCGTGGAATTAATATCCTTTCGTTTACTTCTCCGATAAGAAACGATTTTGCTGGGCACACCATATAACGTTGGTCAACCTTTATTTAAAAGCATATCCTGTTTTTTTTTTTTTCCCTATTTCCTCTGTCGTTTTGAACTTTCAGGGTGTCCCATCCTGGCCTGTGCTGATTCGGAGGCCCCACTTTCAGGGTGTCCCAAAGGCTAAAGCCTTCGCCACGAAGATTTCACGATGCATGAGAGCACCCCGCCTCTATATATATATATAAACACGGCGAATCACGCTCTGAATCACCATCGTCTCTTCGAAAGGCGCAACCTTTGATCTGTTTCAGCTACACCCATCATCGGAGTTGTTCTGATTCTCTCTCCGTCTCTGTATATACGTGACGGATCACGCTGTGAATCGCCGTCGTCTCGTCGAAAGGCGTCGACTTTAAGCCGCTTTAGCTAGCACCGAACCCATTTCCTTGGAGTTCTTCCCAATGGCGGTGGCCGAAGCGAAGGGACGAGACGGTCCCGACTTCTCTGCGCTGCCCGAAGGGTGCATCGCCAGCGTCGTCTCCTTCACGAGCCCGGCCGACGCGTGCACGCTCCCGTCCGTCTCGTCGATCTTCAAGTCGGCGTGCGATTCCGACGCGGTCTGGGCCTCGTTCTTGCCGCCGGGCTGCCGCACGATGGTCTCCCGGAACGTTTCGTCGCTGAAGGAGCTCTACTTCAGCCTCTGCGACGACCCGGTTCTCGTCGGCGATGGCAAAATGGTAAGTCTCCCCCGTCTTCCCACCTCAAACCGCCTCTTTCTATTCTTTTTCTGTTATTTTTTCTTTTGCGGATTGAGGGGGTGATATGCGATAACTGCTCTTCATGCTAGATTTAATAGAATATTGAAATGTGATTCATGTGATGTGCTGTCGCCTGCACGTTTCCAAACACTGCGAATTTGGCTGGCAAAAACAAAACAAAAAATTGTTCTTGTCCACTTCCCACCTGAACAGAGTGAGTGCATTTTGTTTCTTCAAGGAGAAGCAATTGTCATATGATAATCATGCTGCGGCTTCTATTGGACATTCTTCTTTTGCACACAGCCACGATCTGAATGTCAAGGGTTGATTGAATTGTATGGAACCAACTCATGGGTTTACGTCCACAAGATAAAGAATGATAACTGAAGGGTGAGGAAGAAAGAAATGATCTTTCATCTGAAAATGACAAGATTCAAATGGTTGGAGCCAAGAATGGATAGATATATTGAATCACTCAATGTACAGTGTGCTAAGAGCATGAAGGTTATCACCACCGTTGACATGGTACCTTGATGACCACTAATGCGATGCATCTTTAGGGGTGATCTTTATATGCTTCAAGACTGTCTGCTACCTTTTGGTGGGGTCGGAATTCGGAGTTAGTCTACTTTTTCGTTTAGGTTAATTGCTCAAAATCCTCCCGAACTTTGTTAGCATTGCTCATTAGCCCCTGCACTTTAAATTGGCACAGTTGAATAGTGGCCATGTACCTTTGAAAAGTGACAGACTACGCCTGAATTTTGATTTTTCTTGTTGGTTAGTTTTCAGTCTGCACGGCCGGTAAGTGTTACTTAAAAATGGATTAACTCAATTCTTTTGAACAATTTGACTTCATCAATCATGTGACTTCTCTATTTTGTTAACTTTATTAACCATGTGATAGGAATCTTTTGGTGAAAAAATAATAATAAGGAAAGGTTTTTTCATGTAACAGTTAAAGCCTATATAGATAGAACAACTAGTGACTGCAACAAAAATTCAAAGTTTATGGGGAAATTTGTAACTATACAAATTTCTCAGGGGTCATTATGCAATGGTTCCCAAGTTGAGGTGGTTTTGAACAATTATCCCTTTTTGGTCAAATCTCACTGTTCCTAAAAGTTGATAAAGAACTTTTGCTTAAAAAGGCCAAGACGAGCACACTCACTAGTTCATTGGAAAGGGGACAGCACAGATGATGGAATGAGTGCTAAGCTTTATTGCTTTGCGCATACTATATTTGCTGAAATGGTGAATCTTGTTTTCTCAAAACGACGTCGGTCCGGCTTCTTGTTGCTTATGTGAGTCCAACATGCTTTGCAGAGCTTTTCGCTGGACAGGCACAGTGGGAAGAAATGTATCATGCTATCTGCGAGGGCCCTGTCTATAATATGGGGCGATACTCCGAGGTACTGGTCTTGGAATCGCATGCCCAACTCCAGGTAATACACTATTTCCTCCACTCTCTCACCTTCATGAAGAAAATGGGCACAGCATTGATTTGTTCGTCCCAAAATGAACTTCCTTGCTTTTCACCCTCATGGTGATGACCGTATGGAATGTCCTTGTGAATTTACAGGTTTGCAGAAGTTGCTGAACTGATCAGTGTATGTTGGCTCGAAATCAGAGGCAGGATTAGTTCTTGTATGCTGTCGCCCGGAACCCGTTATGCAGCGTACTTGGTATTCAAATCCACCCCGACATCATATGGATTTGAATTCCAGTCTGTTGAGGTTGGAGCTGGATTTGCTGGTGATGAAGCGGGCAAGCGTGAGCGCTCAGTCTACTTATCCAGAGAGAACAACATGCGCGGACAGCAGCCCAGGCTGAGATTTAGGCGCTTAGGTTTTGGTTTACTACGAGCGCCTTTTGAATTGGTCGACGACGACGACGACGATTGTGATGGGGGGACGCCGACACCTGCACCTGCCGAGGGGGACGGGAACTATCCTAAAGAGAGACGAGATGGGTGGTCAGAGATAGAGCTGGGCGAGTTCTTGACGAGGGATGGAGAAGACGGGGAGGTTGAACTGAGTGTCCTGGAGACGAAGGGTGGCAACTGGAAGGCTGGGCTGGTTGTGGAAGGGATCGAAATTAGGCCCAAGTATGGGAAATAAAAGTGCCTTAACGCGCAGGGAAGTTTGAATGAAGAGCTCTTTCTCTCTGTTTTGCTGTTGTTCTTTCAATGTTCTTTTATCAATTTTTAGTAGCTTTTCTACCAAATCAGAAAGCGTGCTTGTGATCTATATCAACTTCAACGTGAGTGGAGAAAGCATATATGTCATGGGAGCTTTGATCTGATTAGCGAATGCCCAATGCCTTCTGCAGAAATTATGCAGCTTTGATGTAGACTTCCACAAAACTCACACAGGAACGCTCAAATACTGTTAAGATTGGTCCCTTCGAAAACATCTGCAAAATGAGAATCATCTTCCCCACTCCAACCACCTCTATCGGAACCGACAGGAATATATGATTCCATCGAAAATATACCAATGCAAATGCAATGTGTGTGCAAAAAAAGATTTGGAAAAGCAGAGTCAGAGCCAATGAATGGCTAAAATTTTGCATTTGCATGTTAAAAAAGATTTGGAAAAGCAGAGTCATAGCCAATGAATGGCTAAAATAATTTCTTGTTGGTGGAATAAATGAATTGGAGGAGGTCTTAAAACTTGTCACGAAAGTGCAATTAAGTCCCAAAACTTTTTAAAAAGTGTAATTGAGTCATAAAACTTGTCATGAAAGTGCAATCAAATCCTAAAACTTGTCACGAAAGTGCAATAGAGTCCTACAACTTTCAAAAAATGCAATCAAGTCCTAAAACTTGCATACAAAAGTGGCAACGAGGCGCATACCATATCTCAGTTGTTCCAAAACCATGGATCTGTCCTCCCTCCCAACCTCAACACTGATTTTATTACCCTTACCTCTCTTCAATCACGTATCCTTCTGTCGACATCCATATGTTGACGATAAGCAGTAGCTTAACTGCTAATGCACATTATGTAGACTGAAAGGTTTCCACAGCAATGTCCCTCAAACTCGATGGCAGTCCTTCGTGACCTTTCGATCCACCTTACTATACAACTCACCACTCACCATCCCTGCGCTGCTTGGCTCAGACGCCTCGGGCATAGCCACCATCAAATCAACAACATCAGATCCACTGCCGAAAAGATAAGTCAATGGTAACTTGGTCATAAGTTCCAGTTTCTTGCTATTGCACTGGATTCAGGCGTCTTACACTGTGGCCGAGGGTGACGCCTATTTCACGATAGCTAATTATACATTCCAAGGATGTAACTGAAGATGTAGTGGAGGAAACCATCAAGTTAATAGAGTCGAAAAAACCATCGATAACCGTCAAGGCAGTGAGGTCGAAGAAATCCTCTTTCGGAAACTTCCCTTTGCTTGTAACATTTGTAAGCTCTGTTGATAATCGTCGATTGTAGGCTATATATAGCCACATTGTACTCTTCAGAGGCCTCCTGCACAAATCAAACAAATTTATTTTTATCCGTACTTTCATATACTGCACTTTAAATTCCTTTAACTGTAGCTTTCGGATTTGTTAAAGATTTTGTTAAAAAGTATCTTGAGGATACTTACTACTTAGTAAGAAAACCCAGTTAAGAAAATATTGCAATTTGCAATACTCTCTCTCTCTAGTTATGCCTAAGTAATGCATCGAAACAAATCAAAATTTTTGGTTATCAAATACATATTCATTCGTTTTGAAGCCATGAAAGCGTGGAGTTACCCTTTGGTTTACTTCTCTGATGAGAAATGATTTTCTATGCACGCAATATATTCCCCCTATGTCCACTGTCTTTTTCCACTTTGAGAGTGTCCTACTCTGGCGTGTGCCGATTCAGAGAGATCGCTCCTCACCTACCCACCCCCTCTCTCGACATAAGCACGACGAAGAATCACGCTCTGAAGCACCGTCGTCTCTTCGAAAGGCGTCAACTTGAAGCCGTTTTAGCCACACCCATTTCTTGGAGTTCTTACCAATGGCGATGGCCGAAGGAAAGGGACGAGACGGTCCCGACTTCTCTGCGCTGCCCGAAGGGTGCATCGCCCGCGTCGTCTCCTTCACGAGCCCCGCCGACGCGTGCAGGCTCGCGTCCGTCTCGTCGATCGTCAAGTCGGCGTGCGATTCCGACGCGGTCTGGGCCTCGTTCTTGCCGCCGGACTGCCGCCCGATGGTCTGCCGGAGCGTTTTGTCGCTGAAGGAGTTCTACTTCAGCCTCTGCGACGACCCGGTTCTCATAGGCGATGGCAAAATGGTAAGTCTTCCCCCGTCTTCCCCACCTCGAACCGCCTCTTCCTATTCTTTTTTCTCCGATTGAGGGGGTGATATGCGATAACTGTTCTTCCTGTTAGATTTAATAGATTATTGAAATGTGATTCATGTGATGTGCTGTCGCCTGCAAGTTGTTCTTTCTTTGTCGAGTAGTTGAATTGAAAGGCACCATCGGCACATTTTTCTTGGCCTCTTCCCGCCTGAGCCGAGTGAGTTCATTTAGTTTCTTCAAGGAGAAGCAATTGTCATATGATAATCATGCTGCGGCTTTCATTGGACATTTTTCTTTTGCACACAGCCACGATCCGAATGTGAAAGGTTAATTTGAATTGTATGAACCGACTCATGGGTAGTCCACAAGATAAAGAATGATAAATCAAGGGAGAAGAAGGAAGAAAGAAAGGATCTTTCATCTGAAAATGACAAGATTCAAATGGTTGGAGCAATGAACGGATAGGTATGATGAATCACTCAATATGCAGTGCTAGGAGCATGAAGATTATCGCCACTGTTGATATGGTACCTTGATGGTCACTAATGCTATGCATCTTTAGGGGTGATCTGTATATGGCTTTAAGACTGTCTGCTACCTTATGGTCGGTTCAGAGATTGGAGCGAGTCTGCTTTTTGTTACCGGTTAATTGCTCAAAATCCTACCGAACTTTTTTAGCATTGCTCATTAGCCCCTGAACTTTAAATTGGCAATTGAATAGTGGCCATGTAACTTTGAAAAGTTACTGATTACATCCAAATTTTGATTTTTTTTGTTGCCGTGGTTAGTTTTCTGTCTGCACAGCCATTAAGTGTTACCTAGAAATGGAACAACTCAATTCTTTTGACCAAAATAGCATCTGCTGAATTTCTTGACTTCATCAATCATGTATCTTCTCTAGTTTGTATACTTGTTTAACCATGTGATAGAGATCTTTTGGTAAAAAGAAAAAAAAACAAATTGTAATAAAGTTAACTTTATGAGGAAATTTTGCAAACTTTTCAGGGGTCATCATTCAATGGTTCCAAAGTTGAGATGGTTTTGAACAATTATCTCTTGTATTTTCTTTTGGTCAAGTGTCGTGGTTATTGCTTTTATTCGACGTGAAAAGTGTTTTCCTACTTCAAATTTTGGCGAAAAAGTCGATAAACAACTTTTGCTTAAAAGGGCTAAGACAGACGCTCTCACTATTTTAATGGGAAGGTCACAACACAGATGGTGGAATAAGTGCTAAGCTTTGTTGCTTCGCGGATACTATATTTGCTGAAATGGTGAATCTTGTTTTCTCAAAACGACGTCGGTCCGGCTTCTTGTTGCTTATGTGAGTCCAGCATGCTTTGCAGAGCTCTCACTGGACAGGCACAGTGGGAAGAAATGTATCATGCTATCTGCCAGGGCCCTGTCTGTAGCATGGGGTAATATTCCGAGGTACTGGTCTTGGAATCACATGCCCAGCTCCAGGTAATACATTATTTCCACCACTCTCACCTTCATGAATAAAATGGGCATAGCATTAATTTGTTCGTCCCAAAATGAACTGTCTTTTGTTTCTCCCTCAAGGTGATTATCGTGTGGAATGTCCTTGTGAATTAACAGGTTTGCAGAAGTTGCTGTACTCATCAGGGTAAGCCGTCTCAAAATCAGAGGCACAATCAATTCTCGCATGCTGTCTCCAGGAACCCATTATGCAGCTTACTTGGTATTCAAATCCACCCCGACATCAATTGGATTTGGGATCCAGTCTGTTGAGTTTGGAGCTGGGTTTGCAGGCGATGAAGCGGGCAAGCATGAGCGCTCAGTTTACTTATCCAGAGAGAACATCAAGCCCGGTCATTGGCGCATCGGTCTCCTCCATCTACCAGCACCTTTTGAATTGGTTGACGACGATTGTGATGGGGGGCCGCCAACACCTGCACCTGCCGAGGGGGATGCGAACTATCCTAAGGAGAGACGAGATGGGTGGTCGGAGATAGAGTTGGACGAGTTCTTGACCAATGATGGAGAGGACGGGCAGGTTGAAATGAGTGTCCTGGAGACGAAGGTTCTCACCTGCAGGGCTGGGCTGGTCGTGGAAGGGATTGAAATCAGGCCCAAGTATGGGAAATAGAAGTGCCTTTATGCAGCAGGGCATGTGTGAGTTCGTATGTACTGTACCCTGATCAATAGCTTTCACTCTCTGTTTTGCTGTTCTTCTTTCAATGCTTTTTCTTTTTTTGCCAATTCAGGGGACAGAGCCAATGACTGGGTAGAAACCATTTCTTGTTGATTAAAGCTGAATGAAAGAACGTTGTAGCACACTCATAAAAACTGTAGTTGCCTTGCATTGCAGGATGGGTGAACTGTCTTGGAGGCGATTCTCGTCTGCCAGTCAAGTTCAGCAATGAAAACTCTGCTTATTTCTCCTTGTTAAGTTCCTAGTTTTCTTCTGCTTAGTGCTGTTTTCTGAGCCGGGAAAAAACAAAAAAAAAACCTGGTTTTCTTCATGAGGGTGGAGTGTGCTCAAATCTGAGACAACCATATGCTTAATCCATAATGTGAACTTTCCAAAGGATTAAGGGAGAACTTGTTCTCTTTGGATCTTAATGAGCATTTCACGTATGCTAACAAAATGGAATGAAGTCGTACTACGGCAAAGGATGCATAAACAATGGAGCACACTTATTAATCACATGAAGACTTGTTCCAGAGCAATGCCAGACGGTTCTTCAGGTTTTGCTATTTCGTTGAAAACGGCACCACTGCCACCGTCAGCAGTCAACACCGCAAGTTCATCGCCATGTTTACCGTCGGATGAGTTGGCTTCTTGATTTGATGGAACTCTTGCAGTTTTCGAATCAACCACGACAACTTCGCACTTGGATGTTTTCATCGACATAGTGGTTGGTTCTTTGCCTACAGAAGAGGTAACTTTGCACATGCCATATCTCAGTTATTCCAAAACCATGGATCTGTCCTCCCTCTCATCCTCAACACTGATCCTATTCTTCAATAAGCAGCTTTAACTGCTCATCCACATTATCTAAACTGAAAGGTTACCACTGCAATGTCCCTCAAACTCGATGCCTGTCCTTCGCGACCTTTCGATCCACCTCACTATACAACTCAAGGGCTCACCATTGCTCCGCTGCTTGGCACAGATGCCTCGGACATGGCCCCCCATCAACAACATCAAATCCACTGTCGAAAAGAAAAAGTTATGGTAACTTGGTCATAAGTTCCAGTTTCTTGCTATTGCACTGGAAGTATTTACTTGGGGATGTTGCACTTTCTTTTCACATGCACACTAAGCCTTTTTGCTCTCCCATCTCATCTATTTGGCACCTTCCTCTCTTGCTCAAATGCTCCATTTGATGCAACCGATCTCTCTGATGATTCTTCCTCGCTTATATAGATTGAAATACAAAAAGTGAATCTCATTTGCTGTCTATTTATATTGTGACTTCATGCAAGTATTCATCATTTACTTCTTCATTTGCAACATGACATTTTGAAGTCCATGGCTTATTCTCTTCTAAGTTATATTTTGTGATTGAATGCTGTCACGACTAGGGATGATGCATTGATGTGACAGTACAGCTTTAGGATTGGCAAAGTAACCAAGAAGGCACCGAATTTTATATACTTTAGATGGCTTCTTTGTGAATTTGCTTCCAGAGAAAAGTGGCATAGAAGAGAGCTTTATTATCTACTGCAAAAATACGTAGGCTGACTTAGGAGAGCATGCAAGTTGAACCATATGTTGGAGTTGTAAAATCGGATTGGTTATGTCAGGCAAATTATTTGGAGGAGTTTGAACACAAAAAAATAGAATGTGTCATCTCACAGTTTCCTTGTAGACTTGTTGTTTGCTTTAGGTGCCGGCATTGGTATTGGGTTCTTGTGTCTTTCCTTTTCAGCTATTGCCTATACAGATATCTAAGGAAGTGAAGGGACACGAGTCATAATATATCGAATCTCTATCGCTTTCAAGACCGAGTTTTCAATTTCATAAAAGAGATGACACTACTCAGTTGGGAAGACCTAAACAGAAAAGTTCATTCAAATCGACGAACTCGCAATCCTACCAAATAAGCGATAGATAACATAAAAAAAAAAGTAAAAACGCTACCTCAGCTACGGATCGGCTAAACCAAGTTTACTCGCTAACAAAACAACTCCTACGCACTAACAAAACTCTCGCCCGAAGAGAATATTCAAAACTACCCACAACGCGAGCTTGAACACGAAACTTTAGAATTTCACTCTGACTAAACTGTACTTCGAAATCGATTTCTGTTAAACCCCACAGCTTCACGACGTCCTAAATTATCATTTTCATATAATTTTATAGCTTAATAACTCCTGAATCGGACTTCGCAGTTCATAATGCCTTACTCTCTACGTTTTCATTGTGTTTCTCAATGAACGACGGTTCCCTCTCGTTGCTTTTATCTCTCGCCCCTTTTTTCTCTGTCAACCTTTTTTACCTTTGACCAGTCAAAGCGGGTCTAAATCAGAGTCAAAGCCAACGACGGTCAACACTGCAAGTCTGCCGGCCACGTGTGCCACTGGACGGGGTGGCTTCTGGATTTGATGGAACTATTGTGGTCCTTGAAGGGCCTAGATTCTGCAATTGATAGTCTTCAAGGTGATTTTTCCTCGGCGTGTCGGCCACGGCAACTTTGCCATTGGTGTTTTCTTCAAGAACAGGAGGGGATTGGTTGGTTCTTTGCATACAAAAGTTGCAACGAGGTTGCATGCCGAATCTCAGTTGTGCCAAAACCATGGATCTGTCATCCCTCTCGATCTTAACACCAATCCTATTACTCTTACCTCTGTTTAATCACACGTCCTACTGTCAACAGCCATATGTTGACAATAAGCAGCTTAACTGCGCATCCACATTACCTAAACTGAAAGGTTACCTCTGCAATGGCCCTCAAACTCAATGCCAGTCCTTCCTGACGTTTCGATCTGCCTCGCTATACAACTCGCCGCTCACCATCGCTTCGCTGCTCAGCTCAGACGCTTTGGACATAGCCGCCGTCAACAACATCACATCCACCGCCGAAAAGATACCTTATGATAACTTGGTCATAGTTCCAGTTCCTTGCTACTGCACTGGAAGTATTTACACGCATCAGGCCTCTTACACTGTGGCCGAGGGTGATACCTATTTCACCATAGCCAATAATACATTCCAAGGCCTTTCCTCTTGCCAGGCTCTTGCTAATCAGAACTACTATAGTGGTGAGTATCTTGCTGTGGATGCACAGCTGCTGGTTACACTAAGATGCGCATGCCCAAGTACTAATGAGGCAGCTGATGGGGTTGAATCCTTGCTTACATATTTGGTGACATGGGGCGATTCTGTAGATTCAATCGCAGAAAGATATGGCGTCACTGCGCAAAGCGTTATGGAGGCAAATATGATGAACGACACCTCTTCAGTGTACCCTTTTACTACCATCCTCATTCCCCTTAGCTGTGCAAAGAATTCCAAGAGTCCTTTCTGTTATTGTCCTAACGGATTTGCCGAAGATGTGCGCAGAAATGGCCTCAATTGCATGCCTGACCAGAAGAAGTTTCCTTTCAAGCTGGTGCTTGTGATAGGTAGTCATCAACTCTCTGCTAATTCTGTCCAGCAACACTTCATGCCTGTTGCAAGAGGTTGCCCTCTTCGTTGCACTATTTCTGGCTCTGATCATGGCAGTTAGAAAGTCTGTGACTACAGAAACGAGAGTTACTTTGGATAATGCAAATAATGCCATTTTCGATACTACAGTTTAGACCGTAGCACTTCCTTTACACTCGTGTAAACTAAGCCTTTTTGCTCTCCGCATCTTATATATTAGGCACCTTCCTCCATTTGACGCACTTGATCTCTCTGATGATTCTTCCTTGCTTATAGATAGAAATGCAACGCATAAATCTCCTGCTGTCTATTAGTATTTTCATACAAATATTCATCATTTTCTTCTTCTTTATTTGCATTTGTCAATTTAAGACCATGGTTTATTCTCTCCTAAGCTATGTATTCTGATTGAGCGTTGTCACGACTAGGGATGTTGCAGTGATCGTGACAGTACGCCTTTAGGATTGGCAAAGTCACTAAGAAATTGCAGGCAGCAAATTTTATGGCTTCTCTGCAAATTTGCTTCCAGAGAAAAGTAATGTAGAAGAGAGATATATTATCTACTGCGATAGCCAATACATAGGTTGACTTAGGAGAGCATGCAAATTAGTATTCTGACATTTTCCCCGCACTCAGGAATGGTAAAATCAGATTGGTCCTATCAGGCGAATTACTAGGAGAATTTTGAATAGATGAAACTAGAATGTGTTATCTCACAGCTTCCTTATAGACTTATTGTTTGCTTTAGGTGGCGGCATAGGTATGGGATTGTTGTGTCTTTCGCTTTTCAGCTATTGGCTATACAGATATCTAAGGGAGCGAAGAGACCGAATTGTCAAGGAGAAACTGTTCAAGCAAAATGGTGGTTTGCTGTTGCAACAGAAGCCCTCACCTTATGGAACAGATGGAAGAGCAGCAATATTCTCTGAAGAAGATCTGCGAAGAGCAACAGATAACTACAGCCAGAGCCGGTTTCTTGGTCAAGGAGGGTTCGGCACAGTTTACAAAGGAATGCTACCAGACGGTACCATAGTTGCTGTGAAGAAGTCGAAGACCATCGACAGAGGCCAAATCCAGCAGTTTATTAATGAAGTGGTTGTTCTATCACAGGTTGATCATCGGAACATTGTAAAATTGATAGGATGTTGTTTGGAGACTGAGCTTCCTTTACTAGTGTATGAGTTCATCCCAAATGGCACCCTGTCCCAGCATATTCATCAGCAGGACAAAGATAGTTCTCTTTCATGGGAAGATCGGTATCGAATCGCATGTGAAGTTGCTGGAGCTGTAGCATACATGCATTCTGCAGCTTCAATTCCCATTTATCACCGAGACATAAAACCTTCGAACATTCTGTTAGATGACAAGTATACTGCAAAAGTCTCTGATTTTGGTACCTCAAGGCCGGTTCCATCTGACAAAACTCACCTGACAACGGCCGTGCAAGGTACTTTCGGATACTTGGACCCGGAATACTTCCAATCTAGTCAGTTCACAGATAAAAGTGACGTGTACAGCTTTGGAGTAGTGCTAGTTGAGTTACTTACAGGGCGGAAGCCGACATCTTTCTCAGGAGACGACGAAGGGAGACATCTAGTTGCTAGCTTTATCTTGCTCATGAAGGAAAACGGTTTGTCAGAGATCCTAGATTCTGTTGTGGCTAATGAAGCAAAGGCGGAGGATGTTCTAGCAGTGGCAATGCTAGCCATGAGGTGTTTGAGATTAAATGGGAGAAAGAGACCTACTATGAGAGAGGTTGCCATGGAGCTTGAAGGGATTAGAAAATCTCAAAGTTTCTCTCAGACCAGCCAAAGTCGTTACTTATTCGAAGATGGACTACCCGGTGATGCCATTGAAGAATCGATAGATAGCACATCCATGTCACTTGAAATCAAATCAATCTCTATATAGACATCAAGCTAGAGCATTTGGCATTCATTCTCCAGTGTTTGTTTATCCCGGACAGGTTCAAAGATAGCATGTGTAGCATCCAATTAGCAGTTACAAGCAGTTTGGCAGCATTAATATCTGTTGGAATGTGTAGAGTTAGTTGTCATAGCTATTAATTAGTGTTGGAATGTGTAGAGTTAGCTGTCATAGCTATTAATTAGTGTTAATTGTCATCAACTATCTGTTACCTACCAACTACCTATTAAATAGGTCTTATCTCTAACTGGGTTCCTTATGTATATAAATAGAGACTGATTGTAACTATAGGGAATAATGAAAACATACATTAGTTTTTTTTCTCCTTCAACATGGTATCAGAGCGTGTACCTCTTATTTGGTGTGATATCTGCAACAAAACCCCGTCATACACGGTAGACCTATTGGAGGATTCATGGCCGACCAGCTTCGTTCGGCCGTGATAATAAGCCATCTCAATGTGTACCTCCTACAGCTAATGAGGCCACTGCATTTCTTTTCAGCAAAGAACAATTAGACCATCCTACAGCTTCGATTGCCCACCAAGGTAGAAATCTCAAAGCCCTCTCCTATTGTTCGCAACCTGTCCCTTGGATCATTCATTCGGGCGCATCTGACCATATTACTAATATTCCATATTTGTTCACATCCTATGTTCCTTGTCCGGGCAACCAAAAAATTCGAATTGCGGATGGAAGTTTTTCGTCTATTGTAGGCAAAGGATCAGTTCCACTTTCTGATTCTATTACACTTCATAATGTACTTCATGTTCCTAAGTTAGCTTGTAACCTATTGTCTGTTAGTAAACTTTCTAAAGAGTCTACCTGTCGTGTGGTCTTTTTTGCTTCCCAATGGAGTTTCAGGATCAAATCTCGGGGAAGACGATCGGCAGTGCTAGGATGAGGGATGGTCTCTACTTTTTTGAAGAGTTTGTCTCTAATAAGAAAGCTCAAGCGTATAGAACTTTCTATTCTTCCTCAGTTCAAGGAAAAATTATGGTTTGGCACCATAGATTAGGCCATCCTAGCTTTGGATACTTGAAACATTTGTTTCCTCATTTGTTCAAAGGTGTGGATGTTTCTTCACTACACTCTGACAACTGTCTTTTTTCTAAAAGTCATCGTACTCATTATAGTCCAAAACAGTATCGTGCATCATCACCATTTTATTTAATCCATAGTGATGTTTGGGGTCCTTCACCCGTGCCAACAAAAAATGGGAAACGATGGTTTGTCACCTTTGTAGATGATCGTACCCGTTTATGTTGAACATACTTGATGAGTGCCAAGTCTGAAGATCCCTGTTCAAAACTTTTTATCAAATGGTTGTGACCCAGTTCCGCACTACTATTAATATTCTTCGTACCGATAATGGTACTGAATATTATAACTAGTATTTGGGGAGTTTTTTTTGAGAGAAAAAGGAATCCTTCACCAGTCAACTTGCCGAATTACACCCCAGCAGAATGACATTTGCCGAACGCAAAAATCGCCATCTCCTTGAAGTATCCCATCCTCTCAGTTTTTCCATGCACGTACCTAAATACTTATGGGGAGAAGCTATGTTAACAGCATCTTATCAAATCAATAGGCTGCCTACTCGAGTATTAAACTACACTACTCCCTTAGATTGTTTCAAACAAGTGTACCCCACAGCTCGTATTTTTTCTGATGTTCCTCTAAGGGTGTTTGGTTGCACTGCATTTGTCCACCTCCCAAGTCAGTGTCGATCCAAATTAGATCCTCGGACTGAAGTGTGTGTTTATAGGGTATGCACCTAACCAAAGAGGTTACAAGTGTTATAATCCACATACTGACAAAACTCATATCACTATGGATGTCACCTTCATAGAGTCACAATCGTTTTTTTCAAACAAATCTCTTCAAGGGGAGAATGCTGAAGTTATCGAAGAGATTTTGTGGCACTCAAACTCTCCTATTCTTCCCATTCCTCTGTTTGAGTCTTTGGAAACACCTTTGCCGAATCTTGATGTGTCAAAGACGGGGGGTGGGGTGGGGTGGGGGGGGGGGGAAGTTCAAGATCACAATGTGATCAACAAACCCGATCTTCAGGCTTATACTAGAAGAAAAACTCTTCAAATGGTTGCAGATTAGAACCTTATCTTGAAGCCTCATCTGTCTATAGTCCCGGGAGATGATTCCTTGCCTTCGTCGTCAGGTGATCCTAGTAGTACTCTTTTTCCCTCCATTCCAATCTCAAATTCTAATACTAATACTTCTAATCTTGATATGCCTATAGTTCTTAGAAAAGGGGTTAGATCATGTACTCAGCATCCTATATCAAAACATGT